>CM037034.1:24250462-25500462 GCA_020882235.1 Schizaphis graminum | reverse complement strand
ATGCCAATATTATTTTTTAATAATTTGTAAGTATTTAAAAATCTAAAAATAGTATTATACAGATATTTAACAGACTGTTAATAAAATATTTCCAATAATAAAATAACTTAGTGTTAATAGAAATATTACATAGTATTGTTGTAGTAATCTAACCCGGGTATAAAACATAGTAATTTAACTGATATAAAAAGTTGGTTTCAAAATGTACACTATAATATATTTGTACTGTAAAAATCTAAAAGTTTAAAAACTCCCAATAACTTTATTATTACCCAACAATCAATCTTAATGGTATACAATATAGATTGGAAATAGGATCCCATTTATACATATTATTTACTTTTAAAAGATCTATAAATATTCTTAAATTAGAAAATTTTATAATTCAAAAATAATTCACAAGTTGTTAGTATGAAAAAAATTATTAAATTGTATAGGTCATATTTGTGATTAGGATTTTAATCACAGGAAAATGAGTTCATAAATTAAATATTTAATGATGAATCATAACTAAAAACAAAGTAGTAAGATAATAACCTAAGTAATATTTATTATATTTGGATGAGCAGCTTTGGTTCAATGACGGTTCTTGACAATGTGGCAGTCTTTTGGATAGTTGCGCTATATGACGCAATATATTCAGTCTACGAACTTCTTCGTTTATAATCTAAAAACAAAAGATAAAGAGTACATATATATAAAAGACATAAGTTATTAAATTTGTTAGTAATAGATATTTAAAAAATTTCATTTTAAAAAATTGTATTAAATTATACCAGTCTTTTAGGTGATAATACATTCTCTGTCAAATTGCAACTATTGGGTTTTGATAAAGAGCCTGAACAAAAACTTTTTTCTAACTCTTTGATGTAGATATTTAATCGTTCAACATTCCAATCCTGAATCGGTGAGGCATTGTTAAGGTCACATCCAACTTCCTGTAAATAAAATCAATTAATATCAACTAAAGATAACATGTTAATATTTATTTATATATACAAAGTACAAAAAATTTATAAATATTATTTTTTTATTAGGTCCAATTGAATATTTGTACAATAAATATTATAATTTGAAATAAATTGTAATAGGTACAAATTAAATATATTATAGTATAATATATATATTTAAACTTATAAGTTAGAATTATTTTTTTTTTTTAGTGCTATATAGGCCATTTGAGCTATTGCAAGTTTCTACCAAACCTCTTTATCTACTAAAATTCATTGTATCCATTGTATAATCCATTCGAAATTACTATTCAATATCTAAAAAATCCTTCCTGCTCTACCTGACCATATATCTATACACCATACATCTCTGAACATGTTTTGGTTGCTGTTTTTTAAGTTATTCTGTGTTCAAATCTGATTTTTATTAAAATATTTAATAAAAGTCTAAATTATTTTAACTTTTGAATTTTATAAACTAAATTCCATCAATAAAATGAAAATTTTCAGTCCTTTTTTCAGTTTCACTTAATTACTTAAGACATTATATAATGAAATGATAAGAAATTTTTCCATAACGAGTATTTTATATTTTAGTTTAATATAAATAATTGAACTTGAGCTGAAAATAAATAAACAATAATACTATTGTATAATCAAGTGATACATACACTAGAAAGAACTCACTACCTATTCAATTTTCAAAGTCATTGCTAAGTTAGAAATGCTAACAAAAAAGTAAAAATAACAATTTAAACTAAATACTACAAGAATTTAATAATTTTACTTTTTAAGTAAAATCATTGATTATATCATTGATATCATTATATTATATTATTTATAATCAATAGTAAAATGTATACAGTTTGACAATCACAGAAATAGCAAGTCGAAACAAACATATGTACATTGAAAACACTAGTTTACAATTAAAATTTTAATACAAACTAGGAAAATAAAATATCTTGGATTCTTTTATAGGTAATATTTATTAAAAAAACACGTTTTTACAAACACCTATTGGTAAAACTAGTTTAAGCTAATAAACTATAGCTTGAATTGATGTCAAGTTTATACTGAAACATCGCATGATATGATAAGAATAATATATTTTTTTTATAAAATTTAGTAATAATATCTGTAGAAGTAATTCAGTTGATTTTGACTTAAATAAACTTGAATATAATTTAACTTATCAGATTAATAGTGCAAGTACCTAATAATTAGCTTTTTTAACTATCTAATATATTTATTTCTATTTACAGACTTAAAAAAATTTGTTAAAATGTATATATATGATGGTTATATTGCTTACTCTACAGCTTTCGATCAAATTGTTGTCCATCAGATACTGATAACTTGTCCTTAAACTTGACAAGAACTCGTAACTACTATCACCTCTCCAACAATCCTGATTCGGGGTTTCATTTTTCCTAAGACATATACGTTTTAGATTTTTTAAAATTCAATTTGTAGAATATTATATATTATTATATCGGTATAACAATATAATTACTTGATTTTTTTGGTTAGGCTGTTATATGGTCTCTGAGCCGCTTGCTGTCCATCCTCTACATTGACCGTAGAGGGGTGCAGCGACGATAATGAGAAACAGGTCTTGATCGAAGAATTTTCGAAGTCTGTGAACACATAAATAACAAGACAAATGAAATCGTTGCACTATCATATTATACGCATTCAAAAGTTTTTGAACTACGCGTACACGACTTACTCGTAGGCATTTTTCCGGTGTTCTTTTCGCGGTATGGCATTGACTTAGATCTAATAATATATGGCACTGATTTATGGACGTTCCTCGTCGGAGGTACCGAAACAGAGCGGGCCAAGTGCCTGCTCAGCCGTCGACCGCATCGAGGACTTATTCGACTATTGCAGTTCCAACAGTATTGACGTTCCTCCGATCTGAAAACATCAATAACAACATATAACTATGATATACATATATATACAATAAATTTCAATGCCGTGAACCGTATTAACATTATTAGTTTTCACCATATAATAGTGACTTTTCGGCGACATTGAAGAAATATATCCGATTGTCACTCATATCGTTCGTCGACTGACGTAAATCGTTATAGTGTTATACTTTAATATATATGGATATATGAACATAATATGTACTACAAGTCTAACAAATACGCTTAAGTCATGAAGACAAACGTATAAATCCGGACCTTGTACCGCGGTCATGGTATCATATATAATTGCTTTTTTTCAACATGTAGATAACGAGTTACTAAAATTTCATTATCTTTTTTTTAGATTCTGAACGGAGTGATGAATGTATTGATTTTACAATGATGTGTGTTTTTTTTTTTTTTTTTTTTGTTTTTGTGTCTGTGTACAGCAAAACTAGTCGAAATAATGCTTCAATTTCAAACTTTGGGGGAGGTTTCCGATGGCAAAGTGGATATCCTTGGTCCATTATAGAGGTGAAAAGTAAACATTTTCCAACAGTTTTCAAAAAAATCGAGAAAAACAAAAAAAAATGACAGAAAAACGGGAATTTTTACGCAAAACCAGTTTTCGGCAAAATCGAATTTTTTATTTTGCTATAACTCAAAAACTAATCGTTGTAAACACTTGCAATTTTTATCAAATGTTTATATTAGCGTTCTCCATACACAGTTAAATTTTCAAAGAATTTTGAATTTTTTTGAGCTATTTATAGACAATTGAAATTTTTAATTTTTTTTAGTATTTTTTTTTAAAATAACGATAAAAATTTTTTAGCCGGCCAGAAAATCTTAAAAATTTAATGCAAGGTTTCTTATGAGTTGTTCTTAAAGTGATAAAAAAAAATCCGTAATCGTTAGTCACAATTTTTTTTTATAAGTGCTTAAAGTTCGAATTTATACGAAATATGTCAAAATTGCGAAAATTTGCAAGTAATTTTATGGTTGAAAAATCGTAAAATTTTTTCCTTTTATAACTAAGTTTTGAAAATTTGGTACAAGGTTCTCCATACATTTTTCTTCAAATATTTGGAAAAAAAACTCTACCTGATTCAGACAAAATTTTTTTATGAGTGTTTGAAATTTAAATTTTTACAAAACCACGTTAAATAACGGTTTAGCCTCAAATGATTTTTGATATTTGTTGTTATTCAAACAGTATAAGTCGAAAATACTTGAACATTTTACCAGTTATTTAGATTGTCATTTTCTTTACGTGATTTGATTTTCAAAACATTTTGACTTTTTTTGAGCTATTTATAGACAATTGAAATTTTCAATTTTTTTTTATTTTTTTTTTATAAATATTGATAAAAAAAATTTAGCTGGGACAAATCACTTGAAAATTTAATAGAAGGGTCCACATAACTGGTTCTAACTCTCATTCAAAAATTATAAAAATACATAGGCACAATTTTTTTTATTAGCATTTGAAGTTCAAATATTGACAAAAATTCGTCAAATTCATGAATATTTTTCACTATTTGGTAGTTAAAAATTTATAAATATTTTACTATCAAAAGCTAAGAATTGAAAATTTAATACTATGCTGTCCATAAGTTAAGCTTAGAATAATTATAAAAAAGTTTGAGGATTATTCAATTAAAAAAATTTTACGAGTGTTTAAAGTTTTAATTTTAATTTGAAATCAAAAATACACGTGTAAAATAACGTTTTACTAATAAATAATTTTCGATTTTTTTATAATATATCCTAGACTGACAAATCATCTCCGTTCAGAATCGTTTTTCGTATACAATGATACCTATCATTGCATTCAAATTTAACCTTCCCTAGTCCGAGGTCCATCCCACCACCTAATGTACAGCAGAGCGATACTCACTTACCCGCTTTTTTAATATTGAATATACAAAACTGAACACTGCTTAAAGCTGAGTTCACACTAAATCGTGTAGTTTCGTGTACTCGTGTTGTACATGTATTTGTTTCATATGTAGGTAACAAAATGTTTGTAACACACGGTAACCTAAAATTAAATGCATTCAAGATTCAACTCTTGATTTTAAACAATACACATAAAATTGTATTTTGTCATTTGGAAGAAAAAAAATGAATATTAATAATTATAAAATATTTTCAAGTAAAATTATAGATAAGAGTTTGTTATTAAGTTTTGTTAAGGGAGGCTGTAGCCCCCCCACCACCAAAAAAAAAATTTAACCCCCATGGCCAAATCTGAGATATGTTTTTTCATCGCGATCCAACATTTTTTGAGGAATTAAGAGGTAATGAAATTGAAGATTAAATAACATTCAATATTATTATACTTACTATATTACAGTGTACTTTCGCAGTTAGAAAAACTCGTTGATCACGAGTTCGATAGTATTTATATTATTACGGAATCGACAGTTAAGTCTTTTCTGACCAACGTGCAACTGTGCACACTGTAGTCAGAAAAGGGTGAACGATGGGTTTTTTATTATTAGCTAGTATTAATATATAAGTATGACTATAATAATTGGTTATGAATAACACCAAATGAAAAAATTAATTAATTAATTAATTGAAAACAATGAAAACGAATATATTATTTTCAAAAATTAGCTTGGCGAAGTTGGAGACTCCCTGGTTTATATATCATCACGGGACACTCCTTAAGTCTTAAATAGTACAAAAAAAATCATAGAATTTGAAAATATAATCATTAAGTAGGCATATATGTTAAAAATTTCAATAATTTATGTACTAATTGAAAAATGAGGCGGGGGGTAAGCTTGCTTGGTAAATAACCCCAGCTGTATACGGACCATTACAACAGCCGTGGTCGAAATAATTACAATGATCAAGTTCAAAAAAACAAATAACCGATAAATTATGATTTCGAGTGTATTATTTACAATCGTCGCGAGCAGAAATAATACGATGAGACTTGTAATTTTTTTTCCATTTCATTTAATAAGAATAAGAACGAATGCACGATATATATCTATACCGCTCGCCATTTGTTCTTTCTTAATGTGACGCAGACCTTGAAACTTCCACAGAAAACATTTAAGTGCCCGTCACATTATTTCGCAATGTACGGAGCAAACGGCCGTTCTCTACATAGACGTAACATACACTTTTTGAATCTCTATAAAAATAATTCGTTCCCGGCGACACGCAAGACAAATTCTATTTAAGACGCGTTTTTAAACGGACCGCGTCAGTGGAAGAGCCAACTATAATCTTATATGGCAGGAACTCCAGTAAATAATTTGCTATCGTTTCAAACCCATATCGGAGGTGATACTGTCAACCATCATATAGTAATTTTACATATCCATCTCAAGGCGTTATTACATTAGAAAATTGACTATGTTAAATATACTAATCAGTAACCGCATTATAATATAAGTCTTTTACATCAGGTATAAAGTATTGATTATTGATATATAGTTAACCGCTACTATACATGTTTAATTTAGGGTGCTCAAACACATAGACTTCCTGTTTTTAAACCAATTACGTCTTACAGTGTATTAAGAATGGGCAGAATGTTTATATACATTATATATATTTTTAAAAGTCAAATAATTATATCGCGATTGATTTAAACGCCGATTTCTAGACAATATAGTCGAAATTTATATATCGAATAATTGTCTATATTTCTATAGAAATCGTTATTAAATTCGCTTCATTTATCCTCAATGTTTAAACGTCAAATATATCATTATAACTGAGATTATAATATATTAATATATCGTATATATAAATAATAAATATATAATATAATATACAAATATACAATCGTAGTGGGTACATATTTTTCGGTTTACTTAAACTCGCCAGTAAAAAAAATGAATAAACGTTTTTGTTTTCGTGTTTTTCAAACATTCGATTTAAGTTAACCTATTTAGCTGTTAATTTGTGTGAACACTGCGCGAAAGCCGAATCACTATGACACTATGTAATTACTTCCTCCAGCTCAAAAGGTGAGTCCAAGCAGGAGGCGTCCGGTGTTTACAAGGACAAAAGTGTACTACATTCGTAGATTAGGTAACTTATACCTACGCGAATAATTTTGTATTACAATACACACAATAATACAGTTTTTGTCGACCAATCAGAAAGCCGGACCCGTCTCGACACGACAAACGGTGTCGTCCCGTTTTTCCCATCGCGCCAATAGGGCCGGCGATTACGGAGTTTATGTGCTGTAATAAAACTGCTTTTACTAATTTAGCGTTAAGACGAAGATGATCGGCATGATTGAGGCGACCGGTTAAAACTTTGACGCTGATGACGGCCTTCAGACGTCAATGCGGCGAACTCGACTTACACGGTACGTAACAACGCTGTGCTGCAAAATTGCAGTACCTACCTAAGTAATAGTATAATAATTAATACGCTGTGTCGACAAAAGTGCATCGCGTTCTTACACTTTCTAGATTGTTTGCCATTTTCAACGTGTATAAAATATAATACTGGATTATTAATACCTGCACTATTATTACACACATTACTCGTATACCTAGTAACTAGCTATTATAATGTAGATTGAGACTTAGAATCTATTTGCGCGGATCTGGTGAAAATAATTTGGGATACGTCAAGAAAAAATAAAAGTGCATTGTAGATACCTATAATAAATAGTTTAGAAAATCCGTGTTAGCAATAAATTATTTGTAAGATCACATCGAAAGCGAAATTACGAGAAACCGCTATACAACGCGCGCGAGGGTACCTATATAAATTAATTAATTATCAAAGTGCAATCGTTTATTGTCAAATAAATTGCGTTAAAAATATTTGTTATCAACACCATGCTATACAACTTTATACACGTATTGTATTAAGTGTTATTAAAAATAAATTTACTTTTACTTTTGAAGATCTGTGTACGTATTATTATTATGTATAATGAATTAATTTCGATTAAGTGAGTGAGTAATAATATAGATACTTAATTTTGCGACTTTACAGTTTAGTATACTAAATATGTTTATATTATTATATAATAATCATTTATTCGTGATGTGTACTCCAAAATACTTGTTTATAAATAACGCACTTGAATTCAACATTATTTTACGGCATTGAAGACTGAAGTGTCAAGTATAATATTTTATTTGATGATGATACTCAAATATTTTATTTCGAGTGTTAATACAAAAACACCTCTTGTATACCTTAAAACGCGGATATAGATATTAATGATATTATATGTACCTAATATGTTTTTATCTTTTAAACACTTGTCGCGTCAGTGCATTCCACTCTACTCTAGACAGTACTATTAAAAATAATACGGTAAGTACCTATGGTGAAATTAATAATATACAATAATATATAAAATTATAGTTAATGATTGTTATCCATTACAATCATTATACTCTTCAAACTGTTAGTTACAATATTACCACATATATATATATAGTAATCTATAGCATCTTTTCAACACCTGAAGCATAACCCACACTGAGGGTATCTTTATAGTAGAACACATTGTGTATTGATGTGTATACCGAATATTATAATATTATTATATGTATCAGATAAATGGATTTTAAACGTACAAGCCTAAACACCAGCTTATATACTTTACATTCGCCTTCACTTTTTTTCATTAATCTGTTTTTTCTGTTATACGATACGTTTTTAATATAATATTCAAAGTGGATACCTAGACCTGATATATTGTTCACGTTGAAATGCATTTGCATACTTGTACTATCTAATCATATAATATACGATCATTTGGCAACTAATTCAGTTTCATAAAAATCTACATAATTTTTGAATATTTTGAAATATTTACACGAATATACATATTATAAATACTCTGTTAATTGCTACATAGAAAAATGTAAGTTGCAAGTTTTTAATTTTTCACGCTCTCGTCGTTATAATAGTACCTACCTACTAACAAAATATGTTCTTGTAAAACGATATTGAAAAAATCATTTATAATATATAATGATTATTATTTGTCTATTATAGGTACCTAAATTATTTAATTCTATTTTAATTTAAAAAAATATTATTTATAACAGAATCGTGACGATGGATGAAATCGCTTCTCTAATTATATAAGCAAGCAATTTCATTATCAGGTTATACATACAAAACACAAATAAGCATATATATTTATACAGAAATAATTTGTGCAACTGTGTAAGTACACGATAGCAAGAGACACAGAGAAAATGATATTCTGTGGTCACAGAAATGACGTTTTGCTTACAGACCATAATATATGTAATATTAAATTACTATAGGTACTATATAGTTGCAGTATTTTCATTATAATTTCGTATTACTGGGCATACCTACTTTGTTACCTTTCGTCTATAACATTTTGATATTTGATATGTCTCAAAATGATGGAAAATGTATAAGGTTGATAGTAAAATAAAATTAAAATTATAGTGATTTATTCTAAGGACAATATATAAAAGCAGGATATAATCTTATAAAATAATATATTAAAAAGCCAGCAAGTGCAAAAGTGCATTATTGTAAACTGATATTCGTATACTATAATTAACGTGACCATAATTTTTTTTTCTTCAAAGCGGGACACCTGTATATTTTAATAAAAAAACCATATAATTTTGTGTAAATAACAAATTTTTATTGAAAAAAAATATTAATTGTTTATATAAAAAATGATGACAGAAAAACGTGGTTGATAAAATATTAATCATGATAATAATAATAGTAATAAAGTAATAATAGAGTAGGTACCTAAATTAGGTATACGTAGGTATAATACGTATAAACAGTATACAGTATACTATATTAATGTATGATTGTGATTTGTGATCAATAAATATCTACCCCATTTCGATTTTTCTTAAAGCGGGACATTTTTGGTTCTTTGAGGACAGCGGGATACTTAGCTCGAAAGCGGGACGTATGGTCACGTTAATTAAAATATATAATCGTAATATTAAGGTCATTAAAATTGTATACTTAAATATTTCGAAAATAAGAATTTGCATAAATGTATACATAATCAAAGAATAAAATAGTAGTGAATCACTTTGTTATGTTAAACGTAATTCCATGTTGAAAATATTTAAATCATCTGGCGCGTGTATAATATACGCATAATATATTATATTTAATGTTTAAGCATAATTTATATACACGCAGTGTTCCAACGGAATCGTTTCAATATTTATATATTTTACATACGAATACATGCATATATAATATATATTTATAATACCTGTGTTGGCAGTTTTTGGTTTTCAACGATCGAGGTGTCGTCTTGTTGGTTTTGATTGTTCGACATCGGTACTGAAACACATTTAAAACATATACTCACATTAATATTATTCGCACGAGCACACGCCAAACATCATGATGCCTGAAACAATACTATAAACAAAAGCCAACCGTCGCATATGCCCACCACACAAAGGGTTTGAAAAAAAAAATACGGATAGTCGTCCGCCAGAGGGAATGGCAAATCTTAATCTATAAGCGCACTGAAATGACAAAACGACACGCCCCAGTTGTCTTATAAAACGAATATAAAAATAAGAATGTATAGACAAGTTGGCATCCTCGGCACCTATATATATGAGTGTAATTTTCATTTTTTAAAGTGATTTCAGCGATTCGACTGGTAAAATTTACTTTTAATCAAGCTAAAATATTTATCATCAAAATACGTTTTTCTTCGATACGAACGTCGTATATATATATATTATAAGAGAACATATTGTCAAGGTGCACTCTATCATAACTCTTTAATATACGATATCCGATACTACGAATGACTATATATATATATAGAGTGATCGCAGTGGTTACTATTTTTACTATTCGTAAAAAATATATTGCTATACAGTATATCTACCAACTTACATTATTTTAGGTAAAAGTCATGTTTAACAAAATGCAAACGATAAAAATATTTAAATACAATATATATTCGATGATGTTGAAGCGACAACAACACAAAGTCCGTTTGAAAATGTCATATTTCATATAGATATATTAAGTTAAAAGTCCATACAAATATTATTTAGAATAAATAATATAATAACGTTGTGAAAATGATAGGTACTAAGTACTAACATTATGGTATAAGATAATTTTAATATTGATACCTAACAATAAAATGTGTACAATAATGGTTTGGCAATTAACACAAGTACCTATCTAAAAACGAAATATTTGATATTTTCTAAAAACTTTATTATTATTTACATATAGTAGAATATTGTCAATACTTCACCTACGTGATGTTTTTGGAGTACCTACATGTTTAACGAAACACGACGAAAACAATAAGACACGGTTCTAACAAAATATAATATATGTACACCAATATTGATATGCTTACAATAGATAAAAATCGAAAGCAAAAAATGTTTTTAATTAATTCACACGGACACGGCTATAATATATTACCACGATTTCCTGTGTCGCTCTCCGGGTTGTCTGCTCGATCTATATAATTTATTTATATTTTTCATTCGTTTTCCACGCAATATCACCCTTGTCGCGATGACGTCATTTATAGCCCTCGCATGTTTACAGTGTGTATAATACACACACTATAAGTTATATATATATATAAAAGCGCTTGATTAGAAAATATGCCCTCCTATTATAGCGAACGACGTATAATACATATACTGGGATATAATTATTTCTAATAAGTAATAATTTTTAACGGTCTGTTTATCGAGCAGTACCGCTACGCCGACATAATATTATACACCTCTTTATACGCTCGTAGCTTGAAAAGCGATAGAGTATCTATATAATAATATGTCGTGTATACCATCAGCCCTGCTCATCTGCACCCATCGTACTCTAGAATACAGTCACATTTACACGGCCGTCCCGGTAATCGGTATGATGGCGGCGTTCGTTGTTTGCACCGCAAACATCTTGTGGGGGAAAACAACAGCTTACGCGACGATTTAACTTTATCGATATTACAAAACAGAATTCTCTTATACTCACGTACATATAATGCACGAATATACCCAATAAATATACAAGATTATGTAGAATGATGTACTTGGGATTGGTAATGTATTATTCGAACGAGATCGCTCGACTATCGATTTCATACATTGTACAATAATATAATATTATATAATATACAAATATACGTATTTGCAGGTACTGAGATATATCTTACCAATATAGTATACTTAAACGCATAATATATTTTCAAATGTCGATTATTCCGTTTTACTAGAGTAGGTAGTGTAAATTTTTGGAGTGATGGGGGGGGATAACATTTTTCAACGTTATATCATCACCACCAGAGCCTTTTTTTAATTTTTATGTTATAATAATTTATTTAATGAACATATTGTGTTTGTAATACACACTCGTAAACAACGAAAAATGTACATTTATTGTTCTTCAAGTTTTTTTTAAACGTTAGGTAAAAAGGTTTTTATAGTATATATAGAAATATTTTATTCTAGTTTTTCTATTTAGTTTTTTCAATACACAGCTTTAGGTCAATCTTAAAGTAGAGAAAAAAAGTCATAAATATTTTTGCACTGGAATGCATTCACAATTCAATAAACATTTAGACGTCTTTACCATTAGCAACACCTAAATTCTTTAGTACAAATTAAAAACAGTTTTTATATATATTTTCAAAACAAAAATTCGTCATTATATTATAAAATACTAAAAAAATGCTTTGCTTTTTTAAATCTGAATTCAGATACAGACATAAAAATAATAAATAAAACTATAAAATTTCCTCGAGTAAATAGCTTTGTCAATGTATGCAGAACATGTTTAGAAACACGTGATAATAACAGGTATATACGAATGGCGTAGGATTGATGTATATAATCTCATATACAGGTAAATATATTACTACTCCTTAACTAAGATAAACGTATTTAATGTTTGTACAGTAAAATATATTATATTATAATCATTAAACACTGTGCACACGAGTCTACGCAAATAAAAATGTACCTGAACAATATTTGTCAACAAAAAAACAATGAAATAACAAGCTAACAATCGGATATTTTTCGCTCAACAATAAATAGTAGGTATTATATCCGTTATACAATAAAATTTTTTTTTGGAAATGAAAAGTAAATAAAAAAAGCGGCTAAGTGGGTATCGCTCTGCAGCTGTACATTAGGGGGTGGGGTGAACCTCTGACTAGGGTAGGTTAAATTTGAATGCAATGATAGGTATTATTGTATACGAAAAACGATTCTGAACAAAGATGATTTGTCAGTTTAGGATATATTATATTTAAATATTGTCATGTATTCTATTTTGAAACAAATTCTAACATTTAGAGTAAAAGTCTCAAGATCTTACGTCAAGTAATGTTTTGAAAATAACAAAAATCGAAAATTATTTAGTAGTAAAACGTTATTTTACACGTGTATTTTTGATTTCAAATTAAAATTAAAACTTTAAACACTCGTAAAATTTTTTAAATGGAATAATCCTCAAACTTTTTTATAATATTATTCTAAGCTTAACTTATGGACAGCATATTATTCAATTTTCAATTCTTAGCTTTTGATAGTAAAATATTTATAAATTTTTAACTATCAAATAATTAAAACTATTCATGATTTTGACGAATTTTTGTCATTATTTGAACTTCAAATGCTAATAAAAAAAAATTGTGCCTATGTATTTTTATAATTTTTCAATGAGAGTTAGAACAAGTTATGTGGACCCTTCAATTAAATTTTCAAGTAATATGTCCCAGCTAAATTTTTTTTATCAACATTTATAAAAAAAAATAGATTATTTCAAATGTCTATAAATAGCTCAAAAAAAGTCAAAATATTTTGAAAATCAAATCACGTAAGGAAAATGGCAATCTAAATAACTGGTCAAATTTTCAATTATTAACGACTTATACTATTTGAATAACAACAAATATCAAAAATCATTTGAGGCTAAACCGTTATTTAACACGGTTTTGTAAAAATTTAAATTTCAAACTCTCATAAAAATTTTTTGTCTGAATCCGGTAGAGATTTTTTTTACAGATATTTGAAGAAAAATTTATGGAGAACCTTGTACAAAAACTTAGTTATAAAAGAAAAAATTTTTACGATTTTTCAACCACAAAATTAAGTACTTGCAAATTTTCGCAATTTTGACGTATTTCGTATAAATTCGAACTTTAAGCACTTATAAAAAAAAATTGTGACTAACGATTTCGAATTTTTTTTTATCACTTTAAGAACAACTTATAAGAAACCTTGTATTAAATTTTCAAGATTTTCTGGCCGGCCAAAAAAATTTTATCGTTATTTTAAAAAAAAATTCTCATAAAAATCGAAAATTTCAGTGGTCTATAAATAACTCAAAAAAAGTCAAAATTTTTTTGAAAATTTAACTGTATATAGATAACACTAACATAAACATTTGGTGAAAATTTCAAGTATTTACATTTATTAGTTTTTGAATTATAGCAAAATAAAAAAATTCGATTTTTTTTTAATACTGTTGGAAAATGTTTACTTTTGACCTCTATAAGCATTATTTCGACTAGTTATGCTGTACACAGACATAAAAAAAAAACCACACATTATTGTAAAATCAATACATTCCTCACTCCGTTCAGAATCTAAAATTATACGTATGTACTATGCATACATAAATATATAAATAATGTGTGACTTGCAATAGTGTAAAGGTAAACAATGTAAAGATAATGAAAATAGATCATTGTGTACCAAATCCCATTGAATCTATAATAATATATTATATACTAATATATTATAAAACCAATGTCTGCAATAAATAGATATGATAAAAAACAATTGTATAGACAAATAATAGTAATAGTAATACAGTATCATATTTAAGTATGTATACGCAGCACGCGCGTATTAAGTATTAATAGAAGTGTTAAAATATATGCTCCATATACAAAATAACAAAATATATGCTAATAAGTAGTAACAAATATGTATGTACTTATACTGGGATACTCAGAAGATTCGAAAAATAATTTTCAACTATACAAATAAGGTTAGTAACCAGGGTAAGAGGCCTGATGACTAAGGAACTGAGACTGGAAATGCCATGTATTACATATTTATTTATCTAATAAATAGTAAATATGTCTTAAAATTTGAAAATATAAATTGTTATCAAATTGCGTTTTCTATAGTCTGTTACTAAAATTATATTCGTATTTCTTTCTGAAATAATGTATTTCGGATTTAGATATTCAGTCTGCACAACTCCACAACTGATATAATCTGATTTTCGATCTAATCACGATACCCAAACACTCGAAAAGCGTATTACAGCTTATGGTTATTATTATAATCGACGACTTACGATTAAGTAACTCGTAGTCACAGGTACTAAGGCACTGCAGTCAACGACCGCCAAGAAAAATAATATTATCTTGACAACTCTATGCGCGACAACGTGGACGTCTCGCCAAGGGAAAAATATCATCTCTCTGGACGGAGCGCCGAGGTGGGATGCGTAAAAACCAACAAAAAAAATTACTCTACGAGATATCGCTGGACCGGAAGTCGATTATGATGAGCACAATATGATAGATATTAGGTACACACATGTGGACTCTGTCTAAAACACAATATCTACGATTATCCCAAATAGATACGTCGTTGTTATGTTATTACGATGAAGTACAATAACCTCTAATTATTCCAATATTTTCAAACGACTGTACGTATTCCGGTGACGGTACACGGTTACTCGACAAGACTGTTGATGCTACGTTTCACATACATAATTTATATGGACACGGTCGACAGAAAATATAATAGAAATTCGGGTAGCCAGCACCAAAGCATGCACACACCACGGACTCATAAATTGTAATACTATATACTATAATGCAGCAGTAACATAACCGAAGCTACGAAAATCTTTAGAGTCAAACCGCACGTGCATGGCGCACCATGCATTTTCGGTAATGCGAGAAAGCACCTGAATCCCTCTAATTCTGAAGGATAGGAAGTGATTCAAATTCTTCAATACAAATATTTAAACGGACGGCCCCCCTCCCTTTCATCTTCCCTCTACATATTTATTGATTTCTTAGATTTTTATTACAGGAATATTAGCTTGTAGCAACCACGATGTACTTAGAGAAAATTGAATAATTTCTGTGCACTCGGTCCTAGACGTACACCTATATTATATTATAATAATATGAATGACGAGAAACGCCATTGAATGAAGTTAAATGATGAATGTATTTTGATAAATAATATTTAGATTTCGAATGTCTCTTAATAAATATCTAAATAATTCAAAATATACAATAGAAGTAATATAACAAACAACAATAATACTAAATCTATATCTTATGTGAAGGGCGATGATTACGAACAAATCGAAAACGGTTATTATGATAACCATCATGTACGATTAGTACGTCAATATAATAATAATATTATATAATATATGCCCTATCTAGTACCTATGTAATAACTCGCTGCAGGTCTCTCAACCTTCCGTACAATATCAAAAAAATTCTTAACGAAAACCAAACCCTAAAAATTATCACTCATTATTAAATGTAACCTTATCAACAAACTCTAATTTTACAAGAATATATTGTAATTTAAAAAGAAAAATATTGGCTAATAAGTAATAACCTTATCAGTTGAAGTCTGTAACCTTTTAAAATAATAATAATATCGGTGTAATTTATAAAAATTAAACGAAGCGCGAATTACATACACGGATATTATATTGTACATCGGTCATCGATCTAATTATTATTCAGTGAATTATCTCATTAGTAGTCATATGAATTTTTATAATTTTTAGAAAACTTCTCAACGGCGCGTCTCATGTGTTATCACCTATTTTGTTTATAAAACCGTATTGAGAGTAGATGACAAATAAACTGAAATAAATATATTATAATAAGTATATAAGCAACCTAGTTATTCACAAGTTAAAACTTATAAAATTGCAACAATAAACTGAATAAACGTATACTGAAGTACTTTATTATATCTTTATAATTCAAAAGTATACGATACACACATCACAAGTATATTTAATTTGTAAATAACTGACTTACCTACTTATAATATACTGTTACAACCCACAGGACTACACACTATTATTATGATACCTGTTATCGAATTGAATTGTCACTGTCATTCGGGATATTTAAAAAGGCAACAAAGAGAAAAGGCGTTTCATACTGCAATATTTGAACAATTAATATTATCGTGAAACCTTTGTAACGTAAATGGGTGATAGAAATTTAATAGGTATTATAATTTTGTATTTAATATACGCTTTTCGTGAGAAGTTAAATTTGACAAATATTTTTGTTTATCGGTAAATATTGAATAACAGTTAATTGGGATCGCGTCCGGGCGTACCTACAAGTGTTTTACAACTATTAGGTATGAAAATAAAATAATATCGATTAAAAGCATAATATCATACCCATAGTGTCATGTGGATACACAGCAGTAATAAATTATATTAATATTATGCATTAGTTTTCATAAAATATACAGTTACAATACAACATCACGTCAAAGATGAAAATTAATACTATAGTATTATATAGTTCAAATCAAATTATAATTGTGTGAAATGTAAATTATAGCACCTGCTTTATTTGGAAAATGCGGCAAGTGCGGCCTGATTATAGGTATATCCGATGGTCGTCTAAATTATAAGTATACACGTAAAGTAATGGGAAACGAGCGAAAATAAAATATTCTTAAGTGTAACAGTGAATACCAATAATTATACGATAGACTAAAGAGTAGTGTGATTTGCATGCACTATCTAAATCTATCTGTCTTACTTATAATATAATTCTATAAACCAACAATAATAGGGCAATCGAATGACAACGGCGTGCAACTCAACGATTTCCTAGTATAAGATAATATTATATTGATCACTTATTCTCACTTATTTAGAACGTAAAAGACTTTAAGTTTATTATATTACTTACAAGTAAAATCTACTGCTATATAGTAATACTAGACCAATTTAGACATGCTTTTTATAATTTTAAAAATTCTAAGAATCTGCCATATTAAATATGTTATATGTACATTCCAACACTATAATATTATTATTAATTATTACATTATTACGACTATTGAGAAAACAAAATAATAATTAATAACCACTAAAACGAGAACTGGTGAATTTAAATAGACGCAAGATACAATATTACAATGTTTTGACAAAACAAAAATAAATAATAATAAACGGCTGGTTTTATTTTAAACAATACGAAGTATACTTTAAAAAAATCGACCATAGTTGCGAAAACATGAGGTTCTTTGTACGCAATATCTGAGCGTGGTTTAATTTTTAGACATGAACAAGCAGTTTCAATCGAAACTATGATATCTAATATCACCTCCGAAATATCGAGATTTTCTCAACGAATATATATAATATATATGCGACCGTTGGAGACCTAACTAGTTAACTATAATATACCAACGAGGCCACGAAAACCGCACGAGTGCGGCAGACGAAAGAAAAATGTCTGCGCTGTGTATATATCACGCTGCAATACGAAAAACAAAAACATATTCGTACCACTATTATATGTCTATAGGTATATTATTATATCTCAATAGATTTTCTGTGCTGCAGTTATACCGACTGACGACACTCGAATATACATCGAAGCCTCACATTTTACCCATGGGTGCACCAACACGTTAAAAAAAACATATTTTACAATAATTACGACCTTTTACAAAATAATTACTTGTAAATAAACATAACCATGTAATTCGTGTATACGTATAGGGTTAAATCAAGTACACTCAACAACACATTTTTTTGTGTTCAAAATGTAAAATATATGTTTGTTCAAATTCTAATTTTTTGAATTTTTAAGTTGATACCTCAAGTATATACTACATATACCTACTTATTAAACTATTAGTCTATAGAGACAATATTTTACTTCTCATTTTTTATGCTTCATTTATGTGGATTTTGCGATCGTGATTTTATTTGGATTTATGAAATCGACATGGAAGTATTGACCTATACATATAGATACATGTAATACATAAATTATGCACAACTACATAATAAACATTGTAAGAAATGGTCGTAAATAGTATAGAGAGACGCTATAGTGCGAGGAACCGGAAGTGAATAAAATATACACGAGCGATTTCGATGTGCGTCTACCTACCTTTACTATAATATTTGACAAGGAAAATGATGGTGACGCGGACAGCGCACCGTAAGTGATAATAGGTTCACAAATACACGTGGGTATAAAATTGTATAAACTCGTTCCATCAATAAATTCTGTCGTCTTGACATTACACAACGATATATGCACTAGCGAACGACGACGCGAAAACAGTTGGATCGAGAATCAAACGATACGCAAAGAAACAGGCCTCCAGCGACCGCGTTTTCCTCAGACCGACTAACCGGAAATGCAGGAATTCTCGCGGTTGTCCGTCTGTAAATATAAACAATGCGTAACACGATTTTAATAGGCCAGTTTCGGACTGAACGAAAATCGGTTAAGGCGCGTCGGATGTGGTAGGAAATGCTGTCAACACGCACTGCAGCTGATGCTATTAACCGTCGAGGGGAACACCGACGGAAAATACCAAGTGGTATACCCGTTCGCAACTAACATAAACCGTACTCGAACAGTCACCTCGACCGTGGTATGACTTATGAATCCGTTGATTTTGTGCACACATAGTTTACTACGAGTGATCAACCCCGATGATTTCCGTCGTCAGTGATCAGTCACTGGATTGGAATTTAAAACATTTTTAAGTTGTCGCGGTTGTCGTAATAAAGAGTTTCGAATAGCGGTGTCTGTTCATGATACGACCGGTAAGGTGTGGGACAGCACGACGGAGTTTCTATTTGTAACAATATTATAAATACCCGCTATATTAGAAATTTCAAACAGAGCTTTAACGTCTTTAAGAAAAGATCTTGAGCGTCAGAAAGAAAGTTTCACTTAGATTTGGGGTTTCTCGATAAAAAAAATAAATAAGAAAATTGGTTTCGAAAATTATATTATTTAATAACATTTAAAATTGTACGTTTCATGGAGGAGAATAATGAAATAATTTTTTTAAATAAATTAGTAATTTAATCTAATAAGTTAATAATTATTTCGGTCCGAGCGCCGCGCGCCACGCGCTGAGTGGTATACAGTAATACTATCAAAAATCCCTAATGTTTTTTTTGTTAAATTTACTGCTTTTAATACATAAATGGTATTGTCCATATCAGCTACTGTGACTATTCAAAAACTACACTATTTGTTCTTTTCCTAAGGGAAGTTGGACAATTCTTCCAGAATTAGTTAATTTCTATTATTTTTAATCAATTGTAGAATGAGTAAACAATTATGATTTGAAATTTATGTTAGGCTTTGCAATTATTTTCAAATCGGACAGTCCTGATTTCAAACAACGCATCGATGTCAACGCAATAAACGTCGACAATACGTGATTCGATTCTGAATTTCGATTTCAAAGTCGTTAAAAGCTATTGTATTTAGTTTGTATAGATGAGGTACCTGGAAGTTTCGCCGTACCGGGTGCTCAATATATTATTTATTTTGCATCTTAAGCATCGGATATCACATTTTTAAGGATCTATGAAGAGCAACTTTTGACCTACGCACAGTATACAATATTAGTTAAAAATAAATTATGAAAACTTAGTTTTAGCAAAAATCTATAAAATATTACGACGATTTAAATATTATACGACTTTAATGTATATATTTCTCAATATTTAAGAGTCCTGGTGATAGCACGGTATCCGATCGCCAGGGAGTATTTTAAGTTAAACTAGTGAGTGTTACATTTTTTGGTAATTAAATTTGAATTATGATTTTAGGATCTCATTATTATATAACACAGCAGAATTTTATCGAAATTGATTGAGATATTCGAGACTCCATACCATATTTATAAATTATCTAAACTATGTTTTTATAGAATCACTTTATTTCAAGTTTAATTATTAGTATTTAATGATGATCTTAAACAATAAAAAATTAATAAGAATTAATAATTATATATTATGCAAGATTTAAAGTTATAATCATAATTTCGGAGAAAATTTAGATATATATTGAACAATAATTAGTTAACACATACCAAATAAATTGAAAGATAATCAATGTATTATTTATTAAAATAAAATAATAAATTGTAGTATAACGATTACGATTTTATTTCTGAAATAGCATTATATCGATATTGTGTTTTATGCACACCTAGGGTATGGTACATAACATGTCTACATAAGTGATGGATAGCCCGAAACGGCCGAAATGTGCCAACCTATATTGTGCAGCAGCAGGTCGTCGATCAACGGTCACCGCAACGACCGCAGACATAACCCGTTTGTCAAATATCGACCATAAATTATAACGCAGTCATAGAGAGGATTCAGTACATATATACTTCTAGGTATATATTGGATGTTGTTGGTCCGACCTTTTTAATTTTAGATACCGAACGATAAATTGGAGCAATAGGCTTATAGCGATATTAGTGATAAGTATTATAACATGTCCAACTTTTTCGAATAGAAGGAATGCATACGAAGATACGACTGCACTACAGACTCATTGGAAAGTTGTAAATAATTAGTTATAGTAATTTGAATGCAATATAAGCGAAAATGTAGTAATGAATATCGACAATATCGTAAACTTTGTAATCATTTTTAATAATGTAAAATGTTTGTTTGGTTATACATAGGTATATCTTTTTTTAGTTTTTTCTTTTCTCAATAATTCCAACGTAAATACCAATTAGATACCACTTACTTGTTAATTGTACAAAAGGTCTCAAATCATACATTCATAATAAATAAATACATATAAAAAAATTCAGTATTTATATGAATTTGACTAAATGTGTACTTAAATAATACATTATACTAGAAAATCTAAAATTTCAATTGTCTATAAATAGTTTAAAAAAAAGTCAAAATATTTTGAAAATTTAATCGTAATAAGATAACACTAATATAAACATTTGGTGAAAATTTCAAGTATGTATTTACAGTATTTGAGTAACAGCAAAATAAAAAAATCGATTTTGTCGAAAACTGATTATGCGTAAAAATTCCCGTTTTTCGTTACTTTTTTAGGGTTTTTCTTGACGCTTTTGAAAACTACTGGAAATTTGTTACTTTTGATCTCTCCTCAAAGTACCAACTAGATGAATTTTCCTTTTCTAAGAAGGGTTGAAGTTAAAAATCAAAAACGTGATGACAGACACAATAAAAAAAAATAAAACACACATCATTGTAAAATACTATGTTCAAAATATCGAATGAAAAAAGAAAAGTAACATTTGAAGAATGGATCAATGTCCATATTAAAATCATAGTAAACTAATACATATTCTATAAAACTTATCACCGTAAAATATTAATAGGGGTCAAGTGTAGGTTAAGTACGTTCTAATGCTACATATAAATAAAATGTACAATAATAAATTAAACTAAAATAGACAAATAATGATATTAAAATATCAGATGGAAAGTAAATGTAATAATATTTGTTTAGATTATCACAGACGAAGAAAATCTATATTACCTGAAAATATTTCTTGTGATTTCATTTAATCTCTTACTTGCATTAGTGAACAATGGTGTTCTACACAATATACTATGTATACTATTAAACAATGAACAATATTATTTATTTTAAGTTCTAAAAACTAAAAAAGTTGTGACTTTATTAATAACATTAATTAATACATAATACATTTTCTTTTTAAAACTACCAGGTACTTATAAAAATGAATGTAAAAACCATCAACATACTGATTTTATGGATTCTTGTTATTGGCGAATTAGTAGTTAATGAAGGCAAACAACATTATGAAAGAAGTATGCTTTTTAATTTCTTAATTATTTACAACCCGTTAAATATTGTTTTTTACAATGTTTGAAAATTATTACAATAATTATTTTTGCAAACATAAATACATACCTATAGAAGAACAAAATATAATATTTTAATTAAACGTATTAATTAGATACCAATAAAAATTTCTTCAATATTTCGTACAACTTTTGTGATTCATAATATATTTGTTTTTTTTTTTTTTTTGTTAAAGTACATAATGGAAGTTTACATAAATTAATAAATTTCTGTAATTACCAGTGTAAACTTTAATTTGTTATAAATATAATAATTTATTTTCATTATATTAAATTTAATACATTAACTAGGTATTAATGGAGAAATTACTTTTGTATGCAACAATGAAAGTAAAAATCGTCATTGTATTTATTTTAGGTTGTCAAATCGTCATCGGAGATGGAGGACTCTTATGTACTGATGTTGAATACAAATCTCATTCAGGTATATTTTAAATATTTACAACCAATTCAACATAATTATTTCATGACATAGTCTGAAAATTATTAAAATAAATATATAATTAATAATTATCAATGTATATTATTTATATAAATTCTTGCATCTTATTATGCGCACCTTATCTATACACATATTTTAACTTAATCACTGATAAATAAAGTATTCAGGTTAGGGTGTATTATATTTTTATGTGTAGGTACCTCAACAAGATATAATTTATTAGTATAAATATAAATAAATATATGTATGTATATTGCTATAATTTAAGAAATTATAGATAATTAATAAATTTGAATACGTAATTCCTGGTGTTTTTAATCAGATTTACATTTATAATATTTATTGGAATTAAATTATATACATAATTAAATTAAATTATAAATTAAATATTTATAAAAAATTAATTTTTACTTTTGATGTTTTTTCTAAGATGATTATGACATCACAACAATTTGTAAAACAACATCGGTAAATAATGCTGTAAAAGAAGACATTCGTAAATATTAAACAACTAACATAATTTGTAACATTTGTCATTTAACCATAAAATAAACTGTTTTCAGGAAATTCATTCATTGCTGCTAATGGTATAAGGTACTACGACGTAAAAATTCATTTTAGAACAAATGCTATTGGTATGCCGATTAACTTAAATGGATTCATTCCGAGTTCTAATAAGAAAAGTTTAGAATTCATAGCAGACGGAAAATATCCTACAAACTTAAACTATATTTTCACACAAAACCAAATTGAGTACAACCCCGAAGACTGGTCCATCTCAACATTATTTATGTCTAGTACGTATATTACAACATTGAATAATATGATTAAATATGATTGAAAATACTACTAGATAAACGGTGATAAATTATATAATTATAAATAACACAATATTGTTGAGAAACTATGAAAAAATTGTTTTTCAAAATCGTTTAGCCAGTTTTTATTTTTAAAGTAGTAAAATAACGTAAATTATTTCAATTTTTAGCAAGTACTTATTGTTACAGATGGAGCAGAAACACCGAAGGAGTTCAATTATAATTTGCTCTTATGGAAAGCTAATACCAATGAAGAATCTTTCAAAATCAAATGGAAACAAAGAAATTCAGTTAAAATGTGTATATCTATAACATATTTACTAAAAGACGAGTCGAAATGTACGTTATCAGTGGAATTAACTGATGAAGAAAATTTAAAAAAAAATATCATGAATGCTTATAATATAAAAGAATCGGTAATTTTATATTTTACATGTATATATAAATATGTAATACCATCAAAATAATATAATCTAAAAAAAAGCACAAATCACTTTTCCAAATTTAAAAGAAGAACAAAAACATGATATATTTTATGTATTTTTTTTTATACACATATATTATGCACTTCTTAGTCGATTTTATAATTCAAACTTTATTTTATACAGGTAGATCTAAAAACGGTATTATTGAAAAATGATAACTGGTTATTCGAGAACAAGACATATACTTTAAATTTTAAGCTCATAAAAAAAATAATAGAAGTGAAGACATACAATCCAAGATATGATTATTATAATTACAAAAACACGTATAATACTGAATTAGTATATGCCGAAGGTTGTAAAATTGGAATTAAACGTATAGCCCAGTGCACAGATGAATACGGTAATTAAGATTTAAAATTAATATCGAAGTAATACAGTAACATACAAAATTGAAATGTTATTTAAATTTAGATTGCAACATATTTTCGTATAAATTTTTTAAATGTACTGTAATCAATATTATGTATTTTTAAGTTTATTGAATTGCAAAAAGTAAAATATTACCAAGCCAAAAATAATACACTGTTATATTATTATGTTAATGAACACAGTCAATTTTTTTATAAACATAAAAATAAATGTTATGATGAAAACAATAATTTTATGTAAAATATAGAAAATGAAGATATATTGCAAGTAAATACAACAGAATTACAAGTCACACCAACCGATTCTTCGTTAACCGTCGATGTTTATCCATTTGGTAATAAATTATGTACATTTAAATTATTTTTAAATATTCAATAAATGGTACTAAGTGTTAGAATAAATAATAATCACACCTATAAAATAACAAAGCAATGAATCATATTATATAATAATATATCTTATATAATTTTGTTTAAATATAAGATATTCGAAATTTTAGTTTATGAACCACGGAAAAAATTTATTTCACTGAGTTCGAAGTGCCTTAACGGAGGATTTTCAAACCAAAAAGGATGTGTATGTCCTCCGGGCTTCAAAGGCAATAACTGCGAATATGGTAAATAATTTGAAAAATTAACTAAAATTTTCATATACATTTAAAATTAACTGTGAAACGTGATAACTTCATACAATTCATACAAACTTATTAGGATGTGGATCGAACAAATTTGGCACTGATTGCACCGGAATGTGTTCAATCCATCAAATGCAGTGTCAACAAATGATACTTTGTACCAAAGGATTTGGGTGCAAATGTCCAGCAGGATATAGCGGTCTCAACTGCACCAAAGGTATATTAAATAAGTTGTACATAATTTATTATAATATATTTAATGCAATTAACATATCAATGTACGTTCAGAAAATAGAAAAGATTTGCAAATACGATATAGGAGTACTTGCAAGGATACATTTTTGAACGGAGTGAAGAATGTATTGCTTTTACAATGATGTGTTTTTTTTTTTGTGTCTGACGACAACATTTGGAGCAGTAATAATGCTCCGATTTTTGACTTCAGTCCCTCTTTGAATAGGAAAATTCATCTAGTTGGTACTTTGAGGGGGTCAAAAGCAAACATTTTCAAATAGTTTTCAAAAAAATCGAGAAAAACAAAAAAAAAAGTGACAGAAAAACGGCAATTTTACGAAAAACCACTTTTCGACAAAATCGATTTTTTGGTTTTGCTGTAACTCAAAAACGAATCATTGTAAATACTTGAAATTTTCACCAAATGTTTATATTATGGTTATCTCTTTACAGTTAAATTTTCAAACAATTTTGACAATTTTTAAGCTACTTATAGACAATTGAAATTTTCGACTTTTCTAAGTTTTTTTTCTTCAAATGCCGATAAAAATTTTTTGGGTGTCCAGAAAATCTTGAAAATTTAATACAAGGTTTCTTATAAGTTGTTCTTAAAGTGATAAAAAAAAAAATCCGAAATCGTTAGTCACAATTTTTTTTTTATAAGTGCTTAAAATTCGAATTTATACGAAATATGTCAACATTTAAATTAAATTTCATACTCTCATTATGCGTATGTTGGCCTAATACTTTTTTTATTAATAAACAGATACTATAAAGTAACTATAGTAACATATAGTAACTATATTATTTGTTTCAAAATAGAATATATGACAATATTTAAATATAATATATCCTAAACTGACAAATCATCTTTGTTCAGAATCGTTTTTCGTATACAATGATACCTATCATTGCATTCAGATTTAACCTACCATAGTCTGAGGTCCACCCCACCCCCTAATATACAGCAGAGCGATACCCTCTTACCCGCTTTTTTATTAATCAAGTACCTATTTTATTATTGTATGTTATAAAGTTTTATAGCATATCGTTTTCAATTTAAACTGTAACTTTTAAGCAAATTAAATTATTTAAAAACAAAAGAAAACATTTTTAGTACCTAGCTTATACAATGAGCATATTATTTAACTATTCTACAATGATATCAGCAATATTATATGATATGGACTTTACATACACTTTTTATAAACTATTTATGCACATAAATATTTTATTTTGGATATAGAACAAAAAAAAATTTAAGAGGATGCCATACCCGCATGTGTTGTCGCTGTCTTACTAACGTACATCATAACAAATTTTCGTTCAGTAGAATACATTTTGTGACGTTAGCTTTAATATTAGAGTAAATTTACCTATAATCAAATTTAAAGGTAAGAATATTATCTAGACAATGATATATGCTTTTATTGATATCATCATTTTAAGTTATGAACATTTTAAAGTTGTTATATTTTACATAGCTGTAACTCACTTTAAAATAATAATATCATTAAAAGCATATGACGTCATTGTCTAGATAATATTCTTACCTTTAAAATTGATAATAGGTAAATTTTTAATTTACTCTAATATTAAAACTAACGTCACAAAATTTATTCTACTAAACGAAAATTTGTTATGATGTACGTTAGTAAGACAGAGACAACACATGCGGGTATGGCGTCCTTTTAATATAACATGAATAGTATTATTAATCAACGTTTTACAACCAGAATGTACGAGTGGTACATACGGCGTAAATTGCGAGCAACAATGTCCAGAAGGGTGTCGTTTAAAATCATGTAACGTTTACACTGGCGTTTGCAACAAAGGGTGTACGGCCAGTTACATTACACCCGATTGTAAAGAAAGTAAAAATAAAAAACTAAAAGGCCCATACTGTTATAGTTTTATGGATAAATATTAATAATATGATATAATTCGTTTTGCGATTATAGAGTATCCGTGGCTCAAATCTCCGCCAAAACTGGAATTGTCGGACTTTAGGTCACTAAAATTGAAAATTGACTTTAATTCAGATAACAGACAAGGAAGTAACAACATTAAATGGGTGTATTATCAAATAGTATTTAAGGTAAATTACATATCAACTGATAATAATTATAAATAATGCGTGGAAATACAATTATAAATATTAAGGATAAAAGGTATTATAATAATAAAGTATAACTAAAACCTAAATATATATCATTAAGGTAAAAATATTATATTATAGACAAATATCAAATTAATTATTATCCAAAAAATAATTTAATTAACAAACGACTATCAGGTATTTTTATATTACTTTATTTGAAACGTCACATATTTGGTGTATTTATAATATTTATATGTATTTAAGATTACTTCAAACGAATCGGAATTTCAATACTTAGATCTAAAAGAAATTGGAGAACAAAATTCCGTAATTGAAATCATGGACAATCTCAAACCCGGACTATCGTACACAATTGGTGTCATCCTAGTTACAGAAGACGGAAATTACAACATAGAAGATATCAAAACTGTCAATTATTCCACCAGCTGCCTATGTATTAATAAAAATAATATACTCACTGTTTAGTGTTTACAATATATTTTTTATAATATTTAAGAACTTAAAGTAATAATAATAATTTTTATGATATAGTGCCGAAAAGTACAAATTATGATGTTAATTTGATGAGTGGAACAGACAACATAAATGTTACATGGAACAAGGTAAAAACTAAATTAAAATTGCGCACAGTTGTTTCTTTATAGTACCTAATATAATTACATTCATGTGTTAGAAACAATAAATCTTGTTATATTTGATGTTATATCTAGCTTAACGACCAAAACGAAGAGGACTGCAAAATAATGGAATATTTATTGAAACTGATGTATTGTAATACAGATTTAAAACAACTAAATTATTCAGAAGAAGTAAAATCCAATAATAATCATGGATATATATTTGAAAATCTACTATCCGGTGAAAAATACGCAGTACAAATAACAGCAATAACAGCAACAGGTCAGGCTGAACCATCAATGTTGTCATATATTTACACCGAACCTAATGGTATATACATATTACATATTATATGTAAAACATTTCAGATAGCATAATATTTAAAATTATTTATATTTACTGTAAAAAAACAATTAATGTTAATCCCATTTTGTAGGACATATTCAAATAAAAAACATAAAAACCAAATTTAATGAGAATTCAACACTGATAATAACGTGGAACACTGATGAAAAATACGCAAATACGCCGTTGGTTTATGAAATTAAATACAAGGTATGATGATACTATTATTTTATTTAACTTATACCTATTCAATAACATAAAGGCAGACTAACAAAAAGTTTATACTGTAATCGACAATATCAGACAGTTTTATATAACATAATTAATTAAAAACTATGTCAATAGGTTAATAAGCATTTTAGTTGTTCAAACAAAATAATTACAAACAACTGGACATCACTGTTAGTTTACAATCGGACCAGACAAGAAATCTCTAATTTGATACCAAACACACAATATGTTATAAAAGTTGACCCCAAAATTAAAGGATATACTTACGACGACTATTCTAACATGATTTATGTGAAAACACCTATCTCTAGTTAGTAGTATTCATAAATTATAATCTTGAAGGTATCCAAAATATTTTAAAATACTTAAAAATGGTTTATATTATTATAGAACCAAAGTTAATACCAGTAATTAATGACGAAAATAATTCATACATTACAAATCAAAGTGCATACTTCAATTGGAAAATAAACATGACAGAATGTTCTAAACTAAATGGTTTCTTTCGAGGATACCAGGTTATACTAAAAGTTAGTATAATAGTATAAAAAACATACTTAATATGCATAACTATTAAGAATTTTGCAGTTTTTTTTTCATATAAAACATCGTTAGTTGACTAATAATGCACAACACATCAAAAAATATTTTACACTTTAATTTTCAAATTATATAATAATATTGTGTTGTTTAGAATATGGTCGAAGGCACACAAGTAGTAGAGTCAATTAAAGAAAACACGGTAAGCTACAACGAATTAAAACCAGACACCAAATACGAACTGCAAATATATGTATTAACAAATTATGGATACAACATAGAACAAGGATTGTTGATACCGTTCAACACCAAAGCTAAATGTAATAATAATTTTCCTTTGTCAAACCTCTCAATCCCCGGGAATATCCCACTGGGTGTATACTTTTACTTACTATAAGTAACGTCGAAACAACATGTACATGATGTTTCAGTTTTAGTACCAGTGGACGATTTAATAGTATATAGGAAAAATTTAAAGAAAAAGTCGATTGGAATCAGATGGAATTATCCCGATGAAAATGTCTTTAATGGTTTTATCGTTATCGCAATCGACGAGAATCTGAATAGTACAAAACAAGTTGTCATAGAACCCGAAAGCTGCGTTGCTTGGCCTAAATTTTACTGCACTACTTTTGATAACCTAATACCCAACAACCAGTACACCATAAAAGTATTATATTATTTATCTTATCTTAATTTTAAGATTATTTTAAACGACTATAGGTTATAACACTTCGTAATATTGTCCATTTTATATAGGTAAAAGCCAAGTCACTAGACTATCCAACAGGTGGTTCGACGTCATCAGTCGTCACTAATTTCAACGATGGGTGTAAGTATAGTATATTATAAATTATTATTGGTCTCAAAAATGCTTAAAAATAGTATGTTTAACAACAAATCTAAACAGTTGCAGATAAACCGGAAAATCTCAGGACAACAGACGTAGGCTCCACGTACATTTCCCTGGAATGGGACATTCCATGGATACTCAACGGTGTATTGAAATCGTTCATAGTCAACATCGAAGAGATTTCATCTCAAGACATCGAAAAATGCTGTGACAGCAAACCAGACGTAGAGGTTCCGGTAACAGAAGAACTACCAACCTATAACTGCACGGTAATTATGAATAAACTTTTTACAGTTTTTGATCGATCGCAATAAATAATATACGTTAATATATTGGTATTAAAATCCATATGGCTATTGTTGGAAACTATTTATTTATTTATTATTTATATTTTTTTATTGATTTTGATAATTTTATTCTTTTTCAACAACTATATAGCCATTAACATTATATCAGTATATATATACATATTTTAAAGATTTGAAATATTCAAATTACTTGTTGATAAAAAAAAAGAACGTAATAATTAATTAGATAGTCTTGAGATAGTGTTTGGATATGTATGTATATTAAAATTATTAAATGTAAGTTATATTAGGTTTACTATTTACTATTTTTATTGTTTTAAAGTATTCTATTGTGTTGATTTCGTTATCTTGATTTGAACTTAGGTGTATTCCAATAAGGTTGCTTATGTTGAGTTCCTCTCTTTGTTTTTCATACAGTCTGCGTTCCTCGAAATATTTTTGATTACGAGTGTGTCGCCTTTTCCCATCAGATATCCGTGTGTCATTCTTTAGTGTCCTATTTTGGCTCGATTCAGTATTTTTATGTTTGTGATAGGTACAGGGAAACGAATACGATTTAATGAAATATTATAAGTTGTTTACTAAAATATGGTACATTTCAGATACACGACTTAAAGCCTGGTTCCACATATTCGATTAGTGTATTATCGAAGACTTCGGCTTATGGTCAAACTAGCAAGATACACGTGAAGACTGTGCCGTCTACATTTGCGGCTGCTACCGGTGTTGAACACGAAAAGCCAATACAACTCGAAGCAAATACAACCTCGGACAAACCTAACGTAAACTAATAAAGTCGTAAAAAATAATTTCTCTCTTTGAGTAACTTATATTATGGTTGTATTTTTAGATTCATAGCGTATAATTTATTTATATTTTGGTATATATTCACATTATTGTTATTTTATGTTTATCGAATTTTGTGATTCAGTTTAAAACCAACCTGCAATAATAATAATGTATGTTACCAATTACATACTCATAAATGTACTTAATTTCACTAATAAAAATTTTTTAAATTTTATTCATAGCGTATCATATTGATTAAGTTTTTCTTAAGTCTATTATTTCAATTTGATTCCGATGTAGATCTATAATAATATATTATTAAGTGAATATTTATACCATATGTAAACAATTATAACATATGCTTAAATTAATTAATCATGAATTACCTATATAATATCAAACATATTATATATAATAATCAAATTATATATTGATACTCGTTCTAGTGATGTAAATTAAGAATATTAGGGTAGAAAATAAGTAAATAAATAAGCTATAATAATTTATATTGTATAGTGAACTAGTTTTTATTGATTTTCTAATTTTAATTATTAATATCTATGTTAATAATCTATCTTTGATTGTATGAGGAAAAACTATTTAAGTGAACAATTTTTAAAGCGGTTTTACCCGAGCTTCAGCTCCATACAAAAGTACAATGATATATATATATATCGTTAATCCATTTACATAACATCGGATTACACGTGGCCGTATGTATTCTATACAAAGGTGAGATCAGTTGCTAAACAATGAACGTCTCTCAGGGAATTTATAGGACTACGAAAAAAAATATATACAGAGTGATTCTTTTATCATAAAATAATTTTCTGAGTATTTTGATACATAAAAATCGAATTTAGGGCGAGTAGTTTATGAGTTATACGTATTTAAAGTTTAGACGAGCGGAGTGGAGTGGTAAGCGGTTACCCCGAAAAATGTTTGTCCACTACACCGCTTGTCTAAACTTTAAATACATATAACTCATAAACTATTAGCCCTAACTTCGATTTTTATATATCAAAATACTCAGAAAATTATTCTGCTTTGGAATATGAAATTAAAACTCTATGTTGTCATTAAAAAAAGTAAAAAAAACTTAAAAAAATATAAGGATAAAAAATATTTAAAAATATAAATTTTTAATATAAACGTTGTTCTTTTAACGACTTGAAACTATATAAACAAATGTTTTCAAAAATATGAATAATTTTTGAAATAATGAGTGTTTTATGATAAAAGAATCATCCCGTATAAACAATACATTCACAAGAGTAAGACATTTTATAGCTGAAGTACAATCACTCAAAGATTCAAAATTGTGTATAATGGTTTATCATAGTTTTAGCTTGGATCATCGTATGGTCAATATAATGTTAAATATGATGTGTATAAAAAACATAGATATGTTTAAGGAGGTAGCAGAGTGAGCAGGTGTCTTCCTAGCGACGAATGTTAGAAGAGTTTTATAATTTTTATCATTAGACAATTTAATTGAAATTTTAAAACATTTAATAAAATTAATATCAGAAGTATTTAATTTAATACAATAAATATTAAATAAAACCAAAATTTTTATATTAGTTAATGATAATGAAAACTTTGTATCAAAGCTTCCAAAATTATACTGAAGACATCATCAAGTGTTTGCTTATAAAGTAATAACGTAAAAGGACATATATTGCACATTTCCATTGACACCGTGACTGTAGTTGATTGTGTATATCCAGTAGACTGTATATCTTCTGACCTAATGATATAAAGATCTAAGGTAATGACTGATGAACATGCCGTACAAAGTATTAACACTACATGACCACGTAGTTTACTTACACCTTGGTTTGTTTTTAACGTGTTCTTTACGGTTTTATTGAAACAATATATTTACTTAAGTAATGAAAATTCTTAAATTTGTTTTTTTGTATTTTTTTTGTTATTTAATTTATAAGATTCCTCCAAAAATTGTTTATAGAGCAAAGAAGGCTGTCGTAAGAGCAAAAATATATAATTGCGACGATAAAGTGAAATATATATTTTTGTACATTTAGTATATTTATTTTAATATTACATTATTTTCATATATCATAATATAAAAAACAATAATAACGAGTACATTCGTGTTATTTATGTGTAGATTGAAATATCAAAAGTTATTTAATCATCAATAACTATTATTGTCCTTAAGAGGACGCCACACCCGCATGTGTTGTCTCCGTCTTACAAACGTATAACATAGCAAAATCTGTTTAGCGCGTTTTCTCCCTCAATATTTATAATAGAATTACCAAAATTTCACAACGCATAGGTAAGAACTTTATCTAGTGTCGTAGCGTCGTTATTTTTTTGATAGCACAAACCAATATTTTTTAGTAATTTAATGAAAAAATAAAAAATAAATGTATTTTCTTAAGCTTATAACTTTAATTATATTTATGTTATCAAAAAAATAACGACGCTACGACACAGATAAAGTTCTTACTTATGCGTTGTGAAATTTTGAAAATTCTAATATAAATATTGAGGGAGAAAACTTATCCCGCGCTAAACAGATTTTGCTATGTTATACGTTTGTAAGACGGAGACAACACATGCGGGTGTGGCGTCCTCTTAAACATTTACACAAAATTGTACTCAAAATTGCGATACATATAGTCATATACCTACATGGTTACATCATTAGGTAAAATAATTTGAAAATCATGATTATATACAATAATAAAGTTTAAATAAAAAATAATTATATTTGAAATGTATATGATGCATATGAGGTATTATACAATATTTATACATTTAATGAAATATTAAACAAATAAAAAATATATTATGATTTATAAGTAATAATGCCGATTTCAAAATAAATACCCAACAACATGGGAATCAAAAAAAGTTTTGTCAAAAATATAAATTAACAATGGTTATGTTATAGAGTCACTAGAAGGTATATAACACATGATCCCATACAATATAGGAATCAAATACAAATCGAAATAAATCAAATAAAAGTTACGTTCGAAAGATGGATCAACATCCATATTATAATCAGTATGGTAAAATAATACCTTAGAATTTTAAAATGTTAATAGAGATCAAAGTTTAAATTAGATTATGCGTATTCCTGCAATACTATATATAAATATATAATAATAAATTAGACTCGAATAGATCAAATCCAATAATAATAAAAAAAAAACTCAATTAAAAATAATCTTCCCTATGTGTAAAATCTAGTTATATATATCTATCACATAACAGTCGCATTATTTGAAATGTGATATAAGATGTTTATAATTTTTTCTTAGTGACCATTTGAAACAAAGCACAGACGCTTAACGAACAGTTTTGTGAAGTTCATCTGTGTGATACTCAAAAAGTTTATACAAGTACCATCACAATATGAAATAGGTATACAACTATGTGATAGTGTGGTACATATATTAAGTGTTTGAGAACCCATTTTTAAAAATCAAATAATAATGGCAAATTTCATATAGATATCTCATATACCATATTTGATAAGATTTTAGAAGACAAAAACTATTATTCATAAAAACATATTAACTCAAAAAATTGAACCCTAGGTCGAAATGAATTTAAATTTTGTATGATTCTTAAAATTGTAATTACAGATGATTTTAATACTTTTAAGTTTGTTAATAAGTCAATTCACTCAAATATATTAAAGCAAGCAACACAAACACAACGTAAATTTACTATTCTTAAATGAAAACAACACATGTCGTGTAACTCGATAATAACAAATATTAAAATATTTTAGTTAGCTATATACCTAGTTAAAAATTAACTTTAATAGTTTGGTTTTACACTACAATTTTATTTTATTTTTATAAATGCATAAATACGATACACATAAATTCCTAAATAGATGAGTATGTTAAAAATTATCACTGACATATTGCAGGTTATAGTGCAAATATATTCGAAATTATACTAGTGTTCTGAATGCGTATGACTATACCAGTATAATGATGTATATTTAAAGTCTTTTGGGATAGAACTTATTAATAATTTTTCATCCAGCAGCAAAAAGATAAATAAACTATAGAAAAAATATTCAACCCATCTGATATCTGTACATAAGTAATTTCATTCACTGCAGTTAAATAAACACCAAAAGAAAATGTTTTATTTGATCAACGATCTAATCGCGTATGCCATTTTAATCATATAAAGTTATTTAAATTAAATTTTTCGGAATTTTCAAATCATGGATATAACGAAAAATCTAATTCACTGTCTTCGGAGTGCCTTAACGGAGGAGTTCTTAGCAGAAATGGTTGTACTTGTCCTCCCGGATTCAAAGGCAAAAATTACGAACATGGTAAATCATTTAAAAAATTCGTTAAAATGTTCATACATTTTAAATTGACTTTGCTTCTTGTATAAATACGTAAAAAAAAATAAAAAGCACAACATTATAAAATCATTTATTATATTTTTTAGGATGTGGACCGAACGAGTTTGGCGCTGACTGCACCGGAATATGTTCAATACATCAATCGCATTGTCGACAAATGAAGATGTATACCACAGAATTTGTGAAAATGTCCAGCGGGATATATAGGTACCCAATGCACCAAAGGTAAATTAATTAGGTTGAATATAATTTATTATAATATCTTTAATGCAATTAACATATCAATGTACGGTTCATTCAATATAACATTTACGATATATTATATAGTACTCGCATGGATACATTTTTTCCTAAACATTTTATTATTATTTAATATAGAATACTATGGAATTTCATTTTCGATTGAAACTGTCAACTGAAATCTATAATCAAATTAAAATGTTTAAAGATAAAAGTTACATTTTTGGTAAATGGTTATTATAAATTATAGTTATTAGCAACGAATGTTATCTAATGTAAGTATTAATAATCGTTTAAATGTTTAAATCCAAGAATTAGAACTGATTCTTAATACCTTTAAAGTTAAAAATTATTAAAAATTCAAATATTTTTATAATTAACTCATAGAATTGTAATATTTTAATTTTTTAAAGTGATTTAAAAATAATATTGAATAATTAAAATTTCATTTTTATCATAATTTTCATTTTTAGAATATATATTATAATTTATTTTCTCAAACCAACTCAAAAATGTTGAGTCGAAATAAACATGTACCAGTGTAACTTGACCTATTAAAGCCGATTAAACATTTACTGGCCTAATATGAAGCCAAATAATAAATTATTACTTGTACAAACAATACAAATACCAAAATGCATTCATTACATAATGGTGAAAACAATGAATTACACTATTATGACTTATGAGGTCTAATCTAATTAAGCAGGTATTGAATTATAACAATGAAATCGAGATGACTTAAAAATAGTGAGTAGTTAATGAATCATGGTTATACATTTCTGTTTTCATTTGAAAAATTCAACAACGCATATAATAAGTGACCACTTCAATACCGATAAATTTATTTTAGATATTTATACATTATTATTTTAAAATAAAGTTATTAGTATATTTCCATTCTCAAAATTATGAATTAAGCACGTCATGAACAAACTTTTTAGATATATAATATTCACAGATATCAGTAGTTAAGAAACTTTTAATAATTAATTATTATTAACGATTTTATTTGTTTTATTAATAAACAGTTAAATACATTCGAGAACAATAACACAAAATGTAATTTCAACTGTATTTTAAATTTAAAAATAATAGAAAACTACAAGAATAAATTGCTCTAAAAATTATTACGACGTATAACCTGTTCACTTTTTAAGGAAGTAAAATTATGTAGGTTGCACATTTTTTTCATTCAGAGATTCAATATACTTCAAATTTAAACGTGTTAAAATTCTTATCTTTTTGACCTAATCAATTTGGCGATTAACGCTTTCGAATTTAGGGCAGCACACCTGTTAGAGTGAATTACAAAAAAACTGTAGGTATAGCTAATAGTATATGCAGGTTTTATTTTTATTCAGCTTCGATAAATAAAATTAATCGGATTCTATTTAAACTAAGGTAGGATAATAAAATAAAAAAGATTACTGGATATACATAAACAATTCTGAGTGATCCGTACACGGCAACAAGTAGATACATGGTATAGTTATTACGACATGTATATCCATACACATTAAACTAAGTTTTCAGTATCTTTTTAATAAAGCCATTATATGACCAAGAAATTAAATTAGTATTTATTTATCGTGAACTTAAATATGTAAAATAATTATAATGATTTAAAAATTCAAATTATTATGTATAATCCTCGAAATATTATCGCTGGATGATTTTTCAACAATTTTTTTTATAATTCTATTATCACTCGTTCTTATTGTACCAATATCACACAGATTGTATGATAAAAACTAAAAACAATATCATATAAAACGATTTCAATTACTTAAACAGCGCTGATAATGATTCATAATATTTGACTAAACGAAACCGTAATTTTTTTATGGTAAGTATTACATTTATAATATAAAATCCATATGTATATGCTACATCTATATGTTATTCTAATGATGTAAAATATAATATATTATTTAGTAAAAAACAGATTAATATTTCGATTAGGAAAATAGGTTGAAATTAAAAGTAAATAGGAGTACCTCTGTTTAAAGTTTTTTTGTCAAAACTGACGATATTTTCAAAAAAAAAAAATAATACAATAAAGTATAATTAACACCAATTCGGTAATTGTGTATATTAAAATCACGTTCCATATCATATATTTTATGATATAGCTTTAAATTATTATCAAAAATATCATTTAATATTGATAATGATTTATTAACGTTTAATTTATTCTCCGCTATACAGGGGCATCATTTTTTTTGACGTACAAATTTGATAAACTTAAATCGCAATAATATATATTTGTTAAACTCGCTATACCTAAGCTTCATAATAACTATTAATTAGGTACTATATTTAATCAAGAATATGGTATATAAATTATAAACAGCTTCTAAGAAATGGACGATTCTGGTTTCACAATAATAAAGCACATATATATTACTCAAGTACTCAAGATACATGGTGTGGTATACGAAAATGTAACACACACATTTAGCAAGCGCATATAAATACACAAACGAGAATCCATACTATATATGTTATACTTTTCTCCATTGTCTGCAAACGTCAAGTTTAAAAAACTTTGGAACAAAACAATAATGACTGAAAATGTTGGCTATTAATCCAAAATAAGAATACGCATGTACGGTAGTTAAAAGTAAAAACATTTTCATCAAACCGTTGGTTTTAAAATTTTAAATTAAAAAAAAAAAAAGGGAAAATCTATAGCTATAACAAATTGCAATTCAAATTCGATTTTAATTGGCTACGGTAAACCTAGTGGTAGGAAAAATATAAAGAAGTACCGCGAAAAAATATTTATTTTTTAAAATTTAGATCATAATACATTACCATTAACCATATGATACGAGTATAATACAATAATTATTATATTATATATTTTGTACAACAATATATATTTTATCGTTACCTATATGTGTTAATTAATATTAAAAAACACACGGTATACCGATTGTGAAATATTCAAAATTCCAATAGTTTCTACGGTTTTTCCCAAATGATGTTGGCCACATTTAGGTTTGCTCGAATGGTAAAAGTCGAAATATGACGCTTTGCCCAAGCACAGTTCACGTATTGACTGGGCATTTCTGTGGTTTGCCTGACTTCGACTTCTGCTCGTAACATATAATACTTATACTATACAGTAATTAATCGGTTTCTAACGGTATGATTAATGTTTTCGATTTAAAAAAAAACCGCAGCTATTATATACGTACTTACATTGCTGCAATATATAATATTTATACACATTATAACACGCAACCCGAGGTTATTGACGAGTCGCTGTATATAATATATAATATATATATTATATATTATATAATTACTTTAACATTTGGCTATAAATTATGTTATGGAGATATGTTATGGAGAGCTGAATAGTTTTTGTATCTATTATTTTTTAATACAAGTAGGTAAGATATATTATTTTTATGGAACGATTATAAAAATCAAAACGATTGTAATTCGTAAGTATACAATAAATACTTTATATTGATACCAATATATATCTATACCAAGAACGCGTATATAAATCGTTATCGATCGCAAATAGATCATTTCATGCCAAATCAATGACAATATTATTTATATATCATACGAGTATAATACAACACAGTAAATACCTCGTTAGCAAATTAGAAACAATGTCGAATCAAAGAGTAAATTGTATTTTGCACTTAAATAATATTCATAAAAATCTAGTTTTCCATACAGGTATTCACATAACTATTATGTTAGGACAAAAATTATTATTATCTAAAATCCAACTATAGAGACAAACATTCGAACATATTTAAAACCATATAAGTAATACGTGATAAGAATTCAAGTTAGATAAAAATTAACTGTTGTATAGCCGTATAGCCATATATTACTAGAGCAAAAACAAAAATGATATAATATTAAGTTTTACTAGTTGCGCACACCTGCGTTATACCTTATTATAACGGAAGACTATAGTTTGAAGACATTAATTAATTTTATAAAAATGTTTAATAATATAATGATTCGAGTCAAATTGATTCAAGTTGAATACAAAACTTTTGTATAAGCAAAACGCAGAATATTTTTATTATTATTTAAGTACAGCTGAGTGTAAATCTCATAACTAAAGTTTCAGTAAATTTACATTATTTTTAGTAATCGTTTATTAAATTACAATTTAATCTTATATACCTTACCAGTAAATAACCAAGTTTGATACTTATAATATAATTTTATAATATATTATGTACATATTTTCAAACTTACCCAATTAAAATGTACACTAAACAATAATAAGCTCAATGCAGTCGACTTTTTGTATAATTTAACCTCTAATTATTTCAATTCGTTGCAGATACATACCTGAAAAATAAATAAATATAATAATCAGATTATACACCACAAGATTTAGTATATAAACACACTTAAAACGCGGTTGAAAATAAGTTAGGAACACATAATAATAATAATATGTTTGTTTTTAAAACGAATGATTGATTTCCGAAATCAAATTTCCGCTAAATTTTAAGACCTCAGAATCATCGTCTAGGAATTTCATAAATTAAAATATTTCAATCAGAATTAATTATCATTGTTTTACAGATGAAATTGTAAATATATTATATTACAATATAAAATGCCATATCCGCTATGCACTACACTCTGCACGCGAGTCGGAATCGATGAGTAAAATTTTACTTCTCTTAAATTATAAAACATATGCAGGGTACTCGAATAAACTATAATATTAGCAGCCTACGACCTGCACAGAGATCCAAAATAAGCCAACGACAGACGGACAAGTCGTAAAACCACATATATGTACTAACACATTTCGTTCCGTTCGGGTTGTTTTCATAAATCTCAATACTTCCGGTTCGGAGCGGCGAAAAAGACGCAGTCTGCAATTCCCTCGGCGGCGGTACACCGCACTCCATATATAGGGCATGAATTTGGCCGGAAGAGTAAATATTTACGGTAAATATTTAAGTTTTTTTTCCTACTTTTTTGGAGGCGGATGACGTAAAATATATATTTATTGCCACGGACAAGCTGCTACCCGCGCGACGTAGACGCGTATTTTATTCCCGAGCGCGCGATGCATAAAATAAGCGAACCCAAAACGACCCGAGCGTCGTCGTCGTCGTTTTTCCTTTTACGCGTTTCGCCGCGCCTCGATCATAGAATAATAATAATATATGTATATGGTGTTATACACACAAAGACGACGTTAGTGCGCCCTGCTAAATTCAACAATTATTATTATTTTTCGTATACATATTATTCGAAACCGAAAGTTTTCGCTCCCCCTTCGACCCCGCTACAAGCCAGACGTTTAGGTCAGCCGGTAGAATGAAACGCATAAATTCAATTACGAGTGAATATAATAATAAGTATATATACAAAGCAGACGTCTTCTCTGAACGCGAATTAATAAAGCGTCTGAATGATTTAATAAACATTAAAAATAATAAAAAAAAGCAAAGTTTATACCCCGATGGGTTACATAATTATGCGTATTTTGTTATTATTTTTTATACGCCTAAATTCTGATATATGTGCATCCTGCCACTAATATTCAAAGTCGATTTTCTTGGATTTTCCCGGAAAAGTTTTGTGTCAGATCGTCTATAACTAAAAACGACTTTGTATTCAATGTCCGAAAAAAATAGTAAAAAATTTATAGAGATCTATTGATAGGTAATAATAAAAATTTGCGTACAAAGATCAGATTTAATTGTTGTTAAATTACATTTTTCTCACACGAACGTTATTTATCGCTGCGCTTATAATGCAATTGGTTATTGGTTATATCGTTATTATTCATCTAAACAATTATTGCAGTTTGTGTTCAAATTTTTTCTTTTGACCAATGAGTAAATTTTTGATTAACAGTGCGGTATGGTATGACGAAACTTCCGAGTACAGTAGTCAGTAATATACATAATACATATATAATTATTATTACAACATTTTATGAGTGTGAAAACGAATATTTTAAAGAATTTGAGTTGCCAACTTCATATATTCACTAGTGTATCCAGAATTGTTTTATTTTTTCAAGGAGGAGGGAAGGTTAAAAAAAAATGAGGAAAAATTAAAATTTTTAGAATTTTATGTGGTTTTTATTATATATAATGATATATTTTTTTACGATTATAGTAAAAGTTTAAATATATAATATTATTTTTTTTAAAACTATATAAATGTATGAAAATGATTTTATTCCATACAATATTATAGTCAACAATACAAACTGGTTCAGTTATTGTAATTTAAACATTTTTTTTTTTTAATTATTGTGGTTTGTTTGTACATTATTTTATTTGATATTTATAATATTTTAATATTTAGCAACTTCGACTTATTTATTATTTAATAATTTTCGATATAGATTAGTTTTGGTTACAACCCTCTGACCCCCCCCCCTTATTATGGATACACAAATGCATATATTACACCAACATTATACTTAAATATTATTAAGCAAAACCTCGTAAACAAAATATGAAATTAGAAATGTAAGTATAGCGGCTTTTTTATATAATATAATACTATATATTTAAAACTTATAATAATTACCTATAAATCAATATATAATATAATATATTTACTCTGTTTCAAACATAGGTACATAGGTTGGATTATCAATTATTTTTTAACTATCATAGTATCACATTATGTTAAAATTTAACATTTAACAGTTAAATGATATATTTATATATAATAATTATCGATAACATTGCTAAAAAATATAAACTAGACAATGACATATGATTTTATTTATATTATAATTTTAAAGTGAATTATGAACATTTTAAAGTTGTTATATTTTACATAGCTGTAACTCACTTAAAAATAATAATATCATTAAAAACATATGTCATTGTCTAGATAATATTCTTACCTTTAAATTGTTTAGTAGGTAAATTTACTCTAATATTAAAGCACTTTAAATTTAAAAACCGTCAAAGAACGACAATAATTGACCGTGTCAACTGATCACCAAATGACATTTAAAATTTAAAAATCTATTATTGTCGCGCAGTCGACTGATAATTCGCTTTAAATCAGGAACATGGAAAAAAACCAGTAAACCACATACATCTTATAACCGATACATATTATTATTATAATTTATAATGTAAAACAATTATACGAATGGCATATCGAACGGTATACGTTATATGGACGATAAAATTAGTACATTAATCAATTTATTTATAAAATGTGTACATAATTTTGTCTAATTATTAATAATAATTACTAAATACGTTTCTGCAAAATATTTAAAATTTTAAATTATCATACAATTTACTTTAAAATGCAATAAATGCATTACAACATAACTTATACCTATCATATAAACAATTTAATTTTTATATATTATATACATAATAGCATAGAAAAAAATCCCTATTATTTTACGATTTTAATGGTTTAAAAAAAATCACCTAAAGGGGGCCGTAGTAACAATTTTACATTGAATTAAGGGGGCCACACGGCGAAAAAAGTTTTGAGAACCACTGATCTTCGCTATCGAACAAAATATTATTTCGCAGCAAACTCGATGTAAAAGTCACCACACGGACATGATAATATATCGTATTGCCGTGTGTAATTATTCAATTACGCGTATCGCAGACAGTTCAGTAACAACAATAACGACGACAATAATAACAGGTTTCGTATCACCGATCCACGCGCGGTCCAGATTTTTCGGTTTAAATGTATAATATAATAATAATATTATAGGTTCTACAAAACGACTCTTCCGCTGTTTCCTATCCGACCAACAATGGATTATACAACGACTACGTCGATCGGTCGCCGGTCGGTCACGCGCACACGACTCGTCGATTAAACAATCAAATTCCGAAGATTTATATTCGTGTATAACGTGTATGCAGCCTCAGTCGCGATAACTCTCTCTCTCTTCGGTGGCGCGTATTGCCGTATTGGTCTTCATTAACATACATTATAATATACACAAGTACCACCTATAGGTACTCGTGTGCACGGTGGTGCAGTTGTGGCTTTTTCCTCGGGTGATTTATGCGACTCAGTGTGATTTATTTGCAATAAAAGTATGGGTTATTATTCGTTATTTTCAACTTTTTTTTTTCACTTTCTGCTCGCTTCAGAAATCTTTGACCGGGAGACCGATGTCGAAGTGCACCTTACTGATCTGTACGCTGCGCAACCTTTGCACCCGACCGAGGACATGACGTATGTTTTAATCATTGCGCAACTTGTCGTACATATAAATATAGTATTGTATGTGCCTTTTAATAGATCTCCCGCGTTAATTATTGGTCGACACGTTTTTCAAAAAAATGCCACACGATTGAAATATTGAATAGTGACTGTTACCCCATAACATAGTCGCCGGCTTTTTCAGGGGTTTGAAATAGGCAATTTTAATTATATTTTGAGAAAAATTAAATTTTTACATTTAAACAGTTATTCGGTTATTCGGTGTAATTTACAAGTGGTACCATTAGGTCAGTGCCGTTGACAGTTGTTGCATGATTACAAATTGTTATAGAAAAAACGGATTCGCATGAGAAAAATGACAGCAACAGTTTTGAAACCAAATTTTCACAACAAAAAGAAGAGAACTTTTTTTCGGTATCACACTGTAAATAAGAAACGGTGTGTAACAGACAATGCTTTCCTTTTTTAATAGTGAAAACTTGGTTTCTTGACAACTAGGATTGTACAGCATATAAGTTCTTAACCTTTTCTCGGTCATGGAAGATTAAAATATAACCACGGATCCTCCGCCTTCCCCTCCCCACCTAAAATATGATTTTTATTTTAATTATTTTTTAATGATAATACTAAAAGTTAATACATTATTAAATTATTGAAATAAATAATCACTTTTTTATAGTTTAAACAAGTTTCAATGTGACGTTTGCAGTTATTTTGATTGCAATATTGCCTTGAAATCTGAGACCATATTGAACAAAGCAACGCGCAAATCGTCCTTAAGGTCCAATCGATTTCTTTATTTCGTTTTAATTATGACCATTTTAGAAAATCCAAACTCGCAGATATATGTAGTAGAGAATGGATTCAAAAATTCTATTGCCCTGGATATACCTTACGGATAAGCCTTCGTTAACGAACACCAAAGTTTGAATACAATTTTTTGTTTAAAAATCGTGGTATGTCATTTCAATCTCAATCAATTAATTCAATTAACCGAGGTCTGAATCATTAATTGTATTTATTTCCACGAGAAAAGGATTGCGTAACCATATTTCTACTTTCGTGTTGTAGAATATAATAAAACTCTAATCTAGAATAAATATTTAGCTGAATTTTGCAAATATGCACACATCAATAAACAACAAAACTATATACAGTACACCAAGCAATAACACAATTAAATTATTTTATTAAATAACTAAAAACGTAATTATAGAGATTAAGAATCGTTTGAAATACATTTCTAATATCCCTCCCCTCCCTCCCCCCGAGTACACAACACTGTTCTACAAAACAGCTAGTTGTGCTTCATGCAGAAAAGATTTGTAGGTAGATAGGTAATTCTAATTAAATAAAAAAAAATCGTTTCTAAGTATAAGTAAAGGTATAGGTCATTATTTTATTATTAAGTATACATTTTAGAGGATAAAAAATATTATACGTGTGGAACACAAAAATCATTTTATCGATCGCGATCTATACAAAATATATAATACGACATTACGACGACATGATGATGTATTACTACTAAAGCCTAATCAAAACCGGCGGCGGCAGCTTCCGCTTCTGCAGGTTTACGCCGTTGGTCGTACACTCGCTTCATGAGCTTCAGCAGACGCTCCAAGTTGACGCCGTGCTTGGCGGATATATCGACAATCTCGTCGTCGGGCAAACGGCGCCTGAGCTCGGCCAGGTTGTCGCGGGCACCGTCCACGTCCACCTTGTTGGCGACGATCAGCTGCGGCCGGTCGAGCACCGGGGCCGAGAAGCACCTGACCTCGTGCCGGAGCACGTCCACGTACGTCCACGGCTCGGGCGCGGACAGGTCGACCACCAGCAGCAGCGCGGTGCACCGCTGCACGTGCCGCAAGAACGATATGCCCAGGCCGCGGTCGCGATGCGAGTCCTCGATCAGCCCCGGAAGGTCGGCCACGGCCACCGACTCCTGATCGTCGTATTGGACCACGCCCACGTGCGGCTGGAGCGTGGTGAACGGGTACGGAGCCACCTTGGGCCGGGCCCGTGTGATGGCGCTGAGCAACGTGCTCTTGCCCGCGTTGGGGAATCCCAATAGCCCGAAATCGGCGATGCTGCTCAACTCCAGCGTGTACCGGAGTACCTCGCCCGCGCCGCCCAGTTCGGCCACCTCGGGTGCCTGCTCCGTATCGGTGGCGAAATACCGGTTCCCGTGGCCACCCGCCCCGCCCCTGGCCGCCACGAACATGACGCCCGGCCGGCTCAGGTCACCCACCACGCGCCCGTCGCAGTCCTTGATCACTGTGCCCACAGGCACGTCCACGTACTCGTGAACCGCACATTTTCCATGGCAGTCTTTGTTGTAGCCCCGTTCACCGGCGGGCGCCCTCAGCTCGACGCCCACGTGCCCCAGCCCGGTGACGTTCTCGGACGCCCGGAACACTACGTGGCCGCCGTTACCACCATCGCCGCCGTCCGGGCCCGCGTTCTCGTTACCGAACAGTTTCATGAACGACACGCGCCCGTCGCCGCCGCGGCCGCCAGCCGCACGGACCGTCTTCACGTCCACCAGGTGCTTGGGCGGCGCCCGATCAGATTTTTTCTTGGTGCTACGCAGTGGCGCGGCCACCGCTTCGTCCGCCGTCGAGGAATACCGACAGTGATGCTGTTGGTGTTGGAGTTGGTTCTGGAGTTGGTGGTGCTGCAGGTTCTGCCGGTGAAGCAGCTGCGTGTGACGGCCGCGTACGAACGCGGAAGCCACTTGGCGACCGATCCAGGACGACGACCACATCGCGATCGTATGCCGCTGACGACGACGACCGGTTTCTTCTGAAATCACACGAACACCAATTTGACGATAAGACACGCGTGTTCAGTTTGGCGGCGTTGGTGGGTGCGTCCGGTCGTCACGGGAATCTTAACAATATAATAGGTATCATGTATATGGGTATGTCGATAAAAAAATGGGATTATTTCCAATCATGGTTGTTTTTAGATTTGTTCGCAACCCATTTAAACGTCGTCTTTCCGCAATATTTAAACCGACTTACGTAGAATTAACGAAAAACGAAAATGGCGCGTTTGAGGTGTGAGAATCGGAATGTAGAGGCCAAAGGAATCGGAAAATTCAAATAGTTTACCTACACATAATTTTTATAAAATAATATTTTCCGTTTATATTAAACTGAACATTTACGAGTACAATAAAGGTAATAAAGCAGTCATAAGTTTGCTGTTCTAAAACAAACGTGTATAAAATAAACTGCGTTTTCCCATTTTATTTTTTTTTTATACAATCGTTTAAAATACCTATACGATAAAGTTAATACGATACAACTATATGTTGTAACATACGTTTACATGATACATTACATCGGTGTATTATTGGACTTAATTAAATATACTTCAACCATACTAATGTATGCAAATACATGTGCTAAATGTATATTATATAGTTTTACTTAAAGTATACTTTAAACATATTCTATATTTTTCAGTATATAAATAATATATTATTATTATAGATACTTAATATATTGATATACAATTATTTGATTGAAAAAAAAACCTATGAACAACATATTTCAAGTATTAAAACTATATAATAATATTCTTATAAACAACACTATATTATATTTATATATACAATGATATAAAATTAATGAAGTCGTCATTAATAATTTAATACTAACGGAATAGCAGTAATAATTATTACATAATATATCATACAATTAAGGTATACTTACAATAAATTACAGTATATTAAATACAACACTATGTATGTAATATGTATTATAAGATAACATCGCGTGTTAAAGAGCCTCTGATGTAGGTACCTCTTCTAGAGACTTCCAACCGTGTCCAACCGACACACGGTTCGGTGCGTTTGCGAACACTTTCGACTTCTCTAAACAATAAATTCAATATGTGGTCAAGAATTTCTAAATATCAGTCTTTTCCTAGACGATCTTAATGCCTATTCTTAACGCTATTGTACATAGGATTAGTTTGGCAAACGAATAAAATTATTTAACATTTTCTGCACACATATTTTTAAACTAGGTACATATAGAGACAATAAAAAATATCCGATCTAGTTTATATTTCTTAATTTTTTGTGATCATTATTGTATCACAGGCCTACTGAACGCACAAAATATTAAATCATTTTCAGAAACGACAAGTAAGTTTCATAGTTTTTAGAACTTTTTACTATATTAATTAAAATGTTTATAACAACTTCGAGTAGATATAACAAATAAACACATGTATATAAACGGTATATTCAAAATTCAAAAATCAGAGATCATTTAACACTTATTTTATATTTTAAGACAAGTATTTTAAGTCAAAAACAATCTTTAATAATAAATAGATAATAGGTATTCATTTTTCACAAAACCATCGATATACTTCAACACGTAAATTTATTGTGTGAATGTGGCAAAGTAAAAGCGGTACCTTACACAAAATCGACTAATTTGGACGAATACATTTTGCGTTTGTCAAATTTTCAGTAATCTATACGGAATCTTAGAGAGGTTTGGCGCGAAACATTGTATAAATAACGTAATTGGATGAAAGCGTAAGCCAGCGAGTATATAGTTGTATGAACATTTAAATAATCGAGGAGAACGTTGATATTTTTTCCAGTAACAGTGTAACACACGTGTCGACAAATAACATAATATTATAATAATATGTAACATTGTAACACCATGATACGAATGCAAACAAATGCTAATTGCGCATTGTATATAACATAGAATATGAATATACTATACATATATAAGTTGAAAATTGTGTGGTTGAAGCTAATTACAGGTATTTATTCACCTGTCGTACGCGACAATATAGACGAGACTGTACTGTACAAAGTACATATGACATTATGCTTATATTATGGCAAACGGATAAAATATTTCACCTGTGTATTAACGAAACCATTCACCATATCGATTCGAAATAAAATTCGTATAATATACTGTATAACGGACGGTGAAAACCAAAACTTATCTATACTATCTAGTATATCGTATATGCCGATAACCTTTAAAAAAATACCTAAAATATTACAAGATAATAACATATATTATTTATTATCTATATTTTAAATTCTAAAATATTATTTCATAGAATATAGATTCAAAATTAAAATATGAAAATACTAACCGTATTTTTCAGACGTGATTTACAGATCATCAACTAATATAGGTAACACTAAATAATATAGTAATTTATATCAACTGAAATAAGGAAAAAAAATAGAATAAAGAAAATAGTTTCTATCAAATCATTTGAACAATACATTAACATACATTGACCATTGACATAAAAATTAATTTTAAATAATGTTATTATAGAAAATAATTTTTAATTCTTCAAGTTTCTTCTTCGCGCATTGGTACGAAATTACAAAGGCACAATCTATCTTCAATAAGTAAGTTTAACGGGATATTTTAATCTTTGATTTTAAAACAATAATATAAATTATCGTATTCAAAAAGCAATTCTTTATAATGAAAAAAAAGACTGCTAACACAATTTCTTTTTCAAGATCGTTTTAAGTATCAAATATATGAATGAATGTTAAAGTACCTTCATATATTACATTTATAGATCATAATATATCGAATAGGTACGGATAATGTTTATATAGGGGTAGTTTAATCACGCTTATTATCTCTGGGCGCAAAAAAAACTACCAACCATAATTTTTTTTAAACGTCAACAAGTTCTACGCTCAGAATTGTTTTTTTGAATTTGATAATTTATTATTGCTATCAATAGTGTGTAATATCACAACACATCGTAACTATCCTATGACATATAAACGAAATACGTGTCAAACCTACAGTCTTGATGTCTTAAGGTAAAACTTAAGGATTTCGTATTTTAATTTAAAATTTAATTACAATAATAATAAAATTATAGAACTAAAAAAATTCTTAATTAAAAAGAAAAAAATTGGTGGGTATATATAGTTTGAATCAAGAAGTAAACAATAGAAGTCACCCATCCCACCCACCTCGCCATTATAACTATAGACGTATTGTCTACTAAATTTAAAAGCAAGAGAAATATTTTAATAAATACAGTCATTGTTCTAATTTTAAAAATAACTAAGTATACAAAAATAATAACCCAATAAGAAACTGTAATACGTGTACTACTGTATTATTATCAAATAAGTAGAAGTAAGAACAGTATAAATGGACACAATAAGAGTAAGATATTATTTATTGTGGCTTAATACATACATTTATTGTATTAAAAATATTATAAATTGCATACGTTCTTCAAAATTTAAATTTATAACTGTAGTAAAGAACTGCTAGTGTATTTCATTACGTAAATAATGTGAAATTATACATATTTAAAATAATTGCAATTTCTTTTCTTCTATAACTTTTTTTATCCATATTTCATAAAATTGTATACATAAGTTTAAAACAAAACAAAAATTAACCATATAGTATAATAACTTACTAAACATTTGAAATTGTAATGAATAATTATAAAGAACTATGAAATATTGTAATATTATATTATTATATAACAATAAGTATATTTGTATTTGTTTACTAACTTTGATAAATATATTCATTATAAACATTAATATATAAATAATGTGGGATTAAAATAGATACTAACATTTAATCAAACTTTACTTCCTTTAAAATCCTGACGAGCTTTATATCATTTGAAGAATAATCGTGATTTACATTTGGAGCATATATAATGTGTAGTGTAAATTCAAAAACGCAGACAACAAAAAATAATGGTTATAGAAATCATCCGAATGGCTGATAGACAAAAGACATTTGTGAAATGAATGAATGAAAATAAATTACCTTCATCTAAAAAGCGCAAATCAATAAAACGTTAAACAAAACTACAAAAAATAGTATAGAACAAAGAATGTTTTTAGAAGTATGCATGTACCTATACGAATTTAATTTAAAATAATTAAAAAACATCGTTAATCTTCGATAGTATGATATTTTAACCCTATTATTAAAACATTTTATTAGATTAAAGTTCTCAAAACATATCAATTATCAATATGGAATTACCAATCGTCCAGGATAACCAAAAAATACATCATTTTTCATTTTATTAATTTTTATGGGAAATATTTAGTTATAACTTATAAGTTATAAGTATTTAATATCATTAACAAATAAATGTCTTTATAATTTTGAAGTTTCTTAATATAATAATTAGATTGTCGCAAAAAAAATACTTATGAGTTTATTTTGCATTTAATATATTGAAATTTTTCATTATTTGTCACACAATTTAAGAATTGATTCACAATACGCAAATCCTACACATTCTGTTGTGAAAAATGATAAAAACTCTTAATTATTATTATTCTCGACTGAGACTCACATCAGTATTGAACCTCGTGGTTGTGTTGCAGGAATATATTTATGATACTCGTACGATTTTTTTTTGTCTGTGGTAAACAATGGAACAGACTTCTTGGCTTTCGGCCATTTTCAATTGTAAACAATTCCCTTTTTTTCTCCTATACACGCGGATAAATCTAATTATTTCTATTTTTACGTGTGCGTAAATTACGTCGGAAATACTGCTCGGAAAGCATTCATCGCGAGTTTCCCCTTGTTCCAAAATCATTATTTAAATACAAAATAATATCCGCACATAACAGCAGCTTAGGCAATTAATTATCGCACACAAATGTCTCAGGAGTTGTCGCATCTGTTCGTTGTTTTTAATAACAACTGTATGCGCGCCCCTTCAAATCCCGTAGAAAAACCACTATAGACTCTTGTAAAATATAGACGACAGAAATAATATCATTATTTCAATAATAATGGTTGATGAATTATTCAAAAGCATTTAGTGTTTTCTCGATCTAAACTCGAATTCTTGCTAAGACACATTGCATTATGTTGCTGTAGGCCGCTCCTCTTTAGGGTTATATCGTTTGGAATATGATTAGTTGTTGTATACTCGTATTGTTTCAAATTTCAATCGTACATAAAAATACGTGCGCTTTATCACGTATTTGAATGTTATTCGAGGTTTAAATGTATAGGTTCTTTTTTTCAGGAACGAATAATAATTATTAATCAGAATTCCAGCGGAAAACGGTTTATTATTTGCCGTATATTAAACACGCGATGAATGTATAATCGGATATATTATATACTTCGTAGATAGCTGCCTCTGACAGACCGCATTTGTCAGTTTCCTTTTCAGATTATTTTGAGAATATCATATGTAAGCATGTTATGGGACACTACTTTTAAGTTTTAAATTCGAAATTCCAATAGTCTTCTATATTACCGCTTGCTTTTATAAAGTGAACAACGATAAATAAGTTTTCGAGCACGCCATGCTACACAGCCGAATTACTTTAAATTACAACTATATATATATTATAAACGATAAAATCAATGCGGTAGGTACTTATTAATTTTTTTGAATAATTAATACAATATTTACATCACGATTACTTCTTGGTATCGGTATACGTCCAAATTTCGTATAGGTCTACTAAATAGTAATTATTATTCACACAACATATACCTATATATTATTTTTATAGGCATATACATATTTTGATATTTAATTAGACTCCAATATAAATTGAAAACCTTTAACACCTGCTATAATATTGTTATGCCTTATCTCGAGAGTGTCGCTTACGAACCCAATTGTCCGGTTTGCAGGCTTTCGCTATGCACGGCATAACACATATAATAAACCTATACTTCTTCCCTTCGGGTTAAACTTGAGTCATATTATATGATATCACGATCACTATTTTTTTTATATATACCTATATAATTCTAAACGTATAGGTTATAGGTGTACATCAAAAGTAGAAAGTATATCAGCTGTACCACGGCAGCTGTTATTGTAGCAGTCTGGTATATATTGTTTTAACACCTAATCGGTATTTAATAAATGATCACTTCCAAAACTAACCGTACCTATACCAAAACGTAAAGATCGTATAGATAACATTTTAATTTATTGGTCTTATTAGATTTTTGGTTATTTTTACGTTATTACAAACTACGAAACTGATCTAAATTGAAATATTATCAATAAATAAATTTGCTTATTTGCAACAACGTATTTTTTTAACCTACAGCATTTGCAAAAAATATATAAACTACCTACATAAAAGTCAGTTTTTCGATAAAGCAATAGGAAACTATAGTTCTCCCGGCATAGTCAGTTCAAATAGTGAAAAAATTCTAAAAAGCTTAATTGTCGAATTAATCACATAAATACAATATCCTTAAACAATAATATTACATAGAATAAGACAACAATCACAATTTACGAAAATATTATAAAATCAATTAATTGTTTTAGAAAAGACGCCATGCCGGTTGTCTTATCAACGCCTTCTGCATCATAAAATATTTTTGCGTTCAGCAGAACTTCGAGTAGAACTAATTGTGTATTGTATTTGATTAATTATTAGAATAAATTGACCTATACAATAAAAATTTTAAGCAAGAATATTACTTATGTTTATGTAGTGAGTTTTTACGATATTGCAATTTTTGACGATATATAAAATATTATCTACAATTTAAAATAGTCTAAATTGCTTTATAAATTAAGACTTCGTAAAAAACCAACATACAATCACAGATCTTACCTTCGAGTTTGAAAACACAGTCTAAATTCACTCTAATAATTATCATCATTAGGGAACGGATTTAAACACAAATTGCATTTTTTTCTGAGTATCTGAAAAAATTGCTTTACAAACATTAAGTTCATTTCATACATCTGCAAGAATTTAAAATATGTAACTTTAATTTTTGACATTTTTAGTACATTTTATATGTTTTTAAGTCATTTGTATATAGGAATTTATAGTGCTATTATGAAACACAAGGTAAAAGTATAACAAATGTATCTGTCTAAATTATATACATATTCCTTTTTTGAAAATCATTATCAGAGTAAAAAGAAGACGATGAAAATAATACGAATAATTAATACCTAAGACTAAAAATTTATACAATTAAACAAATCTTTTCAATGTTAATCAAAATTTTAAAAGTACTTTTTTAATGCATTTAAAAAAAAAATCTGTTATGAGTGCATTAAATTGTATTTTTAATTTTTCTTGTTTTTTACAGCATTTAAATTCGTTCCCTGATCATCACAAACAATACAAAGTTGGATTAGTTTCTGAACTCAAATTTGGGATGTCTTAAATGTTTATAAGACAGATAAAACGTACACGGGAATTAAATCCTCTAAAAAAAAAATAGACTATAAGAGATATAATTCAATAACTTCACTCATTTTAATTAATTTATGTAAATAAAACTACGATAATATTTCCTTCAAAATACACATAAATATTGACGAGAAGTATTCAAAGTGTAACCTAGCTCATTATATATACGTATTTAATCTGCAAATTTATAAATAGCTATGTAAATACGTATAGAAATGGCTCGACATAAATCTAAAATGAACGCAGTTTCACATACGATTATCGAGAAATCCTACAAGCATAAATTACGTCTTAACATTATTATTCATGACATTTTGCAGCGTTATTTTATGGAAAAAAAATAAACAAAGTACAATAATATTGCGTATTCTCATATCTCACAATGCGTGTTGCGGATCTGAATATAGATATTACAAAAACAGAAGTAAATTTAATCAACTAAATAAAATAAATTACTTGGTAATAATTATTATACGTTTTAATTACTTCAACTTTATTGTATTCGTAAGAGAAAAACACGCTTTGATTACAATTTCATTGCGAACAATGAGTAAAAATAATTATTTAAAATTCAAGTCCTCGATCAGGGCGAAAGTATATTATAAACTCATAGCTATGACCACCCACACTCGATTTATTCATATATGAGTACCGGGGTACATATATTAATATTATGATTCGTACATGTGCGCAACACATGGTAAGTCAGTAGTTTTAAAATAAATTTGGAGAACAATAACCATAATAATAATTGACACAATCTCAAATAGGCAAATTGACGCTTCTTCTATATTATCTATTATACATACATAGAAGTACGCGGTACCAGCATCACCGCCGAAACTCCGGGAGGCCTCGTTCGACCTCATCCGATTCAGAGCCATCAACAGATGATCGGAATTCAAAACAAGCATAATTCAAACTATGTATGAAGTCTACTTAAATTTAATGCGTTTAAGAATATTAGACAATTACTTGAAATTCTAAAAAATAACGCACTAAATGTGCATTATTGTAGTATAGGGTACGAACTTTAATTGTATCCAAAGATGTCCTATAAGCATGCAGAGGTTTTAATATGCACTTCAAAATTTAAAAATATGCGCTTAAAAAATTAAAAATATATAATATATTATTTTTATTATTATTGGATTTGCATGATTTTATATTCAAAATTAAAACAAGTTAATTTTAAAATATATAGCTGCCATTAATATGGTTCTCTCATGTCTCATGCATTTATAAACAATTTGCAATATACATACGTGGTGTATTATAAAATAAATATAGTTGATGTAAACATATGGTTTGTCTTCAATTCATAACCCACGTGCAGAACATAATTTTAAAATTTCAAAACTATCTTTATTTTTAATTGATTTGTTAATCTACGTCTATTGCTATTATGAATAGAACATATTATAATCAGCAAATATTATTGTAAAATAAAAAAATATAGGTACTCATAAAATAAAATAAATCTCTAAGCAAGCGAAAATATTAACTTATGATGATGTTCAACTACTTTTACAATCATGAAATTAATTTAAAGAGTAGCTTACTCAGTCTAGTAGCCAGTAGGTAAACAAAATAATGTGTATCTAAATCAGATACTTTAATAAATGCATTACTAAAGAATAAAAAGGGGATGAGCATTGAGCATACTTGGTAAATCACTCTAAACGTATAAATAGAAAAAACAACAATTTAAACTTGATTTATTTCTATCTCTGTTTTATTTTTTTTTAAGTTTAAAACAAGGTTTCAAAATAGATTTGTAATATATGTAGGTATTGATGAATAGATAGCTGATAGTAAATACCTACACAAAGTTTTACATCGATATCGCTATTATAGATAGATACATAAATTATAAGTCCAATATACACAATTCTGAAACGTTATTACGCGTTTAGTATACTACATCATTAAAAATTTTCTCTTCAATTTAAACATAATAAATTTTACTAACTATAAAAAAAAAAATCTTTTTTCTTTTTACATGTACCATTGTAATTTCATTAAAAAATTATACTTACAATTTATTTTTACTTGAGATAAGTCTTATATTTTATTGCTTTAGTATTTTAGATGTGATTTTAACTTACCTGAAACAAAAATTAAAAGAAATTATTTAACATTAAAATATTAAAACTACATATTCTATAACTAAAATTTAACTGAACGTAATTAATTATAAATACAGTACTTTAAAAACCAATCTACCGCGCAATCAATCTACTTAAACTGTAACTGCAGACGTTTATTTTAAAATTAAAATATACTAAATAGTGTATAGTATTAAACGATGATAACAATCGCGCGTCTTTTACAAGCCGAATCGTGGAGTGAAATCCTGTATAATAGCTAGATCTAATAACCTAAGTTTAAATCTTAATACCTAAAATTTGTTGTTCGTGGACATAAAAACATTTGGAACTATTATAGTCGTATGCTCAAAACGAATATCAAATATAACATAGCAGTTAAATGTGTGATTTGTTTTCTTCTCCGCATCATTATGCCGTCTAACGAACCGCACACATAAGTAAACGATGTCGTGTGTCCCATTTTCTACGTACTATTATAAAAGTCGTATCTATAGGTGCACTTTATATATAAATATAATGATATAGTACTTTTTCAAACCGTACACAATTATACAACGCAATGTTTGCTGCAGCAGTCGCAAGTATCAGTGTACCATCGCATTAAGTTTTTCTACAGCACTGTTGCGGACCACGCGGTATAAAAATGAAAAAAAAATCGTCAATAAATCAATCGGATAATAGACAAGCTGAGGACAAATAGTCATCGATCTGCATAAATGCATGCATGCATTTACATTTATATCCCTTAAATCGAGATATAGAGGTACCTATACAACATACCAGGATCTTTTCCACCGCGGGCGATTGCCGGGGCCCCGGGATATTTTTTAATACTGAGATTCCATATTAGATAAACCAACAATAACCGGATCCTTTATTTTTTCTAATTGTTAAAAAATATGTCATTCAACTTATAAATAAAGATGACTTTGTTAATATGCTATATAACCTTCTAGCAATAAATTTAAAAAAATTACAATTTTATTAAAAGTGTATAATTTATTTGATTAATATTATTTATATTTATTGATTTTTTTCTATTTAATATGTATAATAAATAAAATACATGAAACATTATTAATTAGTAATTAATAATTACCTATAATTTTTTAAACTATAACAACAAATATTTAAAAATAATTAATTATTTTTCAATTTAAAATAAAATAGTTTAGTAGCAATTTGTTAAAAGGCAGTTAATTAGTTTTTAAAGTTTGTATATATGGCGTCGGGGCCCATTAAAAAATACTAGACCAGGAGACCAATCATGAGCCCGACCGACACTAGGTAAATCAGCTGAAGGCCCCCCCCCCCTTGGCAATTATATTATATTTATAAGGCCTAACAATAAATCCTAAATATTATAAAATAAAACACAAAATTATGTATGATATATAATAAAATGAACATTTTTGGGCAACCCTTAAACAAATCCTAAATACGCCACTTCTGGGTACATACGATATACCCTACGTATCTAAAAGTATCTAAATATTATAAAACGAGCTTTCGAATCCCGGACGTTCCTGCGTGTAATGCGTTATATTGTATTAAAATTCCAGCAGTAGCGGATCCGATAGAGCACGACTGCCGACTTTGTCGTCATCCGTACAGCTAAGTTAAGTAGGTAGATATATACGTTATATAGTTCCGTATTCGTCAAACTCTGCTAGAAATTCAAATTATTTCGTGCGCGAAACGAAACGTGAGTAGGAATAATTCACGAATCAATTCAGATGGCGTGGATAGGACCACTTTGGCGAGCGGGAAAAAAAAGTCTGGCGTATACCATTATATATTAGGTATATACAAAATATTGCGTTATGTCGCCAGGCTGGAGCAAGATATAATAATATAAAATATTATACAGGAAAAGGTCGTCTAAATATGGGGTGGTTGTGGTGGAAGGGACGACGTTTAGTTGGTTTGTGGTCGCAAAATAAGCCGCGTGTAACGGTGCGGTAAGCGCACACCACGTGCAGCCCGCGACACGCACAAATCACATTTATTCAAATATTAACAAAAAAATATTACGTCGACGATGAAACGTCATACGGACTTTTACAGGTGTCGTAGACACTATATTATTATGTACGCAGGTGTCATATCCGAAGTATATTTTGAAGTGAATTTCATAAATAACTATTCAAACGGCTAATAATCAAATTTTCCAGACATAAAAATAACCAGTGAAAAATCTATTATTTAAATTTAACTAATTTACTATATTTTTTAATTTCAATGCTTTTATACAGTTTTAAGTATTGGAGACGCTATATATGTACATTTTTCCAGTGGCGGCTCGTCAGGGGAGGCAAGTGAGGCTGAGCCTCACCTAACTATTGTACAGAAAAAGGAAATATGTATACTGTAGTTATAATTATTTCCAATCAACTTTAAGAATATTATATTCAATAATATAATGTACATTTTAAAATACAAAATAAATTTATTTTGTCGTATATAATATTTATTATCATACTATCATAGTACACAATGAGTACATACTACATACTTCGTCACTGTTATTAAAAATCACGACGAAGACGTTCGTTGAACGATATAACGATCTCGATGAAAACCGAAGAGTGCCGAAAGGCTAGTAATATTTAGCCTCAGACGAGATGGGACAGCCGTACAATGATAAAATATATAATGGTAGAGGGGGAAATCGGAATTTTATTATGAAATGAGGCTGAACGATTCGGGCCTCAGAGTTTGTTTACATTATCCATTCGTCATTTGTCGAAGCAACGTAACTTCCACTAATAGAAATAGAAACTGGGAGGTTTTCATAATGGATATAATGTCGTGTAGCGTAAGTGTATAAGTACCTACCCACAATACTTTTATCACAAACTAAAGATATTGGTTCATTTTTTTTTTATGTGTATGACATTTGAAGTAAATATTATATGGTTTATTATTAATATATTTTTAAATGTTAGAATTAAATATTAATTGAGTTATATTAAAAGTGAACTTGAAACTCATTGTTATATTTTAACAGCATTTTTTCTCCCATACGTTTTGAAAATATCTGCCTCACCCCTCATACGGTTCACGATCCACCACTGCATTTTTCTAATAATAATCTTTATAGAATATGTACCTATTATTTATTATTGTTTTATAAATATTTTCTTGACTTGATTTTCAAATGTTTTTTTCTATTTTGTTAGCACAACAATTCTGAATACCAAACAGATTTTACATAAGTTTATTAAAATAATATTTATATTTATTTAATACTAAATAGTAGATACCTATCATTTTTTCTTTTATGATATAATTTATAACTTTTTTATCAAAAAGGGTACTAAGAAAGTAGCTATAAGCTTTTGTAATTTTATTATTATAAATACGTATAATAATTAACTAATTTGATTGATGTGAATTCAACCATTAAAAATGGCATAAGTTGAGTGGAAAATTCTAAAACTTGGTTCTATACCTTTGTAAATAATATACCCCATACAGAAATATTTATAACAAAATATGACGTAGATACCAAATTAATTAACAGTTCATTTGCACTAGACTAGTTGATAAGATATAGGATCCAAAACAATTTAAAAATTTTCACTTACGACTAAATTCAATTGAAGAAGTTCTTCACTAAAAAATCAGTACCAATAAAAACAAAAATCTGTAGACTAAACTCACGCCTTCTATTCGATGTTTTTCTATCTCTACAATCAACATCATGATCATCCTCTAAATCTCAATTTTCGTGAACACTATAACGCTATAGCTCACTAATTAATAATTATAATATACATTTTAAAAATTGATTTTTCTTATAGTTCTCTATTTTTATTTTTATATTATTATATTATCTTTCCAATATAAGCTACAAAATATTAAACCTATAACTTGTATTTTATTAAAATCAATGTAAAAACAAAATTTTTCGAAACGATTAAAATTTAATAAATGTAAAAAATATATTCCGTACAATTGCAGCAAATCGTCATGTTCACATGGAAAACCGTTAAGCATGATGTTTATGGGTAAACAATGGTACAGTACGTATCGGTATGAATACCGATTTACAAACAAACGGAAGAAAACGGCAACGGACTTTTAGACGAACGGAAAATTGTGAACGTCACAGTCAAGTCAACTTATACTTCGATTTGGCCTGCCTGTAGTAGTATCATATTGTTAAGTGTTTTTCCTTTACCGGTTACTAGTGCCACCGCTGTGTCTAAATCACGGTCATATAAACGGCAAGACGGCTTTTAAACACAATCGACTTCAACTATATGAATTATTGAAAATGGTTAAGATACACGTGTTTCTCTATAGCTGAAGTCATTATTTAACACAGTAAAAATTCCAAAATATAAAAGTAAAAGGTATATGGTGTACCTGGATATTATTATTTATATTTATTTTTTAGATATTTTAGAGCGAAACACGAAATCCAATAAACATAAGAAAATTACGGTATAAGCGGTAAAAAGTCTTGCAGTGAACTAAAATAATAAAACATGCAGTAACATATTACAAATTTTTACAATAAACTATTGTGATAATATATTTGGTCGATTACATAAAAAGTTAACACGAGACATTTTAAATCCGCGTTTTACGTACGTCTTTATGTGGCTTGATTAAAATCATTATCAATCATTATAGTTACTTTAGATTATTATAATAATAAAATGATAAATTTATTCTCAAAAACTGAATTTAAGTATGCGCGGTTATATTTTTTAATAATTAATGTTTTTATAAACTTTATAAAACTTATAATGGTATAGACGTATAACATTAAATTACACAAAGTACCGCTTGCCCGTTAAGGGTAGGTGGAATTAAATATTTAAACATTTCTCTGCACATCTGCGCTCCTATATACTTATACTGTCAAATATCTTAATTATATAATTTCTTTTACCTCAGAATACGCTTCCCTTTGTATAATATTATTGTTTATCGATGTTGACGGTAACTTATACATCGTTTTTGGTGATTCATCGTTCGTGAGACATACCAAATATGGTCGAATATCGTTTGTATGTAAAGAAAAAATGTCGTTGTCAGTTCGGTCACGGACTTGTGAGTTATATACTTATATCCGTCAAAAGAGGGGAGGACGACTCAAGAAACAGAAAAATACCCAAGTATACTCGTACATGGTACATCCAAATACACGCATGATACTCGTAGTTATAACTTGCATAATATTGTTTGAACAATCCATAGAATTACAAAGCGGTACAAATATGTAAAACTAAACATATTAAATTAAACGTGACTAACTAAAAATATTATCCAACTGTTGATTTTTCTCGTCTTTAAGTGTTTTTAAAAGTCTATACAAACATAATGACCATTCAGTTTTTACAATCGATCAATATATTACTATAACTATTACAATAATAAACAAAATTTTGTTCCTAACACGTAAATGTATTAAAAGAAACTTATATGCGTCTAAATGTATAAATATACTTATAATGTTTAATATCAAGCTATTCACACAGAATAACTTTTACACATTTATAATTGATATAGATGTGTAGAATTGTTATAATTTTGGATGAATGTAAACTATTTTACTATGTAATTATAAAGTATACCCAATGAATAAAATTAATGTTTTCAAGGTTTTTATACTTATTTTGTATTTGTCGAGGAACAAGATAAATTTCGAAATACAAAAACTAATGTAGGTAGGTGCTATATAGTAAAATACTACCTACTGTATAAAAATAACTTAGCAGTTAGTTGTATCATAAATGTATTATAGAACTCATTCTATTACCTCAACATAAAATATTAATCTCCCTACATTGGTTATGATATTATATGATTCACCCTCAACTAGATTGTAAACGCAATCTTTTTCTATGATTATATTATTTATTTATATTTTATGTTATAGAATTACGTCTTTAAATATTCAGGATCACAAGACGGATACTACCTACATAGCTACGTCCTACATAGTAAATATGATATTTCATTACTAAATTATTTCGCAGAGGTATTACCTACTAGGGTTATTATAAGGAAGTATTTTAGTACTTAAACCAATAATGAGGAGCACATTTCATAAATTATTTTACCCTTAAATGTTATTATACTCTTCCATTGTTGTACTAAGAAACGTGACATATAAAACATGCAAGAAGTTATTTACTTTCATAAAATATAATGAGCATGTTTATTACTTTGTAGCTATTATCAAAACAATAAAATGTAAAATATATTTTTTTAATATAATATTATTGTTATCCATCCTATGTCCTACATAGGTAATATATAATATTTGTCCAATAAAAAAAAAATATTTACAATTTAAACAATTTATATATTTATGATAACGAAAAATGTACGCATACAGCATAATATATTATTATTAAATATACACAACTGCATATTGTAACATGGGTACCTAAAACCTAAGCTATTACTTTAGTATTACTATAGTTTACCAATTGTGTCTAAAATAAGTATTTATCTTGCGTAGGAGTTTAAAGATAATTCAAGTACCAATGTGTAATAAAACCACAAGTAAAGTAAAATAAATGGTTTAAACTTTCAATTATACATCAATATAAATCGATACAACGGTCGCAATGAACATTATATGAACTGCATCTGAAGTGAACTATAGTACTATATACAGTATATCAGATGTTTAATCGTATAAAAAAAACAATTCTGATGTAGTACATAAATGTGGTGGTACCTACAGGGGTAGACTTCTTATTTACCGTTTTTATTTATTTATTTTCTATTGCAAATTTAATCACACTCAAGTTAACAAGGTATTTTTTTTTTTTTAATAAAGTTTAAAAACTAAAATTTTAGAAACTTTCAATCGATCTCTGCATTACAGCAAATAAAAAATATTAAATTATTATTAAGTACCTACGTATTTAGATATTTTGACATTGATGGTCATCGAAAAACAATTAGACATCTGATTCGTTATCAATGTCCGCTAAGCTTGAAAACGATTGAAATGTTTAAAATAATATTTTAACGTCTTAGAAATTCAGCCAAAAATTTAATATTACCTGCTCTATATTCAGGTGCGAACTGGTAAAAAAGGGCACGGGATATGCTACATAATTTAAAGGGCAAATTTAAAATTTGTAAATTATTTGTTTAAATAGAGTATTGAAAATACGTAAAAAAACGTAAATATATATTGAGTTACAACAAACATTCAAATAGTACAATATTAAATTACTTTAAATTCTTCAGTTGTATGATAATAAATAAAAATATATTTTAGGGCAAGGGATGCTGTAGCATCCCAGAATCTCAGCCAGTCCGCGCCTGTCTATATTTGATAGTTACATTACAATTTTCAGAATGAATTATACGGAAATAATATATTATCGATTTATCTAAATAAAGTTTTCTAATAAGATTAATGGTTGGTTCCCAATGCTACGACAGTATACTACATTAAAATATAATCAATATAATTTTGTCTTTGTCTTACAACAATAAAAATGAGTAACATGTCTGGATGTACTTACTATCAATAAATTCTAGGAAACACGCGTGCGCATACATATAGTCGTTACAATCGTGTCCCTTTATGTCGATTGAGAAATTGACTTTTACCGCTGTCCTTTAGACTATACACAAAGTAATCGTCGACGAAAACCGATGAAAAACGACAAACTTTTTATATAATACTAATACATAATATCTATAATAGTAATAGTAATAATAATAATAATAATTATAATATAATTTAATATTATAAGTTATTATTATTATTATTCGGAATCTTGATAAGACTGGTCGGGCATACCTATATAATAGAAGACTATACGACCGCTATACGTCATTGACGAATGCTTTAGGTTGACACGCGATACATATATACGGGACATCATTATCATCATCGCTGTCGTCAACGTATTATATTGTAAATTTGTAATGCTATATCTGTTCAGCACGCGCTCGAGATAAAATGACAATAGAATCTGACGGCAGCGGACGTCCTCTCACGCAGAAAATACCGCACAACCACGGAATCGTCATCGTACAGTACATATACATATACAGGATGTATCACGCGAATTTCTGACATATCCAAATGTAATACCAATATAAAATCGACAAACCGTCGTGACGCTACACCCAGTGTATTACGTTATAAGTACAGTGAACGCTGTTTCTTGCGAGTCCGATTTCGTTTGTTGGTTTCGTTACAAATATATTTATAAGTAGGTATAATTTTCATTGTATATCGATCATATATATATTAATAAATATTTATCTATAAAAAAACAACACTAATGAATACAGGTGTTAATTTATCAATGCATTTTCCTGTCTATGACAAACAGCAAAGCGAAATAATTTGTCGATGGTTCGTGTGCAACGTTTACTATAAAATAATAAATCTAGGCGTGGTGGACCCGTGGCTTCAACACTACGTTTTGATACTGTCGTTTTTCGAATTAGTCAACGCCTCAACGACCTAACAACCCACACTCGACCAATCCTATGTAAACTCCTACTTTAAAATTAAAAAAAAAAATGATTAAGTTTAGACAAGATTTTCAAACGTGAGAGTTACAGCCTGAGTTCATTATATTATATATAGTATATACATTATTATGATATAATACAAATACATGAGTCACGGAATAATTTGTCATTAAATTGTTTACACAAATTTTATTGAAATGTGTTCATTCGTTATGAAAAATTTGAGTGGCAATAACCGCCCTAATTATCCATTTAAGTGTAATCGTATACCTACATAATAATATATACAATATTATAATAATGTATTATCTTTGTACTTTATTACAGGGGCGTCATTTGAGGGGGGGCAACTTGGGCATTTGCCCTAGTCTAACATTTACATCAACCTAAAGTCGGCACATTTAAAAATTGTAAGAAGTATTATTTTTAATTACTAAAGCCATTATTGTTATAAATCATAATATTAAACATTGATTTGAGTCGGCAAATCAGAGTGTAGTTGCCCTAGTCAAACACAAACTGAAATGACACTACTGCTATATTATAATTAATATTCCCATATATTATACAATATATAATTTATCAAATTAATAATAAATAACATTTTTCTTCAACTATTTCTACCTTTGTATTAGTTATAATCCAAATTGTTTTGTTTTGAAAATTAGATATACATCTATAACATAATATAAATTAACAAAGAATGTTTGTATACCTAACCGGATAATTTGTATTTTTAAGATAACATAACATAACATATTCATATAATTTTGACACACAACTTTTTCAAGGTCTTATTTTGTTCATTCAATTATAATATTGAAAGAAAAATATTTTATAAATAAATGAAAAATAAAAAAATTGGAACAAATTAATTAATTTATTATAATATTATATTTCTAGAATTAAAATATGCTCAACGTAAAAATATTCAAATATAGGTTATCGATTTTCTACCTAAAGTCACATGACGTATAAAACTTATTCAAATATATATGTGTTCTCAATATTGACTTAGAACATGCTATACTATTCATAACAATTACATGTTACATAAAAAAAAATGAAAACTCGTCAGTTGGTAAATCCCAAAAGATATTATTTCCTCAAAAGTAAAAACAATAATAACTAAAAATGTATATTAAATTATAATTCCGTGATCGTGATCAGTGAAATTTCGCTGTAGACGATTTGAGATGTCACGGTAGTATGGCACCCGGACGGCATTCACCTCAGATGTAGATCGATTACATTGCAATTGTTTAACTGTAATCTCCCCCGACAAACTAATTTTTTGCCCTTTCTTTAAATATAATATGTCGAGAAAGCGAAAGTATACACAAAGTTTTAAATTAAATAAAAATTTAGGTATAATACATTTTTGTTTAAACTAATAAATAAATAAAAATATATTCTTCTTTGTACAAACACAAATATAAAACCATACATTCTTATTTCTTAATGAGGTATATAAATAATAAAAATGTTTCTAAAAAGTTAAAATAAATTATAGATCAACCGAAAAATTAAAAATTAACAAATTAATTAATTACAGTATGATATAGGTGCTAATCACGCATATCTGTCAACTTCGATTGGGGTAGTGAACTTTATGTGCACAATACGAGGGTAACTAACACAATATTATTGGCTTACATGAGAGGTACTTTCGGTCAAAAGGGGAGAGTTTAATATTCTTGAGAGCCCAACACGCTGATAATGATAGAACTTGACATATTTTGGGGGGGAAATAGTAACTACACCCTGACAACGGGCTCTCGTGCTAGTTTCAGAAGTATAGCTTTGCTTCTCTTTTAACATGAGAGTGAAATATTGGAATAAACACGCATAACATGCGTACATACGGTTATATAATGCATATATTGTATTGAAAATTCACAAATCTATATACAACTCGTAAAAAAAAAATAAAGTTAAAAATTATATATATTATATTAATACTTAAGCTATGACACACTCCGTGATAATAGATACTATAAATACTATTGTAAGTATACAAATAACAATTTTTTTATTTTTTTATATAATTTTAAATTTATAATAACAAAGAAATCTATAAAATATGATGTGTACAAGTAATTTGTTTTTCCACTCTTCTACAATTTTAATATTTATATTCAATAGTCAGAAAGTAATATATAATATAGATTTCGTAATTAAATTTATAAAAATAACTGATTTAAAGAACCGTTGTAAATCGCAATCGTAAGATATGTTAGTTATACATCAATAAACTTATGTGATAATATTTCATATTAAATTTTGTTTTAGACATGTAAAACCGTTATTTTATAAAAATAATCAAAAAACAAAAATTCCTAATTAAAGATAACGAACACTTGTTAGTCAAATGAATAACAATAAATAAGATGTATTCTATATAGTTACATAATATTAAAAGGTCAGTTGTATATTTGAATACATATATATCCAGGTATTATGCAGTTTCTTTGAGTGCGTTTATATGCTATAATAATATTTCTGTATAGTACCTATATTATATTCAACACGTATAGAACTAATATTTTAAGCACTACAGCTTGTTAACAATATAATAATATTAAAGTTATCGAATTTGCGGCAACTCGAAAAAAACAACTTTTCACGCGGATTGTCTGTAATAAAACGTGTCTATCACGGGTTCGGGGCACGTAAATATTCAATACAAGTGTTATAGGCACAATTTAGATGGGGAGGATGTGCTTGACACCCCTAGTATCACCCACATAATATAATATAACATCTGCGTAGTTAATTAATTCGTATTTTGTTAACAAGATCATTGAAGCATTTGAAGCTATATTATCAAATATTTAATTATTTAAATTGTAGGTGCGAGATAAGTTGCGCACATCACGCAATCCATAATTATTGTAAAATTAAAAATTGGGAGCTTAAGCACTCCCAGAAATTTTTTTCGTTGAACTTACACCCCTGACAGGAGCGTTGAAATGAACTATAATAAGTAACCTTATGCAATATGCATTTAGTAAAATATAGTCAATATTCAATAATATAACGTACCATTTTTACGATCTGGTCGGCGATGTACACGTGTTGATGATCTCAACCGCGGCGTATCGTTTTCCGTCTCATTTAATGTTTTTAAAAAACGAAAATACGTTAACTCCGGTGTCGAAACGCGTATAAAAAGCGGCCAGGAGGTGGTAATTTTTCTTTTAGCTATTATTATTGTTATTATTGTCACAGAAATTAAAATAAAAAAAAATCGAGTAAATCGTTCGCGCGCGTTTATTTACAATATTATTGTGAATATTTCATATCATATTATACTTGTCGTTAATCCCGAACGGTCCGGAATCGCGTAACGGACGCGAACGAACACGTGTGCCGTGCGTGAAACCGTATACCACACAGCTCTCGAGACTTTTCTCGCAGTTTACCAGTCACTGGTCGCGCGGCGCGTCTGTCGTTGGCGGCGGCAGATAGTGAGCGCGCGCGCGCGCGCGCCCATAAAGCGCTCCTACTACACGAATTCTCGTAAACAACACGACCAACGGACTTTTCCCTGCCCCGCCACCGTCGTGCCGAACTAATATTATAATAAGTAATAACGTATAATATTTGAAATCGGTTGGTGCACGCGCTCGCGCCTTACACGTTTTTCCCGCAAAACGATTTAGAGCACTGAAAATATTATACTCGTACGTAAGTTTTATGTATATAGGTTATCACTAAATAATCATCATTATCAGTTATTTAAAAATAAATTATCTCACGCGTGATAATCAAATACGGTTATAACGTTTGTACTTATTATAATATGTACCTGCATGAAATAGGGAATAACAAAATTTTAAATTTTAAATTCTAAACATCTAAACATCTAAACATACCTAAGTTGTCGCTAAATTAAACAACTATATAAAGCTGGGTTCACAGCCATGTCGTCTATATCGTGTCGTTTAGTTCAAAATTTAACTCGTCGAGCTTGAACGAACTTGGAAACTTTCTGGTAAACCTCGGGTAAACCATGGTAATCAATAAATAATACAATTATCACACAAAAAGCCACACGACACGTCAGACACCGTAGCTGTTAACCTAACTTAATATAAATAATATAATATATCGTGTATCAAATACAAAATAATATACTTTGTATAAATATGGGTACTATATAGTTTTGTATATGTTCAAAGGGCTCATGGGCTATTTTGAGGACTTATAATAGTTGTAATACTACGTTTTTATAATGGTAATTTGTTTTTAAGGTTAATAAATTATTTTAATAAAGATTAATACAATTTTATTTTTGATTTCATTAAACCTGAATAAACAGAATTTAATCTATGACTAAGAGTGGTTGGTATCATAAATTTTATTCTTGAAACATATACTTATAAAAATTGTAAAGAATAATATTTAGAAGACAACCCTATTTCAGTGTTTTTTGGAATATTAGTTGTGACAGTTATTTAAAAATATATTAAATAAAAATTGTTGTGCCTTTTATACAGAATTGTATATAAAATAATACAATATTTCCTATAGTTCTCTATACATTTTATAATTAGCGTTATTACTCTAAATTCTAAAACCACTTTATAATACCTTTTCGTAATGTTTCAGATAAACATATTTACGTCAATAGATTAAATTTCTTCATTGCTCTCATGTGTGGAATCCACACAATGATAGTAAAACGCGATAGTTACAATCATGAGTCATGGCTACTTCACTAATATCATATTATCAATTATCATGATAGTATATATATAACTATATTAACATTAGGGATCGGATCTTTTAGGCCTTTAGAGGCTTGAGTCTTAGTTAAATTATTTTTTATACAACTTAATTAATATACAATAATTTTACTTTAAAACACATTATTTTTGGACGTAAGTTCCCACTAACCCCTTTTCCATATACAAAAGTTATGTACACACCACAACAGATATATATATTTGGCACACGTTAACCAATTTTATATTAGTCATTATTTACTACTTATATGTACATTTGCGGTCTATTTGTGTAAATCCAAATGGAAATTATTTTTCAAATATTTATCGTATTCTAACATATAAGTATATGCGGCTAATGTCCGAGGTACATAAATCATCATATTATTAAAAAATGTTAAATTAAAAACTAAAATGTATAATCTTTCCAAAAACTCTTAGGTGTTCTTTTACATATAAAAGATTATTAACATTAAAAGTCGCTGTGTAAGCAGCTTTTTTTTTAACATCGTAAGAATTGAAGCACAAGAAAACTTCCCTCATTGACCTCTTTTATTTTTAACTTCATGAATAAATCGTTGAAGTTTCATTTATGATCACGAAGTATGTAAATTTTAACTACAATGCAGAATGGAATATGTAGTAAAATCAGGGTAAAATCTACCTTAATATATAATATAACACGATCATTAAGTGAATAATTTTCACGTGACATGTCATTCAAACTCAAACGATATTTACACCAGATAATAGAATAATGGCGATAGACATTTATTAACTCAAAAGTTGAAATGCAAATTTAAGTACAATTATTTAATGTACCGTTTGATCACGTTACAAAGTTAATACTTTTAGATACAATAAATTATAATATATAATATTTAATTATTATTAATTCGTGGATACGTATATATTGAAGACTTAATAATTTTAATAAATTTAAAACTTTAAATTTTAACTTTAAGTATGTATATAGATAATAGGTGTACCGATTCTAAATTACTTACTGCTGCACTATAATACTAGAAGAAATACAGTGGATTTGATGTGAGATCTACTCAATAATCTCATAGAAAGTAAAAATTATACAAAAGTTGTCGAAAACAATATATAAGCGAGTTTTGCGTCGTGACAAAAATCATGCTGCCAGGGCGGCCTACAGTGTAAATAGTTACGTAAAACAAAGTATAATGAACTCGTGGGCGAAATGTGTAAGTACTAATAAACGTCCGAATTTGGCTACGCGCGTCTCAATATTGCTGCAAGCGTAGCGTAGGTGTTGGCTTGCGACGTCAAAGTTGAACGATACATCATAGTTTTGTTAATAAACTGAGAATGTAGGTACACTACTACTCGCGATGTACAATATGTATACAGGAGGTTTTATAGAAGCGTGATGTTCTCTAGGTCAAAATTCAAACGATCTGTGTATTTTTAATATACATAATAAGACGGTGTACCTACGACTAATCCCGCAGACAGAAGTTGCATACCGTTTTAATTTATATTTAATGGAACATACATATAATATAATATGATATACACAATCAAAATTTAATTAAACGACGATAGAAAACCCGCGAGGGGAGAAAAACGATGATGCTCTGTATTTTTTTTAGTAACGCTTAATCTTAATATAGAGTGAAAGTTTACCGTTAATACGTTTATGGGATTTACTAAAAATAAAAAATAAACCATAAAAATCTCACAGTCTAAACGATTTTAAAATCTTAATTGTTTTGCGTGTATTATCATAATATCAAATCAGTATTATGATCTGTTAATTCTTTACTTTCTTCTAACTTTATGTGTGTATTACTACACATAATACAATTCAACGCATATTTATATAAATTGCAGGTGCTATAGTGAAAGAGTAGTATTTCCGGGCACAATAATTTTTATCTGATCCACACACATACACATATAATATAATATATACCCGGTCAAGAACCATATAAATGCGTTATACGCGCTCACTTAGGCGAGTTCATGATAATATATTATTCTACTATATACATAATAAATGTTTCCCTGTTTACAAGTATGACAAATAAAAATATAAAGAACCCAACAAGAAACATCTCTAAATTTTTATCAACCTAACCCATATATATTATTATAGTAATAGTTATAACAATATTATAGAACACCATTTTTTCGTGGATAATTAAGTTGAAACAAAATTATAATATACCTAAGTACCTACTCACACAAACTAATTATAGGTAGTTCCAATATATACCATTACCCAATACCCATAGAAATTTACGTAAACAAAAATAACATAAATTATCTATATACGGTTTAAATTTTAATATAATACTTTATAATATTTTTAATTTATACAATGATTTGTAAGTGTTGTAGTAGTATTTAAAAATAAGACAAATATTGAACCATATTAATAATAATAATCTATTAGGATTATTATTTCGAAAAAAATTTCTTTTCGTTAAGAATGTTTGGTTAATTAATAATGTTAAGGCATCTTTTAAGTTTTAACATACTAAACAGTTATTTGTAAAATTTGTACTTATATATACCTACACATAACGACATAATACTAATACAATAATAATTAATAACTATGAATAAAAATAATATTACTAGGATTATAAAATATGTTCCAGATTTTAAGACGCGAACTTTCTTGTAAAAAAAAACAATTGATTTTGAATTTGCAATGGCATTTAACTGCGTTTTAGCCAACCCCATATACACTTATAGATAAAAAAATACCATAGACCATAGTAATTACAATAATTTATTTATAACTCAAGTTTACTTCTGTATATTATGTAATTAATTATTTTAACAGTATAATAAGATTAAAATAATAAATCTCAACACAAATAACTTTACTCTCTTTAACAGATATCATAACTCGTAACAGCTTAATAACAATTAACACATTTTAAGCAAAATTGTACAAATGAATAATTCCATTCTTTATCCTAAACTATAAAAATAATCGAGGAAAAAATTAAAATTAACCTTTTTAAGAAGCTTTATTAATAACTTTCTTGTATCTCATAACTCATAAGATATTTATTTTTAAAATTTATAAATAGTTAGGTTAATATAAAGCTGTTAAATTCTCAAATAGGTTAATTTAAATAAACACTTAAAATATAAAAGATGCTAAGAATATCAAAATATATTATTATAATACATATATTTCCCAAGTAAATATTTAACCGCATGCCGGCCGGTTTCAAACGAGCTACTATAGTAGTTGAAGTACTATAGGCCGCTCAACATCTGTACAGTCTATACGCAGAGTAAATTGACTACTCCATAAAGTCCACACTCTAGGTTGACCATAGTATTCCGTATTTAAATTCGATAGTAAAATACATTTTCTGTACCATATGAGGGGAACAAGAGAATCGACTTTCTTATTTCCTTGAGGCCCTGCTGGAGATCCGTGGAAGATCAACTGGGTCAATTATCTTTGACACATGCTTACATTGTTTACCAGTATTATCATAATATATCATTGTTGGAAAAAAATCACAGCAAACTTTCTTCTCTTTAACAAATATGTAAAGCACGCATATACTAGATATTATACGATATTATATACATTGAAATAAGTCCAAAAACAAACAATAAGGTAAAATTGTATATTTCGAATTATCAGTAAGTGAAAATCGAAAGTCACTATAATACGTCTATACTGCAATGGAAATATAACATTTACAACTAGATAAATGGTTTTTTAACAGTGACACGTGTTAACTAAAGATAGCTTAAAGGAACGCCCAGTTATAATAATATGTATAGCCAAGAATTGTGTCAACTACATTATCATTTAATTACGCGCATTTCTCTGAATTATATTCATTCTATAAGTAATATGATTTATTGTATATATGTGTCTAAAATGCTATTGTTTTTTTTTTTTTTATTATTCGCCTGATGAAAGTATACGATTTCTAAGTACCTTATAACATTTTTAAACAAACATATTAAAGAAATGTTTAATATTAAAATGAATGTATATTGTATAATGTATATAAATAAATTAATGCAGAAATACATTCAATATTATAATAACAATAACACTAAACCACACATTTAACTATCTAATACATATAATATAGATAATAGATATATATCTTTGACTTTGAGTTAAATTTGCAAAACAATAACAACCAAATTATTTTAAATGACAAATATACAAAAGAACTAAAAGAAAATTATCATTAAATAAAAATATTTAAGTTATTTTTTTAGTAATCAATACGATTGTCTAAATAATAATTGATCTACTTTGTGCGAATTAAATTTACACAGCAGGAAACTTCAAAGCAATTTCGACTAATACAAAATTTAATTAAAACATTCCAATCAAATAAAATTGATAAAAATTAATTGTTTTAAAAACACAAATAGCACTGTACATTTTAATTAAATCGCTTTGCGTGAATCTTTTTAAAGTATGTGCGAAAAAAACGTTGACTTGTAACAATAAAAAAAAATATGAAAAATATAGGTACACCAGCAGAATTCCAAATACTGACTACCGCATTGTTGAGGGATTTAAGTTTCTCAGAAAACAAAGTCATAAATTTATATCATTCTTATTCCTTAGAGATATAGATATCTCCCTCAAAAGAAAAATTATAACTTGCAAGCGTATTTTCTTTGTTTGAAGATTTCTTATTAGAAAATTGAATAAGGCAGCGATCAAAATAGGTATAGTATAACATAATAAAAAAAAAATATATATCGATAATATATTAAAAATAATAATAATCTGGTATAAATCGGCAAATCATATATTCTTGTAAGTAATTTAAATAAATAAAATACAAATGTTAAGTACCTACTACCTAACTGTTCAATTTTACCTTTTCTCTACTATCTATATAGGTAATTATAATTAATTTTACGATCTACACACAATATCATAATCATTTTCATTGCCACCTTTGACTATAACGAAGACATCGCAGTTAGTTTAAAAAATAACCAGGAAACTCACTACTGTATACATATTAAGTTTGGAGTACCTATCATTGCAAAGATTGTAACCAATTCCAATAAGGTACTTTAAATTTTAATTCAATTATAATAATTATTGCATACAAGAAAAAATCCTGAACAATTAAGGAAATCAATAAATACGCATCATTTTTTAAAGATAGTATTCATGTAATATACATTATTATAATTTGATTAGGTTTAATTTAGCTTGGAATAATTTATTTCAAATACAATTTCGAACATTATACTGTTTATGTAGGTACTTACAGTAAAATTAGTAAATAAATTTATGGCACAAATACCATAAGATTATAGAAAAAGTTAATAAACCTAATACTAAAAAGTTTGAAATCACTGATATTTACATTATTTAAATTACATCAACATATAACTAAAATTGATTGAAAACCATTATTCTGTGCTTAAATATCCGATTTTGACAACATTTAAACTTCAAAGTTTATAAAAATAATATTGCTATATTACATAATATGACTTTGAAATAAACGATTTAAAAAAATAAACTAAAAAATCAATTAATAATAAACATTTTCAAACTTTTTGACTTAGAAAACAATATTTAAACATTTTATCAATATAAATTTTAAAATATCGAATATTTAAAATGTCTACACTATAAATAGTTTTTGAAAGTCATGATATGTTTAAAAAATACTAATATAAAGATTTTGTGACATTTTTCAGTTAGTGTGCTATAAGTAGTTGTAAATATTTCCTTTTCCAACTGTTTTTTGTTAATATTCCAAAATTATATAAATAAAAATGTAAATACCTAATTTCACCAGAAACAATCTTTATTATTAAAAAATGTAAGCAAAAACAATACTCAAAAACAAAAAAAAAATACACAAAGAAATATTTAAACACCATTATTAGACCAATAAATTCTATATATATTGCTAAAAAAAAGAAAGAATGTGTATAAGGAAGATAACATTATTTTTAATAATTATAATTTAAGCATACGTATTACTCTTAAGTAGTTAAAATAATGAAATATTCGTTCATCAAGATTCAATTGTATAAATGTATTCAACCGGAAACACATTCGAAAAGATTTTGATACAATGAATTTAAAATGGTTAGCATTTTATTAAAAAGGTACTACTTTATCCAAATCAGATAACATTTAATACATAAATACAATGTACTTATGCACTATATGTATTATTTATTCAACAGCTTGAAATTTACTAATTTCACTAGGTATAATTTTAACTATATATATGAATACATAATTGGTATCTTTGCGAAAGGAATACATTCCTGTCAAGTGGTTACAGTCGATTAAACAACAAATACAGTAATATAGATTAAAAAAAACCGGCGAAAACGTGACTAATAGATGAATTATAATAATTATTATATTACTATCGATAAAATAAACAATTAGTTTATATAGTATAATCCAAAAGTGATTAACATAAAATTATATGCATGTTACACACATTTATTTTACATTCTAATATGATTACCTACACAAAATCATGTAAATAAAATGGAAGTACCTATACGTAACAAATCTACGACTAATACTAAAGTTTGTTATTTTTATCAAAACTAATAAAATATAAAGTAATTTCATCTATTATTATAATAAAATTTAACTGATGTTAGTATTCTAAAAGAAACTAAAATACACATTATTAGCAAATAGCATAAATTAAAAAAAAACCATTAAGCCTTTATTTTATTTCAAAAATATATTTTCATAAAAAATTACATATATTTAAATAAAAACATCAAAATTTAATTCATTAAATTAATGTATATATTAATATATAATAATAAGCACCTAAGTGATTCAACTCAAAAATCTCATCTTTATCTTTCAATACACTTATTAAACTACCTATAATTTGTTGCATACGGCGTGAAAAACAATTATAATAGTTAATGAAATATCAATATAGTTAAATTTATAGTTATTGATTTTGTTTTACTTAATATTTAACAATAAAAAATAAAAAGTTCAATTGAAAGTAGACATACATAATTATTGTAATTTATGAGGTTCGCTGCATTACCTAACTACTTTACAGTTTATACGTAGCTCTATAACAAACAATGTATTGAAGTTATCATTCAAAAATAAAATAATATAGAAGGGTAAATGGGTAATGATGGTAGTATTAGTATTGTAGTAAACAAAATTACTTAAACGAAAATTCTTTACAATTTACCACTATATTTCGAGTGGTACAATGGAATAGACAAATAAATAAGGAAGAGACTTTCAGATTTATTTAAGGATATTGGAGGTAATTTTAAATCAATTTAACATTTTAACTTTCGAAAAATATCAGCCATTTATTACAGGGTTTTGTCTTATAAACTTCAAATATGTTCTAAAAAAAAAACTGTAAATATAACCACTTTTTTAAAAAAAATATATACAATTCAATTATAATATGAATAAATAATTAAAGCTATAAATAGGTACCTAAGAGTTTTCATGTTTTAGTTGTCGACTACTAAATACTTTATCAAATTATTCAAATAACTTAAAACAGCGGTTCCCAAACTGTGCACCGCGGTGCCCTATAGGGGCACCGTAAGCACTTTCTAAGGGCACCGTGGTCTACGTAAAATTGGTTATCAATAAGTATTTTTTTTGTTCTGTCTTTCGCAGGCCCTGATTTACGCATGTGCAGGCAGTGCACTAGCACAGGGCCCCCAAATTTGAAGGGCCCCTTCGGCCTTCCTATTCTATACTTTGCTACCATAAATAAAAGATATTTTTAATAAGTTATAGTAAGTAGTAACTATAACCTATTTAAGGAGGCCGCAGCATGCGTAGTTTTCATACGGTTTACACTAATCACTAATAAGTCATCGATAGTTATATCAGTCGATGAGTAATCGGTCAGTGATAATACTAATAATACTCAATGATATTATCAATGGTAATAATGTTTATAAACAATAAAAACCACTTACAAAAAACTAGTAAACATTATTTGCAACATTTTGCAGCTGTAGCTGCCGCCTGCCTGTATAGAAATATTGTGTTATCACTTATTAGTGTGTCTATTATAATTAAATAAATGAATTGAACTTTTTATTATTAAATATGTACCTATTATTATTTTTACATTTTTTGTTAAAAAATGCCCCTAAAGTTTATAGTGCACAGGGCCCCTATTTCACTAAATCAGGGCCTGGTCTTTCGTGTTATTCAGAGCAGGGCACCGTGGCTAAATTGGGTCCAAAAAAAGGCACCGCGAAAAAAAAAGTTTGGGAACCGCTGACTTAAAATAAATCCATAATAATCAAAATATTACTAAATATTTATTTGGTATACAAAATATCACTCATAATATCATGTTATTTTTGAAAAAAGTCATATACTATATTAATATGTTTAAAATAAAAAATCTGAATTAAAAAACAAGTTTGTCAAATTAATTGATTACTATTTAATAGTAATAGTAACTATATTACTTTGATATTCTAAAATTGACAAATACAAAAAAATAATATAATAGAAAAGTATTACACAAAATTCAAAAGTACATTCCCGATAAATATCATATCTTTTTTGAAGCATGTACCTCGCCCATATTATAACATAAAACCACCTAGGAAAATTCCATTCTTTATATAATATAATATACATATACACATGCACACATATTATGCATAGAACGTGCAATAAACTCAACAGGTCATTTTTATTTCATTTCACGCTACAAGGTTTTATTGGCTTCTTGTTCTTACAATATACGCTGTATATATAGGTACACCGTTATGAAAAACTTAAAACATAATTCAACTACAAAAGGATTAAAGTAAACATTTTTACCAATCTAATTTTTATAACTACCTATACTTGCAATGGTTTATATAACCGCTCCAAGTTTGGAATGTTCAACATGTAGCTAGGTAGTTTAATAAATTTTACTTTACGGGACCACATATTATAATAGCTAGGTAATGAGACAGTGTACTATATATACTATATACTATATCCAGCAGATAGAATCGACCTAGTATGGAAATAACAATACTAACGATGATTTAAATGGCGGTAGATATAATCATGTCACATTTACGTTTCGTTTATATATCTAATAAAACACGATTATTGTCACTAATGGAATACTTAGTATTATCCACAAATTATTATACTTTTGCACTTTTGAACTAGATAATTATATTTAAATCACGATTAATGTACTATTAACCGTTTAGAATTTCGGACGCAAACGATTTCAATTAATCAAAAATACAATGGCATAATATAATATTTTAATACTATACGCCAAAAGTCAATCAACATTTCAACAATTAGATAACGAGAGTTATTTGTCAATATTGAATATTGGCAATTTCAATAAAAATAAAGTACATAAATAATATGACGTTTACCTACCTATGTTTTTTAGTAAATACCATTTCATTTTGAAACAAGTTTACTTTCTATACAATATTCATTGATCGTCTTACGGGTAACGTATAAAACGAGGTATAAAACGTGTTCATTTCCTATTTGGGGTGCTCCCTAGTTTATTGAAACCTAAGGAGGCTCGTTCAAGGTTGCGGTGTACATACAAGACAGCCACATGATTACTTATAGTTTAAGAATGTCTAATCAGAAACATCAATATAATACTGATGTTATAAAGACAACAAAATCTAAAAAACACTCAGAACAGAAAAAAAATTCCATAAACATTTACCCTTATATTTACATTTACGTAATTCACGATACAATTTATATAAATGTATAAAAGCACTAATTAATGTTTAAAAGATACGAAGGTACTTAATTTTATTGTATGTCTATCTGTAAAATACAAGGAAAAAAATAATTGTTCCATGCTATATATATATTTGTGTGTGTGTATGTGTGTAAGAATAGCAAATATTAATTATCCGGAACTAATGATACCATTTTGTGTCACTAACCAGGTTAGGTTTCAATGTCAACACCTAAACGTGCTCAAATATATTACGCGGTCAAGTTTATCATAAACTTTAACAAACCTGTATTAGGTACTTTAATAAATCTACTAAATAGATATGTGATATGTATTTATTAGGTGCAAATATAATTTTACAGAATATTAATGAAACAATTTAACAATTAATACATTTATATATAAATACTAAGTAAATATATGATTACCTAATAGGTAGGCCATATTTGTCAATTACATTAATAATATGTCTTGCCCCTTGGAACAAAATATAACACTATAAACGATTACTTTTTTTACATAACTATACACACTGTAATAATAATTAATAGCAGATGTTTATAATAAATAATTACGTCACATGTTAGAATGTCAGGTGTAATACTTTACAGTCGTCAATGATCGGGTTTGTATTGAGGGCACTTTATTATTAAGAGGAGAAAGTGATTCCGACAAAATTAAACAAATTGATTCCTCTACCAGTATTGAGTATACCTACATATTACAGTGGCGTAGCCAGAATTTTTTTCGGGGAGGGCTGATCAATTTTTTACCCAGCGGTGGTTTAGTAATATACAATAAATTATTTTACCTGTTAATTTTTAAATTTTCTTAACTTTTCGGGGGGGGGGGGGGCTGCAGCTATAAATAATTTTATAATAAACATGTTTGTATTTATATTGGCTTGATTGACATGATGAATCATTAAGCGGCCAAACTTACTGACTAGAAAGGGTTAGTGTTATTTCAGGCCACGGCTTTAGTTGCGCTTTAACCTCCCAAACGGATTTTCTGGGACGTTTTCGGAATTTAAAGCGAGGATTAGTGAGTTAGAGTGGTTTATAAGACGGGCACAGAATAACTTGTAAGAGATTTTAGCTGTTTCTTGAACGGTATGAATTTTAAGCCTAAATGAAAGGTGTGATTTGAAACGTATGATGAAGTACAAGTAATCATTTGTAATGAGATCCAATTAGACATTATAAATTGTTAACTATAATTTAGATACTCAAAATGTATTCGATGTTCATTGTTTTAAAGCCGAATTATGCAATTTTATAATGTATAAACTATAAGTGACAGTAACTAATAGTAGCTATATAGTATATATTATCTTTATAGATTCTCTAATAGCGTACCTATAAGGAGGAAAGATTATGGAGGCTATAGCCTATATGCCTATAATCTATATCCATTAATATATTATAAATATTATAATATGTGATAATTCCTAAGCCTTATTAAAAACGAATAAAAATACGGATACTCAATCAAATATATTTCTCTATATATTATAATTATGAACTAATAGTTCTAGATTAAAGGAAACTCTCGAGAAAACTATACCTAGTTGATAAAGATAATCTTAAATGATAAGAAAAGAACATAAAAAAATGATTTTTATTATATAAATGAAAAATCTCGTGAAAAACACGTTATTATTAAGTTTATAAATGTTATAACTTCTTACGATAAAAAAAAATGTAACAAGTAATTGACAAACTAAAATAATAAACTTTTATTATAGTTTCTAGTTTCTATGTTTTTAGGTAAGTTTAGTATATTACGAGGTACTTATATTATAATGTAATTCGTGAAACAGATTAATTAAAACTGTTTTCAGATCAACGCAAAATTACTTTTTATTTACAGTCAATTCCTAATAAAATTATATCAACCTTAAATATTTATTAAAAATTAATTTAAAACTAATAGGCTACAAAATCAACAGTTACCTATAATTTCCATACTAACTACATAGTGTTAAAATTTTAAATACACTAACTTAATTATAACTTATAATTAACTTATAACTTACTCATTTAATACAATGATATATACAACATTCTATTAATAGTTGCAAGTTGTAGGTGGTAAACGCATAATAAATAGGTACATAATTTCCTTTCTCCTGTCGAAACTTCCTAATTTAGAAATTACGAGGACAACAGCGGAGGAAGGACAACATAACATGGATAAAATCTAAAATTATTCTTAAATTTTATTACTTTTTCTCTAAATTGTGTCCACAAACTACACGTTTCGTTTTTACTTAATGACAAATTCAAAAAATTATGATACCATGGCTACTGTACAAACACTTTATAATATGTGAAATTTAAATATATAACAACTAGAAGCATTGTAATAACTAATAAGTATGAGTAGTGATTAATGACTTACACATTTACTCTGATACCTACGAAACACAAAAACAAAACTAAGTTTATAATATATATGCACTCCATATTAGGAACAACGGAAAATAATATATAAGAATGTTTATAATTGACATATCGAAATATGACACGAATTACGCAATTAAACAAAATCAACAAAATATTTTAATATTTTTAGTTTTACGTTTTGTCGGAAGTCGGAAGAAAGATAATATGCAATAGTAGATCTATCGATTTTTTCAATAAATAATTATTGAGGTAGATAATCCTTATCTAGTCTCAGTAGTCTCCATCTACATTCAAAAATCACCATACCTGATAATCCTCAAAACTTAAAAGAGACTAAAAAGTGTTGTAAACCTGTTATTATGAATATCGAATACATAATGCATCAGTGATGATAAAAACAAAACAAAATGTAAATATAAAATATAATTTAGCTATAACCATTTATTAACTAAGTACTCTTTACTCTGTATTTCCTGTGACGTATAAATATTAAATCAATTAAGCTGATTATTCAATTATTATTGTAACAAATTGCCTAATAAAAAACAATGTTAAAAAGAAATCAGACGTAAGATTTGAAATACATACATAAATATAGGTACAATAAATATCTTTAACATAAACGAAATTATATTGTTATTATCAAAATCATCCTAATTTATTATTTATAGCGAGTCAATTATTCAATTCATACGCCGGCAATGATATCACTAACGGCTGATTGTAATAATTAAACATATTTCAGTATTTGCAACATCCACCCTCCCACTACCATTTCAGTCGTTTCGGAGTAGCATTACTTATATCCAGGTCCATATAAGAAATGTTACACCCCCAGAAGTATATACAGTATCCGTCACATCAATATTACACTAGTTCAGTAGTTCCGTACCTACAAAGTCTACACAGAGATAGACTATTTAGTATTTCCCAGATATTTGTTGACTTAAAATATTTTATTCAAACAAACTAAATAATTAATAATTAAATACTTTTAAAAAATATATTTTACATACGACCCAACTATGTAATTACATCACAACCTGACTGTTGTTTCATCATTCAGTGTATGTGTATTGATCACCAAAAAGGAACAAGTTGGAGTATGTGACAACGACAGGCTATGTTTAATACGAAACGGAAACCGCGCCAAAAGCTGTTGCTGATGACGAGGCGGTAGCTGGGACACCACGTGCGACAAAATATTCTTATCAGTCAAGATGACACTTGAAGCGCGCGAAAAGGTCGCCCAAACGTCACGACAACGCTAATCTAAAAAACTGAAAGCCCCGTTGACCTGGTATATTTGAAACATGTAAAAGGCTAAAATCGTATGATATAGGTGGATGGACAAATATAATTTATTTGATAAAACTAATACTTCTACTATACTTTCAAGTAAATATTACAATAGCCGAGTGCCAATTTATATCAATCCGTAAATCAAAAAACGAGTCAAAAATAATAAATAAGACACCTACATCATTGATTATACCGTGTCTAGAATAATCAAAGGTGTTTGTAACCCTCCTCTCAACTTTGTTTTCATTGCAGTCTTGTGATTAAAATTGAAAGGTATAACACATTTATTATCGTCATCCCTTCAAAAGAAAAATTCAAATTGCGACCTTGTGTAGAAACGTACCAGCTATATCGCATTATCACGCTCTTTCTACGTTTCACAAATCATGATGTTTTGACTAATAGGTACCTATTTGTTTTCAAGTAAAAATCATTTGGTATTAGATATTGGCGTTTTGCGGGATTTGAATACTGAGACGGGTCAGTAAGAACCAAACAAACATTTTTTAACAAACCCGGGGGGTATGTCAAAATCATCCTATCGGTTTCGACCGTTTTAGCGCCAGTACCCATCGCACGACCACAGTATATTGTGCGCAAACATTGAAAGATCTACACACACAGACATCATCAAATGATACACTTAGCCGATCATAATACTATAACAATTAACAACATTAATGATTACTGAAGTATAAATACGATTTACGCCTTACGGACAGAGCGGCGAATGATAAGAACCCACGTACCTTTCAACTAATTGTCGCGGACACTGGCAGTCAAAAGTCAGATAAGACAGGACTCGGTTGCGATCGCGGCTCGAAGCGTAACCGCTCGCTCGATTGAACGACGATTTTCGATTAGGTGCGAACCGACGGCAAAACGAAAAAACGTCAAATATATATTTATATCAAATTATTGTCGCACGATAACACAGACACAGAGGAACACACTCGAAACGCAATTATTAACTGCGATATCGCCACGATCGGACGACAACAGCTACTGCCGCAGTGATATTAACCCGGTCCGGCACCAGTCTGGGGGAACGATAATTACCGGGCCGACGGCCATGCTGCGAGAATTCCATTCATCGCTAGTGCGACGTTGCCAACACGCCAACCACGATGATGATTCACCACCGTCCGTGGGTCGTACGGGTGAACCGCCGCGACTGTTAAATTACAAATACAAAAAATTTATAAATTTCCGTATTAACTAATAATAATAATATTACGATGACAATTGACAATAATGTTTAAAATTATTGTGAATAATATGAATTATTTACGTGTAATGTGTACACAGCAAGCTGACAGCTTATTGTATTGTAATCTGATTAATTAGTTACCATTTTTCCTTGGTTAACCACTCGATCAGTTTAACTCTGAGAATAATATTATATAGTGACTAGTCTATAGCCATTGCCATAGCATAGGAAGCCTCAACAACGCCCCTTGAAAACTATGAAAAATGCACCCAAATCAACAGAGAAAACTACATTAATAGTTTTTCAATAATCTCTATTCTTAAATTTTGTATTATCTTAATTGTTAACAGCATTTATGCACGGTCATCACAAAATATATTTTTTCGCTACCTACATAAGTGTATCGATTATACTCTAACTTCTATGAACTTTGAGCCTAGAGGTTCGGTCATAATGACGTTGTCACCATTTGCTATAGTGCTATACATATTACATTTCCATTGCTAGGTACTCCTTATATTATATTAATACCTAATATCATAATAATCAAAACGAAATGCACTCGCGAATCGCGATGAAACTTCAAAATGCCCCTATTAGGCCTTACTCATTTTTGAAAACTAATAACTATATATTTATTCTCTAGTCCACCTTTAAAAAAATTATTAAAATCTGTCCGTGACATATATTATATTATACATATATGTTGACAGGAACTAAGAAGTATAATAGGTATATTGAACTATTTGACATATTATTAGCCAGGGGCAGATCTAAACCAAGATTAACAGGGGGGGAGCACTTTTAAAGGGCACACATTAATTTTAATAAAGTATTTATTTAGGTACATACATATGTTACTTTCCACAGTCTCGTACAAAACAAAAAAAAATATTTTTTATAGTAATTGTAATAAAAAATATATCACTATAAATTTGTTACCCTTGAAGTGTAATTACGTCAAAGACTGAAATCAGGGACTTCAAACTATTTTTTTTTTTTGAGAGATAGAACGGAGGGGGGGATCGGGGCGATCGCCCTCTCCTGGATCCGTCACTATTATTAGCTTACATTATTATTTAATAATTTTTAAAAAGGAATAATTTGTAAAATGCAAATCTGCTGCAGACATATTTTGAAAAAATCAAATTTTACGCCTAACATCTATATTACGATATACGAATCTAGAAAAAAAAAGCCCGAAACTATTTTTTTTTTTTATAGTATATTTGTCTATGATACCAACTAAAATCTAAATACATTATTCGTTGTTTTACTATGATGTACATAGTTAAATATAATCATTACATTTATTTATGTAACGCTTTTTTAACATATTTATAAGTATATCTGCAATCTGCATTTAACATTGTCAATAATTGTCATTTGTCATTTGTACCCACCTATACATAATTTAAAAAATTAAAACAATTGTAATTAGTTTTTGCATTATATAATTTAAAAAATATTAAATAAATTATTTTAATTATATACAAATGACAATTAATTTATTTTAAATTTGCAGATTGCAGTTATACTTTTTGATATGTTAAAGAAATGTTACATAGATAAATGTAATGATTATGTTTAATTATGTAAATCATAATAAAATAATGAATAATGTATTTAGTTGATATGGGGCTATTTTTCCGATTATTACGATATACTTAGTCGATGAGTACATGAGGTATATGTGTTGTGTTTACTGTCTAAATCTAATATGAACTTTCTAGTCAGAAAATGTAACCTAGGTTCTGAGTTTAAAATTTCCGCAAAATGGTTGGAGATTCCAAATTCGCTCATCTCTTCGTACGTTCTATCATCTGATACCTAGTACCTACCTATAATATATTAATATATTATATAGTTTATAATTATTGTATATTCTAATTAATTCTGTTATTTAGAACAATATCTTTAATAATAAAAAGCGGGTAAGTGGGTATCGCTCTGCTGTATATTAGGGGTGGGGTAGACCTCGGACTATGGTAGGTTAAATTTGAATGCAATGATAGGTATCATTGTATACGAAAAACGATTCTGAACGAAGATGATTTGTCAGTTTAGGATATATTATATTTAAATATTGTCATATATTCTATTTTAAAACAAATAGTATAGTTACTATATGTTACTATATTTACTTTATAGTATCTGTTTATTAATAAAAAAAGTATTTGGCCAACATTCGCATTATGAGCGTATATGAAATTTAATTTAAATTTTGACATATTTCGTATAAATTCGAACTTTAAGCACTTATAAAAAAAAATTGTGACTATAACGATTTCGGATTTTTTTTTATCACTTTACAAACAACTTATAAGAAACCTTGTATTAAATTTTCAAGATTTTCTGGCCACCCAAAAATTTTTTATCGGCATTTGAAGAAAAAAAACTTAGAAAAGTCGAAAATTTCAATTGTCTATAGGTACGTAGCTTAAAAATGGTCAAAATATTTTGAAAATTTAACTGTAAAGAGATAACCATAATATAAACATTTGGTGAAAATTGAAGTATTTACAATGATTCGTTTTTGAGTTACAGCAAAATCAAAAAATCGATTTTGTCGAAAAGTGGTTTTTCGTAAAATTGTCGTTTTTCTGTCACTTTTTTTTTGTTTTTCTCGATTTTTTTGAAAACTATTTGAAAATTTTACTTTTGACCCCCCAGAGTACCAACTAGATGAATTTTCCTATTCAAAGAGGGGCTGAAGTCAAAAATCGGAGCATTATTACTGCTCCAAATGTTGTCGTCAGACAAAAAAAAAAAACACACATCATAGTAAAATCAATACATTCTTCACTTCGTTCAGAATCTAATAATAACAATTTAATAAAACACAGAATTATCACACATATATACATGAATGATAAACATATAATCATAGCCAAATATAATATGTAGGTAGCCATGATACTTACATCCTAGATAGGTACCCATTATTTTTAAATGCTTATTATTCAGATTTTAAAAAGCTCGATTTAAAATGTAGAATAAAAAATGTCTAGCCTATCCCTGGTTATACTTTTAAGATTCTGGACTCCAGTTCTAATCAATTATCAAGACTTATATTATTTAGACATTGTATATTGACTCATGACTATTGATGAATATAAAATACATGGTATATTATAGTTATTAGACACATAATATATTACAGAATTCAGTACCTATAGAAACCGCTTGTTAGACGTAGTAACAATAAGAATAATACAAATTTGTTTACCATTAAAAATAAATGAATCAGAAATTGAGAAATATTATATGTGTTATCTATATTGAATAACACACTAGTCCCCAGTTCAATGCCCATTATATCAATTAGAAATTTGTCATGGTACTCTGCCTATGAAATGTATAAACTATATACATTACATATATAGTCATATTGATGTATTATACATTATGTAGGCAGTCACATAAAACATTTTCAATATTTAATAATAAATAATACATCTCTTATGTGAAATGTGATGTATAGACTATTACTATATTAGTATTTAGACTACCTAGTATCGAATTGCCAATATATAAATTAAATTCATAAAGCTATGGGTACTGCCTTATATCTATGAAATTAACAAACAATAATAGTAATAAGTATTTTTTTTCTTATGTTATAGCTACTCAGGTAGGGAACTACATAAATATTTGAACTTCAAATGCTAATAAAAAAAAATTGCGCCTATGTATTTTTATAATTTTTGAATGAGAGTTAGAACAAGTTATGTGGACCCTTCAATTAAATTTTCAAGTAATTTGTCCAAGCTAAATTTTTTTTATCAACATTTATAAAAAAAAATTTTAAATTTCAATTGTCTATAAATAGCTCAAAAAAAGTCAAAATATTTTGAAAATCAAATCACGTAAAGAAAATGGCAATCTAAATAACTGGTAAAATTTTCAAGTATTTACGACTTATACTATTTGAATAACAACAAATATCAAAAATCGTTTGAGGCTAAACCGTTATTTAACGCGGTTTTGTAAAAATTTAAATTTCAAACACTCATAAAAATTTTTTATCTGAATCCGGTAGAGTTTTTTTTACAGATAATTGAAGAAAAATGTATGGAGAACTTTGTATTAAATTTTCAAAACTTAGTTATAAAAGAAAAAAATTTTACGATTTTTCAACCACAAAATTACTTGCAAATTTTCGCAATTTTGACATATTTCGTATAAATTCGAACTTTAAGCACTTATAAAAAAAAATTGTGACTAACGATTTCGGATTTTTTTTTATCACTTTAAGAACAACTTATAAGAAACCTTGTATTAAATTTTCAAGATTTTCTGGCCGGCCAAAAAATTTTTATCGTTATTTTAAAAAAAAATTAAAAATTTCAATTGTCTATAAATAGCTCAAAAAAAGTCTAAATTCTTTGAAAATTTAACTGTGTATGGAGAACGCTAATATAAACATTTGGTGAAAATTTCAAGTATTTACATCTATTAGTTTTTGAGTTATAGCAAAATAAAAAATTCGATTTGTCGAAAACTGGTTTTGCGTAAAAAATCCCGTTTTTCCGTCATTTTTTTAGGGTTTTTCCCGACTCATTTAAAAAATATTGAAAATTTTTAACTTTTGAACCCCCAAAGTACCAACTAGATTCGATTTCCTTTTCAAAGAGGGGCTGAAGTCCAAAATCGAAGCATTTTTACTGCTTCAAATGTTGTCGTCAGACACAAAAAAAAAAAATAATAAAAAAAAAAAAAACACACATCATTGTAAAATCAACACATTTATCACTCCGTTCAGAATCTAAAAATAATTCTGATTTTTAATTTTCAATAATAATTTAATAAAATAAAAAATGCGATACAAGAATATCTAATAATATCTCTCAATATTAATGTATTTATTTTTTTATTTACAAATTTTCATAGTAAATCTTCATAAATTATAAAATATGCTCTAAAAAAATTTTAAAATTAAGAAATATGCTCTAAAATCAAAAAATCACTAAATATGCAAAAATATGCACTATAAACTTTTGATATGTTTTTCGTAGTGTCTTAGAACAAATTTTAAGCTCACTTAGCAATAAATCTAACGGTTCAAAAAAAACATGCAAATGCAACAACTTCCGAGCCCTATTCATAAGCATTACATACATTTTAGTAGATATAAAAAAAAAACAAATAAGTGCTAATTGGCAGAACTTGTCGAGGTTAAGCTCTTTCAAATATAAAATTAGACCACCAGAATTGATATTCTTTACCTACTTAGATACTTGGCACTTGAAACTTTGTAATATATTTATAATTCTTCATAGAATGTATAAATATAAAAAAAATTTTAAAGTTTGTATAACCAAACTAAATTCACGTACATACGTAAAAGTGTATTTAAGGCCAATTAATACCATTTTTTTTTTAGTATTTTTTTTATTCGTTTTTAAATTATATCTATTTTTTGATATTGTAATAGTAAAACTCTGATAATGGTAAATTTAATAGAATAAATAATAATGAAATATGTATATAAAAAAAAAATCTCAACATAAAATATTTTCTATTTTTATATATATTTTTTTAGAAAATTACATTGATCAAAATATGTAATCAAAATCTATGCTTATGTCGTATATTATAATATTTAATAACCAAAAACAAACTTATATTAGTTTTTCTTTTTACAAAATAAAACATTAATAAATTGTATTCATATACTTACAATAGATTCATTTTGATATAAATATTAATTTTTGAATCAATAGTACCAGTATAATAAGTAAAACTAGAGTAATTATCATATGGGAAGAGAAACAACTTACACAAGATAATTATCTATCTTACTTTATGGAATTTGTACAGATGAAAAAGTACATAATATATTTTGGAAAAAGTGTTAATTTGTTTACAAGTTATTTATTTGCCTAAACCTCCCATTAAATTACCAAGACCTCCTCCAGCACCTTGTTGTAACTGCCGCATAACATTTTGCAATCCTGGCATTCCACCTAAAAAGATAATTAGTTAATTAATAAAAATAATTATTAATAAGTCACGTCTCAACATAAAATTTTTTTGGTAAATTATAAAATTTAAATATTTACAAAACGAACAATATAATTTTATAATTTTTATAATTACTTAGTATAAACATACCAATTTGTTGTAAAACCCTGGGATCCATCATTTTTGTGATTTGTTGATTGAGCTTAGCCATTTGTGATGGATTGACATTCTTGGACATATCACCACTCTTAAATAATCCCTTAATTCCGCCCATCTTTTTTACAACTCCAGCAAACTTTGTATATTGAGATATAAGTTCTCGTACTTCACGTTCTGTAACACCGGCTCCTTGAGAAACTCTAATTATACGTCCTGGTTGTTTTGTAAACAATTTTGCTCCATCTCTATGGTCAAGTTCTATCAAATTTAAGTATAATATTTTTTTTTATTTTTCAGTTAATAATAAATTTTATATTAAATTATATTTAAATAATTCACCTCCATCATTCATACTGTCCATGATTGTCATAAGCTTTTTTAATCGAGCCATAGATTCCATTTCACTACCTTTAGATAGAAAGTCTTGACTAAATCCTGGTATCATACCCTATAAAAAAAAAATGATCTCATACTAAAAATAATCTTAATTATAGAAAATCAGCAAAAGCCTAACCATGATTTGTGAAAATGGGCCCATCTTCATTATATTTTGAAATTGCTCGTACATATCTCTAATTGTGAATTGCCCATGTTTTATTTTTTCAATCAGCTCTTCATTATCTTCAAGTTTTAATTCATTTACTTTGTCAATAAGTCCTTCAATATCACCCATACCAAGCAATTTGGAGACAAACGGCTTTGTTTTAAATGGTTCAAAATCATCTATGTGTTCTCCAGTACCAATAAAAATAATTGGACTTTTTGTAGCTGCCACACTAATAAACAAAGTGAACAAATAATAAGCATCTTGTACTGACTCAAATCCAATAAACAATTAATAAACGGAACATCGAGTTTTTAAAATATAATTTAATACAAAATAAATCAATAGAAAAAAAAATATATTTCAACTAACGCGCTAAGTGCTCCTCCTCCTTTTGCATGTCCATCAAGCTTAGTTATCACTACAGAACCAATGTTGACTTTATCTTTAAAAGCTCGAGCTTGTCCTTCACAAGCTTGACCGATTGTTGCGTCCATAACGAATACTATGTTATCAGGTTTCTAAAATAAATTACCAATATTATTATACAACATTTTAATGAAATATAGAAAAATTTATTGTTAAATTTTCTCACAATAGTATTTGACACTTGTAACATTTCTTCAAATAGAGAAGCTTCTTGTTTATGTCGTCCACTAGTGTCAACAACAATTATCTCAAAACCTTCCTTTTTAAACATATCTACACCATCTTGAGCTATCACAACAGGATCTACTTCTGTATAACTAAAATAATAATAATTAACATTTATATGATTCAGATGTAAGATAACCTGTATAGACATTCAATGTATAAGAAATAATAAGTGCTACACAGTAACAAATCAATAAAATTAAATTAGTTTAACATACCTTCCGTAAAATGGTATTTGAGCTTTAGTAGCATTCTGTTTCAACTGATCATATGCTCCAGCACGAAAGGTATCCGCACACACCAGACAAGTTTTCCAATTTTTTTTAAGATAATAATATGCCAACTTGGTACAAGTTGTTGTCTTACCAGAACCTTGTAACCCTACAAACATGATTATGTTTGGTCGGCCTTTTACTGGCTGATAAGATTTTACACCAGGATCTACCAGCTAAAAACAAATTAAAATGATTGTAAGATTGAATCAAAGCAACGGTTAAGTCGAGAGTATACGACGGTCATACTTTCACTAGTTCTTTGAATACTGCGCTCTGTATCATTCGCCTCTTATTAAGACCTCCAGCCATCTCATCAAAATCAATGACATTACGTACATTTTCTCTAAGTTTTTTGACTAGCATAACATTGACGTTGGCTTCAAGCAGCGCCGCACAGATATCTTTCAGCATGGAGTTCAACACCTATGGTAGATAAACATAATTCGAACTTAACATATTTTAATATACACCATAAACCATTTACGTACCTCCTCGTTAATGACGCTGGCATTGTTCAGACCCCGAAGGGCTGAAGTGATCTTGCGGCCCAAATCGGCCAAAACCATTTTGACGTCGGTTTACCCCAAAAAAAATATTAGTAAGCGTACTAGTCCATGTAGAAAACTTGTTTTGAAATTTCACTTATTATCATCGATTTGATAACAACTCTACTACGTACACGACGGACTATAATATGTCTTAGTCCAACTGTGTCGTAGTTGATACAGTGTCGCCTTATAAGAGCGAAAATAATAGTAAATTTACGCTTTTGGAATGTTGGATCAAATCATTTTAGAGTATCAAATCTTATCACAGATACTATCAAATTTAAATCGTGGAATAAGACGAGTACGATCCACACTCCACAGAATGTATTATTGTATATAACAACAGTCAATATAATTAATTAATAAGTAATAACTATAACTATTAACAGTATTAACTATTAACTTCTCTCCACTCCAAACCATCCTCGCAGCACACGTTTCAATTCAGAATTTTACAATATAATATTCATCATTCACAAATCACAATATTATTACACTATAATAGAGTATATTATTATTTAATGACTGCGGTATTTATACTTATCAACTGAAGTACCGTTACTCTGTACTTGGATATCGTAAAATGTTGCATAATGTAACTTCGTAGTGTTTAAAGATTCTATATAATATTTATATTATTAATTATGATTTACATTTTTCTGTGACAAAATTTGTTTTAAATGTCTTCAATGTTTGAAATAACTGATTTACAAAGTATGTTTACATGTTTGTCTTATTTAATGTATTATGTCTAATAAACTTAATTTTTTTCCAACAGAAATCGGAGTTGGTCTGGCTGGTTTTGGAATATCGTTCCTATTCCTGGGCATGCTGTTGCTGTTCGATAAAGGACTTTTAGCCATTGGCAATGTGAGTGCATTATATGTATCGGACAATAATGATTTACTGACTTACTATCTTTAATATTCATTTCTTAAGTTAATTTGTGCAAATATATGTTTAATTAAAAGGTTTACCTAAGTTTTTAAGATAGGTATCTAATTGATTTTTGTTAAATAATTTTATTATTTATTTATTCATTTAGATATTGTTCATAGTGGGTCTTAGTTGTGTTATCGGTGTACAACGAACTTTAAAGTTCTTTTTCCAGAGGCAAAAAATCAAAGCATCTTTATCATTTTTTGGTGGGATTTCAGTTGTCCTTTTTGGATGGCCAATTGTAGGAATGCTATTTGAAATTTACGGATTCATACTTCTATTCAGGTGATTAGCTTTTCTAGATTTGCTAGTCTATTATATATTTTATTTAGTATTATACTTAAGTTAACATTAAAATAAATATAGATTTCTTTACATTATAATTGTTATTCAATTGAAATGTTATAAAATAATTAAAATATTTTATTTTTAATATGTGTTTATTTTTTAACTCAAATAATTTAAACACATTTTACTGTTTGACCAACCATTATAACTTTTACTTTAAGATATACTAAAAAAATACTAGCTTAGTCAATTTTATATAGATTTAAACTACAACATATCTCATACTTGCTGACAGATTTATTTTGGCTGTAGATCTGATTCTGAGGAACTGTTCTGATCTTATATTTATTAAATCTATATGTTTGTAGTAGTTCTATATGATAAAGAATCATATTAAACCATTCAATTTATGAAGTTTTTAAACTTATATATAAATATTATTAAATTGTATAGATAGAATAAATTTATATAGTTATAAACTATAATTTATAACTAAATCAGTGTTAATTTAACAAGAACGATTTAAATTATATACATTTTTTATTAGCTTTAAAATAGCTTATTCTAATAAATACACGTGTTTACATATACATTTTCCCTAATTATAAGTTACAAATATTTATCTATTTCTTTGTTTTTCAGTGGTTTCTTTCCAGTAGTTATAAATTTCATGCGCCGAGTACCATTATTGGGTACTTTACTCAATTTGCCTGGCATTACGGGAGTAAGTAGTGAATAATAATTAGGCAATTAAATATATATATATATATTACTAATTTATTTTGTTTCAGCTGTTAGATCGAGTGGCGGGTGATACGAGACGGACAATGGTATGAATAACCATCACAAATATTACAAACAAATAAAATACTTCCATAACATTTTGCCATGTAATATTTTTTTGATTCCAATAAAAGTTGTTTTATTTTTCATTTTTAATGTAAATAAATAAAATTAGTTTGAATATGTATATTATGTAGTTCAACTTGCAATTTATTAAATAACTATTTAATATTAAATTTATGAAAGTTGTAAAAAATATATATATATTTTTTAAATTTACCTCTTTAATAGTATACTAGTAGTTAAATAATTTACAATTTGTTTGAATCATTAATAAATTTAAAATTTTATTTTTAGGATTTCAATTGATGTTATACTTAGTTATTACATCATAATACCTACTAACTGGACATTTCTGGGCTACTTGTTTCAGATATTTATTTAATTATTACTAAATTACTTTATTCAGTATATTACAATATTACCCAATAATTTGAATGTTATTGGTAATATATTATGTTTTATAAATTTTCTGTATTACAATTTTATTTTTATTATATACAATTAATTTTTAAGTTACCACGTTCAACCCAATGGCACAAAGTTTAACTGAATAAAAATATATATTATGCATTTTAATAATTTTTATTTTATAAGAACAATTATGTATTAAATGTATAATATAATAAATTTGTAAGAAAATTATAAAACCTAAAAACTTTATATTTAAGAAAATGTCAACATTTTGTTTGCTCTTTAGTCTACAGCAACGTTTTTCAAACTGTCAGTCATAAGTCAATTTTTGGTGGATCGTTTACTATGTTTTTAGATTCTGAACGGAGTGAAGAATGTATTGCTTTTACAATGATGTGTGTGTGTGTTTTTTTTTTTTTTTTTTGTGTCTGACAACAACATTTGGAGCAGTAATAATGCTCCGATTTTTGACTTCAGCCCCTCTTTGAATAGGAAAATTCATCTAGTTGGTACTTTGGGGGGTCAAAAGTAAAATTTTCAAATAGTTTTCAAAAAAATCGAGAAAAACGACAATTTTACGATAAACCACTTTTCGACAAAATCGATTTTTTGATTTTGCTGTAACTCAAAAACGAATCATTGTAAATACTTCAAATTTTCACCAAATGTTTATATTATGGTTATCTCTTTACAGTTAAATTTTCAAAATATTTTGACCATTTTTAAGCTACTTATAGACAATTGAAATTTTCGACTTTTCTAAGTTTTTTTTCTTCAAATGCCGATAAAATTTTTTTGGGTGGCCAGAAAATCTTGAAAATTTAATACAAGGTTCCTTATAAGATTTTCTTAAAGTGATAAAAAAAAATCCGAAATCGTTAGTCACAATTTTTATTTATAAGTGCTTAAAGTTCGAATTTATACGAAATATGTCAAAATTTAAATTAAATTTTATATACGCTCATATGCGAATGTTGGCCAAATACTTTTTTTATTAATAAACAGATACTATAAAGTAACTATAGTAACTATACTATTTGTTTTAAAATAGAATATATGACAATATTTAAATATATATCCTAAACTGACAAATCATCTTCGTTCAGAATCGTTTTTCATATACAATGATACCTATCATTGCATTCAAATTTAACCTACCATAGTCTGAGGTCCACCCCACCCCCTAATATACAGTAGAGCGATACCCACTTACCCGCTTTTTTGAATTTTATACTGATAAATATATATTATTTATTATTTAGAACTACTCATTGATCCTGTAAAAGTTAAACGATTTGGGTCACGATATATTTTTAAGGAAAAATTTAGGTTGTAGTCCTAAAAAAATTGGAAACTACTGGTATACAAGAAATATAGACAAAATTAATTTTTTTTTCATGTTTATCTGTAATTTTAAAATAAAATCACTTAATGTAAAAAATATATAGATTATTAGTTTTGAAGATATTAATTTATCTAAAAACTGTCTCACAACAAATTAATATAAATTTTAATTAATCACAATTTTGTTTTTAAAGTAAAATTAAAATAAAATGTCAAACCCTCAAAAATATTACTCTCTATAATTTTTGTAATAAGTGATTTTAATCTAAGATTAAATAAAAACGTCAGTTTCCACTACCTATAACAATTCACCTACACAATACAATATTAAGTTGCATTTCTATTGTACCCCCTACTTTTTATTTGCAAAAATGTTGTGTAATATGTTAAATAAAAACAATTATTATTTTAATAATCCATATTATTGATTCATGATTGTATTGAATTATTTTGGTATTTAGTATTTGCAACAACTTTATCTAAAGATCCACTCTTGGTCATTTTTCATTTTATAATTGATTTGATTGCACTCTTGTTGTAGTATGTAAATGTATTTCATTAATTATTTCAATATTATAAGCCAAATATTTATTAAGATTATCTCAAATGGCTGGACAAAAATATGTTATTAGTTAACGATCAGTTAAGAATCAGTTATTATTACCAATGAAAATTGTGAAAATAGTAAGCTAAAAATATTATCATTAAATTTTTAATTAGTATTATTATAATATTGTCATATTGAAAAAACTATTTAAAGTAATTCTATAAAAAAATTTATTTTGGTTTCAAAAACATGATAATATATTATATGAATCGACTCAACGATTATATTATTTTATGAGGTATTCAGTGTTTTTAAAGATTTATAATTTTTAATTTAGAAGTTGATGTTTTTGTTCTGGGCGTAAAATATACTGAAATATAATATTAAATATGAAGAACTGTTTAAAATCAGAAAAATATTTGTTACCATTAATTTCATCAATCTACATAAATTTATTTTTTTTCCTTTCATCACTCGAAACCACGAACGGCACGAACTAAGTATATCTTAGTTCGTGCTCGAAACTCATCACTCATCAGATTTTAATGTTTTTAAATTGTTAATATTATCATCAGTTATTCTTATCGTTATCGACTAACGGCCACAATGCATCTAACCAATCAAGTAACAGTAAAATGTGTTGATTTACTTCCCTACCACCAGTCATCAGGGCACAGAACAACCGAATTGTAGAATACCGAAATCGCGATAAGTAAACTTGTAATTTGAAATTTGAATCGTTGATACGAATTACGAGTGTTCAGTCTTCAAAAAATAAAAATATCCATTTTCTATCTATTATACTTCTGGTTCCGATATTAAACTCAAGACCTCAAAAATGACTTGGCAGCCGAACACCACCACAATGAACAAACAAAATAAAACGTCGATGTACACCGAATATGGAAATCTTATAAAAGAATTAGAACAGTACATGCCACAATTTAAAGCAACCATTAAGGATCTACAAGAACCTTCTCAATCCTTCGTGACAGATTTTTACACTGATGTATTCAGCGAATTCTTCTGTGATGTGAATAATTTGACAGAGGTAATTTTCAATATCTGTATTCATTACGTTTAAATTATTATTCTCTTCTACAATTAGTTATTAGATGTAGTATATTATCTCACAATTCTATGTGAAGTTTATGTTAATATTTTTTTGTATATTTATAATTGTTTACTATAGATACACATCAATCAAAATCTCACGTATAATGAAATGTACTCAGAAACTGTACCAATATTGAACATGTGCACAGCTTTAAAATATATTTACTCAAAATTAGGAATTGATGATTTTGGTTTGAATGATATTTGTGATCCGAGTGAGTTTTTTGATATTATAATTAGATACCTGTAATTATCACAAATAAATTTCTAAAGTTTGTCCAAAAATTATAAAATACAAAATGTTAAAATAATACTTAACAATTTCTTTAAAATTATAACTATTGGCATATCATTGCACATATATAAATTTTTTTTAATAAATTATGCTTATTTACATTAAACAGTTTGGCAATCAAAAAAAAAAAATGTTTTAAATACTATGAATAGGTACTACTTATACTATTTATTGTAATAACCAGAGCCTAACTTAGGAAATATGAGTTCAGGGAAATATAATTTTAAGGGTCTTTAATATTTGTTAAATGTAATTTAAAAGAGATTCAAATAACATACTTGCATTAGTTAACAACATTTTTATTTACAAAACATAAATTAATTTTTATACCTACTTATTTAATATTTAAATTTAAAGATTATTATTAACTATCTAAGATAGTTATGATAATTTCAGTACAAATGAAAAATATTAATTAAAGTTTACTCATATACATCATGTAAATATCTAATGAAAATAATAATATCATAAAATTATACAGTGCCACTTTAATATATAATCATCAACAAGAGTCTGGAGCCCCAAATAATATTGGGGTCCAGAGCTGCAGCCTCCTTACCCCCTCCCCTATTAATAATATTTGAAATTTTTAAGGTTCAAAAAGAACATACCGTTTATTACAAACAATGATAAACTTCATTAAATATAGTGATGAAAAAATACATGAAGTTGATGCTAAAATGAAAGCAGTTAGAAATATGAAAGACACAATTGATAGATACAAGAAGCAAAAGGATGTAATTGTGAATACAATTAATAAAAAGTCATTAGACCGTATTCAAAGAGGATCTGAAATCAAAACAGTAAATATAAAATACCTTTTCAATATTTAATTGTTTAATTTGTGTTTTTTGTTGTCGTGTTATTTTTTAGATTGCAGAAGAAGTGAAAAATGGAAAGTCTGAATTAGCCATGATTCAAAAACATAGAGATGATGTATTAAAAGAATTGGATAAAGTGAAACAAGATCAAAATGATATTGAAAAAAAATGTTCAAAGTTGTGTGAACTAAAAGATAATGTAATTTATTTAATTTTTTTAATTTTTAAAAACTGACACATTTACTACTTCAACAAGATTTTTTGATAATATGTAGGTGAAAAAAATTTCAACAAAGATTTTTGTAATGGGCTGTTCAATTGAAATTAAACTAATTAGATGAAATAAAGCAAGTTTATTTTTATAACAATTTTATAATAATGAAAAATAACTATTCAAGATTTTTTTTTTTTTTTGGTGGTGAGGGGTGACATTTTTCTATTCATAGCAATATTGAACTTTCAGTCAGCATTATGTAAATTAAATCTACATTTTAAATCACCTTGTTAGCAATTTTAAAGAATATGTCAGAACTTTTTTAAGACCATCCTTGACAATATTAAATTATAAGTATGTAACCAGGGCCAGCAAAACCATCAAATACTAAAATTCTCCAAGCATTCCAATCCATATGTCTACGCCTAATAACCTCTGCCCCTTGGTATGTTACCAATAAAAATCTCCAAAAAGATCTGAACATACCAACCCTCAACGACTTAGCCAAATCTTATTACTCAAAATTCCACTCAACCCTCCGCGCTCATTTAAACCCCATAATTAAAAATTTATCCTCTACCTCTATTATTCCTAGAAGGTTAAAAAGACAATGGCCAAGAGATCTCAATACCTAATTCAAAAAAAAAAAAGCGGGTAAGTGAGTATCGCTCTGCTGTACATTAGGGGGTGGAATGGACCTCGGACTAGGGTAGGTTAAATTTGAATGCAATGATAGGTATCATTGTATACGAAAAAACGATTCTGAACGGAGATGATTTGTCAGTCTAGGATATATTATAAAAAAATCGAAAATTATTTATTAGTAAAACGTTATTTTACACGTGTATTTTTGATTTCAAATTAAAATTAAAACTTTGAACACTCGTAAAATTTTTTTAATTGAATAATCCTCAAACTTTTTTATAATTATTCTAAGCTTAACTTATGGACAGCATAGTATTAAATTTTCAATTCTTAGCTTTTGATAGAAAAATATTTATAAATTTTTAATTACCAAATAGTGAAAATATTCATGATTTTGACGAATTTTTGTCAATATTTGAACTTCAAATGCTAATAAAAAAAGATTGTGCCTATGTATTTTTATAATTTTTGAATGAGAGTTAGAACAAGTTATGTGGACCCTTCAATTAAATTTTCAAGTAATTTGTTCCAGCTAAATTTTTTTTATCAACATTTATAAAAAAAAAATAAAAAAAAATTGAAAATTTCAATTGTCTATAAATAGCTCAAAAAAAGTCAAAATGTTTTGAAAATCAAATCACGTAAAGAAAATGGCAATCTAAATAACTGGTAAATTTTTCAAGTATTTACGATTTATACTGTTTGAATAATAACAAATATCAAAAATCGTTCGAGGCTAAACCGTTATTTAACGCGGTTTTGTAAAAATTTAAATTTCAATCACTCATAAAAATTTTTTGTTTTAGTCCGGTAGAGTTTTTTTCGCAGATAGTTGAAGGAAATTTTATGGAGAACCTTGTACCAAATTTTCAAATCTTAGTTATAAAAGAAAAAATTTTTACGATTTTTTAACCACAAAATTACTTGCCAATTTTCGCAATTTTGACATATTTCGTATAAATTCGAACTTTAAGCATTTATAAAAAAAAATTGTGACTAACGATTTCGGATTTTTTTTTATAACTTTAAGAACAACTTATAAGAAAACTTGTATTAAATTTTCAAGATTTTCTGGCCGGCCAAAAAATTTTTATCGTTATTTAAAAAAAAAATACTTAAAAAAATTGAAAATTTCAACTGTCTATAAATAGCTCAAAAAAAGTCAAAATTCTTTGAAAATTTAACTGTGAATGGAAAACGCTAATGTTAACATTTTGTGAAAATTTCAAGTGTTTACATCGATTAGTTTTTGAGTTATAGCAAAATAAAAAATTCGATTTTGTCGAAAACTGGTTTTGCGTAAAAATTCCCGTTTTTCTGTCATTTATTTATGTTTTTCTCGATTTTTTTGAAAACTGTTGGAAAATGTTTACTTTTCACCTCTATAATGCACCAAGGATATCCAATTTGCCATCGGAAACCACCCCCAAAGTTTAAAATTGAAGCATTATTTCGACTAGTTATGCTGTACACAGACACAAAAAAAAAAAAAAAAAAAACACACATCATTGTAAAATCAATACATTCATCACTCCGTTCAGAATCTAAAAATAATAATAAAATAATTACAAGAAAATGAAATAAAATAAAATTCAAATTGTAATTTCTTGTCAGGTGGCACTGCTGGAAAATGCCTTCCTTCTCTTTTAATTGTTATTATTGTTAATTGTTATTATATTCTTTAAGTCACCACACTTACTTATTATACACTGTATGTATAGATTGTAAATACACTTTTATTTAATAAAAAAAAAAAAAAAAAAGTATGTAAAAAACAATATATAATTGCATACTGACTGGATTTTAAATTATTATTTAAATAAATAATGCTTATTAAATATATTTAATTAATTAGAAATAATTGTATACAAATAAATATAAAGAAAGTGCTTATGATACTTATACTATTATAGCCATTCGCAATATTTTATATTTGAACTTTTTAATGATTTCAGATCATAAGAGACATAAATGACCTTAGAGCACAGATTGTAGAGGCACCAGATTTATTGAAAGCCGATCATGAACGTCTAAAAAGAATGAAAAATGAAATAACAGAAAAGAAAACTGCAATGATGGCACAAGTCAGTGCTAAAAAACAAACTGTTATAATTCTGGAACAAGAACTAGCAGCACAAGAAAAACGATTACGTTTGTTATCAGATGTAACTGAAAAAAATGAAAAAATTTCGTGAGTTACAAAGCATGTTTTATAATTACATATTTACATATTTAAATTAATTTTGACCAGACAATCTTTTATAGAACAGTTTTTATTTCAGAATGGCAGAAATTTTATATATTTTTACTTTGCATTTATAATTATTTGGTATTCTTTTTGTATGCGTGACCAGGTGACCTACCGGACCGATAATTAAAAAATAAATAATTAAAAAACAGTCAAAAATTAGGTTATTTTATTATTACAGATTACATTCAATATCATTCAACAAAATATCTGCGTAAAAAAAAAATGTCAAAATTATTTTATTATATTATAAATATTAAATTATGTTTGGCAATACACTTTTTGTACATCACTTGCCTATACTAACCATACATTTTAGGGGGTATTATTATACCCCAAAAACTCCCTTATATATGCCACTGTAAATTAGTTTTGTTATTTCGTGATAATAGTTTTGGTATGTCATATCTAAACCCTATAAACAGGTTGGTCACTTACTAAATGAATACCAATTGTTTATTTATTTATTATTTTTAAATACATTTTTTTAAATCCATTTTAGTAAATTAAATAATGAAATAGAATCAATGTCACAAAAAAAATGTGAATTAGAAGAGTTTTCAGAAAATTTGAAAGAAAGGATTGAAATCATGGAACGTGAAAAGGCTGATATAAATAATAAAATAAATTATTTTGTTAAAGAAATGGAGCGGGAACACAATTCATATAAGTCTAAATATGATGCATTAAATAAGTAAGAATTAATTGATTGAAGAATTTTTCATTACACATAATACTGATTTAAAATTTTATTTTAATACTATTAACAAAGTTAAAATGTAGAAATAGTTATTTAATTTAAAGGTTTAACATATAATATTATCTTTAAGACTTAAACCAATTCAACTAATTCAATCTTTTAATGATTTTTTTAAGTTTATATGTCTTAGTAATAATTACATTGTTATTAATTTATTAATATTTTTTTAACACTGTTTAAAATATGCTTTATGTTTTTATTCAAGTGTGATATGTATGTTCCAGAGAAATTGACAGTATGATAAAACAGTCCAGTCATCAATCTGAAACTATAAAGTCGTTGGACTTTGAGATTAATAAATGTAATTTGCGTAAGAAAGAATTGGAAACTGATGTTATTACTATTATGAAAGACTTTGAATTTTCCAAGAATGCTTTAAATGAATTAGTAAGTTAAATTATTACTTTAGTCTTAGTTTATGATTATCAAAATTAATATTATCTGGTGTTAATTGATTTACAGCAAAAGCAATTTAATTTGGAAACCATTAAAAATCTAATGCATCTTGTGAAAAATGAACATTATGATTATTAATATATTTTGTACTTTTTACTTTTATGTACATATTTATTCAATAATTATTTATATTTATTAAAACTTTATGCGGGTGTCACAATTATGATATTTTAATAAAACTTTCAAATTTTAATTGTAAAAATGTTTATTTTGTAATTATTATTAAGAAAATTAACTGTATGAATAATAATTACTTTTTGTTGTGAAATAATCCTGAGATTGTAATTAAAAATATAAATATGTTTCATATAGGAAAGTCTAGGAAGTTGTTCTTTAAACTTTAAAATTTTGACAAAAGATATTTAAAGGTCTAACTGTAGTTGAATATGTTATATACCACATATTGTACTACAGGCTGTTATTGTATTCTAAAGTATATTTTTACAGCACTAATCAAAAATCCTGGTCCCATGTACATGGTTTCCAAAGTTGTGATTATTTTCTTTATCCTCATGACTATTAGTAGAGTTATTTGAATCTGACCTGAACAACTCCTCAAACATTTGTTATTTTTTTCTGAATGGGAATTATTTATTTTCAGCTGTGCATTGAGTATTAAAAAAACTGTTTTGACAAATGATCAAATGAATAAAATTATGGTTTTGCTATAGATAAAAAACATTATGAACCAAAAATATAATACGGTTGATAACATATGAATTCCCACGGCTAAAAAAATAATCATTTTGATCACTATTTTCAATTTTGTTGTAATTAAAAAAATATTTGCTCTGGAGATTTTAACCTTATGCCAATACATATCAGCCTTATGGTTATTAAAGTATTTATAAATTTATGTTTTATTATTTTCAACATTTTATATTGAATTTAAGTTATAGATAGTTATACAAATATAAAAGCGTGGTCTACCTGTCAAATTAAATAAAATACTTCTTGTAATATTAATATAATACAATTTAAACTATCGTCAGAAATAAATATTGATAGTCTGAATAGTATGACTTGTCGAAAAAAAAACCCCATATGCGATTTTGTAAGATTTTTAAATAATAATAATTGTCTTATATTCAAAACTAAAATGTATATGAATATTTTAATTTTTAAGTGAATTATGAGCGTTTTCAAATATTCAATATTTTTCATACTTATAAGTCCGTATAAGTGTATAACTCACCAAAAAATTAAAATATAGTAAAAATCAGGTTATAAAAGATTATAAAAAAGGTATTAATAGGTTATAGGCATTTACGTTTATTTAAGTTTTTTTTTGTTTATATATATTATTGACGGTAATTGAAAAAATTTACTATTTGTTTAAAATTATTATATTATTGAAATTGTATTACACGTTTATTGTGAATTTTTTTTTATTTATATGTATATTATTGACCGTAATTGAAAATATTGACTATTAGAGTATATAAAATATTCATTTATACATATTTATTAGAATATACATTTTAGTTTTGAATATTATAGAATTATTATTATTTAAAATCTTACGAAATCGCATATGGGGTTATTTTTTCGCGGTACCGAATAGTCAATAGTATGATACATTATTATACAATACACACACATTATACATCTCAACACGTCTTTTAATTTGTATCTTTTAAATTTTCTCATTTTAGTTGCAACTCGCATTCGTTATTTTGTATACATGATCATTGAATGTAAATTTAACACATTCGTTACATTAATACAGATGTCATGGTAATATACTAATATGGTATCGTTCAATAACAAACGACAGCACAATTGAGCGCGATCACCTGTTTATTTTTTCTAAACATTTTATATAAAGCATATGCATTTTTAGTTTCTATAATAAATAAGTACAAAGTTGTATATATGTTTATTAAACAACTATTATATTTATTTTAATTTTTTACATAACTTTTAGCGCGCATCTGTAAGAAAAACAATTCTGCTGGCTGTGACCTCTGCACAGTTATTAAGAATTTTACTGTGATAACAATTTGATGATATTTGATAAGCATAACAGCATAAGTATTTGGAAAGAAAATTAAGTAAATTAATAATCATTTGCATTTTGCAACACGAAAAATAATTACGTCTTACGATTATTCATTATCTTTATTCGTTATCGAACACAGCTTCATCCCAGGCATTGTAAGTATTTACTGAAATTTCAGACACGATTATATTAGTATATTACATTATTACTTTATACTTTTGGCTTTTTTTTAAGATAAAATGGCGTTTCTAAGTCCGTTCTTCCGGAATCCGATAACCGATCTTACCGGTCCACTTATGTCCGCGCAGACAGGCGTACGCTGTGCAGATTTTGAAATGAAATTGATGAACTGTTACGAGGCGTACGGCTATCCTAAAGGCATGGAAATATGTCAAGCATATTATGATGATTTCAAAGAATGTTGCACTAGAGAAAAACAGGTACATTGATACATTAATTCAATGTGTTTTACTGTAATATAGCCATTTGAGGAGAATGATATTTTTCTAATGTTTTTGAAATCATACCATTAGAACTATTAGTAAATTAAAATAAATTATGGTCGAGTGCATGAGTTAACTTTGTTCCATACATTCAAATTTTAGATTATCTAATCTCAATATTCAATAATATTATGGATCCTATGATTTCCTTTACTGTGGAGCTATGTGCACGAGCCACCCATTCTACTATCATGATTCATAAATCTCGGGTTGGATACCATCATAAATGTAATTTATTACTACAATTAAATTCCATTTACTTTACAGTTGTGGTCACAAAACACTAAAAATGAAATGTGTAACATACTTAACAAATGTTAAACTTTAAATTGCCAGATTGAAATTCTCATAGGACAGTCTTTTCAAATTGAATTTTAATACATTTCCGTTTAGAAAAAAATATTAAAACAATGTCTAAATATAATAATTATTAAGTATGGAATATGTTTTAGTTACTGGTTAATTATATCTAAAAAAATTTGTTCTTCTGATTTGTTTATATAAATATTTAGTTTAAATTCATCTCAAAGGGTTGAACAACATTTGTTTATGAAATCATTCATAAATATTTACCCATGGCTATGTGAATACAAAATGACTATTTAAATTCAAATAACTTACTTATTCAAAGTCTCTATATACTATATTCTCTTTAGGTTAAGTGTATCATATTTTTATTTTGTTAATCAGTGTTACTAGGTATTTTACAAGTTTTGGATTTCGATTAAATTTATTATTAATGTTTATGAGTAATAACAGTTAAAAATGTTAATTGTTATCCTAAAAAATATTGGTTTTAATTATATTTGATTCAATTTTTTATTATAATTTAAGTATTCACGACTTCCATTATTATTAGTAATAAAATTACTTTTGAATTTCTCGTTTTTAGATGTCTCGAGTCCAAGCAATTCAAAATGAACGTGAGCGTCAAGCCAAACCAGAGTATGAAAAACCTCCTGCAATGCACGCATTTTAGATATGTGCTTATGTAATGTGTTTGATATACATACATATTTTATATGAATAAATAAAACTATTTTAATAATTATAATAGGTTATCTTTAATCTTAGCTTGTAAAGATAAACATGTTTAGGTCCTTATTGTATAAAATAAAAAAAAAATATAATAAATAACTAAATTAATTTCCGTTTGCTTTAAATCGTTTATTATTAGAATTGCCATCGTCATTTTTCCGCTTGTTATACCTTTTCCCTCCTTTATTCCTGTTCTTCTCCCTTTTCATTTTGTCTTTCATGTTGAGAACGCCTTTCATTTCCTTTGTCATTTCATTTAACACAGTTTGTTCAACCTCCTCATTTGGTAATGAAAACTTAATCTTCAGATCATTCACTTTTTCAGCAACCTCTTCTAACAGGTCTTTGGCAGCTTTCACAGGTTTCAACCGAATCCAAGCTAATTTTTCGTTTTCAACTATTTTCACAAAGGCTACTTGCCATTCAAATCCTGAGCAAATAGTTTTAATACTATCAACTGTAACAGATTCATCCACATTATCAACTTTAAGTAAAAATCCTTTTTTAAAATATTTCTCAGTCTCTGCTTTTATTTTCTGATCTTTCTTAGCAAGTTTATCTTCATATTCTTTTTTTTTCTCTTCAAGGAAATCTTTTTCCCACTTGCGTTCCAGTTCAACGTCTTTATATTTAACAGATTCTAATTTCAAAAACTTTTCAGCTTCTTCTTTGGTGCTGAATGTAAAGTAAAGGGTACCTTTGAACTCTTTAGTTTTGAGTCTTCGAGGTGTTACTTTTGTAATTATTTTATCACCAAAGGTTGAAGCAAATTCTAACAGTTCATCCATAGTAGCTGTTTTTGGGAAGCCTTTGCAGTAAATTGAACGTGCAATCATTTCATTTAAGAACTCTTGATCAGCCACTGGTACAGCACTGTCTGCCTTACGCCTGATCTTATCGCCAGACTCCGAGACTTCCAAAATGCTATCAGTGGCATTTTTGACAGCCTGTGCAATTACTGCTGGGTCCTTGGATAAAGATGCCAATCTTTTGAATGTCAACAGCACATCAATTTTCACCCAACCATCATCATTTTTAATCTCATTTTGTAGGAACTTGTCATAAGGTAGATTAGTGTCACTGAAGTAAAACCCAAGCTGCTTAACGATGTTCTTCTCAAGGTTTGCAGGTATGTTGGCTACAGGAGGAACCACAGTCTCATTTTCTGTTTTAATGGTTTTTGATTCAGCCGGAAATTCTACTTTCACGTCAACTACAGTAGGAACCACAGTCTCGTTTTCAGCTGGCAATTCTACTTTTACGTCGACTATTGGAGGAACCTCGGTATCCTTTTCAGTTTTGATGGTTTTTGAATCACACGGCAATTCTACTTTAACGTTGGTGGTACTCATCGCTGTTGTGGATAACTATGAATATAAAAACAAATTAATACTTACAGTCATTAGTAAATTATTTAATAATAGTGATTTAAACATACTTGCAAAAACGACGAACAAAGATTCCAAAACTAACACGGGATAATCTCGACAAAAACTACTGTCACTTACGCTGTGTCTAGAGCAGCGGGCGCCCGGTTCGATCATAGACAAGTATAATATAAAATTATAAAATAAGTAATATAGTCAGAACACGAGGTTAAATACTTAAATATTAAAACCCAATCAGACAGTCGGCCCGCTATCATCACTTACCGACGCATATCGTGGTCCGTGGACCTAAATAGTAGATAATAATTTATTTGAGGTTAACCATAACCACGGTCTTAGAAGATATCTTCTGACCACGGATATTATATCGGTGCTTCTGAGTTCTGACCACGGCTTCCTATCTATAAAAGCCGTGCTTCTGACCGACAACCGTCATTGGCGTCATTACTCATTATAATAAAATGGTTGAACACTTGAACGACGTTTTGGTGCAACTATCAGTCTAGTCAAAAATGACGAAAATGATTTTAAATAAAGTGAATTTTGAAATGATATTCATTTTTGATAATGAAAATATCAATTTATTTTGATTTTGAGTATAAATAAATAATAAGATATTATATTTTATGTAAGCAAAAGCAATAATGATATTTTCAAAATATTTAGGTTAACTATTTTTAACTTTTAGTTATTGCTTAATTATACCATGGTGGCATGGTCCACAAAAGAACAAACCGATTCACACCATTCTCTGATAAGTCAGCATATTTTTACTCCTGCGACCCGTCGAAACTCGGCCTGCAAATCATTAGCCGTCAATAACTGTTATAATGTATAATAAGCAACCAACATTCTTATTAATATCGTCGTATTGTTAATTGTTCATACTTTGTTTTTTTTTTTGGGGGGGGGCTGTTGCCCTCTTAAGTGTAGGCATATAAACTTGTGGGGCCGTGGGGGACTTCCCCCCCCCCGCACCCACCAACAAGTTTACATCTACAAATATACATCATAAAATACAAAAAACTTGTGAACATTCAATTATTTTTTAATTTTTAGTTCTTCAAACTAAATAGCATTCATGCTTTAAATAATGGCAATCAGTGGCGGCGCCAAGGGGGGGCAAGGTGGGGCTAGTGCCCTACCCAAATTTGGTTTAGCCCCACCTTTGCCCTACCTGTTTGAGACCAAATGAAAATTTAAATTTCAAGTATTTACTAATACCATTTTCCATCTACTTCATTATGTATTTGATTAAGATTATGTTATATTATATATTTATATACGTATATATACTGCTGTAACCACATAGTCAAATCAGACATTTGCATTTTACTTTTTAGCCTAGGAGAAGAATCAAGCTGGAAGTATTGCTACAGTTATTTATATACCTACCTTCTAAAATCTAAATGTTAATTAGTCTTGGGTGAAAAGTAAAAAAGTATTCAGGTTCATAGCCTTTAACAGCTGATATACCAAAATATCAATCCCATTAATAAAAGTATTATGGAAAATCCAAATATAGAGCAATAATGTACAAATATATATTTGCCCCACCGAAAATTTTTTTGCCCGGATCCTGCCCCCCCAGAAATAAATGTCTAGTGCCGCCACTGATGGCAATATTATAGTGTACCTGGATTCTTGGTATTTAATTATAAATAATTAGGTACCTATTAAATTAAATAATAACTTATGCATCAAAGGGTCGTTCTAACAATGTCCCCTTAAGTGCTGGTTATTTGGATGGCAAGACGTCGAGTTTTTTCCATTTGGAATAATGTATAATGTTCGATTAGAACTAGTGAAAATTTCAAAGTTTTTAAATAACCTTTAACTTTTCAGAATTTTAATTTTTTAAAGAATACTCATCGTTTCTCCATCCAAAATAATGTAATTTTTTAATTTTATAATAAGTATATTTATTATAAAACCAAAATTGAGTGAGTTCTACTCAAACTGCGTAAAAGCGTTTTGTCTGTTGCACGTGTGTAAAACGGTGACAACACATGCAGGTGCGGCATCCCCTTAACATTTAAAATAAGCACAATCTAACATAAACTACATAATATTGACTGACGAAAATTACGCACTACTGTATAATATTATAAGAAATTTAAAATTTCCTAATGGATAAAGTATTAAAGTAACATAAAACATAAATAATTATTTTTATCGATACATAATTTTTTTGATAAACGACAATAATTAATGATTAATTTTAAACACCATAAAAATGATTAATTTGAATATTTTTAAAATTTAGATGGTCCAACATTTAGTGCTGCTCTCATGTTTCTGCAGGCCTGTCGATAGAGGGGGAGGCAATGGCTTAGCCAAGATGTTTTTTCGAGGAGGGCTGACCAATTTTTGTAAAGTAAAATTTTAGATTTTTGTAGCGATTTTCATAGACCATTGAAAAATAAAATTATTTTTTTATTTTCTTGATATTTCGGGGAGGCTGCAGCCCTTCAGCTCTCCCCCCGGCAATGCCACTAGGAGGAGGAAGGTAGGATTTCTCCCGGGCCGGAACGTTTTAAGCGACCCAAAAAAAGAGGCACCGTAATTAATTATAAAATTTGATAATATTTTTTTTGCTTATTTACAAATTTTAACTAACAGTATGTTAACCAAATGATAAAATAATATCAAATCTCTGTGGTGGCTCCTGGAACCACCACTAATAAGGCCAATAGGGGCCTTTAAGTATTTTCCTACCGAGCCTGAACTTTTCTCTCTATGGCCCTGTGTTTCTGTTCACCTATGTCGTATGCGGTTTATCTTGTAAGACGTAGTCACGTAGAACGCATAATATCTATATTGTAATATGCCATGTTTATACTTTCATAATAATTATAATAAATATTTATTTGCTCAAATTTGAAAAATATAATGTAATAATAATAATACGTCTACATAAAATAAATAAAAAACCTCAATATACCTAAAAAATAATAAATAATAATTTTAGCGATAATAAACTGTTTTAATATTCCTCAGAAAAGCTATAAATATATCAGGTTCGTCTTTGCAAGCAACCTTCCCACAGTTCCAACAATAATAGTCGATATAGGATTTAAGTAGCTTTTTAGTTGTACCTACCTCTGAACCTCTCATTGTTTTCGTGATCTCTTTGTCTTTGAATCCAGCCATTTACTGGAAACACGCTTTGAGTATCATGAGCCCCCGTCGAAAGATTCATGTAGTTTTGCTGATGGTTGACCGTTTTATGAATATATCCACTACCATTTAAAATTTAAACATCTATCGACTATCATTCTCGATGTATAATTGCTTTTGATTAATATCTAAGGTAAATCGGTGGTATACTGATATTTAGAACTTACATACTTTAAGAGGACGCCATACTCGCATGTGTTGTCTCTGTCTTACTAACGTACATCATAACAAATTTTCGTTCAGTAGAATACATTTTGTGACATTAGCTTTAATATTAGAGTAAGTTTACCTATTATCAAATTTAAAGGTAATAATATTATCTAGGGCATCTCATAGGCTTTTATTGATATTTTAATTTTTAAGCAAATTACGAGCATTTTAAAATGTTAATATTTTACATAACTATAACTCACTTAAAAATTTAGATATCAATAAACCCCTATGAGATGCCCTAGATATTAGTATTACCTTTAAGTTTGATAATAAGTATATTTACTCTAATATTAAAGCTAACGTCACAAAATGTATTCTACTGAACGAAAATTTGATATGATGTACGTTAGTAAGACAGAGACAACACATGCGGGTATGACGTCCTCTTAATACTTATACCCTAATCCAATACCGTTACTAATTTAAAACGAGTTAGAATAATAATAAAGTTGAATAAGTACCTACTTAATTTACCGAAATATTGTCCTACGGTTAGCTTAGCTACTATAATACTGTAATAAATATCATTATTTCTAGTTTCTTCGAATTTCCTGTTTCGTGATCAAATTTTAAAACCATCTAAAATCTTTTTCTAGATGCGGGTTTCGGGTTTGAAACCGGGGAACATTTTTAGTGGGTTACGGGCTTAGTGATAATTTTTTTGTGGATTATGGATTTCAGGACTTCTTATAAAAAAACGGGTAAGATTTTTTCCGGGTACGAACCGTGTAAAAAATTTTCCGCGTTACCCGGGTTTAAAACCGTTTTGACTCCATAATTAATAATGGGTGATTTTTATCTTATAATATAATTTTACACATATCTCAATACTTGTGATGCTGTCGTGTTACCTTATTGAAAATTTCGGCAAAAGAAAGGTCTGCCTCTAGCGCAATTCAGTCTACATTATATAGTTCTATGTTCGGAGCACCGATTACGTATGATTATTTTTCTTACAGTTATCGATAATGTTCTAGACGATTTAGGCATATTTCGCCAAATTATAATAAAATTGAATTTTGTTAAAATACATTAATTCTATTTGTATCGCCAGATTAAAAATTGTTATCATTTTAAATATTTAATAAAATTATTCAAAATTGTTATTTATCAATTTCCAAATCTAAATTAAAACGTGTATTTAAATATTTTAGGTATTAATATACACCCTTTATAGAAGTGTCATAGCCAAAAATGTCTCTAATAGAAACAAATAAACAATCATGCCAATTTAAAAGTCAATTTAAAATGTATTTGGGTTAAAATATACTAAACAATTTCTTACAGCAGCATCTTTTATTATTTTTAATATTCTTGAATAAGTTGCTGTACTTTTTTTGGTAGTAATGCATAAACTTAAAAATTAAATTTTATATAATTAATATTTAATAATTTTGAACTAAAAATTCACAATAAATAACTTTTATAATAATAATTATAAATGGTATCATTATTCCTATGACAATATGATATATTATAGCTGTGCAATGTATAAATTTAGCTTAGCTTTATTTTAAAAATTACACCACTATCTATGGAAAATTCTAACATAAATATTTAATGAATCATTGGTTAAAAATTCACGTTTTTCCTTATTTTTCCAAACTTATTAAAATTTTGTTTTCTCTAAAATACAAAATAAATCCAATTTTCTATTATAAATCATCCTCTTAGTGTAGTATTTAGGTGTATATATCACATAATATATGTATTACCAAATTTATTTACCAATCAACGATGTCAGTAGAGGAGTAGTATGTTGCAAACAGAGCCTCCTCTGCTGTCGGTTAAATATGAAGAAAAAATGATAATTAAAGCAATATTTCAACTACTTTTAGTGTTGAACATAAATAAACACCAATTGTTAGATTATTACATTCATTGCCTCACTCGTATTGGAATTTTATTCTGTTAATAAAATATTATTATTATTATAACCTAAAATAGTATGTTTCGTAATATCAGAGTATAACGTTATTGTATAAAGAAACAATGTTCAATATTTTATGCTATGCTAGATTAGTAAAGTTCATTGCAGTTAATGGCACTGTATACTGCCAGTTACTAATAATATTATATTATTATATTTTTATTTATTAGTTATATTTAATCACAATTTAAAAATATGCTGTGTCTAAACATCCGACCATAGTCAGTAAAATTAGGATTGCTCAACTAGTCGGTTAGATAATGTACGCCTGATCATGGTAGGTAATAAAATGTCTTTATCTTACCAACCATGGTTGGGCGTATAGACACAGCGTTAAAAATATTCATAAATTATGATATTAATAAATATGTATAAAATTAAAAATATATATATTTTTATTTAAAAGCTACAGAACTACTAATTAATACACAAAAGATAACATAAAAACTTAAATGATTTACAATTTTATTTAAATATATAAGTGTTATTACAATATTAATGAATAACTTAATTTTAAAGAGTACTAAACAACAAAAATAAAATATTTTTAACATATTAAAAATATTTTATTGATTATTAAACAAACTCTTGCTTTGGTAATACTATATAGTGTACATATAATAACACAATTAAACTGATCATAATATAATGCATTTTACATTTAAAATTTTAACATAATTAAAAATGAATACTTTAAATATCACAAAATACAAAATTTTCCAAAAACCCATAAAATACCAATATTAATAACAATAAATACAAATTTAAATCTTTAAGTACTTTGAAAATAATCTTCTCATATAGTATTAACTATAAGCTTGTGGTCATTAAATATTAACATAAATAGAAAAAAGTTTAATTAAAAAATAGTATTAACAATATCACATATTAACTAGTAATGATAATAAAATATGTTTATACTACAAAAGATCTAAATTTGTCGTTAAACATATATTATAAAATTATTTTCAAAAATCATTGAAAAAATATCACACACCCTTAATTAGGACTAATGGCAATTTAAAAGTATATGTGAATGATTTAATAACATTTACTATATTAATAAATATTTTTAAACATATTACATATTTATAAAAAGAACTTTATTAAAAATCTAAACATTTTAATTAAAAATAATTGATTTATAATAAATAAATAATATTTAATGAAAAAAATCAGCAAATTAATAATGAACTCATTAATTTATTTTGGAGCATATCGTTTTTTAAAAAGTATTTTAAACAAAATAAATAGTTACTTAAACTTATAGATTGAGTTGTAATTAAGAAACTAAATAACAAAAGTATTTTATTATACTTAAATAAAATAACAATTAATTATTTTTGTTAAAAAAGTCTACATTGATGTAGGTATTAAAGTTATATTTATTATAATATAATACTGTTTTTAAATAAAAATTAAGTCTATATTATTACCATTTGTAGTTATTGTTAACCTGAGATGTACTTGGAGTTGAATAATTCTGTTGATAATGTCTATTACTTGTACCTCTATTATCTAAAATCAAAAAAAAAAATGTTTTATATATATTTAAGATATTTATTATCATATTGTGCAATAAAAATAAATAATATTGTATTATTAATATTTGGAATCACAGCAGCAACCAATTTTTGTCAAATCTTCCCAATATACTGATATACAGTGATTCCTAATTTTCTCCATAGAATCTAACTGGTGCAAATAAGTCGCTGAGATTCCGTTTTAATACAAAAATAATATAAACTGTACTTAAGTTAACACAGTTAGTGATTGACCAGTGCACAAGAACATGATAGATATAATAATAGTTACTTCATTAAGGAAGTATGATGTTTAACTTGAACAGAGTAAAGTAAATTATATAATTTTTTTTATTTAAGAATAGCAATGAATTACTTACTGGGCATGTTATAACTATTTCTACTTGTCCTAAAACTTGAACTGCTATCTGTATAACCTGTTAAGTAAGGTTGATATATTAAATTAAAAATATAAATATAATAAATAACAAATTTTACTTTTATTTTGAGAGTGTTGACCATATGGATATTTGCGAAAAGAAGAAAATGAAGAGCTGTCATTATTTTTGCTATGGCGACCTTAAAAACAAAATAAATATAATAAACTAATATCAGTTATACACTTATTAAAGCTAACCTTTATTACTATTTTCTTTTGGACGTTTACCAACATCATCTGGAGCCTCCAAACCTATAGCGTTATCTTCGATAGATAATATTTTAACAACTGATTGAACAACACTACTAAAGGACTATAAGAAAAATGTAGCATATTAGATTATAAACACAAAATACTAAATTAATATATTTACACTATGTTGAGAGATCATTTTATTTTTAAGAAATTCGCGGTAAGCTAAAGTAAGACATAACCGCATGTTTAATATTTTTGCAATATCATCTGAACTTCCAACAAAACTAGTCCAACCATCCAAGTTTAACGTTCCTAAATTGTCTTCACTTTCTTCATAACTATCATCACTATCATCTATGATAATGAAAAGTTTGATTTTAAAAACATTCTTATAGTTATCATTATATATAAATATATAAATTTAATTTACCACCAGCTGTATTAACTAATTCTTGAGGTTTATTTAATTTACCTCCTGTTTGAACTGAATCTTGAGGTAATTTCATAGCACTAGAAAAAAGTGCCACTGACATAGATGATACTACTGTGCAGTTTTTTATAAATTTTTTAGTGTTGAAAGAACTCAATTCTTCAAATATTATCCAATCCGATGGTAAATCTTTAACATAATTTTCACGTAACACACTTGATCCATGATAAATGACACTTTTTTCTGTCCTATAATATTAAAAGTTGATGAAAAAATTAATTATTATTACTCACTTTATTATTAAATACGACTAATTACTTTGTTTTCAAAATTGGTCTTGGATTAGATTTATCTAGTTTAGCCAAATTTGGATACAATCCAGCTAATAAACAAGCTTTAACAGCAGCCCAATTATTTGAGTTAATATTTACATCCCTTATATCATTAGGTCCGGCACGAGTCTGAATAAGTTCTAAAGCTCTTAACTGACCTAACAATTGAGTTCTTGTTTGTGTAATTAATCCCATAATTGATTGTGAAACAAGGTTAAATAAATCACTATCAACCATATTTCCTTCATTAAAAGCCTATTTAAATACAACAAAATTTATTACTAAAATTTTATCAGTGAATATGTCATAAATCAACTTTTTTAAGTTAATAAAAAGTTAAATACTAAGTATTTTTAACATAAATACTATAAAGAAAAGCGGAGGCATTCAAAATGCTGAATGGTTATAAGCCTGATAAAATAAAATAACTTTGTCTTATCTTGTAAAAGTTAAATCTCATAAATAATCTAAAACTCTCAGTTATTTACCCTGAGTGAACAATTAAACATTTCAAATGAACAAACATATTTTGGCGTATAAATTGTCTAGAACTGTATAGACTATAGCAGGGATGGCGAAGCTTTTGATAACTGCGTGTCAAATCAAAATGTTTGGTTTGATTTTATTTGCCTCGCGTGTCAGAATCTTTGCAGACCTTTTTTTTTGCTTAAAAAATAATTAATTAAACATATAAACATGATTTTATTTGTTGTTAGGTGTATAAAATATTTAAACTTTACAGCATTTTCTGTTTAGGTACTATTCCATATTAATATAACTTTACAGCATTTACTATTTACTATTTATAAAGTTACATGTACATATTAATATATCTTTACAGCATTAATTTACTATTACATATTAATACAAACACATATTTTTTTTAATTACAAAAAAAATTTTTAATGAGAAATTTGTACACATTACAATATCTTACGAAACATTCCAATAATAAGTTAAAAATAGTTTAAAATTATCAATAATTTTTTTGGAAAGTGAAGTAAAAATTAAGAATTATATTTTAAATTGGCGTGTCACTGAAATAATGCGCGCGTGTCACTCCGTGACACGCGTGACATAGGTTCGCCATCCCTGGACTATAGGTATACAAGGTAAAGTACATATACTTTAAAATTTACTATTCGAATATTTGAAAATAAGTGTAATTTGTTAAACCAGTGTTTCCTAATTTCTTTTACTCACTGAACCTTTGCAGGAGCTTTGTACATTTTGTGGAACCCCTATATAATTGTTGGAGATATTTCTATGTTAGAATTATAATTCAAATCAAAAATATTATTAATTAATTTAGATTTTCCCAAATTTCTCATGGAACCCTTAGATTCTGCGGAATACCAGTTTGAGTTGGGAAACACTGTGTTAAACAATCTCATCCCAAAAATAAAATACTATAATATGCATCAAGGAACATATAACGACAAGACAAAAATCAAGAGGACATGTATTACTGGCGGTGCAAAAAAAAAAAATTAATGATTTGCAGAGATAAGTTATTAAAAATTAATAATAAAAAATATAATTTATTTATTTATCATCTGTAAATTAACGAATTCTTATTGAACAATTGTCTTATAGTTCTTTTATTTTTAATATAAACAGTTTTTTTTTTTTATATATAGATATTAAATTCAAATTTGAATGAAACTAGATATGTAAACAAAAAATAACAATATATTCATAGATATTTGAAAGATATATATATAGAGGGTAATTCTTTTAGCATGAACCACTCATTATTTCAGAAAGTATTCATTCTTTTACATAGTTTCAAGTTGTTAAAAAAACAACTCCGCAAAAGAAAAAATGAAAGAAAGAAAAAAAAATTCTAACTACTGTATTACTAATAGCAAAATAAATTGCATTAATACCAAAAATATCAAAAAATATACTTAGTATGAGAGTGCATCAATATTCTTAAATGTTATTAAGGTTACAACATGATTGTGCATAAAAAACCCTTTTCATGATACGATTAAGCAATTTTGTTGATATATTAAAGAACATAGAAATACATACAAAAGTAAATTTATACATAGACTACCTATAAAAAACTGTGATCTTGTTTTTTTAAATTTTTAATTATATTATATAAAAATTATTCATTAATATAGAATATGAGTTAAAATTTTCTAATAAAATTAATATATTATTTTTATAATTATCAATTATACATACTACAAAAACTGAATTCTATAAAAAATGTTGAATAGTTACTTATCTTAATTATCTTATTCTTTCCCTCGATATTAAATTGAAAGTTTTAACAGTAGAGAACCGCAATCAATACAGTAGACATAGAGAAAAGAATAATGATGGTATACAAAGAGATCCAATAGGAGTATTTTAGATTTTTCACAGAGTTTAACTCATAATATATCAATTTAGTTTTACATAATGTTATTGTTCAAATGACAATTGACTGTCACATATCGAATAATAAATATTATAATATAATATAGTGTAATTGTTGGATAATGTATTATTTGTGGTTTTAAATTAGATTGTTAAATAATGAATATAGTACGTTAACACATTTGGAAATGTAGTCGAGATTGTAATTTATTGGGATTTGGTATGTCGGTATTTTACATGACAGGATTTTGACCAGACCCCAAAAAAAATATGATTTTTTAAAATGAATATTTATTAAAAATATTATTTTATCCATTTAAAATGTGATCAAATCAAAAATTGCAATTTATAAACTATAATTAGAGATGCAATAATCTACTAAAATAAACATTAAATATATACATTATAACTTTATTTTATACTTTAATATATTTCTTACTTGATATAGGCGTAAGAGGACTATATGATCACTCAATGAATCACCTGCTAATTTCTTACGGATAGATCCTAATGAAGTCTTCATGTTTACATTAAGAGTTAAGTTAAATGGTTCTCTGTTAATAAAATATTATAATTATTACAAATATTATACATAGTATATATTACGAAAATATATCATACCTATTAGCTAAACAACTAATTATAGTTAATACAGGATCCAGGCATTTCAAAAATATAGCAAATACTAGTGATTTAGCATAATGAGATTCAATAGATAAATCCAACATAAAAAATCCAAGATCTGTTAAGTCTTCATTCACATCCATTGCTTCTATTGTCTTTAGATATTCAAGAGCAGATGTAACTGATAATGTCGGTGGTGGTTGTATAGCTAAAGCTAAAAAGTCTAATACTCTCATATTATTGGAAATCACTTTTGCTAACATGCAAAGTTCCTACAAAATTGTTTTGTTTTGTAAAAATAAAATAATATTCTACAGATATATAATTTAATTTTCCAAAAATATTAAAAATATCAATATATAAACGTTCATTAAAATATAATAAGACTATATAAAATTGTATATAATCATTTATTAAACATTAATCAATTTAATAAGATTTAAATAACTGAATTATTTTGGGAAAATTTTTTTTTTTTTAGTATTATATTGCACAAAGTGTATATTTACTTGTAGAGGCATTCTAAGAATTTCAGGTACATCATGAGATGCCATGTGGCAATGATGCTCTCTCGTATAAAGGCGATAACACTCGCCAGCACATAGTCTTCCAGCACGACCAGCTCTTTGTTTTGCACAACTTTGGGATATCCAATTTACATTCATACAACTAATACCGTTAAAAGCATTGTAACCTTTCTAAAAGTATAAATATGAGGTTTAAAGTAAATTTTCAAAATCCAATAAAAAATTATACAAATAAAATATTATCTTATTGTTTTGATTGTTTAATTAAACAAATTTAATTTAATTTAATCCTTAGATATGTAGAAAATAAAACAAAATTTACTTGTTTTACTCTCCCTGAATCAATCACATATACAACATCATTAATTGTAACACTTGTTTCTACAATATTAGTTGCTAAAATAACTTTTTGGTGACCTTTAGGCGCTGGTTGAAAAACTCTGCGTTGATCGGATGTCTTTAAAAAAACAATTTAATAGCACTTGAAAATTTAAAAATGTATTACTAAGATATTAAATATTACCTGCATCATAGAATGTAACATATAAATTGTGATTTTTAAATTATCTTTATTAATAAGTTCTTCAACAATAACTTTATTAACCATAGACATATCTTCAAACCCAGGCAAAAATACTAAAATAGAACCTACAATAACACACATTATTAATTTTTTAGTTTTTATTATTATAAAATTAAGTTTAATTACCAGCATTTTTTTTAAAAATTATATGTTTTATGAGATATGTAATTAAATAAGCATCAATTATAATGTTAGGAGGTAAACTTTTTTTATATAATTCTAGTCTTTCTTTAATCTCTACTTCATCCAAATTTTCATTTTTTTGGATATCTGTTTGCGCAAGAATGCCTTTGTTGTTAATTATTAAATCTCTAGTATCAAATTGTTTAAATTCTGCTGCCCAAGTAGCTGCATCCATATTGTACACCCTTGTTCGTATGTTTGGATTAGCACCCATGTTTAACAATGTAGTAACATAGTCATTTAATCCATGAACTGCTACAAGCATCAATAAAGTTACACCAGTATCTGAATGCTAAATCAAAATTTAATTAATTAAATTAATTTTATAATTTAGTTTCATTAATTACTTTAAAGTATAAAAGTCAAAGTTCAATAAAAGTAAAATTTAATATTACTCATAATTCTATTATCATATCATACAATAAACACTGATTTTAACTATTTAATTTACAAAAAAAACATAAACCACGATTTTTTTTTTATATAAATAGTGTTTAAGATTTAATAATACATTTTTTTTTATAATTATTTTAACTCGTTTCACCATTTATGATAATATTATATAACATATTGCAAATTTCCTTGTTCAAATATAAATGAAAATTTTAAAATTTAATGAAAAAAAAAAAATGAATTATATTAAATCTTCTTAATCATATTCTTACATACAAGTTATATAATAGGTAAATTAACTTTAATTTTAAAAGTAATAGTAAAATAAATTATTGTAAAGATAATTAAGTAGGTACATTTGTAAGACAAACACAGCTTTTTAATAACACTACCATAATTTATTATGCAAATAATAATATACATACTATATAAACGGGATATCCTCATTTGAGGGTACCACTTAAGGTTAGGTTATTTTTGTCATTTTAAGCTAATTTTCATAAAATAAAAGAAACATTACATTTTTTTTTTTTGCTTAAGATTTATATATAATATGTATATATATATAATTTATAATCATATGTAATAACTAATATATATATAAAAAAAAATAATAGAAAAATAAAAAATTTCTAAATTAATCACTTAAAAAAATTCTTTTCTTATTTAAACATAACAGAGAAATATTAATATTATTTAATAATAATGTAACTAGATTATTAAATTGTCTTCAATTTTTAAAATTTAATGTAAACATTTAATTTATAAAATTAATAATAATAATAATGAAAATGATTATTATTGTAGGACTTTAATTTTAAAAATTGTTTGGTCTTCAAATCAGAGCCTTATCAATTACTGATCTAAAAAAGTAACTAATTTAATGTCGAAGAAATCTACAGTCTGAATCACAATGCATTAACTTTAAATATTTAAGAAGAACTGTCTAATTGTCTCAAAATTATACATAAAGTACGGAACAATATTTAGATAAAAAAAAATAATAAATACTTGATAATCTACTGGAATTCCTTCCGACATAATGTAATAAATCATTCTATCAATTTGCTCAATTTCAGCATTGAACCAAATTTGGTGCATACAATCATCTAATTCTGATTTTAACCATTCTTGATCAGGCATCAATGTAGTAATCTAATAAGTAAAAAAAAAACAGTAATTAAGATATTAAAATATATTATAATTATAAAAAATAAATATCTATATTAATCTGTTTAGTACTGGTTCAATAAGATTCAAATTTTGAACAGCTTCAACAGTTTTTTCTACGATATCATTATCCCAATAACCAATTTTAGTTTTATTTTTTATTCTTGCCATTGCTGGAGACTCATATTTAATTCTGTAATAAATATAACTAATATTATTAAATAAAATTAACAATAATTACTATTGAAATACTAAAATATTTACGTGTCTAAAATGTCCTCTAAAAAATAATCTCGCACAGGGAAAATTTTTCCTTCCACTAAAAATGTAAAGATATATATATTTATATTAGTATAAATTTAATTAGTAATACATTGGAACTTTGACTTTTACCTTTCAATACAGGACAGTTGTCAAAATAATTTGAAAACAAATGAATATCTGCTGTAGCTGACATTAAAATAAGTTTCAAATGGTTATATTTTGGTAAAATCATACGCAATGCTATAAGAAGAAAATCTACATGTTTATCACGCTCATGAACTTCGTCTACTATTACATGGGAAACATTCATTAACATTCCTTTGTTAGGTTCATTGTCTTTTTGATGCCGATCCATAAGTGTCCTTGTTAAAACACCAGTCGTACAATATATAATTGTTGTATCTTGACTAACACTATAATGGAAATTATACATATTTTAGTGTTAGTAACATGATAAATACAAAAAATGTTCATAAAAATCATATTATTACCAGCTTTCTAGTCTAACTTGATAGCCAGTACTCATTCCAATACTTTCTCCACGCTCGTTAGACACTCTATCAGCCATTGATATAGCTGCAATTCTTCTTGGTTGACAACATATAACTCGGCATGGTCTATTTTTCACAGCACTATCATCAATTATGAACTGTGGAATCTGAAAGATACATAAATTAAATTCTTTTAACTATATAAAAATATAAAATACACTTATAAATTATATGAGCATTTTTAGTCTTAAAGTAAAATTAAAAAAATAAAAGTAAACACATCATTTAAAAATTAAAATTTCCATTATTTATACTTGAGTAGTTTTTCCAGATCCAGTCTCAGCTGTAATGATTACAACAGGATTATTCTCAATTGCATTAGTTATTTGTCCTTTTTTTGCCCATATTGGTAAAGCTTTTCTTGTTAATAATAAATCTTCATCAACTGCAAAACGAGGTATAGACATCGGCTTGTCACACATGAGAGGAAGATTTCGTTTACAATTGGCAACTAAATATGTGTTTACAAAAATAAAGATTATAAAACTATCGTTAGTTAATTCATTTTAAACATAAATGCATAAAAAACATAATATATATCTAATTAATATGATAAAAATTAAACTATAACTAATTTTTGACTAATATTTAATTAGAACTTATAGAATCTGGTACTTTTTATAAGAAAGAAATAATGTATGTGTATAATAAGTATTATATGGTGGTGAGTGATAGAGTGGAAGAAGGGGGTCAATCTTTATAAATAACTAAATAAGTATATGCTGTAACCTTCTAATATATTAGTGGTGATATTGGCATATTGTTTAATATGTTTACTATAAATACTATAAATAAATGTATTAACTATATTAATATATATCATATATTATAAACACAACTATCAAAAAACAGCCACCAATATTAGATAAAGATTAGAAAATTCAAGAAATTTCACTGAATGAACCAAAAAATTGTTTAATTATATATATAAGTTATACAAATTTGAATTATACCGATACGAATACATTTAAACATGCATTTTCATTTTTTATTTATAGGCATATATTTTAAACTTTTTGTAGTTAACAACTGTGTATTTGAGTAAAGTATTAAATAATTGTCAAAATTAATTACATTTAAAAGATTTAACAATAAATAACATGTATTTGATGGCGTGGCACCTATCAGTCTTTATTAAAACGCTTGACAAATAGTTTTATTTCAATAAATAAAAGTATTCATTAAAAATTATATTACTTAAAAAACGATATTAGGTAGATAAAAACAATTAATTTTGTCATTATTATGCCATGCTGAAGTGTAGTTCACTACTTCAAACTCAATATAAAAACATTATAAATATTATAATTACTACTTTTTGTAAAAAAGTTATACTACTATAGACAGAAATAATGAAAAAAAAAATATATCAGAAATTGCATCAAAGAAATTTATTAACCACTTAATATGATAACTTAGAAACAAATATGTAACATTTTTAATTTTCAATGTGTCTCAATAAAGCAAAATAAAAAAGTAGGTAGCAACGAAAATATTTAAAAGTAATTATCAAAATTATGAAAAAGTAGAAAAAAAAAGCAAGTAATTTTTACAATAAGTAAATACATTTTTTCAATAACTATTTAAGACAGTTCAAGATAATCACATAAAATATCTTAGTTGCAATTGTGAAACTATGCTATGAAAACTTCTATCAGCTATACAATATAAAGATAAATATGTATTAATTAATTATTTTAAGTATATTACTCTTAGTAACTTAGAATAAAATTATTACAAACTGTTTTAATTAAAAAAACTTATGAATTAATCAATAATCACATACCTGCCATTCGTCGATATGGTTTCATGGGATTAGGAAGTAATTCATCATACATTTGTTTAGTAATAGGAACATGATCACAAATTTTTTTCATTATATCATTTGAAGCTGCAGATATTTCTATACTACAAGCCTTACTATTGACTTTTTTTTTATCCATTTTAATAGTAATTGATCGTTGACCAGGTTTTCTGAAATTTAAAAAAAGTACTTATAGAATTATAATTATATAGTATTAAACATACATATTTTCACTTTCAGATGAAAAACTAATGATATAAATCACTCAAATGATTCTTAGAAGACATTTAGTTAAAAACCCATCAAACTTCTCATAATGTAGAAAAAAAATGCAAATATAATTGAATCTAAAAATAACATAATTATTGTCAATTGAAATCAATATTATGAAATTGTATTGAACTGTTGAACATAAAATATGTGTTTAATTTATTTATAGTTAATTCTTGTTAAGCTTTTAATACAGTAAAAGGGTTTTCACCATTTAATTCTAAGAAACAAGAGTCATCGATATACCAGTGGGTTCTAAAATTGTGTGCCAATGTCAACATTCTTATAAAAACAATTCAAATATTTTCAAATACTTATAATTTTTTTTAAATAATTTTGTTTAACTGATTTATTGAAAAAATATTTAGTACCATAATATTAATTACATTAAATAATATAATTCATAATAATATTGTAATAACTGTTTGCTAAATACTAGTTAAATATAGATATTAGACTAATATTTTTCCAACATTTATTTGGTGTATCTTGTCTATTGATATCATAATAGTTTCAAAGCTTTTAACAATTATATGTGTTATATTAAATTTGTACTAAACCATAACTAATACACAATACACATTAGTACATTAAACATAAAATAAATATAATTTTATTTAAATAATATTCATTAAAATATAATTATGTTTAAATTAATGCAGAAAATGTATTTTGAATAATCATACTAACCCATAGCTTTTAGATTTTAATCCAAGTTCAGCACTTTTTAAGTGCAAGTATTTACGTTCTTCTAATGTCAATGAAGATGGAAATGTATACGCTAAAATAAATTAATATGTTTTTAATAAATTATATTAAATATTTAATTACCTATTTTTGTAACTTTAAGGTATCTAAAAAAATACATATATAAGTATATTAAGTTAATTAAAATATATATTATATAATAAGATATACAGGTAGATACACATTAGAGAAATTATGTTTATAATTTTGTATCAAATTAATATTTTAAAATTGATATATGTAAAAATTATAAAAATATGAATAGAATTAACAGAATTAAAGAGATTAGTTATTATTATTATTAACATTATTAAATTTAATGTATAATAACAATACTATCATTAGTAGTTATGAAAATAGTAAATATACAAAAATTTAAATGGTATGAATATTGTGTTTATAAGTTCATAATATGATGAAAAAAAATGAAAACCAAACATGAATATTCTAGATTTAAAAGTTATATTATAGCTATCACCTCTATAAACGTATTAACAACATGATATATTTACGATGAGTGCGTACTAATATAATGAGTAGCATTCTTGAACATAATTAGTTCAAAATATTTATTATTCTATTATTTCTATTATTTTAATTTTATCAGATTATCATAGTTTGTGTTATATTAAGTGATTACAAAATCTATGCATAATACAATAGATTAATTTAAATAGTTCAATTTACATATTGTATCAGATGAAATGAATTTCTGCAATTGATGCAACAAAGAATCCCTAGAATCTTGTGATAAACCTCTTATTGGAGGAGACCTGAAAATATAAAAGTAAATAATAATAAAGTAATATTAATCTTGAATGACAAATATTAGTATTATTGCATAAAACCAATCAGTAAAACGTAATAATAAACGTATATTTAACATTAATTTGTATAGTGCTAGTATTATACTAAAGATAAATATAATATAATTAAAACCTTACATGATTGCAAGGGTTAGATTTTAACAAAACTTTAAAAAATGATATCACTGAATTTATAAAAATACGTATATACTACAGGTACAAATATCGGAATCTTAAATTAATTCATTACATTTCAACTAAAAATACTATCGAAAAATCAACATTTAAGAATAATTAACAGTACTATGTATCACAAAATAAACTTAATAAATGAATATTGAATAATGATTTTAAAAACAAACGTTTTAAAGCAAATCATAAAAACATTGAAGATTGAACCTGAAAAACCGCAAATATTACAAAATGCAGTGTGGGAAAACTCATATTATAGTTTGGTAACATTGAATATCGGTATCACAACCACGGTAATTAATAATTATATATTATAGAAATACAACCTTAGCAAGTTGAAATATTACGGCCATGAAGATAAGAATATTCTAACCACGGACCACGGTAGATTATAATCTACCGTGCCACGGACTAAGATTCTTAGTTTATTCTTAGATTCTTTAAGTCCGTGATTCTAACAAAATATACCATATTAATATATTATATAGTATATGGTATTTGATTCTAGTCTTCATGATTACGGCTATTACGCCGACCATTAATTTGGACCATCAAATGATCACAATTCACAATTCACAGTCAGACAGTCTGCGCTGCTGCCGCATTTGTTGCTACCATAGAACCATTGATTATAGAATAGAAAATAGACCATTATAGATTGGAATAGTCTATTCACTCTATTCTAATTAGTAATTTCTTATATTCTATAATCTATGATAGATCATCATTGCTATTTTTCAATTATCATGGCTATCATGCTATGATCAATGATAGAAGCATAATTTTTATACCCAACCTAGTATGTAATACAGTAATATATAGGGACCGGATTTATATGCAAATGCATATATGTATTGGAATAAGCTTTTTGAAATCTGATGAAAATTGTCCCCGATTTAGATCACTTTTATTAAAATAACACTAATTTTATTTTGCATATTTTGCATATTTCAACGGTTTTACCTATTAAATGCATATTGAATGCATATTTGTAGTTTTAAAGTGCATATTATTATTTATAACTCATATATTCGTTTTTCGTCGTATTTTCACGTTTACAGCTACATAATATCAATAAAATTGACATCGGTCGTTATTTCCAAAGATAAGATATAGTCATATGCAATGTATATATAGATGTTTCAGTTGTTATTAATGTGAGCTAATACTTTATAGATTGAAAATACAGAATGTTAAATAGCGACGAAGACGACAAAATACTTTAAAAGCTTTTTTTATACTTTTTTAATACCATATTAATTAATAAATATTGTTACATATTTTTACATAATACATTTATATATTTTTACTTAGTTTTAAACAAAATTTTAAGTGCATATTTAAGTACATATTTAAAAATAAATACATATTTTATAACATATTACAGCATTGTTAGAAGCATATTTTGAGGATTTTTTGTGCATATAAATCCGGTCCCTAGTAATATAGTATATACTATTATAATATGGCGATATGCACTATTTAGTATTTACTATTCTTTATTTCTTTAATATTTAATTTATTAATCTTTGCGCAGACTAAACATAAATTTCATGAAACATTTGTACACCTAAATCGATAATTATTATATTTAAATACAAATAAATGTGTAAAAACACTACTTTGTACAGAATCTATAATATCTACGTATTATAATATAAAATATAGACACTATAGACGAGTTACAAGACTATAGTGAATCCCGGAATAAAAATCCCCGACCCTAGGAAAAAAAATCCCCAGATTACATTATTGCATTACATTAATTTCTATTAATTATTTTTATTTGTATAATACATTAAGTATTATCTAGCTATCAAACCTACTTTTCTAAAAATCTCATTAAAAAATTTGCATTATTCTTTGGACGAAAATTAACTTAATTTAGATGTTTGAATAAAATTAACTTATACATATATACATTATATAATAGCCTGAAATAAAATAAAATATTACATCTTCTATAACATTTTGACCATATTGTATAGATATGAGAACTTCAAATGTTACAGTAATTGTTATATCATTATGTGGTGTAGTGTGTACCTTTGATATTATATAAAATAAGGTAAAAAGTAACATTTATTACACTTTTAACATTTATTTATTTAGTATTATTTAAAATTATTTATAGGTACCAAATATTATATAATATATTGATTTTTATTTTTTGACTGAAAACTATAATAATATATAGTATACTTATTTGTAATTACATATTTTTTTTTTTTTTAATACAGAATTTATATAAAATTATTTATAGGTACCAAATATTATATAATATATTGATTTTTATTTTTTGACTGAAAACTATAATAATATATAGTATACTTATTTGTAATTACATATTTTTTTATTACTATTTTTTTTTTTTTTAATACAGAATTTATATAAAATTATTTATAGGTACCAAAAATTATATAATATATTTATTTTTTTATTTTTTGACTGAAAACTATAATATATACTATATAGTATACTTATTTGTAATTACATATTTTTTCCTATTTGTAATTAAATATTAAAATCATTTTATATTGTGGTTGTGAGTAATATTGTAATCTGGAGATTTTTTTCCTAGAGTCGGGGATTTTTTTTCCCGGAGATTTTTATTCCGATTACCGACTATAGTACCTATTTATAGCCGTGCCATAGCACATAGACACAAAGTATTTATAGGATTATATATTTATATCGTGTATTTGCATTAATACCCATTTCCCCAATAATTGATACAATAAACAATATGTTTATGCTTATGTGAATAGCTATAATTTAATTTTAGGTTTAGTCTTCACTGTCTTCAGAATTTCAGATACATGTCCTTAACGCACTTATTATAAATTTTATCTTTAAATAGGTACCTACCTGCCTGTATTGGTGTATTTTTGTATATTTATTTTATTTTTGTTGATGCATTAAGGTGTGAATTAAATGTAGCAAAAAGATGATTGACAAATGCTCAAAATTCAGATAATTCCATAAGCACCAAGCGGTATGAATGTTGAAGACTAAACAGAATGTTAACTGTTGAAATCTATTGAACAACAATAAGTCTATCCAAATATTTACATACAATAGTATTGTTATATAATATAAAAAAAAAAAAAAAGAAATATAATATATTATTAAAGACCGCGTTCGTTAATCGTTATACCCATAAGTTCAGCTATGTGCGAATGATCTTTTTCGTATATAAGGAGAATTTAATTATACATTAGCTCGACTAATACTTATGAGTTTGGGAGATTGTAAACTCCGCCCGAAATTAACAGGTAAAAATAAGGTCTATGGTAAATTCCGCCCTAAAAAATATACAGGTACAAAAAGGTATATGTAAATTCCGCCCAAAAAATATGCAGGTACAAAAATGGATTTTTAAATTTCGCCCGGAAAAATAAATATTTTTAAACTAAGTGCAGTTTTGTGACTGTGCGACGAGACCGTACTGTTCGCGACGCGGCGTGTTATATAATATTAAATTTGGTAGTTCCAAATTTTCGATTTTTGTCATTGACTTCGAAAAAACTATACACAATGCATGTAAATCCATCTGGCCAAATATTCAAATTTATGGTTGTCGCTTTCATTTATTACAATCGCGGTATAGGTATGTGCAAACAATAGGATTAAGTGTAGAATATAAATTAAATTAGAAATTGGATAATTAAATGTTTCGGATTAATTTTCTTAGAGCCCGAGATGGTTTTTGATTATTTTGAAGTATTTTTAATAAGTTCTAAGCCAAGTGACCATAGATTAACACAATTTTCAAATTATTTATTAAATAATTATATTAGTAATGACGCATCTTTTCTCCCAAACATATGGGCTGCTGCTACAGCAGATTTGAACAGAATGACCAATGCTTGTGAGTCGTTCCATTCTCATTTTAATAAAAGTTTTAATTCTAATCATCCTCATATTTTTATATTTTTAGAAAAACTTAGAGAAATTCAACTAGAAAATTACATTAAAATAAACAGCATAAATGACCCAAATAAATTTAGAAATTTGAAATAAAAAAAAAACATATTCACACACAAAATTTAATTATAAAGTATAAAAATAATGAAATATCTATAGACGATTATGTAGGAAACGTGGCTCATTATTTTGGGGAGATTGATAAAAACAAATAATTTAATTTGATTGATTTACAATTTGTATTTTAGATTATTATATTTTGACTCGTCTTTATTATTATAAATATAAATTTTTTTACGATTTTACGATAATTATGTTTAAATTCTTACTAGTAAATATTATTATAATGAATTATTATTATTTTTACGATTTTTAGTAATTTTATATGATATAGGTATATAACTTAATATGTTGTAATTATTGACTTTTTATGTGAAATATATATTTATTTAAATAATTATAAATTAAAATGATTAATCTATATTATGTTAATAATAATATATAAGACATATTTAAAAGTTTGTATATAAACTTATAAGTTATAAGTTATAACTTTTTTTCTTATGATTATATGTATATCTATGGTTATTATCTTTTGTCTTTATTTATTTTTCGTTTCTGATATTGTATTTTCTAAAAAACTGTTATTAATACATTTATTCTATATAAAAGCTTATTAAATACGGTTTTGATTGAAAAATACAAAACTTTTTTTTGGGCGGAATTTACATGTACCTTTTTTTACCTGAATTTTTTTTCGGGCGGAATTTACATGAACCTATTTTTACCTGAATTTTTTTCGGGTGGAATTCACCATTTTCGGGCGGAATTTACATGCGCCCATGAGTTTATTCTGTTTGAAATAATGCAATTTAAACAACCAATGTATTTATAACAATATAGAGGAGTATTATAAGAGCATAGCTATTACTTATCAGCGATCTAGAATTATTATTAATATACCTATTACCTATAATAAACCGTCGTTGTTGTCGCTAATATTTTGACATCGATAGTGTCGTTATAGGGTTTTGCTCATTTATTGAAATACACGCATGAGCATACAAGATAAAAATATACCATGGTTGGTACTGTCAGTCAGTATTAATGACAAATGTCAATATTAGACTGCCAAAGTATAATAATATAATAAGATAATAAACCGAAAATAAAAACAGTATAATTATAAAATATACGGTATTACGGTACAACATACGAGTACAACTTGCTACGCTAGCGTAAACCATAGACCTGATAATAACCTATAATATAATCTTCTATATATATAAAACTGAAAGAGAAATCTTTGTTACGGTTTGGCTTCGAAACTACTTATCCAATTGTCGTGCAGTTTTTTTTAAATGAAAGAGGATATCACGGAGCAGGTTTTAAGCATAAATAATGACCGATAATGTTAGTTAATAATTAGTTATCTATACATATAAAATCCAAATACCACTGACTCACTGAACGCTGTATATCAAAAACTACTCAACGTACGGACTTGAAATTTGGAATAGAGGTTCTTCTCATATTTTCACCGTGCAATAAGAAAGGATTTTCAAAAATGTTGTGTTTTAGTGGAGTAATTAACGATTATAATTATTCACTGCCAATACGTATTATGCGGCACGGCGGCCTGCAGGTTTCCAGCTACCTGTAGGCTGTAACCGATCCTTTTTGTTCGTCGTCGTCGTCGTGTAGATAAGAATAATGATTCCGAGAAGTTTATAGATAAAAATATTTTAAAATATTTGTATTGTTTACAAAGAAGTATTATAAATTTATAAGAAATATGTACAGAGATAATATATAAATTAATAAATAAAAATGGTACTATATAAGAAAATAGCAGTTTTTTTCATCCTCATTTTTTTTTATATAAAATAGTTAAATACCTCCCAGGTGAAGCCGGGTAGTACACATATATATATTCATTACTCTAAGATATATATATATTATACCTATAATAACCTATTATCAGGCGGTCTATGAGTCTATGACTATAACTATACAGCAGGGGCGGCCAAACGGTCGATCGCGATCCACCAGTCGATCGCAAACGATTTCAAAGTCGATCGTGTTAGAATTTATTTTTAGGCTACGCACACGAAAATTTATAATGGTGGTTAGATTTTTTATGGAAGTCGATCGATATTGTTAGTAGATCGATGCCATAAAAATTTTGGCCAACCCTGCATGCTATACAGTATACGCCATACGGTATTATTACATAGGTAAACGACAACATTGGACTTCGATAAGTTTGTAAGTTTATTTATAACTTTTATAATTTTTCGGTAATCATTTTCGTAAATAACTTACGGAAGCATGTTTAAATTTAATAATATTTAAACATTTTAAACCAGTGGCTCTTTAAATGGTAATTGTGTAAGTGAAATGGTCATAGCAATTTAGCAACCATAGACATATTAACTAATATAGTTAATATGTCTATGATGCAACAGTGCAACACCAACCATGGACTAATAATAGTCTCCAAATTTATTGTGGTTATGTCAATAGACATAAGTTATTTATAATAATAATAATAAAAATTGCTATAACTCAAAAACTAATCGATGTAAATACTTGAAATTTTCACCAAATTTTTATATTAGCGTTCTCCATACAAAGTTAAATTTTCAAAGAATTTTGACTTTTTTTGAGCTATTTATAGACAATTGCAATTTTCAATTTTTCTAAGTATTTTTTTTTTAAATAACGATAAAAAATTTTTGGACGGCCAGAAAATCTTGAAAATTTAATACAAGGTTTCTTATAAGTTTTTCTTAAAGTGATAAAAAAAAATCCAAGATCGTTAGTCACAATTTTTTTTATAAGTGCTTAAAGTTCGATTTTATACGAAATATGTCAAAATTGCGAAAATTTACAAATAATTTTGTGGTTGAAAAATCGTAAAATTTTTTTCTTTTATAACTAAGTTTTGAAAATTTGGTACAAGCTTCTCCATAAATTTTTCTTCAACTATCTGTAAAAAAAACTTTACCAGACTAAGACAAATTTTTTTAGGAGTGTTTGAAATTTAAATTTTTACAAAACCGCGTTAAATAACGGTTTAACCTCAAACGATCTTTGATATTTGTTGTTATTCAAATAGTATAAGTCATAAATACTTGAAAATTTTACCAGTTATTTAGATTGCCATTTTCTTTACGTGATTTGATTTTCAAAACATTTTGACTTTTTTTGAGCTATTTATAGGCATTTGAAATAATCAATTTTAGATTGTGAACGGAGTGATGAATGTATTGATTTTACAATGATGTGTGTTTTTTTTTTTTTTTTTTTTTTTTTTTTTATTTTTGTTTCTGACGACAACATTTGGAGCAGTAAAAATGCTTCGATTGTGGACTTCAGCCCCTCTTTGAAAAGGAAATCGAATCTAGTTGGTACTTTGGGGGGTCAAAAGTTAAAAATTTTCAATATTTTTTAAATGAGTCGGGAAAAACCCTAAAAAAATGACGGAAAAAACGGGATTTTTTACGCAAAACCAGTTTTCGACAAAATCGAATTTTTTATTTTGCTATAACTCAAAAACTAATAGATGTAAATACTTGAAATTTTCACCAAATGTTTATATTAGCGTTCTCCATACACAGTTAAATTTTCAAAGAATTTAGACTTTTTTTGAGCTATTTATAGACAATTGAAATTTTTAATTTTTTTTAGTATTTTGGCCGGCCAGAAAATCTTGAAAATTTAATACAAGGTTTCTTATAAGTTTTTCTTAAAGTGATAAAAAAAAATCCGAAATCGTTAGTCACAATTTTATTTTATAAGTGTTTAAAGTTCGAATTTATACGAAATATGTCAAAATTGCGAAAATTGGCAAGTAATTTTGTGGTTGAAAAGTCGTAAAAATTTTTATTTTATAACTAAGATTTGAAAATTTTGTACAAGGTTCTCCATACATTTTTCTTCGAATATCTGTAAAAAAAACTCTACCGGATTCAGACAAAAAATTTTTAGGAGTGTTTGAAATTTAAATTTTTACAAAACCGCGTTAAATAACGGATTAGCCTCAAACGATTTTTGATATTTGTTGTTATTCAAATAGTATAAGTCATAAATACTTGAAAATTTTACCAGTTATTTAGATTGCCATTTTCTTTACGTGATTTGATTTTCAAAATATTTTGACTTTTTTTGAGCTATTTATAGGCATTTGAAATTTTCAATTTTTTTTTATTTTTTTTTTATGAATGTTGATAAAAAAAATTTAGCTGGGACAAATTACTTGAAAATTTAATTGAAGGGTCTGCATAACTTATTCTAACTCTCATTCAAAAATTATAAAAATACATAGGCACAAATTTTTTTTATTAGCATTTGAAGTTCAAATATTGACAAAAATTCGTCAAAATCATGAATATTTTTCACTATTTGGTAGTTAAAAATGTATAAATATTTTACTATCAAAAGCTAAGAATTAAAAATGTAATACTATGCTGTCCCTAAATTAAGCTTATAATAATTATAAAAAAGTTTGAGGATTATTCAATTTAAAAATTTTTACGAGTGTTTAAAGTCTTAATTTTAATTTGAAATCAAAAATACACGTGTAAAATAACGTTTTACTACTAAATAATTTTCGTTTTTTATATAATATATCCTAGACTGACAAATCATCTCCGTTCAGAATCGTTTTTCGTATACAATGATACCTATCATTGCATTCAAATTTAACCTACCTTAGACCGAGGTCCACCCCACCCCCTAATGTACAGCAGAACGATACTCACTTACCCGCTTTTTTTTTTTTCGAGTCTCGTCAAAACGGAAACACCCCATATATTAACACGAAAAAATCGCATGGTCCCAAGCGATTCCGTCTTTTTTTTCATTTTTTTTTTATAAATGTTGATAAAAAAAATTTAGCTGGGACAAATTACTTGAAAATTTAATAGAGGGGTCCACATAATTTGTTCTAACTCTTATTCAAAAATTATAAAATACATAGGCACAATGTTTTTTTATTAGCATTTGAAGTTCAAATATTGACAAAAATTCGTCAAAATCATGAATATTTTTCACTATTTGGTAGTTAAAAATTTATAAATATTTTACTATCAAAAGCTAAGAATTGAAAATTTAATACTATGCTGTCCATAAGTTAAGCTTAGAATAATTATAAAAAAGTTTGAGGATTATTCAATTTAAAAAATTTTATGAGTGTTTAAAGTTTTAATTTTAATTTGAAATCAAAAATACACGTATAAAATAACGTTTTACTAATAAATAATTTTCGATTTTTGTACTTTTTAAAAAATTACCAAACGTAGAATCTTGAGACTTTTACTTAAATGTTTGAATTTGTTTCAAAATAGAATATATCACAATATTTAAATGTAATATATACTAGACTGACAAATCATCTCCGTTCAGAATTGTTTTTCGTATACAATGATACCTATCATTGCATTCAAATTTAACCTACCTTGGACTGAGGTCCACCCCACCCCCTAATGTACAGCAGAACGATACTCACTTACCCGCTTTTTTTTTTTTCGAGTCCTGTCAAAACGGAAACACCCCATTAACACGAAAAAATCGCATGGTCCCAAGCGATTCCGTCTTTTTTTCCTTTTTTTTTGATAAATGTTGATAAAAAAAATTTAGCTGGGACAAATTACTTGAAAATTTAATTGAAGGGTCCCCATAACTTGTTCTAACTCTTATTCAAAAATGATACAAATACATAGGCACAATTTTTTTTTATTAGCATTTGAAGTTCAAATATTGACAAAAATTCGTCAAAATCATGAATATTTTTCACTATTTGGTAGTTAAAAATTTATAAATATTTTACTATCAAAAGCTAAGAATTGAGAATTTAATACTATGCTGTCCATAAGTTAAGCTTTGAATAATTATAAAAAAAATTGAGGATTATTCAATTTAAAGAATTTTACGAGTGTTTAAAGTTTTAATTTTAATTCGAAATCAAAAATACACGTGTAAAATAACGTTTTACTAATAAATAATTTTCGATTTTTTTGATTTTTAAAAAATTACTAAACGTAAGATCTTGAAACTTTTATACTTAAATGTTTGAATTTGTTTCAAAATAGAATATATGATAATATTTAAGTACAATTAATATTGATTATTGATGACTGAAAAAGTGAAATCAGACTATTAAGAAATATTTTTAATAATATATAAATTCCCAAAGATTCATCATCGGTAAGGCACTAAGGCGCCAAGGCGGTGACTGTAAATCAGTGCCGGCACTATGGGTGGGCAAGCGGTGCGACTGCACCTGGCCCCGCGTTTGTGCAGGGCCCCACTAATTATGTAATACAATTATCACTTAAGTTAGGTTGGGCCCCCGCAAAATTCTGCACTTATTACCATTGATTGTAAATAGTTAATAGTTATACTAATATACTATAATACTAGTATATACTATATACTACTATTCAGCAATATATTATAACGTGTAACTACTACCTATAACTATATTTGTCTATTAAAATATTAAATGTTTAAGGCATTCATCTGTAAAATAATTATTTCTCCTCAAACAATTTTTGATATATTATTATAATTTGTTTCTATTATCATTTTCATTATGTGATATAATTTTCAAAATTGCATAACTTTTTTCGAGTAATTTTCAGTATTTTTATTTTTATTTTTTGTTTATTTTCTTTACGTTTTTAATTATATAGATTTATATAATTTTTATTCAAACATTTTTTTTATAACTCTATTTTTTCAACAAATATATTTGAATAACTAAAAATTATCAATTTGGTCAAAAAAATCAAAAATATTGTTCTTTATTATTTTTCAATGAAAATAATAGACTTACAATAAATACTATACTTACATTTTTTATTGAAATTTTTACGTTCTACAATTTAAGCTCCTTGCATTTTTTCACAATATATTATATAATATACATTTTTATTTTTTTGTGTATATACGAGTTAGTATATTTATATGAAATACTATTTAGAGAGAGAAAGTAAAGTTATCATAGAAATATTCTTTTGATTATTAAATTGACCATTTCATAGTAATTTATAGGTGTGTATTGTGTATTTAAAATACGCCTTGCGTAAACAATAATTTAAAATACAATTAAATAATTTTTTGATAGAGTATCAGTATAAACATACATAATTTAATATTATAATCGTAACTAATAAATAGTTAATAAATAAATAAATAAATTATTACAGAAACTGACGTATTTATAATAGTTTTTTAGTTGGTAAATAACTGTAGACTCTAGTAGTGTAATATTAGAATAATTAAATTATGATTATACTACATTATTCAATATTATAATTCTAATTTAATCATCGTAAAAATGAGGTTAAAACTTACAAGCATGAAGCAAATAAGCAATATAGTTGAATAAACACAAAATTACAAAATAATATTATATATCAATTTAAAATCTGTATCTGTATTCTGTGGTAGATATAAACATAGATTAGTATTTAGTATATAAACATGATAAAATATATTATAATATATAATATTTTGTCGCGGTCGTTATCGCAACGACCGTGACTGCTTATCTAAGTTCGCGAGAGCGCGACCCGCGACCGGTCGAGTCGCGGGGTCAGTCTTTCAAGATACACGGTCGTCGTATATACGTATACTACTTTTGTCATTTTATATTAACCTAACGCTATAATAATATATACTTGTCATAACGTTATACGTGACGTGTTGTGTTAAATTATTAAAACCATCCCGACACCTACATTTGGCGCAGTCGGTTAAGGAGTAAGGTAAGTGCTAATTTTAATAAAATTAATTTTACATAAAATTAAAGTAAATTAGCACATATCGGGTTAAAAGAACCTACATAGGTGTCCTGATCATACCGGTTCCTAATTATTTATTCGTATTAATTTTATTTAATAGAATATAAGTACTTATTTAACCTAAGGTGTTAAATTTTGGCAGAATTTGCGAAATTTAGTGTAATTCCTACAGTGCTAAATTAGATTTAGGCTATTTATAGGTTGGAAAGTACGTATCTCTATCACCGTTCGCCCGATTTACGTTAATATCGTATCTATCGTAATTTAATTAGGTAGATAATAGCAAGTAAATTTACTCACCGTAATGGCTAGCAAATGCATTAGTGAGTTAAATATTGTCGATATTAACCGGGAGTTATCGAAACGTGGTATTGAGACCGGGGGGTCCAAGGCCGATAAACTTCTATTTCTAGAGGAGTATATTAGGTCTAAGGAAAATATGGATCCAAGATCAGTACGGTTTGGGGTCAGTGACGTAATGTCAGCCCAGGTACCGGAAGATAGTACATCGGAGGTCCAGAACAGTGGTGAAGAGGTCAAAACCGACGGAGATTTGATAAACCAGTTCATGGAACAGATGTTAGATAGACTGGAGGGGGTAGAAGCGACGGTTGACGAGCAGCAACGTACTATCGCTACTCTTAGCAAAAGCGTGGAACGCTTGGAGCGGGAGTTAGCCGAAGAAAAACGTAAGTCGACCGAACGAGTTGCGCAAGCAAGCTGCGCATGTGGTGGTAACACCCCCCTACCCACCACTAGTGATTTATCCGGAGCAAATCAAAATTGCCCGGACAAAAATCAAAATCGTCCGGTCAAAACTCAAGAGGTGAGTTTTGAGAACCGTTGGGCGAACATTCGAAGCAGATTGACCGGAGAAAACTCGCGAAATCGGAGTTTGCCCGGAGCTTCCGGTAACCAGTCCGGAGTGTCCGGTGAAATGTCCGGAGTCTTCGGTAATTTGTCCGGTGTGTCCGGTGAAATGTTCGGTAGAAGTGATGGGGAAGCGTTACAGAGTAATATCTCCGGTGAAAAACGAGTTCACTTCGCGGACAGCCTGCTCATTCCTCAAAATGAGTTGAATATGGCCCGTGCGTCGATACCAGAGTTTGCTGGTAAGAGGGAGGAAGACCCGGTGCGGTTTTTGCTCCAGGCCGAAGCAATACTCGAAGAAACTGGTATCCACATAGCTCGATGGGTAACCGTGTTGGCCCCTCAGCTAAAGGCACAGGCAGGAACATGGTGGGGAACCATGAGGGCGTTGGACTTGCCATGGCAAGAGTTCAAGTTTGAACTATTGGAAAAGTTCAACGGGGACGAGTTGCAGTCGAGTCTACAATCGGAACTGTTAAGTACCGCTCAGACCAAGGCCGAAACACTGGGAGGGTATGTCCTTCACAAGTACCAGCTGTATCGGAGGTTAAATCTTGGTCTGACTGAAGAAGCGGTGGTGATGACGGTGATTGGGCTCATGCGTGATGAATTTAGAATTCATGCACGCATTGAACGGCTGAAATCGTTCAGCGAACTACGTGCGCTTGCACACATTTTAGATGGTAGTAAGGCCGTAGTATCGGATAAGGCGGGAGAGAGCACCAGCGGACCACCAAAATTAAAATGGTTGGACAGAAGAAAAGCTGAGCATGCTAGCAAATCCCAGGTGCCTAATCCGAGGGAACGACTGTCTTCCGGGACAGGATGTAGAGTGTGTGGTAGTCATGACCACTGGCAAGCTGCATGTCCGAGGAGGAAGTCGGAGTCGGGAAACGTCAAAACGACCGGCGGGACCAGGAAGTAACCGGCGGAAAAATCAAGAGTCGTCCGAAGAGGGGTAGGCAACGAAGTTCTACTTCGGCAGTTGGTAACGTTCCGGTACAGGAACCACAAATTACCAAAACTGACCCGGAGAAAAGGAACTTCGGAGCGTTACGGACCGGAGACTCGGGAAAGGGCCCGAAGAAAACGGGCCAAAAGGGTTCTGGACCGGAGAAGACCGGTAAGAACGGGAATCCTCCGGAGGAAAACTTTGGTTACCCGAAGTGGACGTCCGGAGTGAGGAGTTGTCCGGTGAAAACCGTTGAGCCTCCGGAAAAACACCGGAGAAAACGCCGTAGCCACCCGAGAAAACTCATTGAAAGCGACGTTCCGAAAAAGGAACCACAGTTCGTGACAATGAGTCGGGCAAATGGAAAATCGACGGAGAGGTGGTCGAACCACCCGGACAAGAAGTATGGAAAATCGAGTAGGATCGAAAATGTTCCGGACAAAAGTGAAGATCTCACCGAGGTGAGTGATTTTTCCGAGGAAAATGTCCCGGACAGTGTGTCGAGTGATGCGGAACAAGATAAGTTAACACAGCAGTTGTTAATTTGTCCGGTCACATCCGAAGATTTTCCCGAAGAAATAGTTCCTTATCCACGGAAAATTTGCAAAAGGAGAGACTCAGACACGGACTCAAAGTTTGAGTTGCGGCAACGCTTTTCGGATCTGCGGACCGAAGCGATTGAGTCTCCAGCCATTGCAACGGTGTCAACGGGGAAAACTAGAGTATCGGATGTTCCGGTACCGGCCATAGAACTTGAGTTTGCACTCGGGGCAGTAGTAGCGCTACTGGACTCCCAAGCGGCGAGGACTTATGTCAAACCGTGGGTGGCAAAGAAGTTTGGCTGAAGTTTTACCGAAGAACCGGAGATTGTCCGGATGGCGGACGGAAGAACCCGGGAAATTACGGAGTTTTCCGAATTTCGGGCTCGGATAGTGGATTTGGAGGTGAGTTTCAGGGCCGCAGTGTTAGACGATCTCATTGGAGATGTCTTCCTGGGTCACGATTTCCTCGTGGAGCAACAAGTCGCTTGGGACTATAGCGGTTGCATAATCCACCTAGGGAAAGAAAGACGTGTTTCCGTGAGTTGGAGAAATCCAGTAACTCCGGTCACCGTAGGAGTGGACTTAACGACCGCAGGTTTACCCGAAGGAGAGTACGGTATGCGGGTCAAAGAAGTCCTATGCCAATATCCGGAGGTTTTCTCCGGAGAGGTAGGCAGAACTCGGGTAATAGAGCACCAGATCCGTCTCAAGGATCCAAATCCGGTGGCTCTAAACGCTTACGGGTACTCCCGAGAGAAGAACGAGGTGATTGCCGAGATGGTGCGAGACATGGAAGAACAAGGTTTTGTGGAACCTAGTATATCCCCATGGGCTGCACCGGTAGTACTCGTGAAGAAAAAGGATGGCTCACGCAGATTTTGTGTAGACTATCGCCGTCTGAACATGCAGACGGAGTCGGACGCTCACCCGATGCCGGACTTACATGACATGGTCCGAGGAATGGGTGGAGCGAAGATTTACAGCACCATGGATTTGAAATCAGGATATTGGCAAGTGGGTCTCTCCCCAGAGACACGTCCACTTACGGCGTTCAGGACCCAAAGAGGATTATTCCAGTTTAGAGTAATGCCTTTTGGACTTAAGAACGCCCCCGCCACATTCTGTCGCTTGGTGAGCGAAGTCTTCCGTGGGTTAGTAGGCAAATTTGTTTTGGTTTATTTGGATGATATTGTGGTATACTCGGAGAGTCCCGATCAACATCTAAACCACTTGCAGAGAGTCTTGGAGCGACTCCAGTCTTACGGTCTGACGTGCCAACCGAAAAAATGTACATTCGGGGTGGCACAGATCAAATTCCTAGGTCACGTCGTGGACGGTGAAGGAATAGACCGGGAACCGGAAAAACTAACGGCGATTCAGGAGTTACCGGTTCCAAAGAAGACAAAAGACGTGTTGCGCGTGTTAGGCGTTTGTGGTTGGTACAGCCAGTTCGTGCCACACTACGCCGAGATCACAGCACCGCTCACGAGTCTGTTGGCCAAAGGGACCAAGTGGCGTTGGACAGAGATTGAGCAAGAGGCGTTCCGGAAGTTGAAGGAGTCTTTGGTGTCCGCACCACGGCTCTGCCCTCCTCTTCCGGGTAAGCCATTCAATCTACAGACCGACGCAAGCGAAGTCGGAGTTGGTGCCGTGCTCTTCCAGCGGGGGGAGAGTGGCGACAGGAAAATCATTTCCTACGCCAGCAAGAAACTCAATTCAGCACAGGGAAGATACTCGGCAGTTGAACGTGAGTGTCTAGCCATAGTATGGGCGGTTGACCGGTTCAGGCCGTATCTCGAGTCTGGTAAGTTTATGCTATTTACAGATAACGCGGCACTCCGATGGTTACAGCAAGCTCGCTGTACCAACAGCAAACTAACGCGATGGGCGCTACAACTTGGAGCTTTCGATTTTGAAATCCGGCACGTACCCGGAGTAGAAAATGAAGCAGCTGACGCACTATCCCGTTGTCCGGTGGGACCGAATACAGTGGACGAAGAATCGTTGGAGAATAATATCCACGATCTCCCTGTGATTCGGCCCGGAGTGTCCGGAGAAACATCCGGAGTCTTCGGTGATCCGTCCGGCATGTCCGGAGGATCCGGTGTGGGTGTCACCCACTGTGGAGTGATCCAGCCGAAGAGTGATGACGGAAACGTTACATTACACGACGTCCGAGAGTGGCAACAGAATGACCCGAACATACGGGAGATCGTTGCCAAAATCTCCGGGGACGGTGCTATGTTCGGTCGTCTTCGGAAGTTGTACGTGATCCGGGACAAGGTGTTATACCGCCACCCCCAATCCATCGCGAATGGAGAAGAGGGAGTGGTAGTCCCGGCGGAAAAGGCCCAGATTCTGCTACGAAGGTTTCACGACCACGAAGCAGCGAATCATCCCGGTTGGAAAGAAACGTACCGGAGTATTAAGAGCCGTTTCTTTTGGGCCGGTATGCGAGAGACAGTGCGGAACTACGTTCGAGCATGTCACATATGTGCATGTGTAAAACCACTGAATCGCAAACCGGAAGATCAGATGTGCACCCGAATACCACGTCAACCGTGGGAGGTGCTGAGCATCGATCTTATGGGCCCGTACCCACGAACACAACGAGGTAAGACAACGATTTTGGTAGTAACTGATTGTTACAGTCGTTGGGTAGAGGCTTACCCGTTAGGAAAAGCGACTACCAAATCGATTGTGGATACATTCGAACGGGAGTTGTTCCCACGGTTCGGGTACCCGAGGGCATTATTGTCAGATAATGGCCCGCAGTTCGTGTCCAAGGCAATGGGAGAAGCACTCAAGAGGTGGGGAGTGGAAGGTTGGACGACTCCAATATACCACCCACGTGCCAACCCGGTAGAAAGACAAAATCAAGAGTTGAAGAAAGGGTTACGAACCTTACTCGTTGACAAACCTCATCATCTGTGGGATGTCTACCTGCCACACGTGTTGTTCTCCGTAAGAAATAGAGAAAATCGAAACACTGGACAGTCACCGGCCAAATTGATGTTCGGCCGGGAGATCAAGGCCCCTGGAGACTGGCAGCTCGAGCTGGCCGAAGAATCTCCGGATGCGGGCAAAAATGGTCAGAAGTTGTCCGGAGCAGTACGGAACCCTCCGGTGGAAATCTAAAATTCTCCGGTAAAATCGGGTGATGCTCCGGTGGTAAGGGGGGTTACCCGGTGGCTTCAGGCCCCAGACCCCCCCGGTACCCATATACCTCCAGAATCCTTAGGAAGAAGCAACCTAGCGGTTGGAGATTGGGTATACTACAAAGCGCATCCGCAGTCAAGTGCGGAAAAGCGTTTCCACGCGGGGTTCGCCCCGAAATGGTTAGGTCCGGTTAAGTTGGGTAAACCACTAGGAACCGGAGTGTTCTTGACGGAGGGTAAACACCCTACTAAGTTACATGTCTCAGCGATGAAGCGAGCTGTAGGACCGTCAGAGAACATTAACTAACCATACCTTGTTTCAGATGGCAGAACGCGCTAACCTCCCGCCACCAACTCGTAACCACCGGCCATCCCGCGGCATGATCGCCACCCACGTGGAGAGGCTGTGGGCCATGGCCGGGCAGTTACTCAGGGAAGCCCGGAGGCTTTCCGGGGATGGGCCAGAGGACGCGGTGAGCGGTTGGTCGGCCGAACGCGCGGCCACCGCGTCATTTGGCCGGATCCGGGCCAACCCAACGGCGTGGGCCCTGTTCGAGAGAGGGTTCGCCGAGGGCCGTCGGTCCACGCGGGCTATTACCCCGCAGCCGGCAGTTGCCAGGGCCCGGGCAGGACCTCCGGGAAGAGCGCCACCCCGCCGAGCGGCACCGGTTTACCAGCGCCATGACGTCCGGGACGGGCGAGGCCGGTTCCAGCGGCAGCCGCCACAACAGCCGCCACAACAGCCGCCACAACAGCCGCCGCAACAGCCGCCACAACAGCCACCGCAGCAACCATCCTCACCATCACCGACGCCAGAGGCACAGCTGGCCACTGTGGAGCGGTGGATCGAGGCCATGGAGGTGGCCGAGACCGGTACCACGCTGGAACCCTAACCAGCGGTGGTACCGTCGCCTCTCGCGGACTTGGGGGGGAGTAATGTAGGTGTCGGGATGGTTTGGAATAATTTAACACAACACGTCACGTATAACGTTATGACAAGTATATATTATTATAGCGTTAGGTTAATATAAAATGACAAAAGTAGTATACGTATATACGACGACCGTGTATCTTGAAAGACTGACCCCGCGACTCGACCGGTCGCGGGTCGCGCTCTCGCGAACTTAGATAAGCAGTCACGGTCGTTGCGATAACGACCGCGACAATTTTGTCATGTATATAAATATATAATTGAGTGTGAATGAATATTGTGATCTTAGATCTAAGTTTATATATCTGTGGATATAACTGATTTATTAACACGTCTTGATAAATTCATTGACTTTATCACGGTATATTATCCATGGTATAAAACAGAGTGCTAGTATAAAATCGCTATAACAAATAATTGATAATAGTATATTAAAACAACCATTGTTAGATATTCATAATTTCGTATCTTAAAAATCAAAACGTGACTGTTATTAATTTTTATTTTTTATATATATATTTTTTATACAATATACACCTTGTTTTCATCATTGATATTTGATATGAATTCTACGGATAATATGGTGTACAATGTCATAGCTGCTGTTTCAAAGAATGGAGGTATTGGCTACAAGGGTAATCTACCATGGAGAATTAAAAAGGAAATGGAATATTTCAATCGAATGACTACTCAGGTGAATCAATCAGGCGTTCAAAATGCAGTTATAATGGGTCGTTGTACTTGGCAATCAATTCCAGATAAATATAGACCACTCAAAGGACGAAAAAATGTAGTAATCTCCAAAACTTTGAAAAGTGTACCAGAAGGTGTATTACTTTATCCAAATCTTAAAGAAGCCTTAAAATCATTATATTTAAATGATCATGTTGAAAATATTTGGGTAATTGGTGGTTCAGGTTTGTACAATGAAGCTATTAATGACAAAAATTGCAAGAAATTATATATTACAAAAATTGATCAGGAATACTTGTGTGATACTTTTTTTCCTGATTTCGATCTTAAAGAATTTGAAGAAATAAATGAAACTAGTGTACCTAAAGGAATTCAAGAAGAAAATGGTATTAAATATGAATTTAAAGTATTCAAAAGGTTGTGATTTTTAAGTAAATTATATTGGTATTGTCATATTTATACATGAATAATAGACACCTATGTAATTATGAATTTATTATAATTATTAATAAAATCAAAGTTGTATACTTTTTTCTTCTAATAATGCTTATTTGGAACATTTATTTTTCTATTTTGGTCTAAAGGTTTCATATGTCCCTAGTCCATTAGTAAAAGTTTATGTAGATCGTTAAATATTGATTCTTATATAATATGTATAAAACATTTTATGTATATTGGTTCAGACACAATTTGGAGAGGACTTGGGTGTGCTTAACGCCCCCAGTTTTAAAATAAGCACTCTCATAATTTATTCTATTTATGGTTAATTACAGTTCTTATTTTATATTAATTAATAATTATGTAGTGTCAGGGCTAAATACCTAGTAAGTAATTTACTTAAGTAATAAATCCATTTTTGTGATATACATATTTATTAATTATTATATAATATGGTATAATCCAGGATTACAAGTCTAAATGAAGAGATAAGGCTTCAACTCTCAGTGTTTTTTTTATTAAAATTGCACTCATGCCCATTGGTTTATTGTAAAAGTATGTAAATGATCTCTTTTTTATATGGAAATTAAATTAAATTAAATATTATTTTATTCACAGCTACTTATGGTTATAACTTCAAAAAAAATGTGTTCTATTTTACTTGAGATTACAATACTTTTGTTTAATAGATTACCAATTAAAAAAAAAGCGGGTAAGTGGGTATCGCTCTGCTGTATATTAGGGGGTGGGGTGGACCTCAGACTATGGTAGGTTAAATTTGAATGCAATGATAGGTATCATTGTATACGAAAAACGATTCTGAACGAAGATGATTTGTCAGTTTAGGATATGTTATATTTAAATATTGTCAAATATTCTATTTTGAAACAAATAGTATAGTTACTATATTATGTTACTATAGTTACTTTATAATATCTGTTTATTATAATAAAAAAGTATTTGGCCAACATTCGCATTATGAGCGTATGAAATTTAATTTAAATTTTGACATATTTCCTTATAAATTCAAACTTTAAGCACTTATAAAAAAAAATTGTGACTAACGATTTCGGATTTTTTTTTATCACTTTAAGAACAACTTATAAGAAACCTTGTATTAAATTTTCAAGATTTTCTAGCCACCCAAAATTTTTTTATCTTTATCTAATTTTTTATTTTTTATGATATAAGTCAAAAATTGGAGCATTATTATTACTGCTCCAAATGTTGTCGTCAGACACAAAAAAAAACACACATCATTGTAAAAGCAATATATTCTTCACTCCGTTCAGAATCTAATATTAAGTGATTAGTTATTTTCATTGCCTTAATAAAAAAGTTAAAAAAAACATCACTTCCCTTCTTAAAAAGAATCTTAATTACACATCTATGATCTATACCAATGATTTATAAAATTATTGTATAGGTATCTATAGTGTTCTTGTTTTATGCTATAGGTTAGTGCAGTGGTTCTTAACGGGGGCGATACCGCCTCCTTGGGTGCATTTCGGTTTCTCTGGGGGGCGATAGTTTTGAACGGGGTGTTGAGGGGGTGGTGAACTTTTTCAAACGTAATAAAGAATTCGATTGGACATTTGCAAAAAAGGTGATCTACGTTTAGCTTTGACCAATATCGAACCAGATATCGCCACATTAGCAGCTACTCATCAGGCTCAAAGCAGTCATTGATGATAGGTATAATTATCATATTTTATAATTTTTTTTTTCACAAATAAGTAAATCTTTTTTTATAGTAAAGTAAAATTGTTTTGCTAATTTGTGTACAATATAACCATTACTATCTAAAAATAAGAGTTTTTAATTTAATTAATAATGTTATAATATACTCGTACTGATGAATAAATAAATAAATATACGGTATATTATATACCTATATAGGTACATATTATATGTATATTTATAAGAAAAAAATTTGGTTTTACATGATGGGGGGGCGTTACCAGTTAGTTATTGCAATAAAGGGGGCGCTGAACTAAAAAAGGTTAAGAACCACTGGGTTAGTGGCACCAAATTCATATGTCATGTGAAGTAATCGCTTTATCATATAGAATGGGTGGGTGTGGTTAGGGTAAAAATTCTAGATTTCACTTCACAAAGCGCCATTACTATTGGTATTACTATTGATTCACTAAGAATGTTTGTCCCAATTTTTACATTTAATAATAAATTTATTCAAATTCCGATTTTTAAAAAATTTAAATATACTTTTTTTGGTTTCCTCATTTGAACGTGAAGACATTTTTGTAATTGTTTTTAAATTATGTATTGTAATAATTGTTGAGCTATCGATGTATATGTATAGATATACAATAACAAAAGTCTTATTATAAAAAAAAAAATAATAAATAAATATGCCAAGACCATATTTTAAAATTGTTGATATTTTTATATTTTTTGTAGGGTTCTGTGGGGAATAAACAGTTTTAGATTCTGAACGGAGTGATGAATGTATTGATTTTACAATGATGTGTGTTTTTTTTTTGTTTTTGTTTCTGTGTACAGCATAACTAGTCAAAATAATGCTTCAATTTCAAACTTTGGGGGTGGTTTCCGATGGCAAAGTGGATATCCTTGGTGCATTATAGAGGTCAAAAGTAAACATTTTCCAACAGTTTTCAAAAAAATCGAGAAAAACAAAAAAAAAATGACAGAAAAACGGGAATTTTTACGCAAAACCAGTTTTCGACCAAATCGATTTTTTTATATAGTTGTAATTCAAAAACTTATCACTGTAAATACTTGAAATTTAAATTTTCACCAAATGTTTATGTTAGTGTTATCTATACACCGTTAAATTTTCAAAGAATTTTGACTTTTTTAGAACTATTTATAGACAAGTTAAATTTTCAATTTTTTTAAAATAACGATAAAAATTTTTTGGCCGGCCAGAAAATCTTTAAAATTTAATACAAGGTTTCTTATAAGTTGTTTTTAAAGTAATAAAAAAAAATCCGAAATCATTAGTCACAATTTTTTTTTATAAGTGCTTAAAGTTCGAATTTATACGAAATATGTCAAAATTGCGAAAATTTGCAAGTAATTTTGTGGTTGAAAAATTGTAAAATTTTTTTCTTTTATAACTAAGTTTTGAAAATTTTGTACAAGGTTTTCCATAAATTTTTCTTCAAATATCAGTAAAAAAAAATCTACCGGACTCAATCAGAAGTTTATATTTTTAAAGTATCACAAAAAAATTTTAAAATAGTTAGGTAAAATATATTTAAAAATGAAAAAAGTTAAAAATCAAATTTTAAATAACTAGGGGGCATCATTTGGGGGGTGCAGGGTGTACATTTGCACCAACATTTTTGAAAAACGCCTTCTTTGGACTGCCAGCAATAAATATAAGCGACGATATACTTAAGTGTTATAATATTCATATGTTATATATATTATATATTTTATATTTTTTCAGTATTTAAAAAAAATATATTATAGGTAAATAGGAAAATATATAAGAATCTAATTGAAACTTATATAAATATAATATATTATTAAAACATTAAAAAACAAAACCCTTCAAATAGCTTACAACATTTCTATAATGCACATTCCTGAGTAATTTATTTAAAATTCATAAATCATAATAATAATAATAAAAAAAAAAAAATGAACTTCTACTTAGTTCGTTAGTTGGTTTATAAATCACAATATTATTACAGTCTTTTTATTTCTTTATATAAATATAATAATATTAAAGTTAATAAAAAATAAATAATAATTATTTATCTTTTAAATAAAATTAATCTAAATGATGCTGTAGATTCATTTTCAAAGTTGAAAAATCGAAGATATTTGCTAATGTAATATAATATGTATTAAATAATTATTGCTTTATGACAATAAATGTTTTTATTTGAGTAACTAAATAGTTTGTTATTAAATTGAATTTAAGTTGTTAAATTAAAATTAGAAGTGGAAAAATTTAGAAATATGAATTAAGTATATTGTGTCATTTTGAACAAGGGAACCAATAAAACAAATTTCAGGTTTAGCTATATTATTTATTTTGAGTGTGCAGGGAGAAAAATGTATAGGTTATTAGGTTCAGATAAGTATTATTAAGTGCTTTATACCCATAAATTTACTTACAAAATACCACTGGTATCAGCAATATAATATAAATTCATTAAAAGTACCTAAACATACTTTTTCAAAAAAAGTAATAATATTGTGATGTTTTCATACTAATATAGGTGACATATTAAATAAATTAAACAAACAATTTTCAGTTGATTTTGTCACCACTTAACCCCACCCCCTTATCCACCAGAAAAAAAATTCCCATGTTGCCTGGTAATGATTTGGGAGGCCTACAAAAATTTTGGCACCAACAATAAAAAGTTGAAATGACGCCCCTGGTAGATAGAGTATAGTATATCTAATATATAAAAATATCGTGTCACAATATGGAAAATGTTTGTCGCCAAACTCTTCCGAAACGGCTTGACTGATTTTCATGAAATTTTATGGGTATATTCAGTAGGTCTGAGAGTAGGGCGTTAACTATTTTTCATACCCCTAGATCCAACCTGAGGAAGTTCTCAAACGAGGATTTTGAGATTTACGGTAGAAATTTACGTTTATAAATGATTGCTGCTTATGGGTATTAAAACTATTATAATAATAATTATTGGTTGCCATTGGTTGATCGTTAATTAAACTATTGTTATTATTAATAACGTATCAGTATTACTTAATGCTGTTAGAAGAAAACGCTGGGATGTAAGGTATAATATCAAACCACTACAACTTGCACCAACTACTACATCAACAGATCCTTCATTATCCTTAATTTGGTTGAATGTTTTTAAAACCGCATTGTGAAATTTCAAAACTACATACAATGCTGCTGAATGAGAACTCCATCGAGTATTATTATAGTAGTATTACATTATAATTATTGTATTATATTATATTATATTAGTATTATTAGTATTATTTATCGTATTAGTATTTTATTGGTATATTGGTTTGAGGAATAGTAAGTTCCTACACGAGAGTAGCAGGTAAACAATTACATATGTTAGTTCCTACACGGGCATATGTAAGTTCCTATACAGTAAAAACCAGGTACCTATGTTAGTTCCTACACGGCGGAAAAAGGTATATATGTAAGTGTACCTATATGTGTAAATATATATATACGAATAAATATATGATGATTATATAATACAAATATATAAGTTTTCATTTTATTTTTATTTTTTATTTTTTATAATATATTATATTCAATTATGAAAAATTAAAATACGATTTTTATTATATTTTTTACTCATCATATTATATTTATTTGTGACGATGCGTTATGCGATTTTTTTTTTTGATTTTTTACTCTTTATATTATATTATATTCAATTATGAAAAATTAAAATGCATTATGCAATTTGTATTATATTGTATAATCATCATATATGTATTTATTCTTATATACATCGTATATACATATTTACACATTTTTTCCACAGTGTAGGAACTAACATACGTACCTGGATATTACCGTGTAGGAACTTACATGCGTATCTTTTTCCGCCATGTAGGAACTAACATAGGTACCTGGTTTGGTTTTTACCGTGTAGGAACTTACATACGTTTTTCTATAAAAAAAATCTTATTTACCACCATTCATTTTGATACACACAGATCAATTTGTTGGTCATTTTTAGTATATATAAAATAAATTGTTGAATATGACAAAGACGTCGATAATCATAGTTTCTGTATTTTTTTTTTTTGGGCTGATTTAGAATATTACTAATAATAACGTCTGCCATAATCGATTGTGTATATCGTCGTCCATCAATGATTAACACGTTTATTACGGCCCGAGGAGGGCACTATAGTTGATGACCAGATTAAACACTGTAAATGTAGACTAAATTTGAGACTATAACTAATATATAATTAGTTATATAAAAACTGTTAAGTAAACAGTGGCGTCGGAAAGCGGTGGCAGAGAGGCAATTGACCCCTCAGGGCTCAGATATAATCCATCCAAGGGGGGGGGGAAGTATACAGTGTGTTCACGCTAAGAGGTACCACGAAATATTTCAGTTGGATGACCTTGTATTGAAATGGGGTTTTCAAGGAAAGAAAAAGACTACCAAAATACACAATTTCAGATAAATTTCAAATTTTTAACCCTGTCGGTACGCGCATGCGCAATACAACTTACTTTTTTTTAAATGACAATACCATTTTTTTTCTACAAATTCGATTAGAGTATTTTTTTTAAAACAGTTTTTGTATAAAAAGTTTTTTTATAACTACAAAATTGGCAAAGTTATAATTTGTTGAATTTTAAATTTACGAATAATTTGTTTCTGACAAAATTTGAAGTAAATTAAACTTAATGTTACTTTAAAATCGAAATAATATTCTCGATATTATTGTTAAATGCCTGTTTATAGACAGATAAGATAAAATGAAAAATTTACAATAAAGTTGAATTTAGTTCAAATTTTGTCAAAAACAGATTATTCGTAAATTTAAAATCAACATACTATAACTTTGACAATTTTGTAGCTATAAAAAAACTTTTTATACAAAAATTGTTTAAAAAAAAATACTCTAATCGAATATGTAGGAAAAAAATGGTATTGTCATTTAAAAAAAAGTAAGTTGTATTGCGCATGCGCGTACCGACAGGGTTAAAAATTTGAAATTTATCTGAAATTGTGTATTTTGGTAGTCCTTTTCTTTCCTTGAAAACCCCATTTCAATACAAGGTCATCCAACTGAAATATTTCGTGGTACCTCTTAGCGTGAACACACTGTATTTTTGCCCACCATACTACATCAAAATTAAAGGGTATACAATCGTAAATTATGTTTAATTTATATGTTTACGTATTCAAAATTGGTCTCATTTTCATGATTCTTGAATGTATGAATGTGCGTACCTAATAAGTAATATTATTATTATTATCGATTTATTATTTATTATTATAATGTATTGAGTAAGCAATTTTTATTTATATAATATATTATATATTATTACGTTACAACTTATTATAATATAACTTAAATAGTATAATATAGTAATTAGTAGATACATTTTTTATATTTAATTAATTAATATTTATTTATATACCTATTGTTTAATTGTTACATTTTAATATAAATTCAGGTAAAAAGTAAATATGTTTTATGTTTTGTTTCAATATATGTATAAATGTATAAATATAATGTATTTATATTATACCATAATTATATCAATGCGTTTATATAATTCTTATATTATAATATACAATATACTAGTAATATAGTGTAATACTAGTATACTACCTATATCAACATTAAAAGAATAAAATATTAAGAAAGGTTTTCTGTTATAAATCACAAATAAATATATTATATTTTTTGGATGTTTTATGTTTTGCCCCCCCCCCTCACTCGTGAAAAATAGTTCCTGCTCCACTGTAAGTAAAAATAATGCAAGTTATTTACTCAGATAAAACCTTAACCGAACTAAAATCCTACGTGGCTGCGTACGCTACTGTTGGTTTATCAAGCATGCATTAAATCGGATTGTCGCCTTACTTATAGCCGCTCATCGACGATGTCAGCCGTCAGCTATTTGATATGCTGTCGCACCATGATTAAAGGTATAATATCTTTAATCGTGTTTCGCACATTGTCCGTGATCCGACGTAGTAGGATTGCCTACCAGGGTCGCTGAATTGCAATTACTGCTGCGAGTTAGATCCAAAATGATTTTAACAACCACAATTTTAAAGAGTTGTCATTTTTTATAAGCAACGAAGTACACGAGATCAGCCAGGAGTAGCTATTTTGACTACCAAAATATTCACTAGAAATAATTTATATGACAAAAAAACGTTTGTCGGGTCAGCTATAGTGTAACTATATAAAATTATATTACATAATACATGACTATAATAATATGCTTACACTCGGGGGCCGGGTGATGAACGTTAATGTAAACTAACTAAAAATGCATCACTTTCATAACCCATATTAGGTACAAATGGGTATAGGTACTAGCATTGATTATTTTTATTATTTATACTATGTACAAATAATTAGTATTCTTTGGTATACTAGGTACAATAGGTATGTTAAAGTAGTAAATAGAGTGAAATACGTTAGGGTTCGTACAAATTACCAATGTACTGCCCCTTTATAATGTGTAAAAAATATTTATTTAATGCTAAAGCAAAATCACCTTATTTTCTTGTTTTCTTTATATAACCTAATTTTGAAAAGATTTTCATGTTTTTATTATTATTATACTATTTAAAGTTCTACCAAGAACCTAACTACCTATTTGGTGCTTAAATTTGTTTTATTAACTAGGTATACTTTTGTTGTTTTTATTTATAATAAAAATTATGTTAAATAATAATAGTGATTTATATTTTTTTAATTGTTACAAAAATTGTTGCACACTTTGCATAGGACCTACTACTTAATCATTATAAATGTGAAATTATTTTCGTAAATTGTATTACCTGTGTAGACGTAATACACTAACACTAACTGGAATCGTTAAAAAAATAGTTGTAGACAGTTTAGTTTGTAATCACTATACAATATATACCTAGTATGGGGTAGGTAATAATTATGACTTACTATAAAATACCTATTTGGTTTGTGATTCAATTTATAACAACCACTGCATAGATAGTACCTAAGTATTATGAGGATCTATGATATATTTTTAAGATAATTATACATTATTGTTCAAAGAACATAATTTAATGGTAAGTACAATAATTTATCAATACCTATATACCTGTAGATATTTTTTCTTAACAAAAAAATAGTAAATAACTAAGTTTCTAATAGTCTCTAAAGAATTAAAACATAATTTGTCATATAATTTTAGTGGGTGCCAATAACTAATGATGAGAGTGCCAACTGCCAATAACCTCAACAATGGTGCCAAATGCCAATAACTAAATGTTTTGATATTTTTGTGAAGAACTATAAATATAAAAAAACCTATTATTTCTAAACCAATTTTGATAATAAACTTAGAAAGATAAAAACATTTTAAATAAAGTCAAAGAGAATTCAGTAATTTTAACCATGATTTAACACAAGATATAGGTTAGGTAAAGAGCTAAATTTCCTTAAGGTGCCAATAACTTACTGCCTACTTTACTTTACTACATTATCGAAGAAATAAAAGGATCATGCAAGGTTTATAGATTATAATTTATAAGAGTATAATCTATAAACCTTGAGGATCATGAGCATTGAGTACTTGAAGAATCACTGAATTCACCCTGAAATCTGAATGTTATCAAATATATTGTGGTATATATAAATTAGTATATTAAAACCACTGAATATTAGAATATTATTTATTATAGTCCACGGCTTAGGGGCGTATTAACATTTCTATAAGCCGATTTTTTGACGGTGTAACAGTTTAATTTCTTGGATATTAAAAATTTTAAATGGAGATATACGATTTACGATGGACATGATATAGTGGAGGCAATTCCATATTCGTGCGAACGTCTGATGAAACGTTCCAAAATTGTATTTCTATTATTTTAATTATTATTATCATCATTCTGTATTATTATCATAACCGTTTTTCTAATATTATGGTTATGGGACGCTTAAAATTCCCGCTCGCCGATCATGATAGCTGAGTACCGACTGTCAAACATTATATTTTGTGCGAATGTTTTTTTTTCTTAATAGTTGATATTTTCATACAGTACTATGATAGTTATTTGTGATTTCTAACTTGAAGCCTGTTGATGATCCAAAAAGAAAATGTGATACCTATCAATTTTATCAATTTTTCGACATCAACGAAACAAAATTACAAGAATTATGAAAATTTAAACATTACTACCTCCTAAATGTAAATTTAAATTAATGTCAATAAAGTGAACAATACCGGTGTTTTAATTATCTTATTAAACTTAAACTAACGGATACCTTTATTAATGGATCATTAGTAAGCAGTTATTTGAAAGAAAACGAGCCAAAAAATGTCTTCATTATCAACTGGTAAGTAGTTTTTTTGCTCAACGTAATTTTAAATTATACATAAACTTAAAAGACAACTATCATAATCTTCTATGATTTATGCATGGTAAATAATATGTATTAAATGCTTGTACACTTGATTGTCAATTATACATAATATTCATTGATTTATCTACTTGGTACTTGGTTTTAAAATTTATAATATATCATCAACTTTTGTTAAAAAGTTAAAAGTTCTTTAGAGAAACATTTAAGATGTCTACTGCATCTTGTTAGTTATTCAATGAATATATACTCTAAAATTATATATATGTATACAAGGCCGTAACTGGAAATTAATTTCTGGGGAGGAGGTTAAGCTAAAAATATTGTGTTTTGATTAAAACAGATTAAAATAGTTATTTTACTATCACATAATATAACACGGAAAAATTTTGGGGGGTTGAACCCCCAATCCTTTTATATATATATAATACATTTATATTATTTTTTACAAGATTTAGAATTTTTATGTCCAAGTATCTATTTTCTATAATTTAAATAATTTAATTACATTTTTTTAAAGTTATATTTATACTTTATATGTTTAAGACACTATTATAGTATTAGTGTCTTATTTTATAATATAATTATTAAAATGTTCAATTAGCATTAAAAATTTATTTTCATCATATTTCATTCAATTAAATTAGTAAATTTTAAATTTCAAATTCTTTAATTTATCACTGTTTTAATTAGTATATTGTTTAAAATATAATGTTCTTATTTAATTTCTGGAAAAAAGAAAAATCTTGAATATTACTTGTATAGTTTTAAATGTTTTAATTTATATCTAATGTTCGGATTTGTAATTTGTATGTATTTGAAATATTTTGTCTAGTTGGCTATTAAGTATTTACATTGAACATAGGTATACATTTAGTTTATATAACTTATAAATTACTTACATTTTTGATTTCAGAATCTCCAGTTGTAACTGATGTGAGTGATGTAGTAGACATATTGACTGGTCTTCAATTAGGTGTTATATCTCAAGATTATGTAGACCAAGTTATGAGTAGCCACTATAGTTATTACAAATTTCCTGAATCATATGAATTAATTGTTATGCCAGATATTGATTTTCCTTCAATTATAAATGATTCTTGTGAGTTATTAAATGTTTACTTACAACAACCATCTACACATATATTATGGGATCAGTTTTTTAGTGATGATGCTTGCTATGTACATCCAAAACCATTGAGTTGTTTGCTTAATTGTTACATTCAATATGGACTAAAATTTATAAATGAACCTAGTGCTAGAAAAAATGGATTGGCTGCTACACGTTTATTTTTTTTAGCATCTACATTTATGGGTAGTAAAAATATTGGATTCTATCATATCAGCATACTTACAAAATGCACAGAGTTAGTTAAATCTAGTATTGCCATGTTACATATTACCGGAGGTATAAATAGTGACGATGATGTACCATTGGAAGAAGATGAAAAAATTGATTTAATGATTGATTTATTGGCTATTGTGAGAACCATAGGAATAATGGTCAAACGATTTCAATTCTTTGATGAAATTAGCTCTTTAGATATGATCATAGATATAATGATAGACGTAACTCATTTAGAACGAAACTCTGGAAATATTTTAGAACAAGTGCCTACTGAAAACTTAAGCTATGGTACATTAGCATTCAATGCATACTCTGGTTTGACAGATATGTTTAATGACAACTGTGGATCAACAGTCGTTATAGGCCAAAAACTTATGCATTGTATGTTATTAGGTTTATTAGTTGATGGACAGCGTGAAATGCAGTTGACTACTAGGCAATTTAATACAATACGTGATCATCATTTATCATTTATTCGTAAAATGACTAAAAAATTGGGATCTCCTTTTGAGCATGTATTAGAAATATTATTGCAACATTTATTACATCGAGGACCAGAACGTAGTGAATTAAGACCTCGCCAATTTCAAATTATATTAGAGGTTTGGAGATTATGTCCAAATAATGTTCGAATTAAAATTAAATATTATTTATTACGTATGGTATATGATACAGATATTAAAATACGTATTGTTGCATTGGAGACTCTTTTCAAATTACTTTCAGAACCTGAAGAAATCGAACCTGAAGATCAAACTCTATTACAACTTATGCCAGCAACTAAACATGAATTTATTGTAGCTGTTATTCTTTCTAAATTTCAAGATTTATTATTAACAGTTCGTTCTAAAGCGTTCTCATTATTTGCAACTTTGACAGCAGGTCCGCCTACTGCTACTGCGCATCAAACAGCTTTAGCTAAACGTGTGCTTGTTGATCCTTACCTTAAATTTGATAATTTAAATCATACATCATTCTGTAAAAAAGATTTCCATGATTTTTATCAATATTTAGATAGTGATTTGGCTAATTTCGACCCAAATAATATAAATAATTTAAACATTTACCCCGGTGCTAAAATATTATTGTGGGTGTTAAATGTACATGCTCGTGATGAACGAGCTTATATTCGTCGTATAAGTCTTACACTTTTGTGTAATTTATTTCTTATTAATAATAAGTTAATGGAAAAATATTATTTAACATTATTAGTTAGTAGTTGTTCAGATAATGCAATGACCATCAGAAAAGTGGCAGTTTCTGGATTAACTGATTTACTTTTGAAATATCCTGATAATCAAGATGTGCTTAAGTATTGGTTTAAAGGATTAATTCATTTAGTTGGTGATCGAGATAAAAAAATTCAAGAATTGGCAGTTGAATCTATGAATCGAATTATTTTGAACAATATCAAACCATATTCTGCCAAAATAATTGACGGTAATGATCCATTAGATTATTTGCCATGGCGTGTTTTAGACCATGTTTTAAATGAAAAAGTAGGCAAGTATATGATGTGCTTATGTGAAAAGTGGCGCATTAATGGATTCCTTACAGATCGTAATGTTAAAGACTTAATGACATATGTGGGTTCTTCAAATCATGAATGGACTGTACATAGCTTATATTTATTACAGTTAATATCCCATCAATTAACAATTTCAAATTTATCACCTATCATTAAATATTTTGATACTCAATTTGATTTATGGTTTGTAAGAGAAGAAAATCCTTCCGAGCTAAATATCTTGTTAACACATGCACAAATTACAATTGATATTTTAGTTTTAAATAATAATCGCTTGGATAAAGATACAAAACAAAGGTTGTTAAACACATTTGAAGATCTTTTGTTTAATTTTAAAATACCAACTCGTCTTATATCTAAATCTTTAGATATATACACAGTGTTACAATTAAGTAATCCTGAAAAACTGAAAACCAATTTAAGAAAACTGTTTCAAACAATTTGTAATTATATCGAGACATCTACTAATATGGATAATGAAGAGATTATTATCCGATATATATGTACACTAGGTGACATAGGATTAGCACAACATTTACAAATCAAACAAAAGTTTCAACAATATTTGTTAAGCTTTGTAGGGAAGACTGATGAATCTGTTTCTTCAGCTTTAAAAACTATTGTTATCTTAACAATAGGTAAATTAAGTATCGTGGATGAACAATTTGCAAAAGAAGCAATAGTCCAATATGGAGCAATACTAAAAAATCCATACCACCCATCAATAAAAATTAATGCTTTAACTGCTTTAGCTGATTTATGTTTACGCTGTACAACTTTGGTTGAACAAGCTATTCCAGAAATGTGTGTTTGCTTGAAAGCTGAAAGTGTTCCTGTCAAACGAGTAGCACTAAAATTACTGACTGGATTAATACTAGAGGACTACATAAAACTGAGAGATGTAGCTTTCTTTGCTTTGTTGTGTATGCTTGAGGATCCTGATGATCAAGTACGCCAAGAAACTTCATCATTTATTGTAAACTATTTACTGATTAAAAATAAAGATATTATGGAACGGAAGCTAATAGAAGTGATTTTTCATTTTAATGGCTATACTGGAGTACGCGCAAGTGGTGTTGAAGATTGCTTTACTAATCCTGAACTAAAAGCATTTTTCTCAATGGAAGGCGATTCAAAGAAAGCTTCCCGTCATTGTGTTTACAGATTTATGTTAACACATATGTTGGATGATAATAAGTTAAAACTTATGGTAAAAATATTTAATATTTTTGAAGAAGTTGTTAAAGATGTCAGTGCGACAGCTAACAATGAAGTTAGAGATCGCGCTACACAAGTTATGAGGGATGCTTTTTGGATTTTAAAAGCTAAAGAAATGGCTTTAACATCTGGAAAACCACGTGAGAACACTAACGATGATGACCCAGGAACATTGGAAAAAGTAGCTGATTTAGCTAAACAACGAGTAGTTATGGAAACATACAAGATGGTGATGACTGACTATATAATACCCGGTGTATTAAAGTTAAAATATGAATTAGAAAAGAACAAAAAAAAATTACCTACAGTAATGAATGACTTACGTGCCTATTTATGTGCTCTGACTTCAGCTAAATCTCCAATAAAGGCTGAAATTATAGAATTATTGTCAGTTGATAGTGATTTAACTGCTGAAATTTTACACGACAATAGGCTCATGAAACAACACAATAAACATTTAGATGGTGAAAATGGTGTTGGAGAAATTGAATCTGAAGATGATGATGATGATGACGATCCTGCTACACATTTAATGCAAGATTTGGAATATGTGACTTGGGCACAAACAATGCAAATGCGTGAAAAAGCGGAAGAGTCAGGTATGGATGTATCAACACAAGCCCAAATGGAAGAGGAAATTCAACAAAAAGTATCAGAAATATCTATTAATGAAGATGATTTACAAGATGTTGCAGCAGCCAATTTTAGTCAACTGACTGGGGAAGTTACAGTACGACCTATTAATAGTGATAAAAAAACAGTTACTAATGAAACATTTAAACAAATAACAAATTCTAAAAATAATTCAGTTACTCAATTGTCTTCTGAGAAGCGATTATCTAATAATCATACAGCATCCACTGATTTAGATGAAGATAATTTACCTGCTTACAGGTTGTTTGATTAGTAGAAATTAATTGTTTTTAATTTAACCATGTAAAATAATAGATGTATATATTAATATTATATATTGTAACATGTATAGTTTGTACTATGTAATTTTTAATAAATATAAACCACCCAGACTAATGTGTTGAAATAATAAATAGTATATAACAACATGTAACTAAGATTGATGTTTTTGCAGATAAATAATCATTGATCACTAATCATATTAAATTGGTAATAAATACATTATGAATCAACATTTTGATTAATGGATTAAATATTGTAATTTGTGGATATTTTAAGCAATAGATTTGATAAAATTTGACTTATTTTATACCTTTTATTTACTAAGATTGGTATTTTAAAACAAAATATTCTTTAGTTAGATTATATTTTGAATATTTAAACAGCTCTAAAACTATTACTAATCAAAAAAAAATATATTTTACTTAACTGTATTATCCTAATTTTTAAATATATTTACATAATTTATATAATGATTAAGAACAATACAAAATTTTGGGAAGCTTAAGTTAAAAAAGATTTAGTTCTGAAAATAAATATTAAACTACTCATATTTCAGGTCTTATTAAAAATGTCTACTTAGACAAATAATCAATCATCAGTATAGCGTAAAAGGGTTACTTAAATTTGCAAAGTATTACATAATATTTTATTTTTATCAAAAAAAAAAAACAAATGATTATTTTTGTAAATAATTTTTTATTGAATTAGTTTTTTTTTTAAACTAATTAATTTTAAATACAAAATATTAATGATATAAAAGAGTTTTGACTCTTAACTTAATTGTACAGGTATAATTCAAATTGTGGAAAAAAATCCCTAAAATGCAATATTACAACCAGTGGCATAGCCAGAATTTTAAAATAAGGAGAGGGGCAAATCCAAAATACTAAAAAAACATAATAAACAATTAACAGATTGATTGAATTAATTGAATTAATTATTAAAATGAATAAAAGTTTATTTTTATTTAAGTTGATACAGCTGATGAGGGGGGTTCATTCCACACTACTCACCAATTAATGATTAAATATTAATAAAAAAAAGGTATATATATTTTCAACATTATTAATAACAAATTAATTTTATGAGTTGAATTTTGATTTTTTATCAATTGTAATAACTATAGAAACTAAGAAGCATATTATTTAAGAAACAATAGAAGCAGTTTTATTTCACAGATACATTATAAAGAGTTTAAAAAATAAAAAAAGGTTATGATGATGAATGATGATATCACAAAATAGATTTAATTATTATTTTTAAATTATAATTATAAAAATTATTATTTTAGATTCTGAACGGAGTGATGAATGTATTGCTTTTACAATGATGTAATTTTTTTTTTTTTTTTTGTGTCTGACGACAACATTTGGAGCAGTAATAATGCTCCGATTTTTAACTTCAGCCCCTCTTTGAATAAGAAATTGAATCTAGTTGGTACTTTGGGGGGGGGGGGGGTCAAAAGTAAAATTTCCAAATAGTTTTCAAAAAAATCGAGAAAAACAAAAAAAAAGTGACAGAAAAACGGCAATTTTACGAAGAACCACTTTTCGACAAAATCGATTTTTTGATTTTGCTGTAACTCAAAAACAAATCATTATAAATACTTGAAATTTTCACCAAATGTTTATATTATGGTTATCTCTTTACAGTTAAATTTTCAAAATATTTTGACCATTTTTAAGCTACTTATAGACAATTGAAATTTTCGACTTTTCTAAGTTTTTTTTCTTCAAATGCCGATAAAAATTTTTTGGGTGGCCAGAAAATCTTGAAAATTTAATACAAGATTTCTTATAAGTTGTTCTTAAAGTGATAAAAAAAAATCCGAAATCGTTAGTCACAATTTTTTTTTATAAGGGCTTAAAGTTCAAATTTATACGATATATGTCAAAATTTAAATTAAATTTCATACGCTCATAATGCGAATGTTGGCCAAATACTTTTTTATTATAATAAACAGATATTATAAAGTAACTATACTATTTGTTTCAAAATAGAATATTTGACAATATTTAAATATAACATATCCTAAACTGACAAATCATCTTCGTTCAGAATCGTTTTTCGTATACAATGATACCTATCATTGCATTCAAATTTAACCTACCATAGTCTGAGGTCCACCCCACCCCCTAATATACAGCAGAGCGATACCCACTTACCCGCTTTTTTTTTAATTGGTAATCTATTAAACAAAAGTATTGTAATCTCAAGTAAAATAGAACACATTTTTTTTGAAGTTATAACCATAAGTAGCTGTGAATAAAATAATATTTAATTTAATTTAATTTCCATATAAAAAAGAGATCATTTACATACTTTTACAATAAACCAATGGGCATGAGTGCAATTTTAATAAAAAAAACACTGAGAGTTGAAGCCTTATCTCTTCATTTAGACTTGTAATCCTGGATTATACCATATTATATAATAATTAATAAATATGTATATCACAAAAATGGATTTATTACTTAAGTAAATTACTTACTAGGTATTTAGCCCTGACACTACATAATTATTAATTAATATAAAATAAGAACTGTAATTAACCATAAATAGAATAAATTATGAGAGTGCTTATTTTAAAACTGGGGGCGTTAAGCACACCCAAGTCCTCTCCAAATTGTGTCTGAACCAATATACATAAAATGTTTTATACATATTATATAAGAATCAATATTTAACGATCTACATAAACTTTTACTAATGGACTAGGGACATATGAAACCTTTAGACCAAAATAGAAAAATAAATGTTCCAAATAAGCATTATTAGAAGAAAAAAGTATACAACTTTGATTTTATTAATAATTATAATAAATTCATAATTACATAGGTGTCTATTATTCATGTATAAATATGACAATACCAATATAATTTACTTAAAAATCACAACCTTTTGAATACTTTAAATTCATATTTAATACCATTTTCTTCTTGAATTCCTTTAGGTACACTAGTTTCATTTATTTCTTCAAATTCTTTAAGATCGAAATCAGGAAAAAAAGTATCACACAAGTATTCCTGATCAATTTTTGTAATATATAATTTCTTGCAATTTTTGTCATTAATAGCTTCATTGTACAAACCTGAACCACCAATTACCCAAATATTTTCAACATGATCATTTAAATATAATGATTTTAAGGCTTCTTTAAGATTTGGATAAAGTAATACACCTTCTGGTACACTTTTCAAAGTTTTGGAGATTACTACATTTTTTCGTCCTTTGAGTGGTCTATATTTATCTGGAATTGATTGCCAAGTACAACGACCCATTATAACTGCATTTTGAACGCCTGATTGATTCACCTGAGTAGTCATTCGATTGAAATATTCCATTTCCTTTTTAATTCTCCATGGTAGATTACCCTTGTAGCCAATACCTCCATTCTTTGAAACAGCAGCTATGACATTGTACACCATATTATCCGTAGAATTCATATCAAATATCAATGATGAAAACAAGGTGTATATTGTATAAAAAATATATATATAAAAAATAAAAATTAATAACAGTCACGTTTTGATTTTTAAGATACGAAATTATGAATATCTAACAATGGTTGTTTTAATATACTATTATCAATTATTTGTTATAGCGATTTTATACTAGCACTCTGTTTTATACCATGGATAATATACCGTGATAAAGTCAATGAATTTATCAAGACGTGTTAATAAATCAGTTATATCCACAGATATATAAACTTAGATCTAAGATCACAATATTCATTCACACTCAATTATATATTTATATACATGACAAAATATTATATATTATAATATATTTTATCATGTTTATATACTAAATACTAATCTATGTTTATATCTACCACAGAATACAGATACAGATTTTAAATTGATATATAATATTATTTTGTAATTTTGTGTTTATTAAACTATATTGCTTATTTGCTTCATGCTTGTAAGTTTTAACCTCATTTTTACGATGATTAAATTAGAATTGTAATATTGAATAATGTAGTATAATCATAATTTAATTATTCTAATATTACACTACTAGAGTCTACAGTTATTTACCAACTAAAAAACTATTATAAATACGTCAGTTTCTGTAATAATTTATTTATTTATTTATTAACTATTTATTAGTTACGATTTTAATATTAAATTATGTATGTTTATACTGATACTCTATCAAAAAATTATTTAATTGTATTTTAAATTATTGTTTACTCAAGACGTATTTTAAATACACAATACACACCTATAAATTACTATGAAATGGTCAATTTAATAATAAAAAGAATATTTCTATATTCTATGATAACTTTACTTTCTCTCTCTAAATAGTATTTCATATAAATATACTAACTCGTGTATACACAAAAAAATAAAAATGTATATTATATTGTTGAAAAGCAAACTTAATAAATACCTAGATTCTTCACTCAAACACTCAATAGTCAATAGTATCTTTAATCATAATATTAATAAATTATACTTAACAGGTTATTCACTATTCAGTAACGAAATTCGATCGCCATTATTTTTTAAAAAATTTACTCATGTTTGTGATAAATACTGCAGTGCTTGTAAACAATAAATTTAATGAAACATGCTCATTGCTCATTTTGAATCTTTTATAAAAATGTACCTAACAATGAGCTAATTTTCTCATTAAATATTTCTAAGTTACATAATTATTTTTATTACAATACATTTCTTATGAAAAGGTAAAATGCAACTTTAGAGAATGTGAAGCAAACAAAAATGTCTTCACCCATCAACATTTCAGTTTTAAATAGTTGATTGTAATTTGACAGAATAAATGATAAATAAAAATTAGGAATATTTTTTTATAAAAATACTGTTAGTATTTTATAGTTAAAAATGTTGCTATGGGGAAACCTGACAAAAAATTAATTTTTAATGTCAAGCATTTCATATAAGTTTACTTGTAAATGCTGTACATTTTGAAACATCATAAAAAAGATAATAAATATACTTATAAATTACAACCTAAATTGAATATATAGTTTAGTTATAAATTATAATAATATACTGTTTAATAAAATTACAACAATGTCAAATATTATTTCTGTAATTATTTATTTACAAATAAATATAAATGAGTATAATTATCTACATAATTATATTAATTAAAAAAAAGACCAAAACGATAAAGTATATACAAAACATAATAATTTATATAAAAATCGTTTAAGATTTTTCTTTTTATCAATAACTTATTTCTAAAATTAATATACACATAGGTTAGAGAAGAATATGTTTATATATATATATATATATATATGATTATTATGGAATAAATTTTATACAAAATTGATAACAAAAAAATAAATTATGTCCTAAAAAACTTGTTACATCAATTTATCATGTATTTACAAGTTTTCACACCATAGTATAATTTATTTGTTAAATGAAAAATCTGCCAGTTGAGCTATCTTAAAATTATGGAAAATTTTATCTTAAAACACTGTAAAATTAAATGTTTTGAACACTTACGAAATACAATTACATCAAAATTGTATTAATATAACTACCAACAATGTGTGATCACCTTAAAATGTTACGATTGTCTATTATTTTTAAACAAAAAAAACAGACGTCCATTAATTATTTAGAATTAAAACGCTTCAAATAAAATATATTCAATAAATATACGATAAATAAAAGAAAATAATCCTACAAATTAAAACCAAATAATTCATTCTTCAAATAGTTAAAAACCTTTGTTTTAGCTAATAAAATAGTCCTAAATTTTCGTTTATTTCATTTAGATTCTATATAAAATCTTAAAATCTAACAAAAGTGAAAATTGAGATCTTTTTTTGACTAATTGTCAAATGTATTAAATGTACTTAGAGCTAAAGAAACTGAATATTGACTAAAAATTTAAGTAAAAAAAAAAAAAAATTAAAATTTGGAAAAAATAGTAGAATAAATTTTTATCCATTACAAGCTTTTTTATAGAACCTTTTTGTCATGTCAAAAAAATAAAACAATCACAGTTAAAAAAAAAACAACCCAAGGCTTAGAATAACGTAAACTTTAAAAAAAATTGGTAATATAACAAGTACAAAAAAAAATTGTTCGATTTTAATGTAAAAGGTTAACAAATAGTTTAAAAAAAAAAAAAAAAATACTTTACATAATATTTTGCATATTGCACATTAACATGAAAATTTCTTATCTTAAACTAGATAACAAAATTAAAATTAATTGACATGCTGACCTTAACATGATAATATCAATAACTTGGAGTATTCATAGAACATTTGTTTGTATTATTAGTTCAATTAACAACAAATTGAGGAAAACAACATTTTAATATTATAAATATACATTTTAAATTAATTAAATTTTTTTTAAATAAATAAATATGAATGTACAAACTTAAATTAAATAAATAAATTACATTTTATTAAATTTTTACATAAAACGCTTATCAATGATAAGATTGATCTAAAATTATAAGAATTTTTACCGTCACCGAACTTCACAATTATTGTTTAATGAAGTATCAGGATTAGTTTGGTTACTTGGAGGTTTCATAACATATCCTTCTTTACATCTAGATATTTTCAGTTTTATGGGAGAAGCTTTTTTTGGTTCTGTTACTGCACTGACTGCAGCTTCATCTGGCGCTGCTTTTGAGAATCTAATAATCAATTTTGGAGTGCTTTCTTTGGCCTCTATCACCTGAACCTGAGATATCTCTTTATTTGTGCGTGGTTTCTTTTTCCTAGATACTGATGGACTAGAACGACGTTTCTTTTTGTTCTTTGTAACAGGAGCTACAGGAATTGAAGTGGATGCTAATGCATCTTCTTCAAAACGAGCAAATACTTTCTTTCTGAATTTCATACTGTCTCGCCGTAACTGTTCCATGGTAGGTGCTATCAAATGATTAGTCTCATCATTTTGAGTATCACAAATTCTTTTTTTAGGCGGACGAAGACTACGTTTTTCTTCCATTGTTGTAACCATGGGTTGTTCGCCACCAATTTTGATTTTTATTTTCGGTGTAGTAGCCTCTTTACGAATATTGTTAAAATAATTGGATTTTGGATCATCAGATCCATATTTAGTACGCTTCTTTTCCATATTAGCATCTACCACTGCTTTGTAGTCTTCTTTAGTAGGAATTGTAGTCATTGATGCAACTGCTTTTGGTATTGTTATGATATTTCGACTTAGTGGAGGGACTACAGGATGGTTTGTTGTCTGTTCAATATTATCTTGTTGGTTACAATATTGCCGGAGCAATTCCTTTTTTCTCATTTGTCTGAAATTGGAGGGTACACTAGCAGCTTCTGAAGGAGGAACTGAATGACTTGGTATATTCATACTTATTGCTGATGTATCAATTGTTGGTAATATTGGTTGATTTTGAACATTGTTGTACTTAGCATTTAAGAAGGGACCTTTTATTTTAACTTTTAATTGATTTCTAGATTCGCTTTGTAATACTGTACTTGACGCTACTGGTTCTTTTTCAACAGGAGGTGGTAGTTTAACTATTTTAATTTGGTCATCCATTGTAATTAATTGATCTTCTATATCTTTGTCTTTAGACGATAATTTTGATAAGTTCTGTAAGTCCTCTTTTAAGGTGTTCACAATATCAGTTACTTTATCATCTACATTAGTGTTAGTATCATAAATGTTATCGGAATATGATGTTGTATTGTCATATGAATTATATGTTCTCATATCAACTGGTCCTGGTATCATAGGGGTCAGTTCATCTATTATTATTTGAGCTGGTGGATCTTCAATAGTAGTTTCAATAATAGGTGAAGGAGGTTTAAGTTCTTTTATACTTGCATGTTTTCTTCGATAGTTATTAGGACTGCTTTGGACTTTAGGAGACACAGGTGATTTACTATCAGCTTTAACATCTGACTTTTTACGTTCACGCATTGCTCGAAGATTCTCCATAACACCATTATTATCATTACCGAATTCTTCGACAAAATCAAGATCATAAGCAGTACCAGCAAGTTTACTAACAGCAGGATTATAATCAGTAAAATGATTCGACGAACGTCCACGTCCACGACCTCGACCACGTCCAGAAGTTTTAGACTGAGGTTTTGGTCCTCGTTTGTTTTGTTTTTTAATTTCTGGTGAATGATCAACAATTTCCGGAGATTTATAAGATTGAGCAGTAACACGGCTTGAAGATCGGGTAGGTTTAGAAGGAGATTTTTTATCAGAAGGTGTACGATTTGGATGAGGTGAACTAGTCACCGAAGGAGAAGAAGCAATAATGGACATTGGTGAACGTTCTGGTAAAGGTGTTGTAGGAAGAGCAGGTGATTGTTTAGGAGTTGGTATACTTGGAGTAGTTTGATTAGATGCTTGACTGACACTAATAGGTGTCTGTACTGGTGTTTGATTAACGATACTTTGACTAACCTCTGCTTGACATACTGATGGAGTATGTACTTCTGGAATAGACTGTTTATTCGAAGGTATTTGGGTTGGCATTGATGTTGGTATTGTTAATTGATTGGTGGACACTACTTCTGTACTAGTAATTTTACTTTGACTAAGAACAGGTTCTTGATTGTTAGAAATTGTTTGTGGAAGAGTTACTTCAGTTTGGTTATCTGAAGTTACTGGAACTCGGTGTTGATTTGATGTCGATTGTACATTAATCTCTTGAGTTTGGTTATTTGTTGAATCTGGGTTTAAATTATGATCACCAGACATTTGATTACTAGTAGAGACTCTAGAAGCCTTAGGAGATTGAATTGTTGGTAAAACAGATAATTGATTATCGATCATAGAAGCTTGATTAATTGCATTGAATACAGTATGCATCACAGTTTCTGTATGTAAAGATATATTATTAGCACCTGGGCCCATCAAAAGATTGCTATCGTTATACATACTTATATCATTAAATGGTGGAATATAATTATCGTGATGAGTCATTGGAGATATCATAGCTGCAGTAAATGCCATATTTTGGGTGGATGAAGTGAAAGCTGCTGTACAGGGAGTTTGTAAATGTAAAGGTTTATTCAACTCTGGCATCAATGATTGATGAGTTGAGAATGGTGGAGGTATTGCAAATTGTTGAGGATTAAAAGTGCGAGATGAAGACATAAATGACATCTGATTACTAGTAGGTGGGTTCAATATAAATGATGGATCTGAATATTGAGAATACTGCATATTGTCCATTTGCATTGGAACAGATGAAGGAAATGGATGTATATTTTGATATAATGATTCTGTTGTACTTGAATCGCGATGTTCTGGAGATGGTTCATTTGATGTATCTGAACGTCTGGATGGCATTACAACGCTATCTGACCAACGGTTGGCATCATTAATATCCTGATATGGAGATTCTGCCTGACTACGCTGACTTGGTGGTACCCACCTCTCATCAGATAAAGCGCTTTCGCTCCTATCCAATTTATCTCGTTCTGGAACTTTATTCACATCTACTACATCATTGGACTGTTGATGGAATTTATTGTATGCATTATAAAGAATATTATCTGTCTTTTGTTCTGGTTCAGATGACGGTTTAGGTGGGTCGAGTATTTTAGATGTATCGTTTAATTCAATATTTTCAATATTCTCATTTTCTAATGGTACAGATTTTTTTGTGATTCCTAATCTTAACTTTTCAACAAGGTTTAATGTTTCTCTAGCTGTTACTTCTTTAGAATCATCTTTGAAGAGGAATTCATTGTTGAACGTAAAAGACAATGGAGCATTTCGAACATCTGTATCTCTTGTCAACCCAAATCCTTCCTCATTTGCTGCTTGTTCAACAGCAAGCATATCATTATCAAAATCAAAATCTGGAATATCTTTGTTACACTGTTGAGGAGAAAATATTGATCTTTGACCACCGGAAAAATGATTATTACAGTTGAATGGCATTTTAGAAAATTTCTTATTATCATAATCAATATTATTAACCAATTCTCTTTCAATATCTTGTCTGGTTAAAAACGAAGAACTTAATAAATTTTCGTCTTTGAGATCATTTAAACGATGACCACCTGGTAAATACAAGTTTAACTCATCAGTTTTTTTATTTTCTTTATCAGATGTATGTTGTACTGGTGTAACATTTTTACTTTTTACTTCTTGAATATTTTTGTTTAGGCCATGGTCTTCTTTGAGAACTCTCTGATCACCATCATCAAGTTTCAACTTCTTCTCAATCTCTTTGTCCTCAGTTGCATGTATGGGCTGTTTCGTTTCATGTTTAATTCCGTCCGGCTGACTAGTTGATGTTCCAACGTAGTCACGATCGCTCGATTTTCTATTTCCATCATCCCTGACACTAGAATCTCCACATGAGACGATTTGAACAGTATCGCATCGATCACTTCCAATCGATTTTCTTCTAGATTCCTCTCTCTTAGGTGGCGGATCCTGAAACCTGTGTTCAGGCCGCCTGTCGGAAGTTTTAAGCTTCTTGTCTGGCGCCCTGAGCACTTTTTGGTCTTTATCAGACTCACTACTAGAGGAGGAACTAATTTTAATTGGCTTATTCTCTGATAACCAACCTTTAGCTTTAGGAGGGCTTTTAGTTTTATTAACTTCTTTTTGTGGGCTTACACGTTCAATAGATTTATTTTTCTTTTCGGGTTCTGTATCACTTTCAGAAGAAGACGAACCAGATGAAGATGAAGAACTAGAAGTACTTGAAGTACTAGATGAACTACTTGAAGAACTACTGCTCGATGTAGAGGATAAAGAAGATTTTGTACTACGTTTAGACTTAGTAGTTGAATCATCTTTTTTAACAGATTCAGGTATTTTAGTTTCTTCAACAGGTTTTGTCATACCACTCTTAATGCCTTGAATAGCTTTTTTAGCAGCTTGTCTCTGTGGAACCAAAATGAATGAATCTTGTGGATCCGATTCTTTTTCTACTGAACTTAATTTTTCAGTGTTTTTAATTTTATTAATCTTAGTAGGCTGTTTATCCGGTGACTTAATATTAGATGTAACTCTTTCAGGAGATTTTTTATGTGTTGAAAATAATTTTTCTGGAGATTTCTTTTCATTTAAAATTTCATCATGTTTATTATGTACCCGATGAATACTTTCGGTAGCTTTCTTAGCAGCTTGTCTTTGAGGTACAATAAGTTCTGTAGGCACCGTGGGATTATTTTTAGCATCTTCTTTTTTCATTTTCTTAGTATCTTTCTCCAGTAATGTTTCTTTAGTCTTAGAAACTGAAGTACTTTTATCTTTTACAACTTTAGCTTTAGACTTACCTTGAGAGAATTCTTTAACTGCTGCTTTTGTATGTGTATAAGAAAGGCTATCTTCTTTGGTTGGTACTTCAGAATCTGAGTCTGAATAAATATTATTTACCTTAGTTGGACGTTTAGACAAAAGTTTAGGTAAAGAAACATCTTCACTATCATCACTACCAAATTGCTTTTCAATTTGTAATAATTTTTTATTGGGTGATACATTCCATTTTTGTTTTACTTTATCATTTTCTTCTTCAGTAGATGAATCAGTAGAAAGTTTTGTTTTTGAACGTTTTTTGTTCAGCCTTTTTTCTTTTAATTTACGTTTGTTCAACATAGATTTTATTAATTCAGCTTCATCCATACTTGATCGTTCACTACTGATTAATTTAGGAGGTTTTAGTTCAAGATCACTACTGCTTGACATACTTGAGTATCGTATAGATCCATTGATATAAGACCGCTTGTATGGATTATTACTTGAGGGCCATTTTAAACCAGTATAATTAGATTTTTCTGGCGAAACATCTCCAGCAATACGAGATAACATAGTTTCAAAATCAGTGCTTAAGTCTGGAGCATCAGGATATGAGTATAATCGATCATATATTGATGGTCCATGATTAGCTTCCAGAACAGCTGAAACTTCTGCTGAACTAAGATTAAGTTTAGTATCTGAAAGAACTGCCATTTGCTTGTGAAAAGTTTGCTCGCGTAAACTGAGTAAATTACGAGAAAGTTTTTCTCTTCTGCTGACCATGTAACACAAATTTCGTACCTAACAACCAAATTAAATTTAATAAATAATTTAAATCATTGTAATATTTAAAATAATAATTTTTATATTAGTTTTATGACTTACCCTTTCTAAATCTTGTCTAAGTTGTACAAACATTTTATGTTTTTCTAAATCTGCTTGTTCTTGCTGTCTTCCAAGAAGATCACCATCATCAGACTTTGGTAATAACAATGGTCTGTTATTTCCGGTTCTTCTTTTTAATACCCAATAATTATAAATATATAGAATAGCATCATCATCAACATCACGAACTTGTTTAACATCAGAGACACTAACATGCTTTTCAAATTCACCTTCGATTTCTTGCAGCCTTGGGAAAAACATATATATTTTTGTAAAATGCATTATTTCAAGTTTTCTACAATACACATACTTGGCTGCTCTAGCTTGATTTTTTTCTTCAGAAGTCATATCTTTTCGTTTCCTTTTTGTAGAATCTTCATCTTCTGAACCAGAATTTCTATCTTTTTTGTTAGTTACACTATGTTTTGTACAGTACGACTAAAATATTTTTTAATATTTTTTCATAAAACTGTTTAATAATATAAAAATTTGTTAAATGTCTAATGGTACTAACCCGTAATTTTACTCCATCTTCAGCACTCTCATCTTCAATAATAGCTCTCATTTCAAGACCGTGCTTAAAAGCACAAGTAACATGATATGCAGTCTTGCATGTCTTAACTGAACATTGTATACATGCTCCAACTCGTTCTCGACACAATATACATATAAGAGCCCATCTACTAGGCTAAAATAATAGAATATTATTTAATTCTTGATTCATTGTACTAATTTCTGGTAAAAATACTTACAGGTATACTAGATATTTTGGTGATAGGTTCCATTTTTTCTACACATCCAATACTAACTTCAGGTATCCACAATGCACATGACACATGAGCCCATTTATGGCCTGATCGTGTGCATTTCATTGCACCATTTTTATTTGGACAAAGTACACATTCAGGACGAAAACGTAAAGTACAGGTACGACACAGCCATGACCCAGAAGGAATTGTGGTAATACCATAACATGCTTGATGAACACAAATATTGCAATTATCACAAAACACCATTTCATTACCATCTTCTGAATCAGGCTAAAAAGATAAAAAAATTTATTATAAATTTATAAATTACATTCAGTATTTATAATTAATTAACTTATCTGTAATGATGCTAACAGGATATTTAGGTTTTTAAATTCATAGCTACTCAATTTTATCAATAATTATAAGAATCCAGTATATATTATTCTTAAAAATATATTACATAAAATGGACCAAAGGGTATTATAAATGTCTATAATAGATATTAGGAGGTAGATTTTTTTTTTATCTTATTTATATACAAACATAGTCTTGTTAAAGAAAAAAAAAAAATAACACATGGTATGCGATTTGAATATATTTAATTAAAAATAATATCGAATCCCATCAAAAACATCTATGTATTTTAGTAGCGGAGTCACTACTATTATGTAATTATAACTTATGTGATTCGAAGTCGGTGTTAATACTTTTTTTAAATATTAGGGTACCAAATAAACATTGAATCATAAAAAAAGATATAAAAAATTTAAGCATAAATTGTTATTATTCATTATCTACACTGTTTATATTATATTATAATTTATTACAAATAGTAAATAGATGATTCATTCAACGCATGTCTATCAGAAAATACTAATACTTTTGAAAATACTTTTTTTATAAGACATTTTTGGTAAGAAACTATATTTTTATTTGCCTTTTTTTACTAAATTAATTTTTAACTCTTTTGAATTACAACTTTTTTATTTAATGATTTTTTCTTTCTAAAATGTATTCTCACAAGTATATTTTTAGAAAGTTGTATAATAATTTCAAGCAGTTTCTATGGCTTTATTATTGTGAACACTTTATTGCTTAACAAAAATTTTCATTTTTGATATTAAAAAGTGGGCAAGATTGCTCGGCTGTATAGTGGGGATAGAGAGTAGGTCACTGGTCACTATAATGGATGTGTTTAATTGAATGTAATGACTGGTGTCATTGTATACGAAAAACGATTCTGAATGGAGATGATTTGTCAATCAATGATAATTAGTTGGATATATTATATTATTACCTATATTTAAATTGTAATATATCGTTATTTTACGCAATTTCGTAAAAAATTAAATTTAATATGCTCATAAAATTTTTTTCTAAATTGACACTGGAATTTTTTTTTACAGTTACTTGAAGGAAATCTTATGAATAACCTTGTATTAGATTTTTGAACCTTAAGTATAAATCACAAAAATTTTATGAATTTTCAACTTTAAATTTTCTTGCAAATATTCGCGATTTTGATATATTTCATAAATATTTGAACTTTAAATGCGTATAAACAAAAATTGTGACTAACGATTTTCGATTTTTTTTTTACTACGATAAGTTCAACTTATAATAAACCTTGTATTTAATTTTAAAGATTTTTTGGATAGCCAAATATTTTTATCTGCATTTAAAAAAAAAACCTAAAAAAATCAAAAATTTCAATTATCTACAAGTAGCTTAAAGAAATTCTAAATATTTTGAAAATTTAATCATAAATAGATAACGCTAATAAAAACATTTGGTGAAAATTTCGAGTATTTTCAATGATTCGATTTGGTCAAAAAGTGGTTATGCGTAAAGAATTCCAGTTTTTCCGTAATTTTTTCAGTTTTTTTCCGACGCTTTTGAAAACTATTGAACATTTCTTACTTTTAACCCCCCCCCCCCCCCCCCCCCCAAAAAAAAAAAAGTACCAACTAGATGAATTTTCTTTTTCAAAGAAGGGCTGAAGTCAAAAATTAAAGCATTATTACTACTCTAAAAAGTGATGACACAAAAAAAAAAACAATAAAATAATAAAAAAAAAAAACATATCATTGTAAAATCAATACATTCATCACTCCGTTCAGAATCTAAAAAACTTGAAATATTAAAAAACTTACTAATAAAGTGAATATATGCTAGTTAAACTGCTACTTGTGCGTTCTACCACTACTTACTATGTTTATTTATATATTTAGTAGACCACTTTAAATTCATAGAATTAAACAGAAAAAACACAATAAAATTTAATATTTTAATATATCAGACTTGTTAAACTTGTATCATTATTAATTTATTGCATAGCTATTATATCATATGATTAGAACATTAAAAAATAGCAAAACATTATCCATATTTAACAAATTCAAAAACTTTAATAAATATAAAATTTACAGCTGAAATTATTATTTGTAGTAATATGTAAAACAATATATTACGCAATAGCAATTACTTAAATAATACTTTAACTCAAAATTCCTATTTTTATGAATCAATGTTTGTTTTATAACCCACTATATAAAAAAAGCACAAAATGTGCTGAATGATTGCTGCCATCTTGATTTTTATAGTTGCGCAATGAAACTCATATTTTAAGGGGATTATCAATTGTAACTCCAACAGATAGGTATAGTCACACAAAACTATCGATTTATAACTAAAATAATTATTAACATAAAACAAATTTCTTTCTTTTTACTAATCATAATTTTAAAGAGAAACCAAACACTATATTATTTAAAACAGATTAATATATAGTTCCATGTATGTAAATATAAAATTGTATTTTAAGTCATAAGGCATGTTATTACAATACTTACCTAAAAAAAAATTTAAGTTCAATGAAAATATAGCTTATATGAATTTGAGAAGAACAAAATAAAATTGATAGTGTTGATAAATGTTCACCCTTTTAAAAATAAAAATAAGGAAAATCCAAACAAAAGTTCTTTGTTAACTGTCTAAAAAATGTCGTATGCGTCCCAGTTACTTTAAATGATGCAATACGGTAACTAGTTTTAAGAGTACCTACAGAAATGATTAAAACAGAACAAAATGTTATTGTGAACTTTAAATCTTAGTGAAATGTTAAAAGCAAATTTAATTAATTAAAAAAAAAGAAATTTCAATCGATAATTACTTTTAACAACATTATTGCCATTTAATCAATTGACAATAACATAGCTACAAGGGGGGGGGGCATGTGTTGCTCTCTTACAATATACTTCATAGGCAGAACCAATTTTGTGTGCTTTTATAATATGATGCATATTGACCTAAAATCAAAATGTCTGTAAGTTGGATTTTTATATTTTAATTATTAATGGAGTTACTTGTTTCTAGAATATCAAAGTTTAAAAACACTTATTACTCACATAAAAAATAAAATATTGTAAAAATGAACATACTAACACAACTAATGTTTTTACCTTTATGTTAAATAATAGGTTAATTCATTATCTACCTTAAAGCAACATAAACAATATAAAATTGGTTTAGCTAAATGCAATTTTGTTGTACATATCTCAGAGACAACACATGCAAGTATGTTATAATCTTAGCATAAAATACATAATAATTCTTCTTTTTTGATATGAGGATATATAAAAAAATATTAATAAATAAACTAACCGATCGACACACATCGCAGATAACATTTTCATCATATTCAATTCCAAGCCCTTCTTCTTCCTTGATTATTTTTTGCACTTTTTCCCAGCACCTCATTTCTAACTCTTCCATAACATGCTCAAATTGATCATCTTTTATTTTTGGTAAACCTAAATAAACGTTTTGGTTAATATTTCAATGCATATTTTTTATAATATTGTTGACTTATTACCTCCTAACAATCTATCTCCATTGCATAATTTTAACCAAGATGAATCTACATCATCCATATCATATGAACAAGATTTTTCTGCTTTTAAAGGTAAAAGCGACAATTGATGTTCTTCGGTTTTAAAATGTTCATCTTTAGTGATGCGAATATATTTATGTTTTGGCCTATAAATAAAAAAATAATATTAGAATAATTAGAGAAGATTAAATATATTAAAATACTTACAGTTTGAATTCATTATGTTGAGAATGATAAATTGATGATGGTGAGCGCCTAGGTGATTTAGTTGAAGACTGCAAGCAGACAACGGGAATTTCGTGAACACTTGATCCCGGCAAAGAGTCTGGATTAACTGGTACTTGTACACCCCGTTCCCATTCTTGTTTCCATTGGTCACTAATAATCCAGTATGCATCAGTAGACAACTGTTCAGAATCAGGAAGCTTCATGGCACTGATCAAGTCTTTACGAAATAACTATAATAGAATAGTTAAAACAATGTACATTAGAACATGAAATTCATACAATATAAGTAAAAAAATAAAATTAAAATATTTACTTCTGCTGGTGCATCAGTTGTAATCCGTGTATTATAAATTGATGATGGTATTCTCATATCTGAACGCGAGCCACTCTGAGTATCTAAGGAGGACGCTTCTTCTTCTTCCTGTAGCGTCGAAGGGCGCCCCTTCCGCCTCTTTGTCGGTACTATATGAAGTAAAAATAATTAGATATATTACTTAAAATTATTACCTCGATTATTACTTACATGGACATTCATCTTTAGAGATCGGTTGACGTTTAGTTCTATATGACATGCTGAGTTTGCAAATGATAAAAACCTAACTCCGCCTTCTGCAGCATTGATGCCTGTTTGATATAAGAACAATATTAATGTAAAATACCTATAACAGTTTTATTTTTAATGTTTTTCAAAAATATAAGTACTTTTTAATAATACAATTAAATAGTTTCAATTAACTTTTAAATTAAAAATTATTATAATAATATGAAGTTATTAGATAACACAATATATAAATGTGGTGGTATGTTATTTTATTATTCACAAAACTAAGATGACCAAAATATAACCAACTAAAATGTTTATTTCAAATTTTCAATAAATTGTGTACATTATAGTCTATTCAAAATGAGACCGGACCTCGGCGGCCGAATTGTGCGCATGGGCGTGGCTTTACAACACAGCAGGCATACAGGTAGGTTAGGACAAACGGGTGTTGTCTGACCCCCGCCCGACGAAAACTGGTCGCTGCCGAGGTCCGGTCTCATTTTGAATAGACTATAGGTATATATGATTTTGTCTTTTACAAAATATTATACATAATACTAATTATTATTTTAAAAAAATATAACAGTCATATGATAATTAAAATCAAAGAATTAAAAATTTTAAATGTTTGTGATTAAATTTGAAATGATTTTTTATCTGGTTAGTTTAGATTTTAGAACCATAATGCAAGTTTAAATATTAGAGATGTTCCGAGTACCCGGCAATTACTCGATGGCCGAGTACTCGGTATCATATTTAAGACTCGGCTCTTACCCGGTACCCGGCGTAATACTAAATTTTTACCCGGCATTTACTCGGTACCCGGCGTAATACCATCATTTTTACCCGGTCCTTGCTCGGTACCGGCGTAATACCTTCACATTTTTACCCGGCTTTTACTCGGTAGACTCGGTAAAAAGATTTGCTCACACGATTATTTTCGTAATGCAATATTTTTCCTTATCGGGATAGCAAAGTGGCTGTTTATTGATAAATCTATTTTTAATTATTTCCTTATGATGTAAGTACTATAAATTTAGGGGAAATACAACTGCGAACAAGCTATGTACATGTCAGAAATGACAGTTTAACAAATTATTAGATAATAATCTGCAATCGTAACGCACTAATCACTATATTATATTCCTGAATATTAGTAATATTCAATCTGTGTTAAAAAACATTTTTTACTCGGTCAGTACTCGATATTCGGTTAGTATTAAAAATTTTACTCGGTACTCGGTTTATAACAAATTATCTACCCGGAACATCTCTACTAAATATGGCTTCAACAATGGGTATATACTAAGTATTGATAAAATAAATTGGTATTGATATTTAAAGAAAATATAAATTTTATTATGTGTGAAACTAAAAACATGAATTAATCTAATCAAAAAAGATTCAATTTTATGTAATTTGCTCAAAAATTATCAAAATTTATCTGAAAAAGTTATGTAAATAATATATTATAAATCATTATATCAAATAACTTTATTATAACCCTATATAGTTTCAAGGCTATTCTATTAGTAAAATGCATATTAAAAAAAAAATTGCATGTACTTACCACATAGCAGAGTTAAAATGAAGGTGTATGATAAATGTTCTTATTTCAGTTTTTAAAGAATCGACTGAAAAAAAAAATAAAAACTATTATAATATACAAAGATAAAATTAATTTTCACTAGAAAATGCCAAATATTTAACATTTTAAAACTAAGTATGGTCAATACTAGTATGTAATACAAAAACAAATAAGTATACACAGCATTACAGCACACATGGCACATCTAGCATAATACAGTATGATGATGGCTTTATAAACAAATAAAAATGTAAGTAGCTTATTTATATAAGACATTAAAATATTAAACTAAATTGCACTAGTTTTTTTTTTTTTAAATCTTTTTTATAGTATTTTTTCAAACATTTAGTCTTTACAATACGTATAATTACCAAAGTCCAAATAAAAAATGGAAAATATAGAAAAATAACTACATGAATTTGACTAAAATTGTTAAAAAAAAAAGTAATCTTACACCTAACATGAAAAAAAAAAGCAATGTAAAACGTACAAATCAAGGTTTATACCATTTAATTTTGGGTGACATTAATTTAATAAATTAGATAGCATAAATAGTACTGATATTAATTTATAAAATAAAATGTACATTTAATGGAAATACTAAAATGTACCCAGAACTGTACCATAGATAATAGATACTATTAGCTAAGCTGTGTATATTCACTATTAGTTACAATGGTTTTATACAAGATTTATAATAAACTAAGGTGAGGTATAATAGAAAATAGAACGGTTTAATTATCATTATACATTTTCTATTAAGAATAAATTGCCAATAATATTTGAGGTCCACATATAGACTGCTGCACTTACATTTTATGAACCAACTATGATGATGTATTTATAAATTATTGATTAAATTATTTAATATTATGTTTAATTTAGGAAATAAACTTGATTTTACAAAATAATATCAAAAACCGCTGTAAAACATGGTGCACCAAGGGTATCAAATACTAAGGTATTTATACAAGTTTATATAATTTATTTTAATTTTACTGAATTGAACCAAACCAAATTTACAATAATGGGTTTACTTTGTAAAATTGTTTAACTTGTATTTGCCTATGTATGTATTTGAAAGATTCATACAAATGGTGATGATAAATTAAAAACTAATGGATAACATTTATTTATTTATAATTTAATCAATTTTAACATTCCAATAGTGATGAACACAAAGTAAGAACATAGTATATCTGAATTTAAGAAGTAGGTATTATTAATGATATTTAACCATATTGAATAAAAACATTATTTACCTTTGCATAGTTTGATTAATAATTATTATCACAAGACGTTTGAAAATAGCACTTAATTTAAAAGTCACAAAAAATTATTTTAAGTGCATAACTCAAAAAAAAAAAAAATAAATAAATAAATAAATAAAAAATACATAGGTATACCTATATTAATTCTTTTACTCATAGGGAACCAAATTAAATATTTTTAGTGTAAAATTATTATAATATATTTAATTTTAAACAATCTCAAACTTAATATTTTAAATAATTATCACTCGATTAGGATCCTGACTTTATCTCTAGCACCATCACTCATTGTTACTGCAAATTGACTGAACAAACTTTAATATTTCTTAACTGCATAGGCGCAAATCACCTAAAAATATCAGGGGGGCTTAAGCACCAAAATTTTTTTGGAGGAAACAGACCAGGTGGTAGTACTATAAGTTATAATCACAGGATTCGGGGTGCTAGCATTAAAATTCAGGGTGCTAAGCACCCTTAGCACCCCTGCGATTTGCGCCTATGCTTAACTGTTTATATATTATTGACTATTATGTTTAATACTATGAACTATCTAAATTTATATAAATAAATATGCATATATAAATCTTTATTAACGGCCATTGTTACTGAGAGTTATTTTAAATAAAATAATAAAAATATAAATAATAGGTAACTATAAAATGGTAGGTTGTTATGTGAAATAAATAGAAATAAATAGGACATAACAATCTAACTTATGTCAATCAAATATTTGAGTTTAGCGAACAAAAATTTTTTCTAAACCACAAGTAGTCACAATTTTAACAAGTAAAAAAAAGGAATATGCTGTTCAATATAAATTATAATGTACATTTAGTGAATTAAATAACACATGCACAATAATAAGAGGTAAACAATTTAGGGTACTTTCCTGTTATACGAGACTACGGCTATTTTCGCGACTACCTCCGTTATACAAGACTACCGCGATTTTTTTGTGAAACATTACAATCCTGTTATTTAAGACTACCAAAATGGTACTTTCCTGTTAAACGAGACTATGGCTATTTTCGCGACTACCACCCAACACTATCTCCGTTATCGCGATTACCACAATTAGCTGAACGATATCCACGTGCTGCATTCTAACATAGCAATATTCACAATTTATTGTTATATTATCAGCTATTCTATTATACCTTTTTTGTTCGTGTTTGGCAACAACAACACTAATATTATTTTATTTGTGCATTTACCATTTTTTATCACTAGGTATTATTATTTTGTATTTATTATAATTATATTATTTTATTGTTTTTAGTAACCATACGCCACATATATGTAGCGTGTGTTGTGTAAAATACATTACAAATGATTACTGGGTATTTAAATACTTTTTTTATATATATAATTCAAACAACCCCTACAATACCTACTGATTAAAAAAATATCAAATTAAATATCAAATAATTAAATGTACATTACACAAATATAAATATTAAATAAAACTAAGATAGTCTGTGATAATAAGAAAGTGTGTGAAAAATTTTAGTAGTCCTAAATAACAGGATTGTGATGTTGTCAAAAATCATGGTAGTCCCGTGTAACAGGAAAGTACCCAATTTAGTAAGCTCAGATAATATAGTTAATTTGTTGTATTGATAGTACATACAGAAATAGAGTGATAGGACTTAAGTTAGGTGGTCTACTCAAAATGGAAAATTATGGGTGCACTACATGCACACACATCTTTAGACAACACCTACGAGGATTGATTTGTAACGAGTGTCGACGACTTACCGGGTATATGGTGTTTTGCAGTAATCAATTTGCTAACGCCAAACAGGTCGGGGTTGTACCAATGCTAGCGCATTCCATAGCTGCCGAAACGCGGGACGTCATTTGACAATTGCTAGGAACACAAACGAAACATAAGAAAAAACGTTAGGGTGCTTGTTGGTCCACGGACTGTTGCACGTGCAGTAAAATTACGCTATAATTCAGTTGTGGGGAAGGGGCATGAAAAATTAAGAAAATTAGTACGAGAGTTCGCACTGAAAGAATATATAATATAATAATAAATATAACATAAATTAATATTTTAACATTCGGGAGCGTAATAATAAAACGTAGATAATGACAACAAATGCGGGCGGCCGGCAGATGGCACCACCGCCGTTTTCCCGTGTTTTCGTGTTTTGATTTGACGGGGAAGAGGAAAAAAAGGACGAAAAAAAAAATCGTTAACAACTGAAATTGCAATCGGTTCCACGGCTCATCCGAGTCGGAATCCGATCTGGCTAACCCAGAGTAATCGTGACAAATTCTCGCGTACTTACATGTGTATATTACAGACTAGGTAATCCCAAACAGCTCTCAACACGTCCAACACATTCGGTCGGGGGGGCCCGTTTACATCGACGGCGGTACGGGTCGGGCGAGAGCGCGGTTCAATGGACGATGGCGGCGAGATGCGCAAGCGGACGAACGGTCGCGACGACGTGTACGCGACGACGGACGTCCAAACGGCGGCAATAAACACGGCTTACGGACACACCAAAATGCGAGCGGTACGGATTTCGCACTTATCGTTTCATGCTCGACACTTGCGAGTAGCGATTGGCGATATTGGTATATAAAAAAAAAAAACAAAAAAAAACAAAAAACACCTTCCTGCTCCTGATGACTGCAGTGCTGCCAACATACTCGCCACTCTTCTCCCCACCAAAAGAACGTCGTTTCGTGATATACGAACGTCTTCCGATTCGACGGACAATCACGGGTAAAATTCAAATTCTGTATGTTTTCTGGTTACCGTAGTATTTCTGTTTTATTTAGTCGTTTTCTAGTTGCATTATTATTTTTATTTTTTACCTATCTTCGTCGTTATCTGTTTTTAATAAATATAAATGTTTGATATTACGTACAACGGTTTATAGACTAATTATTACAGGAAAAGAGTCAATATTGAGGATTAAAATTTAAATAAAATATAATATTATGTATTTTATATACATAATTTCTCGGACTCCGTGTAATTAAATGTATTAGTAAAACAAAACAACCAACATTCAGATAATATATCATTATAAGAACTAGATTGTTGCCAACAATATATTTTTCAATAGTTTAATGTACATGTACCTCTTGGCGACCTGGCTCCTAATTAATGTTTGCGGAGCGATTACAATTTACATTATATTATTGAAAATTTCAGTATTCCTACCGCCAAACGATTAAGTTGAGGCGCCGTCGATGACTCGCAGTCATAATCATAAATACTAAATTCAGTTCGGTAATAATTTATTATATACACATTACGTAATAACACACACGAAAATATTGTTAATATTCGACAATATAGTTGTATAGAATTATACAATTTATATAATATATGTATCGAAAACGATTAATGAAGATTAAAAAATATATTATTCAGATCGCCAAGAATGCAAACGATTTTTGTGGGATTTTATCTCAACGTGCGCGGTTGGTACTATGTTAATGGTATACGTCGTTTGGCGCCACATTCCTGTACGGTTTTGTGTACACATATTTTTAAATTACTTGCCTATCGTAAATAAACCGCGGTATCATAGTACGATTTAGTTCTGTACAATTATATAAATATATGATTTTTACTGTAGTAATGTCAATATCAGCCTTTTAAATAATCTGGAAATCGTTTTGAATTAACGCGTCTACATAGGTAAAAATATCATAAGTAATAACCACTCGAGAGCGTGAGAGAGTATAATCGATAAGTAATGGCGGTGGTATAAAGACGAACTACATCATAGTTTATATATATGTACATATTACATTTCCAACTGATAAACTAAATATTATTATACATTTTACATAATGTCATTTTGCTTTATTAATTATTATGTAATAATGATTATTATATGGTAAACAATAATATATTAATGAATACCTAGTACCTACCAAATAAAACTACATAAAATATAATAGGATAGATACCGCCTTTAATAAAGAATTCATTAAAGTTTTGATTTTTAGAAAATTAAAATTTGAATACAATATAATAATTATTGAGATTTTTTGTACTAATTAAGAAGTGTAGATAATTTTTTTTTTAAACGATGTATCTAGGTAAAAAATATTAGGTAGAACAAAATTCAAACGGGTAGTTTTTCAGTTATTTAAATGTCTATAAAAACAAAAAAGTATTTAAAAATGATTTAATAAAAATATAAAATAAACCAAAGATAGGTATTGCACTTAATGCACTTAGTGATTATTATACTTGGACCATATTTAATTACAAATATTAATAATTAATAGATTAATTTAATTCATAATTGATTAATATCAATCACTAAATTGTTCAAATCGCCATAGGCCCATTTCATGGGCACACATTCATGAATGCAGTCTTAAACGACTTAAACTGGGGAGTGCTATAATGTTTTACCCTGAAGTGACCCGTGGAGGGCTTCGCCCCTTACGCCCACTATCGGTTATAAATAGATACCAAACATACATTAATTTAATTTATAATAAAATTATTAATTACTACATTAAAAATAGTAATTGCCATTAGAATTACCAATACAAACTCATTATACGCGTATTCTTATAAACGTAAAATTACTTTTTAAACAATATTTATAGCTGAAAATAAGCTAGGGTGCTATTGTAAGACTTGGATATGGTAACTGCTAAGCACCCCCTGACATCCTTATATGTGCACCAAATACCATCGCATTGTAGATGGTACACACATCATACAATTAAATAATTCAAAAACTTATAGATTAATTTTGGTAATTTATTATGATTAAAAATATTTGTCATACCTACACTCGTACCATGAGTAATCTATATATGGTTTCTATTCAGCCCGCGCAGTGTAAAATTGTAAAAATCATCAGACCCAAAAGCTAGGATCAGTACATAAGCATAAAAATTATAATCTACCAATAATTGTTTCGATGGGTCTTTTATTGTAATATTAAGAAAGCCATTGCCCATTGATTATACTTATTTATATGCATTGTATGGCTATGTACATTGGCGCAACTAAGACTAAAATATTAGGGGGTTGCAGGCCCACAAATAAATACCTAATTTAATTTACTTAATTTCATGATTTACAAAAAACTAGGAAGATCGTCTGGATTATTTTCATATTAATAATAACAATTGTATAAATACGGATACTTTTTTCGGTATATTAAAAATACTAAATAAGTTATTTTGTCCATTTTTAATTACCAAAATAAAACTAAAATATTGGACGGTGAATGCCACTGATCGATGCCGCATGATTGTCGCGATCTTTTGAGGTAGATCCCTCGCATAATGTTTATTAGATAAAAATATTTTTATTAAATTATATGTATATTACAAAATAAACTTTAATTTAAAGTTTAATATTTATACAATTTACTTTTGAATAATTCTGTTATAATAATTCTCTACGTCATATTGCATAGGATATATTTGGATATATTTCACATTCTCATTATTTTATTATTTTATGCTTAAATTATTATTTAATCTTAAATAATCAACAAAAAAAATCGGGGGGGGGGGGGCTAAAATATATTTTGAGTGGGTTAAGCCCCCCTAAATCCCCCTTAGTTGTGCCAATGACTATGTATAATTAATGATCAATGATATCGTTATATTTATGTTATTATAATATATTGATAATAATTAATAAATAATGACGATCTTCATAATCACAAATTATTTATTATTATCTTATTTATTCATAATAAATAGTTAGTACAATAGTCATTAGTCAATATAGTATTATAATAGTATAATAGTATATAAACATATATAGTGACATAGTGCCATAGTGGCATATTTACGGGAAAAAACTAGGATGATTCATCTCCCCCTTATTGGTTCCCGACTTTTTTTCTTTTAGATTTTGAACGGAGTGATGAATGTATTGATTTTCAATGAAGTGTATAGTGCTATTATAGTGTGGTTTTATTTTTTATTTACTTTTTTTTTTTGTGTCTGTCATCGCGTTTTGGAATAGTAATATAGTGCTTTGATTTTTAACTTCGGCCCTAATTTGAAAAGGAAAGTGAAAATATAGTTGGTACTTAGGGGGGTCGAAAGTAAAAAATTTCCAGCAGTTTTCTAAAGCGTCAAGAAATCTCTTAAAAGTAACAAAAAAACGAGAATTCTTACGCATAACCAGTTTTCGACAAAATCGATTTTTTTATTTTACTGTAATTTAAAAACGAATTATTGTAAATACTTGAAATTCTCACCAAATGTTAATATTATAGCGTTATCTATTAACGATTACATTTTTTTTCTTGAAATGCCTATAAAAAAATTTGGCACTCCAAAAAATCTTTAAAATTTAATAAATAAATAAAGTTTATTATAAATGTTATGGTAATAAAAAAAAAAACAAATCGTTAGCTTCAGTTTTTGTTTATAAGCATTTAAAGCTTTAACGCTTAAATTTTTAGGAAATATATACTTATCAAAATCACAAAATTTTGCAAGGAATTTTGAAGTTGAAAATTCATAACATTTTTGTGATTTAAACATAAAGTTAAAAATCCCAATAAGTTCTTTTTCTTCAAATAACTGTAAAATAAAATTCTATCGTTAATATAGAAAACATTTTACGAACGTACGAAATCGCGTAAAATAAAGATATACCTATAATACATTACAATTTAAATAGGTAATAATATAACATTATGCTACTAATTATCCTAGGGCCTAGGCTGACCAGTCATCTCCGTTCAGAAACGTTTTTTGTATACAATATGACTATACAATGATATTTGTCATTGCATTCAAATTGAACACATTCATTATATTTATATAGTGACCTACTCTCCATTTCTATTATACAGCAGAGCGATACCTATACTTGCCCTTTGACTCATAATTAATGTTATTAATTTTTGGATCAATCTGATTTACCGTAGATTGGCACAATTTAAATTTAAAAAAATTAGGGTGTTTATATGTTTTGCATTTTCTGGAAATTTTAATTTAAATTATAATTAATAAGGTTAATGGCCTTTTTATGAAAAATTTACATCATATTAATTATTAACATTAATAACATTTAATAAATTTATTATACTTTTACAACATTCACATTTTGAATTATTTTAATATAATATTTTTGAGTAGAGTATAATTAAAAATGTTCAATTGCCTATATATATATATATTAATCAGATATCTGATGAGCCGTTATGGATTTTTTTTTACAAGCAGAGGTTTTAATAAATAAACACGAAAATTATTAGAGGGTATTTATTTTAAAATTGGGGGTGTTAACACCCACTAAGATTTCCTCTAATTGTGTTTGTATATATTTATAATTATAATATACCGTGGTATAAATAAACAATATGAAGGTTACAATTAATCTAAATAATTGAAAATGTCTTATTTTTGAATAGTAAATAAAATATAATAATATATTAATATACACAATAAAAAAGTTTCAATTCCCCGTGAATAATATTTATGAATTTCAACAAAATAATTAAAATTAAAATTTTTATTTAAATAGTTTTTATTAGTTAACTACATTTTGATAAAATTTGAACTTGAAATGTCCAAAAATAAAAATTGTATTTACCCATACATTTTAAAGATTTTTGGGTTTCGATAAGCAATTACTTATGAGATACTTTGTATTAAGCACACATTATTATTATAAAATCAATAAATGCATTTCCCTGTTCAGAATCCAAAGAAAAAAAAGTTAATAAATGTAAAAATAAAAAAAATCGATGTGTTTTATATTTTTGACTGGTTTGATCATAGAGTAAAGAATATGGTTTGATTTACTATAAACGGCCATATACATTCATACAGGGTATCTTCGATTTACCTACTTAATTATTTATGAGTTTAGTTTAAATATTATAAAAAATACATTTTATACTTGTATATTTTAGTGATGCCTATGCTCTTCTCTATGTTGTAATTACAAGAGCATGTATTACCATTGATTAAATATACAAATATTATATTACATATTGTATATTTAATTAATGGTATTGCTACGAAAACAATAGAATTGATAGTTGTTATAGGTATTTTAACTACATATTCACTGAGTATTCAGGTACTATGACGGTGATCATGGATCAAAGTTTAGAGTTTAGACCAAGATCGACTAGATTGTATAGGTTAGGTAGGTACCAAGGCTGTTACGGAAAAAAAATTACGGGGAGGTCCAACATTTTTTTAAATTTTTGAAATTTTTAGTCAATAAACTTTATTCATTAATAATATATTTCTACTCTTAAAAATGTCGAGGGGAGAGAGTCTGGATCTCTTGGACCCCCCTTCGATACGGCCTTGGTAGGTACTACTTAGTTGTGACTTACGACTTTTTCGATTTAGAATTAGTCATATTCGAGTTAGCATCGTTGCAAAACTTGTCTTAGTTGATAATGTAGTATAATCATAGTTTTGATAATATTATTATGACTATATATTTTATGAATCATGATAGGTGTAATCACTGTAAAGCCATTCTTAGCCCTTAAGGTACCTATTTTTTAGTTTTTTCGATGATAGATTATTACGTGTTATAACCATCATAATTCACAAAAGAAGTAAACTAGTAAATTAGTTATAACTAATCAATAATCATAAATTCATAAACATAATCACAAAACAACTTTTTGTTTACGTATACTTACATTACATAATAATTTATAATATTGGATTTTATTTAATTTGTATTTTTGGCACGAATATAACTTTTTAAAAAATAAATAAATTTAATAGAAAAGAAAAATATGATGGATTCCCAAGATGCTAATCGTCCAGAACTGCTGGAAGAAGTAAGACTTTTTCGCAATGCTCGTGAACGTGAAAAATATGATAATATGGCTGACTTCTATGCATTAGTCAACACACTGCAGCATTTGGAAAAAGCATATATACGAGATTGTGTGACGCCCAAAGAGTATACTGCCGCCTGCTCAAAACTGCTTGTTCAGTGTAAAGCTTCTTTTAAACAAATTCAGGGTGATGATTTTCCAACAGTTGAGTCCTTTGTTAAAAAATACAAATTAGATTGTCCCGCTGCAATAGATCGTATTAAAGAAGATCGGCCAATTACTATTAAAGACGATAAAGGCAATACTAGTAAATGCATTGCAGATATTGTTTCTTTATTTATAACCATAATGGATAAACTAAGGTTTGTATTAGGTATAACATAATAATATACATTAATATTTAAAAATGTTTTATCTATTGATAAGTAATTTATTTAAAACCTAAGTTATAAAATTAGGTAGGTCGTAAAAAAGAAATACATAAAATATCCAATTGAGATATTGGTTTTTTACTAAAAAATACTAAAATAATTTAATTTAGAAACACCTATCTACTTAATTTTTGTTTATTTAACATCTCGATATATTTTAATTTAACAACTTGGTACCATACATCATAGGAATACACTCTGTTTAATTAGGGTAGGCTGTACACCTTTCTGCTATCAACTTTTTATAGTAGTTTTATATTAGTTTTTGTCTGCTCTTTATAAATAATTGGAAAATAACTATAGTTTAAACTTGAATACTTATAATATTTAAGACATCCTGTTGTCCTGCTGATAATGTCTGGAAACGCTTATGTGACATACATAAGTACCTATACATAGTATATTGTACATAGAAAATTTTAATTTAATATTTTTTTTTAGATTGATTATTTGTCAGTGATGATTTTTTTTTGTTTCAACAAATTTATGAAACTTATTGTTAAAAACCAAAAATTATATATTATTTTTACCCATATTATATCGAGTAGGTTTTTTTTATATTTAGAAATATAGTAAATAGTAATAATTCATTATTTCATTGAATTACAATTTCTTATACATTGCACTTTTAATAAAATGTTTTTCATTATATTAACTAAAATTCCTATTGATGCCTGACTGTTTAAAAAATGTATTCTACAGCAATATTATTGTATACCTTTTTATAAACAATATCTCTCACATAAATATCTATTTCTAGTTTTATACTATTTTATTAATCTGAAGTAAATAAACTAAAAAATGTATGTGTTTAAAATAAATTATAGATTGGATATTAAAGCAATGGATGAATTGCAACCGGATCTTCGGGATTTAATGGATACTATGAACAGACTTAGTATGTTACCAGCTGACTTTGAAGGAAAACAAAAAGTATCTGACTGGCTAAATTCTTTGTCATCTATGAACGCATCAGATGAATTAAATGAAACCCAAGTGAGACAATTGATTTTTGATCTCGAATCATCTTACAACGCATTCAACAAGTTGCTTCATCAGTCATCTTAGTTAAATTTATTAATACTATTTTAAGTTACAATCAGATGTAAAAAATAACGCCAGAGTATTTGAATATTTTTTATTTATAAGAATACAAATGATAATAAATTGATTATAATTATATGACATTAGAAAAAACGCATTTATTAATAATAATAGTAGTAAAATGTTTGTTGAAAAAAATAGAGAAAATCACCTCTTGATTGTTTAGCAACAATAAAAAAAACATGGCATTTATAAATTCCATTCTATATTACTGATCATTGGGTTGAGACTCATCATTTTGTTCAGCTTCTGAAACTGCCAGAGGAGGAGGTGAGTCTACTGCTCCATCATCTTGATCATGACCATCATATACCACTCGAATGTCTGGATCTATGGCTACAGCTCCCATAGGATTACCTCTAGCGTCTAATTCCAAAACCGGATCAGCAGTCGCTTCTGCTAAATTAGTCACAGATTTGGACTTTAAGCACTATAAAAAATAAAAATTTTCATTCAATATACATTTAAACCAATTTTAGAAATGGTGCTTGGTGCCTAATTAGTAATAACCTAATATTATGCATTTATAACATAAGTATTAAATAAAATAATACTTAAAAGTAAAATGACATTATAAATTTAAACAAAAAAATAACCAGCCCTATATTATTGTAACAGTATTTTATAGCGTAAATTAAAATATACAGGGTGATTCTTTTATCAAACAACACTCATTATTTCAAAAAATATTCATGTTTTTGAAAATATTTTTTTACATAGTTTCAAATTGTTAAAAAAACGTTTTTTTTTTTTAAAAAATTATATTTTTAAATATTTTTTATCCTTTTATATTTTTTAAGTTTTTTACTTTTTTGAATGACAACATAATGTTTTAATTTCATATTTCAAAGCAGAATAATTTTCTGAGTATTTTGATACAAAAAATTCAAACTTAGGGTGAGTAGTTTATGAGTTATACTTATTTAAAGTTTAGATAATCGGAGTAGTGGACAAACATTTAGCGAGGTAACCCCGTACCACTCCACTCCGCGCAACTAAACTTTAAATTAAAAATCTGTCGTCATTCAAAAAAAGTAAAAAACTTAAAAAAATATTTAAAAATATAATTTTTTAATAAAAACGTTTTTTTAACAATTTGAAACTATGTAAAAAAATATTTTCAAAAACATGATTACTTTTTGAAATAATGAGTGTTATTTGATAAAAGAATCACTCTGTATATTGGCTATAGATAGGCAACAGGCTAATGCAATAATTTTAATTCTATTCACTAAGGATGAAATATTAGTAAAAAATAAGGTACACTTATTTATTACCTTCTTCCATAATACTTCACTAAAAATTATTATTTAGGTATATCTATAGTGGTTATGTAATCTACAGTTTTAGTCTTTTAGATCTAAATTAAATTACTAATTACTAATTAGTAATAAATAAAGGTTTTATATCTCTATTTTAATATTTAGTGAATATTGAAATAAAATATCCGTTTCCAATAAGAAATTGAATTCTTTAATTTAATAAAAACTTAGGCTATATATCCATTGCAAAAAAATTATATAATTTACTTGGAAATCTACGTGGCGACTCTTAGCTTCTTCTTTTTCCCATGACATATGGATAAAAGGTCTTTGAACATAATTATAAATCACATCTTCACGACCACCAGCTCTTTTTTTAATTTTTTCCTTATAAGTTGGATAACCTTCAATACCTAGACGAATCTTTTTAAGACCACGCTCTTTCATTACTTGTTTGGCAACATCTCGATTTTCAATGTATTTGAAGAATCTATACAAGGCAGTGCTGTTTACAGCTGAAATAAAAAATTGATAAATTTGAATGTCAAAATAAAATGTGGGCAACTAGGTTAGGTTATTTCTGCTGTACAGTAGGATTTGAGTGTATTATTATATTATTTTTTAAGTATCTATAGTAATACTTAAGATAAATTTAATTTGAATGTGCTTTGTTATTACTTAATAGATTATTAGATATGATTTCAAAGTACCTTGGAGTTATCATGAAATCATTTTAAATTTAAAAATATATAATTATAAATTTAATTTATTGGTATTTACTTTGTGAATATTCTTCTCCCATTTGAGGTGGATATTCTTCATCCCAATCTACTATATCATCATCTAGTAAGACTACTACATGACATTCACGATCTCCACGTTGAGCAGAATTGACCATTAAAGGTAATATTAGATCCTCTAAAAATACTTCAAATTGACAACGAGCCCCTTCATTTGACAGCTCATGTAATAATCCTCCTAAAATAACCAAATTTTAATCTCTAAAATTATTTTAAATAAACATCATTATTAACTTACGTAAATTTTGACATTTGACTGTCTTAGCGTCAAATGGTACTAACAAATAATCACAAGCTTCTCGTAGCTCTTGTACTGAAATTGAAGAAGGGCAGCGCATTACATTACCCTTATAATACTCCAAAATGCACCTGAATACATTTGCCGAGACACCTTCTGCTACTACATATTCTCCACGTTCATTTTTATTTGTATATTCATTAGAACTAAACATTCTGTCAAAATATGTGGTTAATTAGAAAAACTATTATTCTAGAAGATAAATCTATTTTTATTACCGTCCAAGCATTGTATTTGAGTGGGCAATGAATATAGCCGGATCAACAATAAATCTAGTGTTATCTACAATAAGAGTTACTCTTTCTTCTTTATTTGCAATATTGTTTCTAGAGTTAGTTAAATGACCGGACCCCGAAGTACTTGGATAGGACGAACCTGAAGTAGTTGCGTTTTGATTCATCAGACTTTTCATAGAATTCATTGAGCAAGAAAATCTGGGCATAGCTTTTCTATTAGAAATAATCCATAAACATAAACAATTTAATAAGTCATCAAAGAATAATAAATTATTATTTATAAAAAGGATACTTTTGATATTATACAAAGAAGTTTTAAGATTATATTAAAATATTAAATTCAGTTTTAATGATAAAAACTGGTTACTAATAAGTAATAATTAAAATAAATACCTAAAAATTATATTAATAATAAATTAGTTATTTTCAAACTTGTTTTACAACTTAACCTTATGAACAATTTAAAATTAATAGCTTTTACAGTAAAAACTGAAACTTATTCATCCAATAATTATGTGTGTATTTAACTTTCTTATTCTAGTATAGGTAATATAATACATTGAAATTTATCTTTTTTTAATTAAAAAATAATATTTTAAATTATAACTTTTAAAGCTATTTTTAGATTATTTTCCTCAATTTAGGAGATTTTGGTTACTGAAAACTAAATATATATACTTAGTATTAAATTTATTTATATTTCTTCTTAAGGGGATTCAACATCATAAATATCAACCCAAAAGCGGGATAAAACTGTAGAAATAAGGAAAGTCGGATTTTGATTATGAAAAAAAATTTGAAATTATCTAGTTGTCTACTAGGAATCAATCAAGACAATTTTTTCTTAATATATAATTAGACAATTGTACATTAGTTTCCTTAATTTACATTTTACACATAGCTTATGAAAAAAAGATGAATTAAAAATAATCAAAATTTGAAAAAATATTATAATATTAATATTTTGAGAAATAGTTAACAAATAAATATTTGAGTATATATTATATTGTATTATAGCCAATGATAAAAAAAACCAATCAGTCTTTTTAAAATGATTAAAAATATTTTTACACTGTCACCATATTTGATGTTACTTAACCTGTGTTAAAAATATTTGTTATTCGCCAAATTAAATTATACTAGTCTGTTAATAAGATTTCACTAGTCATTAATAACTACCTAACTCACGGTGAATATAATGGTTATAATAATGAAGTGAATTATAATGGTGATATAAGAATAAAGTATTTGATACATTTTTAAAATATTTAAAACTTACTATGATATTTTTAGGTTTAAAAAAATATTATCTATTTAAATCATAGACATAATAACTGGTTATAATTGATTATTCTAATCTAGATAACTAAAATCATAGTTCATCAATGCTGAACTAGTTTTATTGGTTTTAGTTGTTTCAAATTTGTTTGGAACAGTCTTGAGTTATTATGTATACACTATACAAATGAATTTAATTAGTTAAAAATTGAAAACGAATAATTTATTTCATCGTTCGGTTTAAGTTGTCTCAGCTGTTTTAATATTATCAATAACCATTGACCAATTAATCATAATAAATGTAAAATTTACCTATTTCTCATTGAAGTTGTTTGTTGTTTATTGATTGGTGTCAGAGTCAACTGGTTACCAGTTGAATGACGCTGTACCAAACACGATTTGGGTTTTAAGGAACTTCCATAACTGCAATAAAAATATTAAAAACTAAAAATACCAATACATAGTAAGGGTTATATTATATTATACTACTATATTGTATAAACATTAGCTTATGAATTATGATCAAGTTATTGCTTATCTCTGAATCCTTCATATCATACTACAAATTACAATAGTAAATAATAATAAATTTAACAAATATACCTTAGTCTTGTTTTGAACACACGGCGTCTATGGTCTTCAGTATCTTGGTAATCTTCAGTGTCACTACTTGTATCACGATCGTAGTTGTGACGGCCGTCTTTAGACATGACCCACGCTAAATAAAAACAAATAAGAATAATGACAGGTATTACATTCTATATTTGGACAAAACAAAATATTAATACGAATATAACATTATGAGCATACATTGTTTTACCCATGAATAGGCACTAAACTTTAGTAAAATATTCAACGTCACTATACTCCTAGCACCTACTATCTAGCCTTCTTTTAACGAAAACCAATGCCAAAAAACTTTGAACTTGTCAATGCAATAGTAAATTGTTGAAATTAATTTCTGTTAACACGATATAACAGGCGGTACTAAGCTATCAACAATGTGGCCACATCTATATTTCGAACTTTCGAATAACTTATATTCATTATTGGGACATTTTGTTTTTGTTTTGTTTATTGCGTACTTTTATTTAGATTGTGTTATCATTGTTATCAGAACTACACCAAAAATATGATCAGTCGTGTGCACACGGTGGGGGGTAGATTATAGAATATAGATTATAATATTAGATTAATGTGTTATCTCTGGTTTGAAATGAAACTTGGGAGTTTTTGAGTTCCTTAACTCAATAGTTAATACTCATTACTCATCAGTTAACAGTTTATCTAGAATTAAAAAAGTAGGATAATTTTAAAACCAATTTAATTGTGAATTAATTAACTGTTAGTCGTTGAAGACGCGTGTCCAATGTCCTGATGTCTTCCTAAAAGTTAATTTTTTCATTACCTATATAGGAATATTTATATGTTTGTTTGTCAACTAATAACAGCTTTGATGGAATGGGGTCACGGATAAGGTGAGTAGTTACAAATGTTACAATTTCATTAAATTAATTGTTATGACATTGATATAATACCGTTTATTAGTCTCTAGTCTCTTTCTAGTAGTTAAATATTTGAAAAAAATTGTAATATTGTAAAGTGTACATTAATTATTGTAGTATAATATAGTGGTCATTCAATATTGTATGTGATTTTACTGCATTTGATTTATATTGAAATAGATGTGTTATAAGTGGTCAACTTTTATAATTGATGTATTCAAAACTATGCATATTAATCTTTATTACATTATATCAGGAATGATGTCGTTCGATTATTTGAGTGTTTCTGTGAAGTAGCTGGTCCTAGTAAGGAAAACACTGAACCATGGATTCTCCAAAAGTTTCCAGAACACTATAGGAAAGATGAACTGCTTGATACTGTACCTAATTTTGCATATCCTTGTGAATTTGACAGGTAGTACTAAATATGAACAATAATATCAATCCTTATTTTAATAATTTGAATGTTTAGAACCATGATTCAGCACTATTCATTTGTACTAACCAATGCTGAATCAAAGTGGATTTTTGGATTTTGTAGACATGACCCTAAATCTGAGACTGCTTTAGTTGTTCTCAGTTATCTTCCTTGGCATGAATCATTTTATAAGTAAAAATTATTTTATATTTACAAATATTTATTTATTTTTTACAGTTAATAGAAATGTATCATTCATATGTATTATTTTTGTTTTAGATTATTAAATTGTATATCTAATCTCACAAATAGTAACAATTCTAAAGATTTATGGTCATTTTTGGAATCTGTATATAATAGTAAATTACCAATCAAAGGACTTGATTTAAAAATTAATAGTAATAGCGGTGAAGAGGTAATTAATTTATTCAGCATTTTTAATTACATTTAAACATTTTTTTTTTTATAATTATAGTTATTTGTTTGTCAATCGCCAATTCAATTCCAGTTACCAAGCATTCCAGAAAATGTATGTTATTTGTTATTTTAATTGAACCATTTATTTCTATACAATTTAAATATTTGATGTTTTTATTGTTTTTAATATTTCAATGAAAAAAAGTAATATTGGGAAATTATTTAGTTTATTACCTATGTATTCATTTATGTGTACATCATATGGACGTAAATTGGGTCCACAAATGCATAGGATGACTTGAGCCCAAAAATGTTCAACCACAAAGAGTGGGAGATTTGTCTCATTTGTTCCATCCACTACGGGGGTAATACAAATTGTAGCCCAAATTTTATTAATTAACAGTTTTAAAATATAAAATTATATATTCTAAACTCAATTTTTCTTCCCATTTTTGTACTTTATACAACTAGATTTAATGTTGTTTTTTTTTTAAGTAATAATATGATAAAAATTTATGTCACAGTTTTTTAGATTAAAAATTTAGTCGTCTGATATAATAGTCTGTCTGTTTAATGTTTAATTGTTAAGCTTTTTTGTGGTTATGGTTATGGTTTTGTTTAAAAATTACATTATTTGTTTTTAAATAAATAAATAAATAAATATATGCTTTACTAGTCTTTTTAGTATAGCAAATCGATCAACATTATTTTTTAAATATTTATGGAAATAAAATATATGTCTATTATATATAAACTATGATTTTCCTTTATATACATAGTTTTTATTTCATTAACCATTCAAAATAAGTAAAATACAAAAAAATTAGAATTTAAATCCGTAAGTAGTGAACCGTTCTCAGCGGTGGAAAAGCAACAACTTAAGTGTATTTGGTATTTTGGTATCTACATTAAACAGACAACTGATGTCATCAGCTAAGATAAAAAAATATCTTGATATAATGTTATAATTTATAAATCTATATTATGACTTTCGAATAATATTAGAAAGTGGACAAAAAGTAATCTGGTCGCATCTCGAGGATGACAAAAAAAACTAGGGCAGCAATTGGGATTAGACTTTTTTTCTAGATATCTTTGGGGTGCAACTATAGCATGCAGCAATAAGCAGCACCTGCATGGCTGCACGCACATGTCTACATAAGTTAGAAATTTGGATGATGATATGTTTAGTTGACAGGCCATTAAAATAGCCTAATTATAATTCAACATTCTGAAAAAATTTTAAACAAAAATCCAATGAAAATGTGCCTACGTATTATTACTATTAATAAATTTGTATAGCTATTACCATTAGTTATAAATATTATAAATATAAATTATATTATTTATTATAACAAAGATTATAGATGGTTATATATTAAAACAGGATTGTCCAACCTTTTGTAGTTGGCGGGCCAATTTACACTTTTATATAAATACGGGGGGGCGCCAGAAGAAAAAAATTAATATTATTATCTATTTATATTTTATTTTATATAATGCAAATATTATTACATTATAGATTAAGTTACATATATTTAGAATTAATATTATGATTGGTAAGGTTTTTCAGAAATCAATTTTTAATATTAATTAATTTAATTGTTGGGAGGGCCAAAAATAAAGCCTTGAGGGTTAGACCATCCTGTATTTAAATATCTTAGGAAGGGCTAATATGCCCCCCCTATTTACGTCCATGGTAGATCTGTAATAGATTTTGAATCATTAGAAAAAAAAACTCAATAGAACATCAATCATTTAATGTTAAACAAATAATATTTTTAATTTTGTTTTAGAGAAATTTGACAGAATATTATAGTGCAGTTGATTGCCAAAATATGATTATTATATTTGCTTCCATGTTATTTGAACGTCGTATTATTTTTACTTCTAAAAAACTATACAGATTGAGTGCCTGTGTTCAATCTGCTAATGCAGTTCTATATCCAATGAATTGGCAACATATATTTATACCAGTATTACCTCAGTCACTTATTGATTACTTATTAGCACCAATGCCATACTTGATTGGTTTACCTCACACATTATTCCAAGTAAATATTTTATTTAATTTCAACTTAGTTTTTGTCATATTTATTACTATTTTTGTTGTTGTTTTTTAGAATTTGCAACGTAATGAATTGGGAGAAGTAGTTGTTTTAGATGCAGATAACAATACTATAGAAACACCATTTGATGATTTGGAAAATCTTCCAGCAGACGTGGTCAGTAAATACTTAATAAAAAATAACTTTTGTACTCTGTCATTTATAAGAGTAACCTTGGATAGCAGAAATAGGTATGACGCATGCCGAGAATTACGCTCTTGGAAGTGTCACTTTTTTATTTTAAAATTTGTCTTGCTTGGCTAACATTAACATAGTCAGGTGATTTTTTAATGCAGTCAATTTTTGAAAATAAAAGCTGTTGAAGAAAATTATTTATCGAATTAAATTTACTTATTGCTTCAGGGTATATGAAGCAGAATATAGATGAGTTTTATAGAATAGATATTTAATTTGTTTTGGTTTTATATTATAATAAGGAGATTTAACTATGAATGGTTTTGGTTGTAAAAAAGCTTCAAAAAAAGTAACTGTATTATTTTAAAATCTAGTTGGTACATAAAGAAGTAATTTTTTTAGTAAATAATAATTAATAGTTATCAATTTGTTTATTACTCTGAGCTTTATTCAAAGTTATTTTTTTAAAAATGCTATGGTTTATTAATTTTCAATTTAATATTATAGCAAATGTAATCCATAACTTAATTCCTATAATTTATTTTAGGTATCAACTTTACGACAACAATTACGTAAAAAAGGTACACTTTTAGGTGATGGTGTTTCAAGAGCATTTTTACGTGCTTTAGTTAAACTAATTGGTGGCTATAGAGATGCATTAAAATTTCATCAAGGAGAACGTATAACATTCAATAAAGAAGCATTTATAGAGTCTAGATCGTCAAATATGCAACCATTTTTAAAAAAAATGTTGGAATTACAGATTTTTCAACAGGTATAATTATTGTAAATATTTGAAGTAATGATAGTTATTTGTAAAATTAACATTATTACTCGTATTTTAATACTTTATTACTTAAATATATAATAGTTACAAAATTAATTGTTTTGTATATAGTTTATTGAGGAACGATTAGAGATGTTAAATGCAGGACTGGGTTTTTCTGATGAATTCGAAATGGAAGTGTGCAATTATCATGAGAAATCTAGTAATAAATTAAAGCATCAGTACAAAGATTGGACATTCACTGTGAAACGTGAAGGAACTGCATTATTTAAAACTGTTAAGAATGCAGTAAGTTAATAATTTTAAATTTTGTTTAATTAAAGATGTTAGCTATTGTAATTGTTATTGTTTACTATTATATTGATATACATAAAATAATAGTTTTATTTACAAATTATACGGAGCATATGGTTTATAAAAAAAATATATATATTAGGTTTATCATTTTGCATGTGGTGCTTATTTATTTTGTAAATTATTACTGTAGAATAGTAACAATTACAATTTTAATTATATTTTAGTTTAAAATTTTACAAAATTGATTACATGATGTGTTAGATAATTTTATTCTGTACTTTATAGAATATGAATTTATAGAAAAATGGATTTTTTGAAATACAATTTTAATGAAGCAATTTATACTTTAGTTTTTATTCATGAAGATTTTCTTAAAAATCATTAAATTAATCAGATTATTAAATTTTCAGGCTAACCCTACAGTAAGAAATGCTGTAAAAACGGTAAATTATTTTCATGTAAAATTAAAACTTTTATATTATATGATACGTTTTTAGGTTAAAGAACGAGGAAAAGATTTTCGGTTGGCCTACAAAGACATTCGATCAAAATTTAACGTTCCGAATAAAAACCCTCGAACTAAAATTGGTAACCAGCCAAACTCTGCACCAAATTCTCCTTCTATGCAAAAAAGACAATCATGGTCACATACAACAGCATCTGCTAGTTATCGTAAAGAAACTGCCAATGGATTACAAAAGTTAACTACATCACAAAAGTTAGCTAAAATTTATTTTTATTGTTACAGTTTTATCAGATATAAATTTTTATTTTTTCATAGTTTAAAAGATGCCTCAATTTCTCCACTACCACAAATTAATTTAAATTTAATGGAAGATCTACAAGATGTTATATTCAGAACTTGTGATACTAATGACTCACAACATTATACATCAGTATGTTAAATAAATTTAATGATTTTTATTTCTCGATTATTAATTATCTAATTATGAATGAAATTGTTGTGTTTAGTCCTGGGATGATTCAGTCAAATCAAACTTCATCATCAATGATGATTTAATCAACTCATCATTTGGGTCTGTGCCAAACGAGTGTCCTATGGAAACTAAAGATCTGATTCGATTAGATTCAACATCTAGTATAGACGATTTTGATCCTTTAAACAGTCCAACTAACAGTAATGGTTTGATTCCAGGAGTAGGTCTTAGTAATCCACTATATCAATATTTTGTCCCATTAAATAAAACTCAATTAGAAACCAAAAATAATAATGACCTACTTAACGAGTATGGATTAAACTTTGATTTGTTAAGTTGTTCTGACCAACCAGGTCCATCCATGTCACCAAGTCAGCCATCTGTACCACCATTACCACCCAAACCATCCAATTTTAAATCAAACTGGACAAAATTTGAATAAAACTACAGAGTTAATTTTATAATCCATGTGATAAAAAATATTTTATTTTGCAATTATATTACTTTTAATTTAGTGGTTACCACTTATAATAAATAAATTACAACACTGTCCATGTTTACATTTTATTAAATATTTTTTTTTTATATATATATATATATATATTATATACTCATATATTATTGTTACACCAAATATTAACAAATGGACCAGAATGTTGTGTCTGATTTAGATTGTATAACGCTCATAAATGTAGTTGTATATTACATGTTATACATGGTAAAAGATTGTATCATTTATTATTTTTTTGTTGATTGAAAATAAAATAAAATGAATAAAAATATGAATAAAAATAAAATCCTATGATTAACCATTATTTTTATTTGCTATTAATTATTACGTTAAGTGGGGATGGATTACTTAAGTTATCCATTAACTGGATAAAAAAAATATAATAATCAGCTATTACACTCAAACTATTCATATCATAGTTTACATTTTTCTTGAATTTCAAACTGTTTAAATGCCTAAAAATTTAAGTATTTGAAAATACACACTAGTTTCAAAGTTAATGGTTTATATATAGGGCATATATTCAAATCTATAAAATAATATTATATCTTTTTGTCATCATCTAAAAATGTCTTCAGAAAATAGTAAAAATTAAAATGTTTAACATTAGATATTGTCAGAAATTCTAAAACTTATATGATAATAAAATAAATATGAATTTATAATACTTTACTGTTGGACTGAAGCATACATAGTAAATTCATAAATTATAATTATTTTCTATCAAAATCTAAATATTTAATATATAATTTAATTTTCATTCAATAAGTATGCAATAATAGTTTTCAATATCACTGTGTATTAATATAAGAACAAAGACAAGTGTCAAGTATTAATTAAATTATTAAAAATAAAACTTGGCTTTTTAAATAGTATTGAAAAATCTTATTTAGTTAGTAGTACTATGTACATAGTATGCAGTAGCAAATGACAATTAGACAAAAGAAAGTTAATGTTTACTAGTTACAACCCATAAAAAATGTTTGTCTAGATATAAAAAAAAAATTATTGGTCGTGTGTAGTAGCAAAATTTATAAAAAATATGGACTGGGTAGTACAGTAAGAATCTGATTGTACATATTAAATTGTAAAATTATAAGTTTTGGTTGGGTATAGCAATCGATATCTAGAGATGACTATAACAAAAAAATATTATCATCTTAATGGTTTGTCTTAGTAAATTAGGATATAGCGGTAAATAAGTTAAATAAAAAACCACATTAAATATAATTTTTAATATTATTGTAAATAAAGAACATATTAAAATATTTCAATTGAATTATGAACATCAATATTACGGACACAAAATTAAAAAAATGAAGTACACATTTCTTTATTGCCAAAATCATTCTTCATTTATGATTATGAGTCCATTACTTTCAGTACTCCAATTGCTTCAGCGAGTCTATCCAATTCATCCTGAGACTGCTTAAGTTTTTCCTTATTTGCACTTCTTACATCTTCAGGAACTTTAATTTCGTAATCTGCTACATTCATTGCTTTATTTAATTTTTCTACGGTTTGAGTTAATAGATCACTCTTTTTTTTTAACTTTTCCACTTCCTTAGATGTATCAATCAAGCCCTGGTAAAAACACAAATTAATACTTGGAGTAATTTTTAATTATTTAATAAAAAAAAAAAAAAAAAATAATATTTTGCATTAATTGTTTTAACGAACCTTTAATAAAAGATGTACTTGGCATTTATCAGATATAGGCAGGATAGCACATCCAATTGGTATAGACGATGCATTTGCAAGTTCTACTTTACTGCAATTAGCAAAAGTAGCAATCTCTAATTTAAATTTAGTTACAGTTTGTAATGTACTTTCATCAGAACAATTAATATATGTTTCAGTTTTTGAACTTTTGGGTACATTATAATCTGATAAAGCCGATCTAATGCTATGAACAATTTTCTGAACAACTTCAACTTCATTTTCAATTTTTAAATCTCTCCGAGAATATTTTATCTAAATAATATATTTAAATATGTATAATTTATTATTTATTGTAAAGCAAACTATAACTTATTTTATTATACTTACTGTTTCGGGATACAAAGCAACAGATATACTAGGATATCTAGTAATATCAGAGTGTGGCAATCTTTGATAAAGTTCTTCAGTGATAAATGGCATAAATGGTGATAACAATCTCAATCCTGTGTCCAAACAGCAGAACAATACATTTTGAACAGTGTCAATTTTGTTTACATCGTTAGATGCAAATACTGGTTTAAGCGATTCCTGAAATTGGTGATCATAATATAACTTCTGTTTAAACTAAAATATGTTACTTAAAATTACCAGGTAAACATCACATAAGTCATATAACCAAAAATTGTAGCACGCAGTTGTTGCACCATTGAGTTCATAGTTTTCAAATGAAGTGTTACACAATTCTACAGCTAATGACAAGCGGCTCAAAATCCATGTATCCATGTTGTTCAAGTTTACAATCTATTAAAAATTTCTAATTACTAATAGTTACATTATTATATTTTATAAATTCATTTTAAAATACAAATTAAAATTTCCTAAGTTCAAAATCAAATATTTCAATTAATTACCTCTGATAACTGGGAAGGTACAAATTCTTTTTTAAAGTACATAAGTGCAAACTTTATGGCATTCCAGAGTTTATTACAGAAAAAACGATAACCTTGTACCCGGAGAATACTCAAATTGATATCATGACCTATAAAATAAATATAATAATGTTATGTTGAGTTAATAAATGGCAATTAGATAGCATAATATTGTGAATTAAAAACATGATTTAATCGCCCATGATTGGTTCATTTTTATTCAACTTGACATTAAAAAAATATAATTTATGATATTATAAATACTAAATCGTAGTATACCTTGAGACATGTACGAGCATAATGCAAATCGTAATGCATCTGTTCCACATTCAGGGATTCCATTAGGATAGTCTTGCTTCTGTCCTGCTTTAGCTTTTTCTATTTCTTTTGGGTCCAAGTTACTGTCAGAAAGTTGTTTGTTTAAATCTTCTAATGATATACCTTTAATAACATCTATGGGATCAACAACATTACCCAATGATTTGCTCATTTTACGGCCATGTGCATCACGTACAATGGAATGTAAAAAGATTTTCCTAATAATAAACATTAAGAAAATATTTTAAATTTGGTAATTTAAACTTATTACAACTTTGGAAAATTATATTGTTTAGTTTTTTTTACATTTTAAACATTACCAGTTGTTACATTGGTTCTATTAGTAATTCAGTTTTTATATTTATCCAATCAATGTTTTTCTATTTCCATTTTTTACCATGTCTAACAGTGAATTGTCTTTTCACTTACAAATTGGTAATAATACTAATAAATAATAACAAATAGATTTTACTCCAATTTGAAACATCATCAAATAAATCATAATAAATAAAGAAAAGCTATTTTTTTAACACGTCTCATAGAATGATAAACACAATTTCATATTATATTTAACTTTACATTAACTAACTATTATTATTTTTGTGTCATGCAGAAATTCTACTACTTTACAAGTTATCAAATCAAACTGAACCGTTAAAGTCTTAGAGTAATAAAGCCCACAATGCAATATAATTTTATAATACCATATAAGTTACCATAGGTGTGTCCAGACCTCCGTGGCTGGGGAGACAAATTGTAAAATTTTAGTTTTTACATATTACATAGGTTAGGTACTTTACATTGATAAAACCCTCCAATAAGTTGCTGGAGAGGCAGCTGCCGTCCTGCCTCCCCCGTAGACACACCAATCATAGTTATGTTAATAAATGTATTACTATGGTTTGGGATGAGACTTAAAACCAGTAGAATACAGCATCATATTATAATCAATATCTTTCCACAATTATTCTCAAACAAAATTTAAATCTAAACTGAATTTATCTTAAATTAATTTTTGAGCTGTAATTATTGTTTAAGCAGAAAAAAATAATTATTATATTTTTATACAATGCTACATTGATAGTAAATGTACATTTTTTAAATTCTAACATAATTATTAATTATTATAAGTATGTAGCTAATTAAACTTTTACTTACTTAAATGGTAAACAACCCATTAAACGCTGAGAGAAGAAAACCATACGTGCTACCCAAAAGAATAAGATATCATAGCCAGTTTCTAATAAAGTGCCGGGGAAAAACATTTTTAAATCATCTGTCTTAAAATAATAAAGAAATAATACTTATTATTAATTGTGTTGATATAAATATTATATTTTAATTAAATTTAAATTAATTACTTTATCAGGCCATCCAAATATAGAAAATGGAAACAGGGCTGATGAAAACCAAGTATCTAAAACATCTTCATCTTGTCGAAGTGAAATTTTTGTTTTGGGAACGTTGAATTTTTTTACTGCTTTTTGTAATGCTTCTTCTTCAGAATATGCACTCACCCAACAATCATCCTCATTAATCTAAAATTGTTAGTGTTTATAATTAAATAATTTTTTTATGTGTTATTTTTCTACTTACAGAATTTGGAGATTGATTATCAATAGTAACAAAATATGCAGGAATTCTATGCCCCCACCAAAGTTGTCTAGATATACACCAGTCTCTAAAAAATCACAATATTGTTTATATAATTTTTACTTATTAATATTTTATAATTACCTAATATTATCCATCCAATGAAACCAAGTTTTATTATGTTGAGATGGTATAATTGTGAGATTACCATTTTTGACAGCTTCTGATGCTTGTTTAGCCATTTGGTCACAACGAATGTACCATTGTGGTTTAATGAGTGGTTCAACAACATCTTTGGATCGACTACAAATGGGCACAATCATTGGATTGTCAACAGTTTCACAATAAAGATTCTTTTTTTTCAATGCTTGTAAAATAGCTTTACGTGCTTCAAATCGTTTCATTCCCTTTAATATTAAATTGTAGTAAAATTTAAAGTTGAAAAGTATTATATTAAAAAACACATACATTAAATTCAATACAATCGCCAATAATTACACCATCATCATTAAATATTGTTATAAATGGTAGGTTGTGGCGTTTACCAACTTCATAGTCATTAGGATCATGAGCAGGAGTTATTTTTACCGCACCTTAAATAAATTATTAAAATTTTGAAATATTAATAATAATAAATACATAATTTATGGAAAACTTACCTGTTCCAAAGTCTTTTTCAACAAAATTGTCACAAACTATTGGTAATTTTCTGTCACAAAATGGATGTTGCACATATTTACCATGCAAGTGTCTATATCTAGGATCAGATGGATGAACTGCTACAGCTGTATCTCCCACAATGGTTTCAATTCTAGTGGTAGCTACAATAATTTTTTCATCTTCTCCTATGACTTTATAAGCAAATGATACGAGAACACCAAACTCAACTTTTTCTTCATAACCTGGTATCGATAGGAAAGTTCGACCAGGCAGTTCAATTTTGTCTACCTATTATACAGTAAGAACTTCTCAAAATAAATTTGCATTTTAAATATTAAATTTAATATTCTAAGTTGTATTAAAAATATTAATTAACCTCAATATCAGAAATAGCACTTTTTAAAGCACATGACCAATTTACAAGACGGTTACTTCTATATATATCACCACTTTCATGTAAACGTATAAAAGCCTCCGTGACTGCATGACTGAGTTTAGGGTCCATAGTGAAACATGCACGGTCCCAATCCAACGAAGATCCTAATAACTTTAGTTGTGTATATATACGATCACCTTTCCTAAGATATAATTATACTTTAAATTAAGATCTTTCTTTAATGTTTGGGTTCAAAGTCAGATTTAAATTTATTTCTTCATTCAATACTAACTCTTTTTTCCACTCCCATATTTTCTCAATAAACTTTTCACGGCCAACATCATGTCTATTTTTTTTTTCTTCACGCCACAATTTTTTCTCAACTACTACTTGCGTTGCAATTCCTGCATGGTCACAGCCAGGATTCCATAAAGTAGTTTTTCCATTCATTCGATTCCTAGTAAATATTGAGAACATAATGATTATTTAAAATAATTTATAATTATATGGGGTGATTATTTTATCATGAACCACTCATTATTTCAAAAAATATTCATGTTTTTGAAAATATTTTCTTACATAGTTTCAAGTTGTTAAAAAATCAACGTTTTTATTAAAATATTATATTTTTTATCCTTAATTTTTTTTACTTTTTTGAATGACACACATAGTTTCAATTTCATATGCCAAAGCAGAATATTTTTCTGAGTATTTTGATATATAAAAATTGAATTTAGGGCGAGTTTATGAGTTATATGTATTTAAAGTTTAGACAAGCAGAGTAGTAGCAAACATTTTGCAGGGTAACCCCGTACCACACCACTCCACGCATTAAAACTTTAAATACTTATAACTCATAAATACTCGCCTTAAATTCAATTTTTATGTATCAAAATAATCAGAAAAATATTCTGCTTTGGCATATGAAATTGAAAATGTGTGTCATTCGAAAAAGTAAAAAAATCAAAAAAATTAAGTATCAAAAATATAATTTTTAAATAAAAACATTGATTTTTTAACTACTTGAAGCTATGTAAGAAAATATTTTCAAAAACATGAATACTTTTTGAAATAATAAGTGGTGCATGATAAAAGAATCATCCTATATAGCAAAATTAAAAAATAAATAAATAAATATTTAAAATATATTTACCACCGGGTAATTGCATCCTCCACTGCATTAGTGAGAGCATGTCCTAAATGTAAAGATCCCGTTACATTAGGAGGAGGAATAATCATTACAAATTTTCCTTTGGGGTTATCTTCTAATACATTTTTTTTCTAAAATGTAAAATAGATAAACATAGATATTATGAATAAAAATGATAATACAAGGCTATAAGGAAGTTGTATATATATAAAAGTTAATATACATTAATATATTTTTTTAAATTATTTTTAACAATTTTATTTTATAAAAACATAAAAACTGTATTTAATGTCTAAGGTATACCCCATATTCCGGTTTAAAAAATCCTTCTTTTTCCCACCAGCTATACCATGCAGCTTCCACATATCCAGGGCTATATGAATCGGGCATTGGGCATGAAACATCTTTCTTTTCGCCAGGTTTAGTATTCTGTGTATATACTGCTACTCCTTTTTCTTTCTTAACTGGCTCTTTTTTTTCTTTTTTCTAACATAAATAAATACTTTATTAATTTAGCATAAGATTACTGTTTAATGTAGCTAACCTATAAATACAATATTTTTAGGTAGATAAAACATATCTAATACTTTACATTTATTTTTATTATATGAGAAAAAACATGTGTCATGTATATATAACAGGTAGAATACATACTTCTTCTTTTGGTGTATTCTGTTTTTGATCTTGTTTTTGTTTAAATTTTTCCAATTTGGCTAATTTCTTGGCTTCCTTTTCTAATTGCTTGGCTGTTTTTACTGGTGGCTCTTCCATAGTAATTTATTTAATATTACTATAATAACTAAAACAGTATTTTTTACATTAATACTTTAATATGCTACTAAAATATGATATACAAAGTAGTCAACTTATTGACTTACAAAGACAGTAATTTAAAAATGATACACGTATTGAGTATCAAATATTTGATCACAAAATAACATAAATATTATTATCGAAGATCGTGCCACTGCCACACGGCATTCACGACTCACGAGTCACGATTCAGTATTTCAGTGAACAGTGAACTAACTGAACCGAACTAACCACACTACCACAGCAAACATTAATTAAGCAGTTTACAGCCTTACAACTTACAGGATGTATGGCATAGAATATAGATAGTGATGTATGGCCTGTTCGCTGTTTTTGAAAGTAATAATCTCTTATCACAAAGACTACTCTGTTTTTGTCTACTAGAGGTAGACAGTGTTATTGTTTGTTATGTGGTGTTGATTTTAACCCTTATCAATTAATTGTAAGCAGGATGCAGGATTAATAAAACTAATGTCCCAAAATTCTAAATACCTAGAAAGTAAATATTTTTATTAGATTTTGATTCTGAATGAAATTATGATAATTTTGGTTTTATAAAAGTTTCTATGATGTGGCTAATGCCATATTCTAAGGTAAGAGCAATAAATATGTTTCAAACAACGATTTTGGAGATGGTTTCTGATGTTTCTGCTAGTCAATTTGATTTAATCTGCACTTTTTTTTTGGTTAGGGGTGTTGAACAATAGCATACAAAATATAGATAAAGTATATTAAATTTAATAAATTCTGTTATATGATAATTGTATAAATTTCTCAATACCTACTAAACAAAATAAACTGGAAAATGGAAATTTTTATGTAAATCCTATTTGTAACAAATTCAATTAATTTTTTTGAACATCAAACATCATAAATGGATAATTGTAGGTTGTCATTTAATATTAAGAAATATAGAGATTTTAAATGTAAAATTTTTTTTCCATTTATGTATAACATTTTCATTTTCAAGTGAAAATACTTGATAATTTAATGTAAGGTTTCTCTATCATTCATGTCATACTCGATTAAAAGCTTCAAAAATACATAAACAAAATTTATTTTTTTATTTTAAACTAAAATATTTAAAATTTGTTAAAATTACAAAAATGTGTTAATTGTTTATAGGTAATTTAAACAATTTTGAATGTTAACAGTTTATAAAATTTTGGAAATTCTTTGTAAGTTTTTGTTATTAGAATTCAAAAAAATGTTTATAGTAACAAAATGCATTTTTTATGAGCAATATCGAAGCTTAAATTTAACGACATTGCACAATAATTCAAAAAGTAAAAATATAAAAACTTATTATATTTCGTTACCTAATACCTTCAATTTTATTGGTGAGAGCTTGAAAAATGTTTTTAATATGTCAATAAGTAAAAGTATAAATAATTACTGAGAATCATTGAAAATGTTAAAGAAATGTCAACAGTTTACTAGTGCATTTTGAAATGAGTTCTAATAATATGAATCATTTAATTTTCTTGAATGCAATAATTTATTGGTATTTTTAATTTAAATACCAGTTACTCTAACTCTTTAAGTAATTAGCACCCAGTGGTGTACAAATTTTTTGGAAAGGAATATGAAGATTTCTGAAATTAAATTTTATCACCTTTGACTTAATTCTAATTGGATTTTATCTTAGATTATTAATTAACTCGGTTGATATTTAATATGAAAGGAAATTCCATTAATGTAATATAAACAAAGAAACTATTTTTTTTTTGCCATATTACTTTATTATTTCATTGATTTATTGAATACAATATAATTAATTATATTGTTTTATTATATTTGAATATAAAAAAAAAAAAAATATTATAACTGTAGTATTTTTATTTCATCAAAAGATTAATCTTTACGAAGTTGAACTACACCTGTCTTGATTCCATCTTTTTTAATTATGTTATACACTACTTCATCTCCAGTGTATATATCACGCTCTCCAGCTGCAGTAAATGCATCTTTAACCAAGCTCAATGCTTCTTCTTCAGTAACAGGATTATCAGCAGTCCGGTTTCCCAACTAATACAAAAAAGTTTTTTACAATTATATGATTAATAAAAATACGTACATTATTGATATTTATTTTATTATTTTGTAATGTAGTTTTAAATAAGTTATATTATTTAGTTAAATACATTTTAGTACGCAACTAAAAAATAAACATTTATTTTAATACTGTCAAATTAATACTCTATAAATTCATGAATATCATCTAGTACAGCCATATTCAACCTTTTTTTTTATTTGGGCCACATAAAATATTTTAAAATATTACGTGGGTTGCATGTCGAAATGAACAGAAGGGAAAACAATTAAGAATACATTAATATATTGTGTATAACATTTTTTTTAATAATTCAATGAGTCCTGTTTGGGCCATATAAAAATAACTGGCGGATATAGATGTATAAAACGGCACCAAATATCTTTTAGTTAGGTACTGGCATCATCATTTGTTTAAAACATTAGTTGTTTTAAAATTTTAAACATGCTACTGAATATTAACTGTTTGTGTAGAGGAAAATACAAAGAACATACATTTGATAGATAGTTTACTAACCAAATACATTTTATGATAAAAAGCTTATTGAAAGAATTTTCCACAAGAAGGAATGTTCAATAAAAGTAAATTTAATTTAAACTGTAGCTTACCCAACTATCCAAAAATGGTTGCATGAGAACACCAGAACTGCCACCAGCAGTGTAATTTACTTTTTCACAGTGACCTACAGGATCATAGCTGTATAAACAACCTTCACCATTATTATCGAGTCCAGCAAGTACATTGTAGACATAGTATGGGAAGAAACGTCTACTATACAATAAAGTAGATAGTAATTGAGCAATAGAATTAGGCTGCATTATTGTGTTATGATCGTACAAATATGACTGAAAAAGTAATACATTTAAATAAGTATAAATATTTTATATTAATAAGTAATATTTTTTTACCTTCAATTGAGACTGAATAATATTGGTCAATGATAATGTGTCACACCAACATCCTGTGCACCCAAGAACTGATTTGTCAGATAGTTGGAATAACTTTGATTGTTTACGTGTATAAATCATATAGCCTTCGCTAAGACGCGTGTCAGAAGCAACAATTGCAAAATCCTTACCACTAATGGCAACAATTGAACTGTAAATATTTAAAAGTAATCATTAAGTATTCACCATAAATAATAATAATATAAGTTAAAAGAAAAAAAAAGACTATTAAATTTCTAACTTACCCTCCATTACTTGCATACGGTTCAAAGTTACGTGCTTTCGGCGCCCCTCTATCAATAATTGTATCCATATTTAAGGATAGTGATTTGAAATTAATTTCAATTAGTTTAAAATATTTTAATATTTAAAGAAACAAAATGTAAGAATTGATTATTGATTACACTTGAGACAGTTTTTGTTATTATATATAATACCAATAGCAAAATGACGAGTTAAAATTTATCTCACATCCAACCTAACCTAAAAATAATTAAAACAATTGTTATCATATTATCACTATCAAGTTGTAGTACTATCTTTAATCGTGCATCAGCTGCTGCGTAGCTGCTGTGACGTGAGCATTTCTCCGTTTTTCATTGGTCTGCCGTCACCACAGCCGCTATGGCGCTATAGCCGTCGCCGCCGATGACTCCACCACCACTCCACCACCAAACAATTTGGAGAAATGCTTACGTTACGGACTTGCGTATCACGAGTTGCTGACATACGTCCTGTATATACTATAATTATTTTGTCGTGGTCATTGGTCTGACACTCTGACAGTCTGACGTCTGATTGCTGCAATATTGCTTGCTGACGACTCCTGAGATTATAACATTAAGTATTTACGAAAGGCCTAAGTTAAAAAGTAGTATAGTATTAATAAACAATAACCGCGATTGATATTATATTAATCAGCATTGCATATTTTTTATTGATAAGTAATTTTAATAGGTTCAATATAATTTTTACATTTTAGTTCATATCTACATGCAAATTATTATTTATTATGTATATTTTGATGACACCAGATAAAAACATTAATTAGATGTAGAAAAAAATTAATACTCGCGTCAATCACGAACACAATTATTACAACTTGAGGGATTTTAATAAATTAAAAAACCGAGCAAAACAAATTAAAATGTTTTCAAAATACTAAAAATAATACACCACAATACTATCTGCTACAGACAAATTGAATGAATTACTTACTCAAAGACAGGTAAAATACATTATTTTAAATCATTGAGTATAATAACTAATTGTTGTGCCAACGCTTTATTAAATTACTGAGGTACCCACTACCCACTCACTATAAAAAACAGAATTCTTTTTTTAATATTTATGAATTATTTATAAATGTAATACCTAATTAATTAATTAATTAAATAATTTAAATATTTAACTTGTGTATTACTGTAAAGTGATTTCAAATTTGTTTTTATTATTAAACTATTTACAGTAAATTATTATTACACGTCCAGCATTCATCATTCCTAATACCTAAAAAAATTCCAGGAGATTTACCCCAATTGTAACTGATGTTAGACACCAGTAATGACTAACTATCTACATAGCTATAAATTTAATTAACAAATATAATTACTTTAGAGTTTATTGTTCATTAGATGTTTTTAGTAACAGTAACAAATAAAATATAATATTAATGTAGTTATATGAATGTGCTATTACAGTTTTTCTTGTTCTTATTTCTAAACTGCATTTTTATATGTTTTTTATGTTGCATTATATTAAACTTGCAATCTCAATTTTTATATTATAAATTTTAAAAATAAATTTATGTGTTGAACATTTTGTCACAATATACATTAAGTATCTACCATTTTATTACTTATACTAATTACTAACTAAAATAATATATTATTTATTTTCGTTTATGTGATGTATAAAATACTAGGCCAAAGAACTCATTACTCATTAGTAGGTACCTAAACTTCGGGTAATCAAAATGTTCAAAAGAATAATTTGAAACAGTGGCTATGTACTGATTTGTTTCAAGGTCTGATTTTGGTACAAGTCAATACGTTTTGTCGGTATATTGCGCAGTCAGGTAATTTATTGAATGCTTGATTTATACCTAAATCGATCAATGCAGTCTGTCTATATCATTTAATTTAATGTAAAAAAAAAATTAAAATATTGTAAAATTTAAAATAAATATATTATTCAATGATTATTTGAAGTGTATTATGTTCATGTTGATCATAGATTAAAAATAGTAATACATTGTTAATGTTGAGATATAAATTCCCTATAGGCACAGGCGTAAATTGGGGTTATTAGCACCCCTAATTTTAAAGTAGCACCCTTAAATATTTTTTTTATAATATCAAAATCAGTAGCTATTCAACGCTATGCCCGGTAAATGAAGAGCTTATGCACCCTCAGTTTTTTTTTATTGAAATTGTGCCTATGCTCATAGGTACTCAGTATCTGTACCTAGCCTCTTAGGAACTTTTTTATTTTTAGTTGCGCAAATTAGGATTAAATATTATTATTTTTTATTTTTTTACAATTCAGCAAATTTTTTGTAAATTTCATTAAAACAATTTATCACTGGTTGGTACTGGTGACTGCTACTTGCTTAATAGTATAAATATTAATTGTTATTTGATTTTAAAAATTAGTTATTAATTGGTAGATAAAATTGTGTATAAAGCTCAATAAAATCTATTACTGAATATTTTCATTATTTGATGTATTCACACAGACCCATAAAAGGGTTTATTGATTTGAATATTAAATATTTATTAGATCCACCGAAGGTTATTGAGATATTTATAAAGGATATGATAATTTATGTCCAATATGACATTTAGACATATTAGGTAGAATGAATAACGATACTGAAGTACTTTTTAACAGAAAATTTTCTGATTCTATTTTGTCAGTTTAGGACATTTTTGATACAAGTTTTTATTTAAAATATATATATTTAATATTTACATTTATAGATTAAGAGTTGATTAACGTAAAAAAGTTTTAATTAGGTAATTAAAAGGAGATATATTTTTATTAGTGTTACCTTTTCTAATACAATAATTAGCAGAGTAACACTTAAAAAATAAACCTGTATGTAGTATGTATATTCTTTTTATTTATGTTCTAAATTATTATGCTTGATTGTGTTGTTATTGAATATTTTTATAATCATTTTCAGAATTATTAACTAAAATGAATCGTCAAGCATTCAAGTTGATAACATTTGATGTAACTGGTACTTTATTAAAATATCGAAGTTCTCCAGCTGTAGAATATTCTAATGTTTTAAATAAATATGGCTTAGAAGTAAAATTATCAACTCTCGAAAATTTGATTAATAAAAATTGGACATTTATGACAAAAGCACATCCAAATTTTGGTCTTGATACTGGACTTAAATGGGAAAACTATTGGAGAATTTATGCACAAAATGTTTTTAGCAAAGCATTTCAGATAGAAAATATCACTGACAATGTACCTCTGAGGGATATAATTGACGATTTAATGATGACTTACAGTACTGGAGAAACATTTAAAGTACAAAATGGAGCAATTGAGTTATTGGATTATTTGAAAAATGAAAAAATATCTTTGGGAGTTTTGACTAATTATGACCCAAGAATTAAATCTATGTTAACAAATCTTGGCCTCTCACATTATTTTAAATTTATTTTGTCATCATATGAAGTGAGATCAGAGAAGCCAGATATTAAAATATTTAGAAAAGCAGAATCATTTATTGAAAAGGGTTTAAACCGTAAGCTATTTTTGCATATTGGTGACTCTTATTTATTGGACTTTAAAGGTGCAAAAAATGCTGGATGGTCTGCATGTTTAGTTCATATAGATAAAAATATAATTAAACAGTACCCATCTTTAAGTGATAGTGTATTTGATGATTTTACCGCTTTAAAAATATTTTTAATGTCACGCAATTCAAAAAAAATGTATTCTGAACAATAGAATTATCATTTTGAACACTTGTATTCTTTCAAATATGCTAGACCTTTTGTTTTATATTGGTTAAGCTTTTTTTTAGTAAAATTAACTTATAAAACACTTCAGTCTATTTATTAATAGCTATTTATTTGTAATTGTAAAACATTTCTTCTTAAATTAGTTTGAGCTAAAAAGAATAAATGTATAATAACTTTAAGTTAATATTGAGCCTTTTTTATTTTTAAAAATTTTCAGATAATAAAAAAATTAAGAGTAAGAATTTTTTATTTGTTATTAAAGTTGTTTTACTTTGTGGTGATATTGATATTTCTTTGTATGATTGTTTTCTGATTTCTTTTTTCTCACGGTTATTGCTTTTCATCCTATTGTAATCTACTTTAATTAGTAAATTGTATTATCGATTTATACATGAATATATTTTTTAACTCATTATAGGTATTACCATTAATACCTAATTAAGTAGTTTTTAAAATAGTAAGTTTTATTTCTTGTTAGCCCAATTTGTTTTTATCAAATATTGAAATGTTTAACTAAGTGCTATATAGTTTAATACCTATATTTGTAATTGGACAAAAAATAAAAACATTTTCTTTTTTTTAAAACTCCAATATAAAATTTTCATTTTCTAAAATCTCTTTATTATAATAGTTTTATTTTTACAAATTGTTTACACATTTTATGCATTTTTTATATATATTTTTTTAAATTTAACTGTATATATATGTAATATATAAATTTGTTTTCTATTAAAAATAATACATCAAGAAACATTGATGAATACTAATTACTAAAACTCAACAATATTATCTACAAATTTAGAATTAATTTTTATTGATAATTAGTACTTAACTTTTTACCATTTTTCATAACAATTACAAAAAAATCAACGAGGGTTTTAGTTTTTGATATAACTACTTAGTCTTTTTAGTTTGACAAATGTAGCTATTATTATTATTATTATTATATTATTCTGTAGGCCAAATACATAATAAATTATTCTAAAACAATATTATTGCAAAATTGACTATATAATAATGTATGTTTTTGCATTTTTTTAAATACAAAATATACTGGAGAATAACAAAAAATTATAAGAAGTATTTTTTTGGGAAAAACATTGTAAGTTCCTTGTCCTTAACATTTAATAATAGTACGGTTTCTCAGTCATCATGAGCTTTGTTTAAAATTTTGTTTGTAATTTACAAAAAAATTATTTAATTTCGAGTTTATGTACAAATGAACAAAATGTATAAATATTCAATAAAAACGATAACAATATTTACAAAGAACACTTATTCGTTTACACTAAATACGGTACACAGTTTAAATATTATTAGTATTGATAAATTTTATTTTTAATTGAATGTTTTAATTTAAATTTTATGTTTTATGTACCTATCACTATAAGATTTTAATTATAATAATATAAGGAACCTATCTTAACATGAAAACATAATTTACTATTTAAACAATAATTAAGTAAGTGTGTGGAAATGAACCTACTATATGATCATACTTTAATTATGAGCCTATTTTTTGAATGTAAAATTTAAAAGAGATTTTTCGTAAAAAAAATATAATATTAACAATTATAATTATGAATTATGATGTGATAAATATATAATATAGTCATGGAGCACCAACAATAGGCCTACAATAATTTGTATAATATACAACTTGGTGATGTGTACGGCTTGTGTGCGTATAGATAATCATATTAACAAGATTAAATTAATGTATGGTTAATTATTATTGATATAATATTAATCATTAGCTTGGCTGGTCCACACACGCATACATACCTACAATTTACATATTATGTAATACTGTTCGAGTTGCGTGTTAAATAATAAAACTTCCACTTCAATTTAGTAAAGTAGGATCATCAAGAAATTATATGGTTATTATATAGGTGTATTTTAAAAAAGTACAAAAAATTTGGCGATGTATGCATGATCACATGGGTATTGGATATATAGCAACAATAATATTTTTTGAAATTTCAAAACAACGAAAAGATTATACCCCGCGAGGCCGTGAACGTCATCATTTGTTTATCATGTTTTTTAATTTAAATTCTAATTTTAATGTGTTACTTAATATTTTTAAGTGCTTAACGCAAGTATTCTTAAGACTATATTATTGTTTTTATAATTAGGTGATAGTTGAGCGTTAAATCAAATCGGACGTATTTTTTTTTAAATTGTGTGACACATTAAAATAGACGTTTATTTATTATTTATTATGTTGATTCATTTTGTATGATTGTAAACTGAATTTTTGATATTTTTTAACTTTAGGTATACTTATTTGAAATGTACATAACGAGTGTGCAATAATTGTAACTAGGTCATATTATAGCTTGGCTTAAAAAAAAAAATAATTATTAAGTTAAATTTAGTTAATAAATCCCTAAAACTGGTTCAAATTATTTGCACATTTTTTGAATACCTATCTATACACAATATAATTTCCTGTGTAATGTATATAGCATTGTGGCTGAAAATAATTGAGTATCATATAATATGTAAATACTAAATAGGGAATATATTATAATAAGTGTGTATAATTTATTAATACCGGATGATTAGGTACTTTATCAAGCAACATAAATGAAAAAAGAGATATTTAAGTTTTTTACTTTTTATAATGACAATATACCTTTAAAAATCCTTATTGTAATTAGAATATTTTCAGGGTATTTTTAATTTTGAATATATTATATATTTTTCTAAATAGTTTATGTATTACAATAAGAATTTTAAGTAGGTTGATATAGTTGAGCCAAGTGGAATGGTACAGGCCACAGGGGTACACCACAAAATGTTGGTCTACTATACTCAACTTATCTTAATTATAACTGATTAACTACTTAGGTATACGAAATTTGATTTTTATATATTGAAATACTTCGAATAATGTATTGCTTTGAAATATAGAATTAAAATTGTAGGTATGTTGTTTTTCAAAAAAGTAAAAACTTAGTATACCTAGGCAAGGATTAAAAATAAAAAATAAAATTATTTTTTCAAAAATGTCGTTTTTAACGTCTTGAAACTAAAAAAAAAGTTATAAATAAGTGTATTTTGTGAAATGAATTAACTGGTATAGGTTATCTATATGAATAATATTCAATAGATAATGGTGGAATATCACTGAAGGACGTTAATTGGTATTTGGCATTAATAATAATCAAAGGTACTTATTATAGGCCTGTAATATTACAAATTGAATATTGATTACCAAAACCATTACATTGATAGATAGTAGGTTTTATTCGTAGATCATACGAATAGGTACATAGGAATATTAGCATATTAACTTTTTAGATTTCATTTTATTTGAAATCGCTTGATTGTAGAAGGTATCCTAACGTATGTAAGGTAGGTATATTATGGCTGTTATATGTCAACAATAAAATATTATAATGAAAAAAGATCGAAATTGTCTTACGAATAAGCCTTACATATAATATATGCTCTATTTTTTTTTATTATAATGTATGTTTATAAATATTTGTTAAATATTTTTTGTTGATACAACGTTTTGTTCTAGATTATTATTATAATAAATAATAATAATAATAATAATAATAATAATAATAATATTTTAATAATAATAATAATAATATGCATATAATAATATTATATATGCAACGGTTTAGTCCATTTGGCAAACGTGATTACTGAGCGTGTGACTCGACCGGCGAGTTACGTTCGGAGACGTCATCATGAGGGAACTGCCAGTGTTGACGCATACAGCACACACCTCCGGGTCCGTCGGAGAGTGTTGTACTGGTGCTGTTTTTGTGTAAGTGCCATGAAACAATAAAAAAAAAAAACGTAACATTAAATTAAGAAATTAGCAACACTCGATCGAGTTAATGAATAATAGTATGGTACATTCTACGTCAGTTGTTGTGGAGTTACATGTATTTTACACCCCCTCTTTTTTATCCACACACATACACTGCATTGGTCAGACTAAGACAACACGCGGGTGTAGGATCCTCTTAAAAAGAAATTGAATGAAGGCAATGGCTTATAAATAATAGTATTATATTGTCGGATAACCTTCCTGAGAGCATAAAGATAAAAATAGACGTAGTAATGATATATAATTGAATATACAAAATAATAAATATAAGTGATATACTGATATAATTATATTATATATAAATCTGGGTATTTTGTACCTTATGAAGTTTTCAGTGATTATATTTTTAATATATTTAAAAAAAAATAGTTTAACTTCTCGCGAGAAAAATACAATAAAAATGAAATAAAATTGTATTTATTGTAATAAGCATATGTATACGTATAAGCGCGTGGTGTTATTGATTGGTCGTTGATAAATAGGTACTTAATAGTAAGATAATTGGTACTAAGACCACCCCTCGTGTATGACCATTTTTTGAAACTTCACTTTTTTATGCTGATATATCAGCACGTATCATGTATACGTATACGTACTTTTCAGTTACATAAAATTTTTTAACTTTTGCCAGCAAAGATTTCAGTAACATAATAATATGACATATGATTCATACTATACTTTTAAATATATAAACATTATAAACTATAATGGTTATTCCAGTGAACTATTTCAGTCCCATCTTGGAAAAACACATGCAAGGTAAAATATTAAACTATATTATACAAATTACCTACTAGTGATATTAAATTGTATATAATAACACATTATGTCAGTACCTAATAATTATATCTATATGGCTATATAATAATTGTTGGTTTTATTTTTAGATTTTAAAATTTATACATAAATACATATATATATATATAGATTATAGTGGGTAAATATTCGTCAATGGTTTTTGATGGGGATAAAAATGAATATTACCCACCTACCTACATTTTCAGTATATTTTATGTTTATAATTATTCGATTAGTTTATGAAATCATTTTAAGAGAAAAACAGTTTATTTGAAAATATTTTATAGGTACAGCATTTCACTTTATAAATATTAAGTGGACGTCTACTTATCTTTCATAATATTTATATGATAAAATTTAGAATTAATAAGTATAAAATGCTTTTACTTAAAAGATAAATGAGGTTTTTAATAAAGTTCAAGACGTACCTACTACTTACCTACTTACATTTCAAAACTTTATAGAAAATATTTCAAGGGTCTTAATTAATATAAATTATATACATAAAGGTATACCTATAGTAAGTCGATTAATTTATAAAAAAATGAAAATTCAATAAATTCAGCTGGTTTATAATGCTTAAGTACCTATAACGAACATTTTTTATTAGTTATTTTTGGGAATAAACTGTTGGAATTTTTTTTTTAATTATCATTCAAATAATAGGTACCTATACTTCAATCAAGAAATTTAATTAGAATATTACTTATATATAATTATGACATATTGTCATATTGATACCTTGTATGTACTTACATAAATAATAAGAAACATGCAACATTACCCAAAAAAGATATATAAAAAGCATAGATAAGAAATCAAAGAGATATTTATGTATATATTAAGCAAATATTCTATTTTTCGCAGGATTTTGGGTTATGACTAAGCTAATGAAAAACGAGAAGTTATTTTGTAGGTGTATAAATTCAATACGCGTTATCATTTATTATAATAGCACTACTAATATGATTTTATATAAATTCTCTCAAAAAATTAAAATGTAAGAAAAGTGTACGTAGATTAATATATAAAAAAAGAACCGATTGAGCTTACATGAGTCTGGCAAAGGTTTCTCCTCAGCCACCATTAATGATGCCCTTTCGGAGGGCGGTAAATGCTCGTCTAACGCGTTTGAATAGTTTAACATACTCCTGTGAACAATGTTTAATACTGGATATTTGTTTTTGTTTCCATTTAAGTATGTAGTAATTTTGCTATTTGGTATAAAATATTAGTGATAGGTATATCAATATAAAATAAATCAATGTTGAATAAAATTAAAAAAAATAATATAATGATGTACAAAAGAAAAAATACATAAAATAATTTTTGATGAAGTCAAACGTCTTAAATAAATAAATAATACTAAATAATAATAAAAATAATAATTATTAAATATAATATTTAATATGTTATTGTATGTTGGGAGTATAAGAAGCGTTATTATCCGTGTCTAACGGTGTGTCCTCTGGTTTCACTAAAGTGATCGTAGACGTGGTTTTACTAGCCTCGATCTCTACCAAACTGAAAATATATTTAAAATAAATAATAGTAATAATATCAAACAACTCAAAATAAACATATCTAATAAAAAATAAAAATAAAATAACACATGCATTAAAGAACTAAAAAATAGTCACGTTATGCAAAGCTTCAACACCTTTTTATCACATTTTATTAGAAGAATATATATATATATATATATATATATGTAATAGAGTAAAAGTGCATTTTTATAAGTTAATAATATAAGTATTACAAAATATTTTATTAGTGAAGAAATGATACCGTCATGATTTTTACGTAAATACTATAGGGCGTAAACACGAGCAAAAATAAAACAAATTTAAATTTATAAAATTAATTAAATACATTTATAAATATTTTAACGTGAACTTTAAGATATTTCAGCTCATGCACTTACCCGTATAAGCGACTTGATTCCAAGACGCTTCCTCTGTTTTAGCAGCGTATATAAAATTTAAGCATTAGATTTTGTTGACAAGAATGTTATTTTAAAACCAAATATTTATGATTATAATAATTTCTAAAGAATATCCCACCTGCCGTTTTGCCGAAATAGAGCTAGTATCTCTTCGAACGTTTTGTTTTTGGTCTCTGGCACTTTTTTATAAGTAAATATCCAGAATATTGCCAACAATACGCTGAACGGTAGGAATGTATAATTATCCAATGCAGTCTAAAGAACAATTATGAATAAATATTAAATAAATGAAAAAAATTAAATTTTGTTAAAATACCTTGAAACGTCTGTTAAAAATATTATAAATTAGCTGACCTTTAGAGGTTGGAAGCCTATGCCGACGGCGAAGTTGGCCACCCAATTTATGAGCACGGCGATGGACATAGCCGCAGGCCGAGGACCCTGGCTGAAGAGCTCCGCAGTTATCATCCAAGGTATGGAGCCTGGACCAACGGCGAAGAATACAACAAAACCAAGTATTGATACGACGGCCAAGTACGACATCCAGTCGATCATTTCCTGCACAAAACCAAAAAACTCCTAAGGGACGCTAGTAGCTAGTTCAACGTCCCAAGCCAATATTCTCAAGTCATAATAAATCAAAAACAATAAATACTTTTAAATGATAAAAAAAAAATTGTGACTTTAAGAACTTTGGCTGGAACGATGTAATTGTAGAAAAAACAAAAATAATAAAAAGCTTTATTGCAAACATAAAATAACTGCAAGTTTAGAGATAATATTTAAAATAATGTATGATTATGTTAGGTAGTACCTAATAGGTACCTAGTTAATCTGATGAAGTAAATTAAAAAGAAAAAATAATTTTAAATCCACTAAAATATTAACTAAAAATACTTTTAAATATAAGTACAGCTAATTGTGAAGTACCCATAAAGAATACATTTAAATAAAATATGTAATAAATATATAATCTTTTCAACAGAAATAATTTTTTTTTAGGATTGAATATTGATAAACTAATTGGTACTTAAACTATACATCATAGTCGACATAGTCTATCCAACAGTTTGCCTTAGACATCGCGGCCCGATGAAAATCGGTTCTTCTACGCATCCTTACGTAACATAATCCCACCAACTACAATGGCAGACTGTTGAATGGGGTACGGATAATTGGAGTGTTGTCTTGCTGGACAGAGTATACAATTTATACTGATAATAGTGATAATAAAATATATAATATAGGTAATGAGTAATGACAGTAGTATGCAAATTTTAAAAACTAACATTTTGTACTTGAAATAAATTTATACATTTAAAGATGAATAAAATAAGGTATATTTTCCCTGTTTTTGCTCTTTATCTTTTGAAATATTTTGTTCAAATGTATAATATACATATTATATTATACTATATTATAGTTATGCAGGTACCTACTAAGTACTAGGTACTAATGTTCATCGTTTTTTTAGAATATTTTTGGCTATAAGACAATTTGAAAAATTGTGCTCTTTTAATATCCATTGTGTTATTTTTTACTATGGTTAATCTATTACGAAATAATTTGTATTCATGAGAAATTAGAATATTTATCAACCATATTATTTGTGTATTTTAAATAAACTATAAAAAGTTTTAAAAGTGTTAATATTTATATACATCTTAAATTAATTTAGTTTAGGAAAATAATTTTAAATTTAACTAAAAACAAAGTAAATTCAAATAAGTCACATAATAAGCAGCAACAAAATAAATAAATATGCATGCCTTAATCTAAAATTTAAAAAAAAATTAAGTAGGTATTGACTATTCAGCGTATCCATCGTGTAGATTATTGTACCCATGTTTTTAGATACATATATAAAAGTATCAGGTATATGATATGATATATTTTAGGAATTTTAAAAATGTATTAAACTGTGTATTATAATATATACCTATGCTATTTTATAATTAACTTCAATAGTATTTTGAATACAATCATATGAATAAATAATAATTTATACTTCATAGATGCAGTATGCACACACCAATCATAAACCAATTGTAAATTGATTTGTGATTAATGGTTCTGTACATTTTGTTTTCTTAACACTATAAATATTACGAAAACTGAAGTCTGAATTGAGTTAAATTTTGATTTAATCAACGTTTTATTAGACGCTGGGGAGTTTGAATAGGTATATGTTTTATAATAGTGATTATAACTTATTCATTAGTCTAAACATTTAAAAGTATCTATAACTTAAAGCTTAAGAAGTAAATTTTTTGATTAGTTATTACTTAGCAATGTAAATGGAATTTCTGATATATTAATAATCTCAAAATCTCCAATATCTCAAATATTGCTTTTATATTATACTTATTTACGTGTATAGATACTTATATATACGATTATTGGTGATGTTTCCATTAAATGTGTTGAGGGTATTCTCAGCACAATCTTAAAAATTTTTATTGAAAACTTTAGGATTCTAAAAAAGATTTTTCATGTACCATTTATGACATAATTTCCATACTAATAATAATTTTGTGATAAAAATAGATTTATTCTATTTAGTATAACAATGTTGTCACTATAATATTAGATAGGTATGCATTTTTATAATTATTATTATCGGTCTTGCAAGTTAATTACACAATATGTTATTTATTTGTTCATTCTCATTTATCTGTTTATTAGTAGTATTAATATTATTTTATACTTAAATTATATTAAATAAAGGTCATACGATAAAATAAAAAAATATATATATTGTTATTAGACGTTCTACTTGACGACAAACAACGGACGCCATTATAGTACACAGTTTTTGCTAACGGGAAATAATTTCCATACCCAGAAAATATATTTTATTCGGTTTTAAATAAAGACACCAAAAAAATTTGTTTTCCAAATTCTTTGAGACTGAAGAGTATATACCGATGATTTTATAAATAATTCTTGAGAGTATACTACGTAAGTATATTATGGAGTATACTCTATGGAAAAACCACTGATTATTAGCTTGCTTTATTCCGGATCTCGCTGATTACATTCTTCGTCAAATTTGAATAATATGATATTATACTCTTTACAACTTACCGTGATTAACAATGATATCGTAATGAATATCGAGAATATAAACATTCCACCCAGACCGTACAGATGTAATGTTCTGCGACCAGTTTTATCCATCAATGGCATGGTCACCAGCGTCATATTCACCATAATTACACCAATTCCTATTGTCACAAATTTAGCTACATTCTCGGCTAAACCAGCAGTTATGAACAGACTAGTCGAATAGTAAAATACCTGGATACAAGCATATTATTTTAAATCAAGATTTATTTGATATAAGGGAAAACAATATTTTAAATGTTATATGACACAATACTCACGGCATTTATGCCGGATAACTGTTGTGACAACTGCATGACTACACTAATGATAAGTGGTTGCCGTAGAGTGGGTGAACATACTAATTCCATCATGGATATCGTAGCTTCAGACTGTTGAGCACGTTCTTCTGCACGCATTTCTTCAATGTCCTCTTCAATCTGATTAGTTGCACGTAACCTCCTCAGAGCTACATAAAACATAGAAAATCGTAAATGATTTTTGTAGAAACGAGAGGAATAATGTTTGAAAGGAAATAATTATTCACAGAAATATTTAATTGAATATCTAGTTTTATGATTTTATTATATATTATAAATTATAAATGGTTTTTTAGCATTATATAATTAGAAATATAGTGTGATTTAGAAGTTAAGGTACAATATTTAATTTAATATTCGAGCTATAATGTCTAATTGACGACATCTCATAAAAAAAAATTGTTATTTAGGCTATTTAGTTAGTTTAACACGTTTATTAAATAAAAATATGATTATTAATACCATACTATACTGTACGAACTTATCATTTTATATTAACTTAAGCGTATTTATATTTTATATCAGTGGCATAATTATGAATATGTTATGATCTGGAATATAATTTTTTATAATCATACGGGAGTTAATGCCTCCACACTCTTCAGTCTTCATCACTTAATTATCATTTTTTTTTTTAGTATTTTTGTTGGGATCAGGGGATTTTTGATTCTTAAAGTGTTCTGGTATGTTATACGATCATTCAAATTTATAAATCATGTTCATCTATTATTATAAAATAAATTAGGTATATAAATGGTTTTTAATATCAACTAATTAGTAAACAATAGTAAAGTTATTTTTATATTTATACTAATACTTGTTATATTATCATAAATTCATAATATTATGTGCTTCTTTCTTGGTAGTTTTCAACTAAACGTCTTCAATTGAATATGTTGAGTTTGGACTGTTTGGAGTCAAAATATTCTCGCCACGCCACTGATAATACGTATAAGTTATTTGAAAAAAAAAAATGACTGGGGTAGGGGATTATCCTCCCTTATATTCGCTGTGATAAAAAATAGTAGATTATACTTATATAAAATCATTTTCTATTATATATGTCCTATTATAAATGATTAGATATATACAAATTTAGGAATGTTAAATTTAAATTGACTTAGTTGGAAAATATTATATCTATATGGATTACAATTTTCAATTTGTATAGTAATAGCTTTTAGTATTAGTCTTGAACTTTTATACAGCTGTTTAGTATTTAATCACCTTTTCTTGCTTCTTCTTCCCATTGTTTGGTTATCAATAGATACCTTGGCGATTCAGGACATACAGGTAGTAAAATTAATTGTAATATGGCAGGGCATATAGCTAATCCTAGAAGTAAAAATAATATGAATAATGTAAAAATTATAATTGGATTAAAATACATTGTATAATAAAAATCCCACCTAATAATAAAGGCCAGCCTTCGTCTGTACCCAAAATTTGTTCTATACCCAATATCTGGGATATGAGCAGTCCGGTGGTTACGGCTAACTGATTGACAGTGCCGAGGCCACCTCGTAGGTTGAGCGGCGCTATTTCTGATATATACATTGGCACTAGCGATGTATTCAAACCTGAATATAGAAAGGTTTAATAATTATTAAAACACATGATAATGTATTCATTATAATAATATACCGAGTATAATAAATATTTAATTATGTTTTTCATACCACAATTGACTCCTATAATGAATCGGCCAATAAATAGCACTTCATAGGAATTGAAGTACTTGGTCAGACCCATTAAGCAAGCGCCACCAATGCCAACAAAACTATTAAGCAGTAAACCTCCTTTTCTATAATTAATATGGAAAATAATAGGTAAGTAATACAATAATAAGTATACACGGTAAAAATAAAATAGTAATAAGCTTAAATTATTAAAGTTAAACTATTATTATTTGTCTTTTTTTTTGTATGCATATGTGAGATAAATATCTGAATAAAACAAATAATTAGTTAATACTTAATTTATAATTTTTATAAATCTAAAATTTATCTAGAAGTACATACAACAAACAAAAAAACCGCTTTTATTTTTGAAATAATACAATTATTACCAACAATGGCACCATGATAAACAAATAAAACCAAGCTATAAATTATTATTAAACTAAAATTTGTTGTAAAAACATATATTGTAATGTGTATTTTACAATTAGAAATCAGAATTATTTGTTATTAAGTAATATTGTTTTCAATAATATTATGACTAGCAAGTCATGAATATTTTTTCTTTGTTATAATGAATTAGAGGCCATTTAATAATCTGTTGTCCTTGGATAGAATTGACAGCATAGTAGGTATATAATTGAACCTTATTTATTGTTTCCATTTCTAATATCAAAAACATTACGATAGTTGTGTGTCAAAAACGGGGCATAAGATATAATATGATATTTAAATTTATTAAATCAAGACCATAATTAGTTATATTAAACATTAAAAATTATTATAATTTTATTCCTTACTAAATAAAATATTTATTCTTAAGAGCTAATTGTTTTAAAGTAATTCCATATTGCAATATTATTAAAATTTATAAAATACTTTCATTTAAAGGATTTTAGTTTATACAATATGTTGTGATTTTCAATGCTTATTGTAAGCTATACAACTTTAGCAGAATGAAAGCCACTAACTGACACTACTCACTATTAAATGTTATTAAGTACCTATAGCTTGTTAATGATTTAATTTTTAATTTTAAAAATTTTCCAATAAAAAAGAAATGTAATTTACAAGTTTTTGATACTAAAAATTTCTATCCTAATACTATTTATTTATTATATAATCAACTGAAAATTTTCTTTACAAAATAAAAACAACCAAGATACATATAAAAATATTAATAATGCAAAATTTTAATAATATTTTAGATTCTGAACGGAGTGATGAATGTATTGATTTTACAATGATGTGGGTTTTTTTTTTTTTGTATCTGTCGACAACATTTAGAGCAGTAAAAATGCTTCGATTTTTGACTTCAGCCTTTCTTTGAAAAGGAAATTGAATCTAGTTGGTACTTTGGAGGGTCAAAAGTTAAAAATTTTCAATATTTTTTAAATGAGTCAGGAAAAACCGTAAAAAAATGAGGGAAAAACGGGATTTTTTACGCAAAACTAGTTTTTGACAAAATCGAATTTTTTATTTTGCTATAACTCAAAAACTAATCGATGTAAATACTTGAAATTTTCACCAAATGTTTATATTAGCGTTCTCCATACACAGTTAAATTCACAGTCAAAATATTTTTACCATTTTTAAGCTACTTATAGACAATTGAAATTTTCGACTTTTCTAAGTTTTTTTTTTCAAATGCCGATAAACATTTTTTGGGTAGCCAGAAAATCTTGAAAATTTAATACAAGGTTTCTTATAAGTTGTTCTTAAAGTGATAAAAAAAAATCCGAAATCGTTAGTCACAATTTTTTTTTATAAGGGCTTAAAGTTCAAATTTATACGATATATGTCAAAATTTAAATTAAATTTCATACGCTCATAATGCGAATGTTGGCCAAATATTTTTTTTATTAATAAACAGATATTATAAAGTATGCATGGGTATTGTATGTAACCGGTATTGATTTTTTTTTATTGTGAATTGTGTATGCTAAAAGTTATTTAGTGTAACATGAGGTATTATACGCTTCATTTGAACACTTGAAAGTAGTTATAAAATTTAGTTTTTTTCTTAAAGATTTAAAATAATTAAAGATTATGTATGGATTATAGACTGACCTGCCGAAACGGTTGGCAATGATTCCACCACTGAAGCCACCTAGCATTCCGCCGATGGCGAAAATGGACACGGCAAACGAGTAGAGTAACTCAGCCTGCGCGTGATCCATATTTTTTTTATACCGATCTTCAAATACATCTTTGATGAATTTCTCAATGTTCTAAAAGTGTGAATAGATCAATTAGAATTATTCATTGTTACATAAATAATAAAACTGTATTTACTCCTTCGGGTGCATTAATCACTCCAGTATTGTAACCGAACTGAAGCATGCCCAGCATCGACGCCAAGATTGTATAGGATAAAAAGAACGTAAGCCCCTAAAAATTAAACAAAAAAACAATAAGTCACAAAAAAAAATAAAAATAATTTCACTATGAAATTCAAATGATTAAACTAGAATTATTTTTCTAATTAACGCAATGTGTTCTAAATACAATTGTCATGCTATAAAATTAAAGAAAATATTAAGTTACAAACAAAAAAATAATTGTTTCACTACAAAGTTTTAATTAAATAAATTACAATATATATATTATACATATTCACATACTATAAAATAAACTAATAATGCACACATAATTATAATGACTACATTTAAAACACAGATACGAGCAAGTAGGTACCTACATAGTTATTAGTTTCAAATTATTGTGCAAATACCAAAACTGAATTATTAAATTATACTAATTAAAACGTTTTCGCTAATAAGATCCACTCAATATATTATGATATATGAAATATATTAGAACTTCTATAACTAGGTACCTAACTAAAATATAAATATTATTAAGACAATTGTTTTTCAATTATGTACTTATAAAATAGATACGTTTAAAAAATATATTTAATTAGTTTATAACAAAACACAAAATAACCATTAAAATACACATGCATTAAAAATCTAAAATAAAAATTATATTTTGTTTAAATAAATCAATATATCAATATTTTAAGAATGATAATTATTATTGTTTATTCTAATTAAAACTAAAAAATTATAAAGTTAAAATGGAATCTTATAGTGATTGTAATAATAATACTTGTTATGGCGAGAAAAATGAAAATAATTTTTAACTATAATAATATAAGCAACCACGTATGTATATAATTATGTGTTAATATGATACGTGTAGCACAATAGTTAATTTTTATTTTAATATTTGCATATACACTACCTATTACATTTATTGAAGTAAAATTATTAATTCATAATATTATTTAGTATTAAGGAATGCAAAGTCAAAGTATACAATAAAAAGTTTACTGACATTACTCATAATTTTAATTTCAGATTAAAAAAATTTTTGTATCTGTTTTATAGAAAAAGACTGAAGAGTAAAAAATTTTAATTTCCAATTCTGGAGTATATTTTTTTAGGGTATAAAGTGAGCATATTTTTTTAATGTTCACGTGTAATACTCCTTTATTTTTAATTTTAATTTGTTTATTTATGAATAAAGATAAATGTTTGATGGTTATAAAATGTATAATTTTTTGGTGATCCATCAAAGAAAATCAGGAAAAATTAATTTCAAGTGTCCTCTAGTTCATCTCGACCGTGAAAGATTGATGTTAGTATCTAGGTATACTAACACTTCATTATCAAACTATTAATTCTATTATCTAATATTATAAGATCCATTGCGTTTAAGGAATAATACATATAACAAAAATTATTGCAGTTATAAATAGTATGTATAATTCATTCAATACGTGGAAAAAAGTTGTGTATTTTGCATTAATTACAATTATTTTTAATTTTTGTTTTGAATATAATAAACGCTTATATATGAAAAGCGCTAGTTAAATACATTATTATTAATTATCATGTCAAATTACGTCTACTGGTACTGGAAAACTGACGAAAATTAATTAAATAACTTCTACTCGATTCTCTTTTCAGTTCGCCTTCTGTTCTGAAAATTTCAAGAAACATTCAAAGCACGAGGTAAACAATAATTTTATTGTGACACAACGAGTTTATTAATGATATAGGAAATGATGAAAATATTATATCATACTAATTTTCTTTGTGTTTATATTGTGATTCGCGATTTAACGTGGTTTTGTAAAATAAAATAGTTTCTGAACTTAGTTTTATGTATAAGGTAAAGGAAGTTTTTCTTTTGCACAAATAAGTCATACTAAGATACGTGAGATCAAAAGGCTTAAAATACCATGTAGAGGGTATAATAACTTATACCAGCTTGTACAACAATTTTGAATTTAAAAAAAAATCAAGGTTATAGTACCTAACCATTATATTTATTGTTTATTTGTAGCTACTTAGAATAGTGTCATGAAATTATTCTTATTTATCGATATATGTTTTATAGGTTCTGTTAAATACTTTTACCACAATTATTATAAAAAATAAAAATAAAAACAAAATATAATTATTTATTACGATTAAACTTTATAAGAACAAAATATTTTTTGATATAAAATTTGTTTGAAAAGAAATTGTAAAAATAATACGTGAATACAGAATATGCTGATATTAAACAACAATAAATACTAGGCGTTTGATATAGAAAAGATTATTGTTATACCAAACACATCATAATCGTTTAATTTGTATGCTGAAAGCGATTTAAATGTGTAGTTAATCTATATTGCAGCTAGCTACGATTATCTAGTAAAAACATACAGCAAAATGCAAGTATACAAACTTCGAAGTTAGGATATATACCTAACACAACAAATGAGTAATAATATTCTGTTAAAATTAATAAACCAGAAATATGAATAGGGATGAGCAAAGAAAAATACAGTATGTTTCGAATAAATACAAAATATATCATATTATAATATTAACTATGAATTTGCATGAAAAATCAATTTTAAACCACACCTAAAAATATTTTTTTTTGCTTAAACTAAGTATATAAAGGTGCGATAAAATATTATATTGTGTTATATGGTATTTAGTATAATAAACCAATTACATTACTCAGGAAATACAAATATAAAATGTATTTTAAATATTTGTAATTGCTTGTTCCTGAATTTAAGTACAGGTATCTATTTTATTACTTATTACTATTAATATATATACAATATATTATACATTTTATAACTCAGAAACTACTTGTTCGAATTTTAATTTAGATACATAATAATTAAAAAAAAAAAAAAAACATGCGATTAATAATTTAAAATAAAAAAAATTGTTTTATTTTAAAAAATAGATGTATATCGTCACAAGACATTCCATAATTGGTATACAAATCTAAGTATATGAAAGTATGGTCCTTAAATATTTCAAAAATCTAAATTAAAATTAATTAATTACTAAAGTAAAAATGGGGATGAGTATGCTTGGTGAATCACCCTGTATAATAGCTATTATATTAGTGCGTTGGTCACGCACTATGAGATTGTCTCCAAGGGATTACGAAACCGAAGGCAATTTTTGTTTTTGTTTGTCACTAATCTTGCATTCAGCTTGTATAGGATATATATATAATATAATACTGCATATGGCGGTGAACACGGTTCGCATATTATATTTATATATCTTCAATTATTAAAAAGACCCTTCCACCCAGTGGATTGTACACACTGATTACACATTATACAATAATAATCTATTTAGTTATTTTTTCTTGATTGTTTTTCGTATCAGAATTATTTAGAATTCATTGTATTATTATTATTAGACACTAGTTCTATATTTTTGTACTTCTGGATAATCAAATATTAATAATTGTAAGAATAATCTAATAACCTATAATAAATTATTAACCCGTTTATTAAAAATATTAAATTTATTTTTAGTGTGCAAAAGGACTGCACTATGCACATTGCACATCCATTATAATTTATAAAATACTTCACGATAAAATATCCAAATTATAAAATAAACTTTTAAAGCAATTTAAAAAAATCATGTTATAAACGAATTCATTGGAAAATATTCATGGAGATGGGTTAATATACAATTTTCAATATGTCCTCGAATCGTTAGCTAAGAAAAATAAAATTACCTACTTATACGTTATCTATATCTATACGGTTAATGATATATTATTATAGATAATTAACTATATCATCAAGTATAACAGTTAATTCAAGAATATACATATTTTTTGTTATAGCGTGGTTTAAAAATAGTAAAAAATGCAAATCCTTTCCCTTTTCGATAAGTATACGTACACGCAATTACTTTAACTATAATATTTAACTGCGCATCATTATAGCATTACTGGCATATACGGACAAGCATTAAGTTATAGAGTAAGTATCTATGCACAAAGGACTACTATAGCAAAGAAAAAAATAACGTTACTGCATACACAAATATCTAACGCATTGTGCGGAAATTCGCGGGCGCGTGACGAACGTGTGGCATGCAATATTCGTAGCGCGCGCCCAGGAGGTCGTCGAGGGGTGATGGATTATGAGGTTGAATGATGGGGCTGAAGAAAAGGACCTGTTCGAGCAGCCTGAGCTTCCTGCGGTGCGACTGCAGCTCCAGACGGTCCACGTACTCCCTGAGCTCCTCGATCTCCTCCTTGACCTGTTGCACCGTATCCAGTTCGTTTTTGATGGCCACCATGTCGCGCTTCACCTCGGTCACCTCCGATTGGCACGATTCCAGTGACCTGGTGAGCTCGTGCAGCTGTGTCCGGATCTCGGACAGCGCTACACTGGTCTCCACGTGGCCACGGTGTTCGGTGCCGTAGTAGGCGGCGGCCGGGCTCGGTGACACGCCACGCGACTGCAGCTCGTCCAGCCGCGTTGTCAGGTTGGCGCTCATGTCCGTCACCTGGTGTTGCAAGCTGCGCAAACCATCCACCATGTATGAGCTATACACACACAAGAAGGGCACGTGCACATCGTTATCCGATACTGACATTGGAACAAGCGGTACAGCCAACGCATTATTATAATATATATAATATTTTACAATAATATATGCTTGTATGCATACGCTACTTATACACTTAATATTAAACGCGGGTATGGTTATGTAGTGTTCGGAAACGAATGTTCATTGCGTCCACGCTGTTTATATTCTACATGTATTTCTAGTAAATTTCGAACATTTAAATTGTGTTTTATCAGGTAACTCTATAACGATTTTAATATGATATGTTTCACTTTTGCTAAAAAAAAGTTATTATTAAATTAAATTTATCTTATTATTTTATTATTATATATACAAACATAGAATACCTACGGCGTGTACCGGGAACAACGAACAATCAGATATTAATAGGTACGTTCATTTTATTTTATGAACGTTCCGAGCACTACTAATATAGTATATTATATATAATATAATAACTAATAAGTAATATATTCATGTAGATAAATATTACTCAGGTTAATTGATCGATTTATTCATATTAAAGGTAACCTATATATACCTCCTTATTATAAAGTAATCAGAAAACAGTTCTATACGCACTTTCATCTATTTCCGATTTTAAATTTTTATTACTATACGCCGTGTTGATTATACCAAATAGATAGTATGATGGAAACCGGAAGGTACAATAATATATACGCACTATATATAAATAGGTACAATGAATTATAATTTTGCAATGTTATTCAGTTTTAGATATATACATAAATGATATGTATTATAATATATCATCTACGATTTATCGTAAAGAATACGTTGAACGGAAGTTCTACCGATAATTTTCGACTGCCGATATTTTACTGCGTTTATGTATAAAATATAGAATGAATTGAACATTTGAAAGTCAAACTGGTTATTGTTTTCAAGTTTTCATCAACCATTGAATCTAAACGCATCCTCCGATTTTTAAACAATCACCATTTACCTACTATATCCTAAGTAAATAAGTTTATAAATTGGATATTTGGATCTTAACTTTGAACAACACTATGCAGTAATTCGCTAGAGTTCATTGTCTGAACAAAGTAACCTATGAAAATTGACTTAGTCTTTTTTGACAAACTATTTTAGTTGCACATGGCTGAATTTTATGCTAACCATAAGCTTTTAACTCCGAACTAACTATTATATTGAACAAAAAATCGTATTTAGCATGTTAAGGCATTAATTACAAATTAACCGACACATGTAGATGTTTTATTCGGTGGCGTCGGTATACAAAATTTATTCGATTTTTCTTAAAACACACTAGTAAAATGTTCAAACTAAATTAGGTAGTTTATAAAAATATATCTATACGATTTGAATACTACGCAGGTTTGTTTATACGATAATTGTATGATACAAATATTTTATAACGCTTATTTGTCACGTAAGTATAGATACTTACTCATTGTCTACTTTATTTTAATCACATTTTACATTTTACATTTCAATATTTATTATTTGTTTTTCTACACTATATAGCTATCTAAGCTATCCTAATATAGGGCAATCCTATTATAACTAACTTAAAATTTAAGTAAATATATAAAGTTAGTCAAAATCTTTTCTGACAATTGCTAAGATTGATTTTACAGTAAAATACATTATTAGATTTTTATTTATAAATAATAAGATTAATCTAACCTAAACTTAAAGTTATATTAAACCATAAGATAATAGAAAACGTATATTCTAATGCATACATTATCATTAAATAATTTAGAAATATATTAGATTTTTCAAAAAAGTTTGGAGCTTTTAATATATTTACAAAAATATTAAGATATTCATTATTATATATACCTACTGTATCTCAGTTAAATATATTGTAAATAAATTAGAAAAAAGTAATTTTCATAAAGTAAAAATTAGCGAAATGTTTTTTTTAGAATTATTTACTTATATTATTTGTAAATATGAATAAAAATAATTAACGTTTACATACATGAATATTATTAATTATGACAACAGTCAACAGCTGAATAAATATTAAGGAAAATTAAAATTAATAATTTTAGATGATTTATTTGTGGCAATTGACAATATTTATCATATATTATGGACAGTGGAGCTATATTGAATACATGTTGTCATTAATTTATATCGGTTAGTTTATATTTTTATTACGCGTGACACATAGGTACTATTAAATATTATTACTGTATATTATATTGAAATAATTCATATTTAGTGAGTGGTTTTATATTTTTATTTTTGTTTCAATATACAAAAAAATAAATCAAATAAAAAAGTAAAAAGAAGTATTGGTGTAAAACGATAATGTTCATTACAAAGATAAGTACAAATTATAGTTAAAAAGATTTACGTTGTTTATAAAATAATTGTTAGTATATAGAGCGATTAAAAAAAAAAAGATATTTATAATATTATAATTGTAGTCATGTCATCGACGTAAAAATGTAGACAAAACTCAATCAAATATTATATGCTGCGATATACAATCTCAATGAATTATCGATATACCTAGTCAAAATTATCCATAATTATAGATTTATCCCTAGTATAATAATAAAAATATAAATAATAATGCTATAGTGAATCTCTGTATATTATAATTATACGAATGAATCGAACGATTCAAGTATACGTACGGCTATTATATATAAATACACCGTCACGCTTCAACAAACCAACTTTGGTTCCCATACTATTGTCATATATACCTATTATACAGAGTTCAAACATATTAAACATTATATTATTATACGTACATAGTATTTAACACTGCACAATGTACATATATTATTTATATATACATAAATATTATTATAACGAATACGAATGTGTGCATGAAATATTGTTTCGTATGTACTGTGTGTAAGAAGCATATCTTCTGCTCGTAACACATACATATATAATATATCATCAGCATCCAATATATATATATACCTATATTGTAATCGTATATTACACGAGCAAACAGTAGACATTACCGGACCCAAACCATGTGGAAGTAATCCTATATAATATATGTACACGTAAAATACATACACACATAGTATAAGGCAAGACCAAGAAAGGCAACGCTCGAAATCACATCAGAGGCGCGTATGAGACACATAATATACAGAATTATGGAAATGGATATAATTTATATATTATACTGCGCGGTGTGATGCGGTGACGATGTGTGTGTCAATTGTTCCATTAAATACTTTAATGCGTAATATATACGGTGATACATTTATAAATGTCTACACTTATTATTTCGAGAATTGTTAACATTTTTAGAAATATTTTTTTACATAATTCGATATCATACTAGAACAACATTGAATATATCCTTTTTGTTATTAATTTTTGAATAACAACACATATTTTTCATTTCATTTTTCAAAACAGAATATTTTTCGTAGCTTTTCAATTAGCTATAATTAATAGCTACGGAAGAAGCTACTCCAAATTATGAAACATTTTTCTTACCGAATATAAAATTAAAAATATATATGTGGTCATTTGAAATAATGAGTGTAGATACTTAAATGAACCACATTGTATAGTCAACACTGTATCTACATCAAACTTATTACAATATATGCATAATTTATTTTTTTATTTGTTCAATTTTATTGTACATTTGGCCTATATACACATTACACACAAACGTACAAGCGTCAAGCGCTCGTCTGCTTCTGGCTATTAATGATTATAATTGGTTGGTTAAGTACAGCATATCAGAGGCGGATTTAGTTCTTTGCCTGGGGGGGGGGGGTTAATATTTTTTATATTAATACTATATAAATTAAACATAATTAAACCAATGAAAATATTTGACAAAATAAAGAGTAAGATGTCCTGGGGAGGCATGGCCTCTATGGCCTTCCCCTAAAAGTCGTCCTTGCAGCATATTATACATACATAATTATTACATATATCTACATAACCCTCGGACGCACCAACCCAGAAGTGTATATTATTATAATCATGACCGCTCTGATACTCTAAAGTGACGAATATAAACATTGACTATATGCAACAATATTTTTAGTTCAGGGAAAAAAATAAAAAAAAATAAAAAAAACATGATAGTCATATAAGGAGAGTTTAATTATTCTTGTGTTATTTCTAGTTTATATATTTAGCCTAGGTACTTATGTTCCCTAGGGTATAGGTTATAAATGCTATAATATTTAAGCTGGATCGGGAGATGAGTAAATATGATATAGTTGGGGATATATAATCCCATATCATACTGCAGGGCACGAGGTAACGTGATCGGCGTGACATTTGTACGGGAAAATTAATTTTCATACAGGGAAATTTCACGGTAAGAATTCTTGAATGGTCGATACAACCATCTCAATAGATGGTTATTATATGGTAGGACACTAGGACTGCGGTAGATCATTGCATATTTCGCCTTAGTGTATTTATGTGTAGGGTCGTAATGGGTTCGAAAACTGTGTTTATTTTTAACCTTTAACTTTCGATACATTTATTTCTAGCCAGCAATCAATGACAACTCATGCATTTACAATTTTTTTTTAACTTCCTATTAACACTGGGCGAATATTTATTTATTATTTGAAAAAAAGACTAACGGAATAGTAGACTAATATTTTTGGAGATTTTCCATTCTAGTTTGCTCATCTAATTAAATTTTGCTGTATCACAATTATTAGAAAAATACTTTTAATATGAAATTAAAAATGTACGTTGTTATTTAAAACAATTTAGAACGTAGAAATAATAAAGATAAGACATAGTGAAAATAATATTTTAAAATGACATAAAATTAGGTTAAACAAAATTAGAATATATATACAACCGTCAATACTTGTCGAGATAATGAGAGTTAACTATTAAAATAATCATCCCACGTAGATAAACCGAACATTGTTGAGAATCGTTATATTTAATAATTTATTGTTTATGCGTAATATTATTATATGTACTATAAAATATAATAAAATAAAATACTTAAAAACATTTTAAATACAATTTCTTTATGACAGTTTGCTATTAAATTAATTTTTAATATACCTAGTTTTATCGATTATAATTGAAATTTATATAACAACTTATATTACAATTAAGCAATATCATTGATTATAATCAATGGTAATATATTAATCATGTAAATAAAGACTTCCTTTTTTCTAATCCCTATATGATAACGTTATTTTCGCGTTATATTCAACTGTTTTATATATTGATAAAATAAACCTATTAAATTTAACGAGTATGCGTGCACCATTATACTATTGTGTATATACTTTTTAAGTTAGTAATGATATTCATAAAAATAAAGAAAAATGAGTAAGAGGAAGTTTTTTTTAAATTTGTTTTTGTTGTTTATAAAAGAGCTCTGTTGACTTTGTCAAACAGTTCAAAACTCTTGAACTTTTATAAAACTTTTACTATTGTCTTGTGGTGACACTTTCATTTTGTCTCTGGACGGTTTAAAAAAAAATTCTCTCTATTTTTGTTCATCTTGGCAACCCCAAAAGTTAAGCGGGACTTAAATAAAGAAAAAAGAACATGTCTTTGGATTTCTTCACAAAAAGTGTCTGTCTGGTATTTCGATCGATGAAAGCAGCTTAAGGAGGACGCTAACCAGATCGGAAAGGGTAACATAGGATGTCTTCTAAACAAGCAAAACATTCTTAACGTATAACCGTATAGGTACCTATTTGAAAACTTACAAACTTAACAATATAAAGTAAGCGAGTTATAAGTTTATATGAAACATTTTCTTAGAATATGTGATATAAATCAGAAGTTTATTATACTTAAAGAATTTGAACACAATGAATTATGTACTTATTAAAAATGTGAAAGATCGTTACAGATTTTTAAAGTGTCTGATACCTATTCATTTCTAATTTTATTTTTTACGAAGTATTATTACTGAATTACTGAATACTTTATCCAATCAAGACAATCAGGCCCTCTTATTTATCTTTTTATCCATTGTGTTAATTGTAAAAATAATCATACAGATTATATACATTAAAAATATATGACAACAATTTTTTTTTTAATTGATATTTTTGATTTAATGTCTTAATGATACAATAAATATATAAACATATATATTATATAAATAATTTAAATTTAGTTTATATAGTAAGTACTTAACAAAATTTTTATACTTCATTAATTTTATTTTATTAAAAAGTAAACAATCAATGCTTAGTGATATTTCATTCCGATTATTATAATTCACATTAATAATATGATTAAAATTGTTTGAAAATAGATTTAAATTAACTTAAATAATACTATTGTGAAGGTATATTTATTTTAAAAATTTTAAATTTAAACTTATTATAATAATAATATTATTAATGTTATACATAATATTATTATTTTAACTTATTAATAATAATATTATTTCGTCATAATATAAGCGGTTGTGCGGGGCAACCATAACTGCAACCACAATATGACCTTCACTTCAGGAATTTGGAGCCTCATGATTTAGAGAGTTTATGCATAGAGTGTATTTTTCATAATATTAAAAGTGTACAATATAATGACTTTAAATGTATTGTTTTTTAAAATCTATATTATTTAATTAAATAATAGGTAATTTGTCTAAAAAATTTCAACTAGTACATATTGGTATCTCATAGTAGATATATCACTATATAATATATAGGCAGATACATAAATGAGTATTATTATAGTTATATGAGAATTGAAAGTTTAAAAAGTTGTACGTTTTGGTTTTGGACTATAGTCAGTTAGAGATCTAATAATAAATTATAAACTATCTATCTATTTTTTTTAAAGGTATTCGTTAATTTTATTTTTAGAATAAATTAGTAATCAGCGTAGTATAAACTTAAATATGAGATATTAATAAGTAATAAACGAAAAAAAAGGTTAAAAAAAAAATTATAAAAAAAAAATCTATACATCATTGTTTCATAAGCTTTACAATTTTAATTTATTTATAATTACACCTTACTATAATTTAAAAAGGTTTTCTTAAAATTAAATATATTATCACGAATTATTCAATATGAAAATACCTATTTTTTTCCGGTTATGAACATATACACAGTCACGTGGGTTTAGTTAAAATAACCAATGCATAAATAATTGATCATAAAAAATCAGTTAATATGCAATATATACAATACTTAATAAATTCAAAACATGCCAAAAGCTAAATGTATCTATAACATTGTGTACTTGGAAATCTACTAATAAAGTAACCTTTTTTTTAAATCATAAAATGTAATTCCTATTAAATATTATTATTGATTATAAATACTAGTATTTATCTATTAAAATATTGCCAAATATTCAAGTCTAAAATAATTTATGACTTAAAAAGTTATTATATTTAGTCGATTTATTGCATTTTAATTATACTTTATAATTTTTGTATTAATCTGAATATTAATTGCATTGCTTTAATAATCACATTTATTTATATTTATAAGATGAAATCTAGACATTATAAGCAACGTTTTAGTTCCACATACCTAGCAATGAAGATTAAGAAATATTTAAAACATTTTTTTTATAACAATAACGTACATTATATTAAAAAAATTTAAATTTTTAATCTACCAAAAGCCTATAGGTCTTATCAATAATGAAATAATTGTTTGTAAAAAAAAGTAAATTTATCATGACATACATAACTTTATAAATTATGACGAAAAACTTCAATTTATTAGAAGTTAACGGAAAATTCTAGAAATACCTATATTGTACTTATATTATTTAAATATAATACCTTATATACTTATACCTATAATATTATTAGGCATAAAAAAATAAAAATAAAAACATCAGATAAAACAGTAATTTGATATTTTTGAAAGTTATAGACGAATTTCAAATTCCAAGAATGAATTCATAAGTACTTGAAGATTCGTCCAAATTTTTGGATAAACATTTTCATCTTTGTTGAAATTGAAAGTTAGATACTAAAAACAAACAATATGACTATTTATACATATATAATATATATATACACGAATATATTGTATATTATTGAGTAGTTTATGATTTTTTTTTTAGTACGGTAGCACTTGTAGATAAACTAAAAAATATCAAAATTTAGAACACAATTTTCCTGTCAATTTCCTTATTTATAAAATGATAAAATACTTTTAAGAAATATTAGAAATTTAACAATATGATATATTATTAATTACCTATTTTATATCTATAGTAAGTAATAACAAGTAAAAAGAAAATTAAACATTAGGTACGTACTAAAAATACTTGAAATGCAAATTAAAAATCTTTTTATCAGATTCTAGTTATTTTAAAATTTATTATTTTTTTTATTTATCACTGGGTTATTCTACATTTGATTTTTTCGAAAATTGTAGATGGTATTAGTACGTTTTCGCGTTTGATTACAGTGGAAAGGGATTAATCGATTATAACGTTATTACATTATTACGTAAACGTGAAGCGTTTTTTAGCGGAATAATTTTCAAAATTGATTGCTGGGTATATGTGCATACATTAACCACTAGTATGCTAAGTATAACTAATACGTATATTAATATTTTATATACATATACGTATATGACCATTATGGGAGCAAGTTTGATTTGGAAATTGTGCAAACATTAAAAATTATAATATGTATTATATAATATACCTTTAAATATATATAGGCATAGTCATAAAGAAGAGTCATTTTTTGAAAAAGCCTTTGTTTTGCGTGATTCTACTGATTCTATAGAATGTATTAAATAATTTAAACATAGATACTGTTTATAATGTTTGAAGTTACAATAATGCGTACTATTGCAATTGACTGTAAAAATCATAAAACCTAATTCGCCAAATATCCGTCACTAGTGTAGTCGTGTAGTAGCATTATACGGAACATATCGATCAGTCGATATCGCAGACGCCTTGGCCTTGGATAACAAAGAAAAGATATTGACGCTATATTTATCGACGTGGGCTTTAATACCTGACACGGGTCCATCTGGAAATGTTGGTTTATTATACATTTTAGTACAACGTGTATATATAATGGCACTGCAAATTGCAATAGCGTGCGGCCAGTATGGTCGAAAACGGGCCTAATTTTACGGAGTCGACGGAGTGAGAAGATGAGAGTTCTCTTTATCCATCACTGCAGGAGAACCCGTGTATATGTACCTAATAAGAGAGCAGAAAATAATCTGATGTGCTCCGATAATTGTTTTAAAAACATATTGTTATAAATAATATAAAATATCATAATAGGTTCCAATTATTAATCAATACTTCCCGATGTATGACTGAATCAATTCTCATAGGTTATAGGCTAGGCTCTCTAGGACAGACTGGTCGGATTATTACACCGACCGATTATCGTCCATTTATCTATTGTATAATATACACAGCATACACACATATGTATAATATTTTATAGTGTCGCTTCTATTAATACCGGACGGAGGTTATGCTATAAATAGTTATTATAATATATTATTGGTCTAATATCATGTAAAATGTATACATATATATATACGATTATAATAGCAGCGTAGTTGGCGTTTGTCAAGTAGTCGGCAAAGCATGCAACTATGGTGATGGTGCTTAGTAGCTTACCTCACAAGCATTTGCCTGAGCGTGGTCTCGTCGTCACTACCGTCGCTTTGGTCGGCCTTGTTCGAGCCACGCTCGGACGCTTGACGCGACGCGAACTGCCTCGCCACGCCCACATACCGGTCGCTGATCACTTCGCCCTGATCGCTGACCAGCACGCCAGCTACCAGGCCGCTACCGCCGCCGCCGCCGCCGCCACCACCCTCACTGCACGGAGGGCTGCTGGTGCTGGTACTGGAGCTGGTGCTGGTGCTGGTGCTGCTGTTGTTATTGTTGTTGTTGTTGGGCGCACCGCCGCCACCGCCACCGCCGTCACCGCGGCTTCCAGCGTCGTTGCCGTCTTCGCCGCCGTTGCCGCAAACACCGCCTCCGCCTCCTCCTCCACAAACTCTGCCGCTGCTGCTCGACACTTTCATACAACGAATCCACGGCGGGCGGTGCCGTCGCACGGCGCTCCACCAGACCGGCCCGCGGCGTGCAGCGGCGATACCACGTGCCGGCTGCTATTACTCCTCACACCAACCGTCGACACCAACACCTGAATAGCCCATATCACATACACATTCACCACAAAGCATTGTATATACACATACACACGGCATGCATTGAATGGTGTGTATAATAGTAGTTGACTAATAAGTTATGAGTAGCCGAGTAGGTAATCCAAGTTTATGTACTTTGTGCGGTCTATAATATGCTAGACCCGTGTATCGTGTTGTGTATAATATTAAATGGGTATTTAGAAAAATTTCCTGTACTGGAAAAATAAATATTCTCAATATAAACATTAAGGATATAATACGGCGGGTTAATTGTAATTAAATATTGTGTGTATGTAAGTTTGGTATTTTTTTTTGTATTATTTTTAGTTTATTTAAGACAAAGAAGTGTTAAAAATTCTAAAAGTTAAATCATTGTATTCATCTCAACGCGTTTCTATCAAAAAATACGGGTAATTTTTCAAAAGTATTGAGTAGAAATTTTTAAAATGTATTATTTGTTATTTTTTAAAACACTTTTCGATAGTTTTTTGAGCAAGTACCCAAATCCCAGCTCTTATTATAATTAAGCAAGTATATGAATTGATGTATATGGGATTTTTTTTTTCGAAATTCTATTAAATGAGAGGTGTTCAAAAATCGTCGATGATACTCTGAAACTGACAATTAGTAAAAAAAAAAAAAAATCGCTTGACACCTATACATAGTTATTATCAGAGATTATATAATATGATTTTTTTCTTGGAGTCATATAAATAAGATATTGATTAAAAAGAATGTATACTATACATCTATGATAATATATTATGTTGATGGAATTGCTATTACATATTTTATTCGTAGTGACATGAGGAAGAATATGAAAAACCAAAACAGCATTGATAATATATTAATAATATAATATATATATATTAATATTATAATAATAAAGGTTAAGAAATACTACGTAGAAAACATAGTCGTGTAATACTATTATTGCGGACACGATTAGTGTTTATAAAATTGTATTTTTTATAATTTTTTTCTTTTGTATTCTTAAATAAGGTCAAATAATTTCTATAACTATACATGTATTATGACTTATGAGTATGTTGTGCGGTTTTATTACAACTAAATATAATCATAAGCCACAACCAATATTATTTACAATAAGTTAACTAAGGAGGAACCATCTAATAACAAAAGCGTGACTTAGACAGTTAGACTCAAGCGCTATACGTCTATAATACCTTACTGGTACCTAACTATACGTTATGTTAAAGATAATATTATAAATTAAAATAGTCAGTAAGTAAAATAATATGTACCCGTAGTATATAGTGTACGAGCTGTTTAAAACACTGATACCATTTTTTAAATTTATAAAACCGATCTTATATTGTGTACTAGTTGAAATTTTTAATTTAATCTTCACGTTTTACATTTATATTTACAAATCATAATAGTCAATAGGTACTTAGTTATATAATAAATAGAGTATAGCCAGTATATAGGTCAATATAATATTAATGTTATTTTATTAATTTTTATCATACTTTATAGGATTATATAGCGATACTATTAATTAAAATTGTGCCGTAATATATAAATACATGTCAATAAATACGTACGTACCTATAGAATTATGTCAACTTATGGGTTGGTGGTTGTACAAATACATTTTTAATTTGGAATATTTCAATTAAACATAAAAAACGCGTCATTGATAACGGTTAGATTATTAATTATTATTATTATTCAATTATTCTCGGATATCCTCCAGGAAACAAATTAAAATTTTAATGAAAATATTTTTAAAACAAAAAATAGTACCTACAGTAAGGTTAGACTAGAAAAATTAATTCAATTTATACGTATCTAAAATTCAGTAATCTTTAAGAATAATAATCAATATTTTTTTCACGTCTAAGAAATATAAATCTCAGTTATAATATTTACTTATTACAAATACCTAAATATTATTAAGTTGTTTAAAATTATATTTTATATGCAATGCCGCAACTAAGTATTCATTCAATTAATTTGCTTTCGGCGGAAATTCAAGCATATTTTACACAATTCAATAAAATAAAATAATTTGGAATAATTAATTTGTTTGATATAGTTATCAAAAACATAATTCTACAAATGTATCAGTAGATTAAATCATAATAACATTTTATCTAAAATCAGACCGATCGGCCTATAAGCCTAACGGCCCTTAAATGCAGCGGCTGCCTCTGCAGAATCCTCAGTATTTGCACTGAATACTGATTTGTGAAATTGATTGCATAATCTCTCAAACCAGATAAATGTATTTATCTATTTATTTAATTGCGGTAATGAATTGATTCTGATTTTAATTTCGACTCCAATGTGAAATAAGGAATCAAAGAATCGGTGCAATCCGTCCTTATATCTAATACGCGGATAATAATATGATAAGCATACAATTGTCCAAAATTATCTAAAGTTTAAACAAATTAGGTAGATACCAACAAATAAAGAACAAGGGACTTCAATATTTAAACTTTAAAGTAATATAAAGATTGATTTTCAACAGTACTTATATTTTATTTCAAAATGTGTTATAGTTAGGTAATATAATTATTTTAATATTTGTTATTTTTACCGAAATATTATAAGTAGGTAAATACATCGTGTCTGAATTTATTCTTATTTATAAAATTATCAACATCATGGAAATATTTAGGTTAAATAGCATTTCAAATTATGATTGATGATACATTAGTACATTACTATACAGATTTGCAGGATAACACAACCACTTTTCATTTAAATTTACAATACAGTTAAATATATATTTTTAAACCTTCAAGACTTTTATTTATTTAATACTATATAATCATAAAAATATTTTTTATTAAAAACAATCATTATATTTTTTAATTAATTCTAAGTTATTCTTGAACATTTAATTTTTACAAATACAAACCTAACATTAAATATTTGTATGCGATCAATAATTTATTAAATTCATGAGAAAATATTTAAGCGGTTAAAAGGTAAAAAATATTACATTTTTCCAGAAGTGATAATTTGTTAATGATACTTAATCACGCTTGAATAATAATAATACAATAGATAGTAGATACACGAATTCATAACAACATAAATTTATGTATATAATAATATATGCATTTAAATATTTTCTAGTTGTTTTTTGTTTAATATACGTACAAATGTTTCGTATTTTCATTGTTGTAGATTGTTATTTATAAATTAATTTAAGGAAATGTTGAATTTATGAAAATATGAAATTTAATAAATTTGTGTTCTAATAGCTACAGCAGGTATAGGTTTATATATTTTAAATTAATGTTAGTAACAAGTAAAAAAAAAAAAAAAAAATAAAGATAAATAATTTATACGGACTTACTCTTGTAAAGCTACACTAGCAAAATTGTTTACATACCTACTAAACTGTTAGGTGCATTAAATGACGATGAAAAAAAATTAACGTTTACGTATTTAGTACCTACAAATATTTTTAAAAATTTTGATATTTTGTTTGAAAACTAATTCATACCTAGTAATTTCTAATATGAATATTTGGTGAAAATTTCAAGTTTTTATAGTTAGGTTAGGTTTAATATAAAAAAATCAATTTAGTTAGAAATCAATTTTACATAAAAATTCTAGTTTTTCCCAAATTTTTTTTGTTACTTTTTTTGATTATATTTCAAACATTGAAAATGTTTTACTTTTGGTCCTTAAAATAACAAATATAAATTAAATTTGCTACAAGTAACAACCTCGAAATAGAACTTTGAACATCGTTTCTACTATAAAGTCAAACAAATTTGTTTTTAATTATTAAACAAATTATAATTTAATATCACGCACAATTAATAAATATTGGAAATATAGATGTGACTCTGCTCTGGTTGAATATTGATTATTTTGTGGTACTGGGTGGATAACATAGAGGTGAATGTGATATTTATTTAGTTTTTGTTATATTTTCAGCGAAATTTAGTTATTTTTTGTAGGAAAGTGGAACTCCAGAATATCCTCAGCAATACTTACATTATTCGAGGATAGACTCCATTGTAATTTATTATGCAAGTATACACTATACATTATTTAAAAATATATAGCCAATAAGAAACTTATAACGAATTTGAAATATCAGAATATATAAAAAGTATTAAACTATAATTTATTATTTTCAATTATACTTCATCTAATATAGGTATAAATCCAAAAAATATAATAATTATAGATTATTTTATTAAATTGTTATTAATATATTCATAAAGTAAAGATCAAACATCAAAATAAATATAGAAAAGTTTATCTTCATAAGTTATATAAGTACCCTAATGGCATGTGAAAAAGGTTACTAAGTTTCCTAATAGGTCACTGAAACTACCAAATAATTATTATGAAACAAAGTGGTTTTCAACATAATCGACCGAGCATGATAGAAGGAAATTATTGCTAGTGCGTAATTTAGGTCTCTTCTCTTATTTGTCTCCTGTCAATTTAAATAGAAAATTATAATAATTAACTCTTCCGTTGTTCTTTCAAATATAAGCAATAAGGGACAAAGGGTAGTTAATAAACTTTTTATTTTATGTTATAACATAATCCTATTGACAAATTTCTTTGAAATTAAAATATTGGCAACTGTAGATGCACTAAATCAAATGATACAATAGTTTAAAAGAATGATATTATCTACTGATATGTTATATTATAGTATACGGGACTCACATTTTACAAAAATACATATAGGCCCAAGTATCAATAATAATATATATCACTATTCTTAAAATCATAATCTCAGATAATAAGGCATTATTTTTTTATTTAAAAATTGTCTTTAGAAACATTTTAATTAATAAATTCAATAAATTAATGACTTAAAATAAATATTAACTATAAAACAACTATTACTTTTAAATAATGAAATTATTTTTATACATATTATATTTTTTTCTATTATTAAAAATAAAGAAAACAATTATAATCAGTAAATAAACAAATATAATACAATAAGTAATTTTGTTGATATTTTTTTAACTAGGTTGGATGGCGTGAGAGAATAGAGCACTGACGCTATACGCCTATACTTCTATAATTTTTATCACAAAATTTAATGTAGGGATGTATGGGATTTGACATTTTTTCATAATTTTAATTATCAGATTAGGTTGAGTATTTTTTTAATCTAGTATTACCTCGTGATCAATATGGTATGACTGTATGAGAAACTAGAAAAAATTTACATACTAGGTATTTAATGTGTTAAATAAGTGAAGAATACCCTACTGTCTCCACAACCTTTTTGAGGCCTTATAATGCATTAGATTAACCATTGATTTAAAATTTAAAAATAAATATTTTCAACAACAAAAATCTACTTAACAGTAATAAATAAAAATTATAAAATTATAACTGAAAAAAATGAAAACTTGAAAAACGGCATGATTATAAAACATGACAAAATAAGAAAAAGTAAATAATTTATAATCTTATATTATATCTTGACTGAAAAATAAAAATTTAACTTGAAATGTTTGTTAATAATAGTGGGTCAATAATAAAATTATTCAACATATCTCACAAAGATTTATTTTTTTAAAGTTATGAAATTTATGTAATGAATTGTCTATGTAATATAATGTATAATAGATATTTTCTATAGAAATGAATCCTTTTTTAATATGATATTTTGTATATTATGCTATTACACATTAAGTATTAAATAAATTGAACCAATAGATAAAGTTATTAAATAATTGTATTTACTTCATTTAAAATCAAATTGAAACCCATAGGACGATCACTTATGTTTATGATTGACATAAAACTTTCACAGTAGTCACGAATACTTATAAAATACAACTGTTGTACATAAATAGGCGGTAAACTGACTAAACTGTTTAAAGTATAGTGGTGCCGTTGTGGCGAGCGGAAAAATAAAGTAAGTCGAACAGGTGGAATGATGTGAAACATAATTCAGGCTATTCAGGCTAAAGAGCAGGAAACATGCAAAATATAAACTGTAACCTGTCAGATGAGCCTTAAACTTGTTTATGATTAATGCAAATAGGTCTTTGCTTAGAACAGTGCATGCGTACCATGTAGGTATATGATATGTTTGATTCAACCCACTCCTAGCTCGTAACTACCATCCAGTATGGAAACACAAAACAAGGGTCATATACACAACTTTATCATGTATATGAACATTGAACATAATATATCTAGAAATGCCATTACTGATCTTTTTTTTAATATAGATATCGTATATAATACATATACTGTACGATAGGGTAACATAATATCATTGAACTTAGATAATCGATATTATTGGAAAGTATCGAAAATTATCAACTTCGTTTATAAATTGTAAAATACATAAAAGTAATACGTAATTTTTAATTAGTATTTTGTTTTAAATTATAACAAAAAAATAAGTTTTTTAAAAACCAAATATTGATACTATTGATAGTAGTTTTAATTTTTTAAAGTTTTAACAACTGTGGAAAAAATAAAGGCGGCTAAAATGTGAAAATTATGAGCATTTAAAATTTTCCAAAACGAAAATTTCAAACTTTTTGATATAATATAATAGTGTTTATAGTAAAAAATTATCATTTTCAATTTTGTATACCATTTATATAATAGTCCTGGGTAGTAAATACTACATAATATACAATATTATATTGACACTATAACCGACAATAGGTATAATGCCGGCCCTCCCATGAGGATACTAACCCATGAATAATAATTATAATTTATACACGAATATACAATTATATTGATAATATAAAGAAAAATGAATGATGGTCGATGATCAATGGAATATATGCTTTATATATATTTATTAGCATTGCTATTAATTTAAAAAATATTTTTGATTATGTTTTATAGAATTAAAACTACTTAACATGTATAAATATAAAAATAAAATATACATGTAATCATTTATAAACTTAATTTTTAATAATTCGAAATATAATAACTTACCTCAACCCCAAACAGATATTTATTCATTTTTTATTCTTGTCTCTTTGCTGTTTATGATTTAAATGTTGATAATGATAGGTACTTTCTGAAACACACATAACACATAAAATAAAAAACTTATTTATATTAAAATGTGTAGATATTACTTTAGACTATATACAAGGTATAATTATTCAAAAATAATATTATACATAAATAATTTAGATGATAAACGTTTTTAAATAAAAAATAATTTACAGATTAGTTATAAAAACGTATTCTCTTAGTCTTTGATATATTTCACAGTTTCAGCATAAATTGGACATTTAGTATATGATTTATATGTATAATAAATGAAATACTTTACACAATGCATCTAATCAAAATAAATATTAAAAATAAATTAAATTAAAACATTAAAAATTCTTTAAAAATAATAGAACTAGATAAGAAATGGAAATATTTTTTTATTTATTATTGTTCAGAAATTAGCTTATAACTATTATAATTCTGAATAATATATTAAGTTAGTTATTAGTACATAGTTACGATTGTTGGCATTGATATTTATTTATTGTTAGTATAGTTACTGTACATAGTTATTAGATAGGTATATGGAATTGAAGTTTATTACGTTGCATTCGTTTAGAAATCGGGAATTTAACATGCTCACAAAGTGAGCTTACCCAATTTGTTTTAAACAATTTTTTGTATAAATATATTTTTAATTTTAATTTTAAATTAACAAAAAATATATTTATAACAAAATTTTAACCATGTTTATTCGATAGGTTAGGTAAAATTTCTTCGGTATTGGTAATTTTTACTACTATACGCAGATAAGACATAAATAAACATTATATATAGCCATATAGGGTTAATTTAATAACCAAATCTAAATAAATTTAAAATAAGTTAACTTTTATAATTTTTAATACCTGTTTTAAATTTAAATTATTTTTCATCTTATCTCTCAGGTATAAATGAATGATATTAGAATAAATGACAAAAACAAAGAAAATGGTTTAAAAATTGAATATTAAATTGTTCGTAAATTTCTACTTACTCTAACTTTATTAACTTAATAATCACACATAAAAACTTTAAAAAAAGACTATCTGAATCTATAAAATATATCAGCTTAACTATTTAAAAAGTATTATAATTTTTAAATTTTCTCAAAATATGTATTTACTATTTTGGTAATATGTTTCATTGTTTCATATCTCAAAAGTTCATTACCCATTTAAATTCAAGGTTGTCCAGCTGAAACATTTAATGTTGCGCATGTCTTAGCATGAATATACTATATTTATCCATATTATATAGCTTGGGTACAATAAATTTAATATATGTGATAGAACTGGTTTATACATCATAATACGAGTATATATACATGCGCAAGTAAAAATGCCTATTTTTACCTTTTTTTTAGCCATTGACGAATTATTTTTTATCGAAATAATAAACTATACAAAAAAAAATCCAGGAATAAGTTCATTACATAAAATCGCAAAAAAAATAAAATAGTTTTTATCCTACTGTGAAATGTAGAAAAAGAGTTTTCGAATATACCATAATAATAACGCCCGTTGAATGGTGAATTTATTTTTTTAAGTATACACTATACTGTATTGGTATAAAACTGTATTTTTAAATATTTAAAAGGTATATTAATTATGTAAAATTTTTTATATATATTATATATATTTTTTAGTCATTATTTTAGCAGATATTAATTAGTTATGTTAGCTATTGATATAATAGTTGATAACTTCTTGTATTAACATAATTATGAAAATTGATTTTTAAAATGACAAGAAGCATAAATGTGTCTACAGCACCACATAATTGCTTATTAGTGGACGAGTATATGCGTCTATTCCAGTAAAAGGGTTAATTTCACGGAATTTTTAGTTAAATATTCCAACACTGTAAAAAAAAAAAATGTAATACTTAATTACGCGTATTGCATCTGACAATGATCACAGTATATGTATGAGTGATTCAAATATGCAAATTTGCAATCATAAATCTTATGAAAACATTTCATATATATATTGTCTACAATTGAACACGTTTTGAATATTTTATTTCAAATCAACATGCAATTCTAGAATATATTATATACATGTTAATACAACTTAAAAGAAGAAATAAACTAATAAATCATAATATCTGTTTTCCCTTTATACATTGAGCTGTTGTAATTTGCATCAATGTAAGTAGGAAGGCATTAAACAAAAAATTCGTACATAGAATTATACAAAGGCTTTAATAAGCTTGTTCGAAAATATATAATTAATTTTATTTGTAGGTACCTACCTATTTAAAGATGATATTATGATAATGTAAATATTAAAATATGTACCTACATTTATCTTACTTTTTATATGGGTTAAAATTATAATACTTACGATTTACCCTAGTAAAAACTTAAATGTGCAAGTTAAAATTGTATCAATTATTATTTTGTCATCAATGATAAATATGATACATTTTACTTGGAAATCTAGGGAATCATTCTTTTGATATAGTAAATATAGGAAACTTTTATAATATATTTTTGTGAGCAAGCGATCAAAAAAAAAAAAAAAACTTAATGTTAAATATTAGTTATTCATACAAATCTTATTCAATAATGGTCAAATGTACAACTATGGTAAACATATGCAAATGACAATAAATAAATACAGTAGGTAACTATTTGAAATAATATAGAAGATTTAATTAATTAAAAATCAATAAAGTGATTTATTATAAACACAATAATAGTTGTACACCTAAACTATAGTATGGATCAATAGATCATAATATAATTAATACTAATATAATATCAACTAATAAAAACAATTATATTTATGATAATTAATGGTGTCAAACAACAGTTTTGAAGGACATAATAATGGCAATAGGTATACACTACATAGCTGATAACTTTGTCATAGTTTTCTACTTTTAGTAGATTAGATGTTCCCCTAATGTTATGATGTATGTATGTTATGTCAACTAAATTGGAAATCTCGATAATTTCTTACTATTATATATTTGAACTATGTAATTCAAAAAATATCTATCATTATGCTTATTATCTGCTTATTACAAATGATAATGTATAAACATTCCAAAGTAGGTACATTTTTAGCTTTAGTTAATTTAGATTAGTCTAGTAAATCCACATGTACCATATACCTATCTACAATGCAAATGCTTGTTTTTAGGAAAAATAATTAAAAAAATTTCTAAACTGGTATCCAAGTAGTAAGTACAAATTATATTTGCGCTTAATTTATATAAAAAGTGGTAAGATAAAACAATTATTTTGAACAAAGCGAAATATTTTTTTTAAACTTTATGATAAGGTCTTCATTATAGTCATCTACTTATACGTGAAATTAGTGTATTCGTCAATAATTATTTAGGGCGGAAAAAAAGTATTTACTATTTACAGAATGGAAAAAAGGTAATTTTTTCAAAGCTTTAACAGGCATCTAAAATTAAAATTTCTGTGCATGCGAGATAGAAATTCATATTTATGTATAGCAATTTATTATCAAACCAGAATAACAGAAACGAATATATTTTTAAACAATATTTAATTATTTAATTTTTTTAGTTATAGTTTTTGAAATTACAATGAAATAAATAGTTTCTGTGGACTGTAGCTGAAGACAAAATTTAAATTTCGAGATTAAATTAGCTAAATTATACAAAACCAGTCTTTGTTTAATAGTGCATTTGCATTTTTTTCAACTTTATTGGGTGTATAATTGAAATTAGTACAGTGCTAACCAATATAGAATATAGATTTTAAATTGAGAAGGACTTTGTGGGAATTGAATCATATCAACTATATAGTGACTACACTTGTGCATGGAATGTCACATACATAACTTAATGTGGTATTCCTAATGTAATATACACAGAGAATCATTCTATTTAAGTATCCAATGTATCATCAAGTAAACATGGTAATATTTACCAGATTTTAAGCGATGAAATCAGAAACGTATTGGTTTTAGAATAGTGTGATGATAACTTTTAATAACAACTGCACTTTTTTTTTGCCACATCCCCACACCCAACATATTCGCAATAAACCTACTAGAAATTAACTAGTGATTTAAAATATTATTATATAAACAAGTATTAACGAAATTATATGATTAATTCATTGCCTTAATATTTTATAAGTCAACTATAATTTTCAAAAGTTTAAATATTTAAAGTGGGCCTGTATAAAACATCCAAGTTCGAATAAAAATTTGTTGTTTTTGTTTTATACAATTTGAAATTTTAATTTTGAAGACAGAAACATTTTACGGAATGTTAATCCATACCAATATTTTTTAACTTCATTTAAACAATTTTATTTTTTTAAAGACAAAACATTACTACCTAAAAATAATAAAATTATGTATAATTTAATATGTTTGTAATATTTTTTTTTACGCATGCACATTGCATATATATATTGAAATAAGTGAAATAATCATTTAGATATTTTAGTATGTGTACATTATACATAACATGCACGTTTAATTTGCGTCATGTTTATAATATAGGAATCTAGGTATGTAGATATATTCAACTTAAAATTAATACGTTTTCCTTTTCTTACAACTTCTTGTTTGCGTGATCATTAATCTACCAATGTGTACACGATATTATAAACGACATGCAAGACGCTACAATTTCAAATAATATAATATGGAGTATTAATATTTAATGTACCTATTATATATTTTAACTATTATAAGTTATAACAAATAGTAGATATAGAGATTCAATTAGTTTCACAGTAGGTAGGTACATTTTGTAATTGTTACAAATTACTGAACATTATACAATACACTGTTACCGAATAAATTATAAAGGCTTTATGCCTTTATATTATTTATTAAGGTATGTTGTTATAATAATTATAATTTACTATACAGTATACACGTCTAGTGTCTACACATGTCATTAGTAATTAATATTCACTGTGGAAAATAAATTTAATAAGTATATGGTATATTTATTTGTTTTTAAAAATATAGTGTTTAATTTAATTATATTAGTAGATATAATATATAGATTCTATATTGTTATGCCTGTAGAAGATATTGTTATCATTTAAAAGAACTTTTATTATATAAAGATATAAGATAGTTATTATTTATTACCTAATTTATGTTATGAAAATAATTTAATCATCGTGAACTCCAAATTAATATAGGTTACATTAATTATGACATATTTATGATGTTTATTTTACGAAGTTATTATTTTTTTTTTTTTGAGATACCTATCGTGAAATTTTGAGCAAAATTTAAGTATACCTAAAGTCAACTACTTTTTAGTTAATTAGTTATTAATTATTACTAATGATAAAGTCAAATAAAGCGGAACATAATGTTTTTACTTTAATATATATATTAAGTATAGATATTTAGTTTGCAATTTTCAATAAGAACATTCTTTTACTTTAAAAATTATATGCAATTTAATATTGGCTTATATTATAATTATATAATGATAATTGTTTATAACTTAAATTTGATGACAGCGGAATATTTATTTGAATAAATATATTTATTTACTTTCTCAAATTTAAAGTTGTTAGATGATTAGTTATTACGGATGTATCAATAATGTAAGACATTATATAACCGTTAGGTAAGTATTAAAATTAAAATAAATATAAATTTTCAGATTTGTCGGACGAAAGGTGTTTATTACCGGGAATGAAATCAGTTTTTCAGAGCGCCACTATCGCAGTGTCGCAGTGTCGTGTCGAATGGAACAACAAAATGAAGTACGTTTTAATGTTTTGCAGATCGCAGAATCGATAAATTATAGTTCTACAATCACTCGAGTACCGATCGAACCAACAACGGACAGGCGTTCAACTGACACGCGCACAAACTAACCGTGTGGCGATCTTTAAATTACTAAACAGTACAACTGTACAAATACATACTAACAAGTGAGTGGGTAAGTGGCGGGTGAGCCACGCCACCATTGTGATATCCTACTCCCAAAGTGATTGCGTGACTGACTAGTGAGTAGTGACTACTAACGGCTAACCCACTACGTCTGCGCGAGTAAAGTTGTGAATTTGTGATAGTGACGATTGCATTACAATTTGATAATAAACTTGGCAAAACCACGCGAAACCGGTTGGTATATTGTACTGGGCGTGCAACGGTTGCCCTGCAGTACGACATTACGTCAAACGAGCGGTTCGTTCCATTAGCTATGGCAATAATAATTAGGTATAATATAATATTCGATATGAGTGACGTACCTAAATAATTAATCGTTATTAATTGTATTTTTGTTTTTGTGATCAACAAACAATAATGATTTTTTTGATTTTTACGTTTAATAGTGATAAAAAGTATATTCGCTTGGTATTTTTATTAAATTTTGCTTACTTTGAGATCTCTTACTGTTATTGTATTTTATATCATTTAAAAATAAATAGGTGGAAATTGCAAAAACAAATATGTATGAATTTAATTTAGGTGATATGGTTTCATAATCAGTAAAAATAGGTAAACTAAGGTATAGGAACAGACGTACAGTAAATATGTAATAAATATTAAATAGGTAGTAGGTATATAAACATACTCAGACTAGCGATGTATTTAGGATTTTTTCAAGGGGGATATACGTAGTACGTTGGCAAATATATAATTTCCTTAAGGGTAGTCCTCAGGTACACTTACTATCACCATCACAAATTCACAAATATTGTTTGTTAAAAATGTTTAGGGTTGATAATATTATCAGTAAGTACACATTTATATAGATATATATTTATAAAACTGTTTTCTTTAACCAAAATTTAGCGATAATTCTTATAAGATAATTATGTTCAAATGTAATAACTCGTATTTTAATGTTTTAGTTAAATGACCATAAAAATGGCAAAAAATGTCCTAAAAAAATTACCTAAAAAAATTACAAATATTAGTTTTATATTAATAAAAACAATTTTTTTTTAAATATTTTACTCTATTTTACTATAAATTTCAAAATATGACATAAAAATGACAAAAATGTCCTTTAAATAGGAAAATAAAAAAATTAAAAATATTTGTTTTATAAATTTATCAATGCTTACAAATTATTTAAAAATCAAAATCATTGCATTGTACAATTAGAGCGTATTTTATGTTATCGAAAGTAAATGACAAGAAACGATAAGAAATGAACAAGTGTGAAATCAGTAAAAATAACTAAAAATGTTGGAAAATGACCTATAAATCTCAAAAAATGACTTAAAAAGTAATAAACACCAAAAAATGCAAAAAAATGCAAAATAAAAATTAGTTATTTAGATTCGCATGCTTATGAAACAGATTTGTGGCCAGAAGAGCATCGTCTAAAAAGTTCCAAAAAAAAATGCAAAATGCATCAACTTCCGAGCCCTAGTTATAACTTGTAACATACTACTTAATACATACCCTTGTCCTGAAATTTCAATATGTTATGCATTACTGCATTAGCTATTACATGAAAGTATTAAATAGGTAGCTATACAAAATATTTTCAATCATAATTAGCAGTTATCCATACATGGACTACGGGCATCGATCATAATATTTTCTAATACTTATTTTCATATCAATATTATAAAATAAGTATATAAAATGTAAAATTGTCGATAATTTTATTCTATATTTCTGTAATATTATTTTACATCACTATAAATATATAAAACATGGTTATACTTAAATCGATAAAATATAAAAGACCAAGAGGGGATCTGTCCCCCCATGTAAATCGCCCCCTCTCCTGCCGTAAATATACCACTGACGCAGACACGTGCCTCTCCTCTAGCGGTTTAGCATTTAAGATAAATAAAATGATTATTCTCTTTTTAATGTTGTATGTAGATATAAAAATAATATAATATCAAAATGATGTGTATTAAATAAGGAGTTCATTAGATAATATTACTCATTATGTTTAATACTTTAATTATTGCTGTAGGTTATATATTGTTGTATTTGAGCATTTATGCATTTATGAGACGTCCTTCAGCGACGTTGTTAATTAAAATTGTCTGCAGTCATTTTACCTAATAAAATGTGATAATGTCACCGTATTTTTTTGGGAAGTTGGCAATATATAAGCATTTTTTTTATTTAGAGTGTCTAAAAATATAATGTGTAGAAGGTGATGCATTATAATCTTCAAAAATGTAAAAAAAAAATAAAAAATGTATAACTTTAAAGTACTCGATATCCAAATACAAATATTTTAATGAATAATACCTATTACCAATTAGTACTTCTATGTAGAGTGCACTTTTCAATTGTTCTAAAATAATATTAAAATAACTGTGTTGCAAAAAACCTGGAGCAAAACGATAAAATTTACTCTACCCCCTTTGTCAACTAGACAATGCATATTTCTATTAGAATTGCATGCAGTGACGAGTTACGATATCAAAATTATCAACTGTCTTGAAGCACATGCCTAATCAAACATATCCGTCGGGAGCAAACTGAAAAGTCCGGTCTACTTATAGAACTTCGTCATGCTGCACGACTGATTACAAAAGTTTTACTTGGATTTTACAAACCTACATCAAGAAATCCCAAATCACTTTTGTATAACAATATATTGTCTGTACTGACCTGTCCATTCTTACAAGGAACCTGTGAATATCTAATTAGAATCTCGATTATTGCAGATGAACAGGAAGCAGAATTTACCTTCGAAAAATGGTCATTAGGAAGTAATAGCAGGTCATGCAGATATATTTAAGCGACTATACAATCTACATAACACTGCACACATGATTGTTTCACCGGTATTTCGTCACAATACACGAACACTATAGGTACATCAGGTATAAAAAACTATATCATTGAAAATCGTTAAAAACCATTAAAATTGCTTATTGCAAAAAAAAAAATAACATATTACAGATTGTATATTTTATAATATTTTATATTGTTTATTTTTTGTTTTTTATATTTATTTATTTATTTTTCTATCTTTTATAATGAAAAAAAAACAACATTGTAACAAATAACAATACGTGGTATTACATCATTTATTATTCAATTATTATTCAATATCATTCATTATTAATGACCAACAAATCGGTTAAACTAATCCGAACATAAACACAAAATATCAAATACCATAATATGGAATTGGGTTATCTATACCGCGATTGCCGACAAAATACAGTGAACATTTAAGTTTACGCTTCACCAATACGTTATTTTGAATTTTTCGTTGGTTAGGTTAGTGGGTTTCAGTGACCGTTCGCGTGTACGTCCGCGTTTATTGTACACGTACGTACGGTTGTACATACAAAAAAAAAAAAAAAAATTCAAAAATATTCCGGTAAACGCGGTAAATGTTAATATTTTTAAATTTGTGATTGATGCTATCACCCAAATTAGAACGTTAGTTTGGTATCGTGGTTTTACGTATGGTAAGAAAGTATAAACTCTGTGGTATACCAAAAGCTTACCATGTATATCAACCAACCACAAAAAAGTATTTTTATGCACGTACACGTTAACTTATGTAGTGGAAACCAGCCTTTACACGACTAAAGACAGCCCGACAGCCGTGAATCGTGATCAGTTCTAGGAAAACTATCGTCCACTTTGTAGGTTGTTTAACTCAGCGTTTCGACAGAATAATACTGGAACGATTTCTGAGGATATTACGTGTGTATCTGAAAGAACTCAGCGCTCATGTAAAAGGTAAGACGCACATCAGGTGTATATTTTTCACATGTACCTATATTATTGTAAGAATAGATGGTTATTTCATATTTGTATATTATGTACCATACTACTATGTACCTACGTCTCTGCCGGATGATATATAGAATTTATTGCATTTACAATTTTACACATTACACAATATAATGAAATTCTATTATATAGGTTTATATATACAAGTAAAAGTCGTAAAACTTCGGTAGAATAATCGAGTTATAGTATATGCGCCTCCTGACGATTTTCAATAGAACATATAATAATATAATGTCGGTGCTCGGTGACTTCTTTTAATTCTTACATGTCGTGCAGTATTCATATACTATTGAAAATATGCTTGTTGTAAATTTTTGTAAAGATTGTATAGGTACATTAAATATTTAAAAAATGGATCCTATACACGAGTACCAAGTATACACCACTATAACACTGTAGATTTATAGCAGTATTATTAGGTATAGAGTATGGATTTGGCGGGGTGAAAGACAAAAGCGTCCAAGATAATCGGTCGATGCAAAAACGAAGCATTTACGTCATTTAAATAGTATGCCTATTGCCTATTAATAATTTATATACTGTATAGGTATAGACGCAGTTTCAATCGAGACTCGAGAGACTTAAAACGTTACAACCCTTCACCACCTATTATACGTTCTGTCTATACCTGCACCGTTAACAAATACTATATTATTATAGTAGTAAACATATATGAGACACTCTAGCTGCAGTTGGCGAACGGTAATTTTATTCGACTTCGGATTTTTGAGTTGTTTTGAACTGCTCAAAATAACAAATGATGTTAATGTGACGCATTTAATTATTTAAAAAAAATAATGTATTTAATTTTCTCTTTTTAATAGCACATACATATTATGGCGTGCATAAGTAAAAATATTTAGATTATATGACGACCGGTATCATATAGTATTTTATAAACAATAATGACATTTGTAATAATAAATGATTTTAAAATTGTAGTAGGTATGTACGAAAAAGTAGATAATATTTCAATTTTAACTTTCGTCAATAATTTTGCTTGTCATATACATAATAAGTTATGACCCATAAATGTACAAACAAACCAGATACAGGAGTAAGAATTTATTATAGAGTATATCGACTAGAATATCGACATTCTAACGAAATACACATTAATTTTGTTTATGCCATCAAATAGTCATATTTTTTTTTATAAATATATAATTTTTTAGAATTATCACTGCGATAAAAAAAAATATTAAATGTGAATTCAGTCTAAAAATGGTCATTCAATTATTCCAAATACTTTTTAGATGCCAAAAGCTTGAATGCCAAACATGTATATACCATGTAGTGATGACATTTATGTTTTAAAACGTCAATATTTAAAATTTATCAGTTTAATGTTATTTTTTTTTAAATATAATTATTATTAATACCTATGTCCTATACCTATATTTTTCAAATCAGAGTTAGAACATAAATTTAATAGTTGGAATTTGCGTTAAAATAATGTAGGTATATTGATCTATAAAATGTTCACTATTACATTTTTTAAATGTAGTGTAGTACATCAATTATATATATATATACTTATCATTATTTAAAGAAAGCGTTTATTAAAATTATACTCGTTATCATTAAAATAATTGGTATGTAATATTGTGCATATAGAAGTATATGTATATTATATAGTAAGTATTTACATAAAATGCTGAAGAAGATAAATTGATTAACTGTCAAGTATAATTGTATAAACGAAACAATTATTTTCATGATTATTATGCATCTCAGTAGACATGTGAATATTTTAAAATTATTTACATTGACAAATTTATAATATTATTTTAGTTTATACTCTATAGACTAATATACATAAATTATTATTAGATTAATTAAACTGTATTTGCACAAGGTAAAAGGTAAAAATGTGCCAATACTGCCAATACTACAATAATAAAAAAATTATCTTAATAACTGCTTGGGACTAATTATTTTATTAATTTAACACATTTAAACAACACAAATATTTTAATTTCTTGGTGATTATCATGGTTGCAGAATAAAATTTCAATATTTCATTGACAACAAATTTCGTATTTAACTGTTATTAAAATAAATATTTTGACGCTTTGAATGTTTATTTAATTTCACTAAGAATATAATTTTTAAATATTTTCAACGTACCTACCTATTCGTAAACATTGCTGAATAAATAATTTAATAGACTTAATTTTATTTTAAATTCTATAAACAAGAATAAAATACAAGATTTAGTTGTTTATTTAATACGTATAGTTATTATTATTTGAATAAATAATATTCTAAATTTAAATTACCTAATAAACATTATATTTTTATAAATATTAAATGCTTAGTACATTCTGATTATTAAAAATTTAAAAATATACCTATTTAATACATTTGATGTTTCAAATAATAAAATATATATTTATACTCACGTATAGTTATGTATGTCCACGTATTTATATTATTAATTATTATTATTATTCTTAATGTCATGTATACAAAGTGATTCCCCAAGCATACTCATCAGTCATCACCATTTTTACATTTAAAAATTAATTCATTTAAATTCTTATTTTTAGAAAGTCTTAGTATAATAATTTAAGTCCAATTTTTAAATTATTGATGTTTATTGTAAAGAGTGTTCTATAATGATATAAACTTCTGTTTTTTAATTAAGAACCACCCTTATTTTACTATAAACCTAAGCTAAACAGTGGATAACTTTAAAAAAAATGTTAATATAGGTATATAATTCAAATTTTGAACGATTAGGTTTTACAACTATTCAAATATTTATATTAAGAATAAAAGTCAAAAATAAAATGGTTTTACAAAAATATAAAATAAAAATAATATTGAATATTTTATTGTTTATCATACTAGGGTCATATAAATTAATAATGTTGATAAATTAATACTAATTACCTAATAAAATATAAAAATAGCCATAGCCTTCATTTCTTCTAATCTCATTATCGTGGACATATTATCCTTATTCCTTATAGTATACAAAATTAAATAGCTCAAAACCACCGTTCGAATTTTGATTTCAATAAGTACAAATTTTCAGAAAAATCATCCACTACATAACCTACAGTAGAAAATAGGGGATTTCATTTAAAAAACTGAACGAACAATTAGTTTATCTACAGGACAGTCTTTAAGATTAGAAAATAGTATGCAAAAACTCTCAAGAATTTGAATAAAGGTCTTAAGGTATATTTAAAATTTCTAAAAATCAGATTTTGAATTGCTGCGATATTGAAGAAAAAAGAGTGTAATCATGTTTGGTGAATCACCTTGTATAATACAATACAATTATACCTACTGATTTCGATTTTATGGATCACTGTAGATCAATTATTTCACTTAGCCTATTTGTCGTTATTCTTTAATAGTATTAGACATTATTATCATTATTGGTAAAAATATGTTTAAAATACATTTTTTAGACTAATACTTAATGATTGTGTAGTTATTTGTCTTATATGCATTATGCATACATATATACCAGCTATATGTTATATTTATTTAATATTAATCGCGTAAATTCAGTAAAATTAACTTGTTTGATGGCTAACACAGAATAAGAGAATAATGTGATAGCTTACCATACGTATATATATATAGACTATAATCTTTTAGAAGTAAAAAGGTGGTGGCAAAAATTCTTAATAAATATGGATAATTATTATAATTATAATAGTAATAACAAATAAATAATAACAATATTAATTAATGAGTCGACAATTAAATCTGTGATAAATGAACGGTTTAATAAGTAACGTGGGTCACGAAGAAGGGTTAAATTATATAATTATATATAATTTAGTGTACACATAAATAACCGTGTTTTGATGATGGGTTGTCGTGTTATGGTGGTAACGGTTCGTCGCCACGGCGTCTATTGTATAGGCAGTAGGTACTAGGTAGTATCCACTACAGCGTTCACAGATATAGGCTCCGGTGATAAGGTAGGAGGGTATAACTTATAAAACGATGAAATTCGATCGGTAGTGTTTGTTCACCCTTCGCACCAAACACCATATATTATAGGATGATTAACCAAGCATGTTCACGTCCCTTTTATTCTTATAAATGTTTTTACTTACCTATTTAAATTCTGATTTTTATTAACACTAACTTAGAATATTATATATTTTTAAAAAATTAGATTTTTTAAACTATTTAAAAATAATCATGTTCCAGTAATACAAACTTCTTTTTTCAAATATTATTATCTTTTTTAGTGTACATTTTTATTTGATAATTTTTTTTTTTTAATATTGACGTGTCAATCTTAATTTTAACAAGTAGGTAGTAAGAACAACTTTTAGGTTATTAAGAAAGTCTAATTACATAAAGATATACGAAAAATGATAAACCTTAATAATGTTTTTACATAAAATACAAACTGTAAAGTATATTATTAGTTATTACTATCATATTTAGTCAATTTTAACAAATTATGCATAATATATTATGGCTATTATGCATATATATAAATATTTTACGCATACTAACAACTATCTTAAAAATTAAAATACCGTATACAATTGACAAGAGAACACATATAATGTTCTTACCTTTAAGTTTGATAATAAGTCATTTTACTTTAATGTTTAAATTAAGCACACAAAATTGATCCTCCTGAAGAAAATGTACCATATGTTATACGTTTATGAGACGGAGAAAATGCATACGAGTGTGGCGTACTCTTAATGTTCAAATATCCGCATTAAAAAAAAAAATTCTCAGTGTGATAAATTTCAGTGAAAAAGGGTGAGTGTCATTTGAAAGAAAAAAGTTTGTATCACTGCAGGATACCTACTCTTTAAATACCATGCAAATTTCAAGTATTTGTAACCGTGCTACCCGATGATGGCACACACATATTGTTGACGACCTACAGCGGTGAGAGATTGTGATGGTAAACTATGCCTAATGTTCCTATGTGACTATGTATACATAACTTCGATTCTGACGAATGGTGTGGACGGCATGTGTAGTGTGATGGCAGCGTCGGTGCAAGGAAGGTGAAGCAACTCACCACGGCCGTTGCGGTGATGCACCGAGAAATGGTTTCAAACGTCATACGTCACAACGTGCCCATTCTATGACGTCATCAATCTTGTTCGTTGTTACGCGTATCGATTTTAAACGCACCTCCATGATAGCTGTTTAATGTTCGAAATGTAGGAAACGCACTCTTTTCACATGTTGTTATATATTATATATTATATATTATTATATGATTATATTTCATAATATAATAAAAAATAATTAATGGTATTTACCGTTTTATATTGTGCACGACATTCTACATGCGCATAGGAATGGACAATTCTCAGGAAAGTTTAGGGTTTCACATAAACAAAATAGTGTAGTAAACGAATCATAAAATTAAATAATGGTGTATCTCATTTAAATATTCTAAATATTTTAATTAAAAAAAAATACTTAAGTCCACTGCCTAAAAATATAAAAACAAAAAAAAATTAGATTTCGATTGGGATGATATGTTGTATTATGTATATAATATTATATTATATTATATACCTGTATAAGTGGAATCGATGCTATATTGATGGAATTTATGTGTACTAATATATTGTTCTGATTTTTATTACATAAATAAAAAAAAAAAGACCTAATAATAAATTACAATTGAATCCATTAAGTTTTCTATAATTTTTAATAATAAATAAATTTAAATTATGTATAATATTTATAAAATAAATCAGCCGTTTTTATTTCTTTACATTTTCAAATAATTTTAAACACTTAAATCTGACTATTAAATAAATATATATGTCGAAAATAGGATACCACAGTAAAGTAACATAAATTATGAAATGATGAAACATGAATTTTAATAACGAATGATATTTTTTGGACATATAGTAGTCATACAGAAATCTTGATGATTAATATTTTTGGGACACTGGGATGTTTGTATACTCTAAATCATTGGTTTTCAACCTGGGGGTCGCGACATCATAAAAACTATAGAACTATAATAAAAATAAATCTTAGTTGAATAAGAAAACATCACCCCTTTAAAAAATTTAAATCATTCACCATTGATTACTAGGTGATTGCTACAACGAGTTGTGTGTCCAAATATAGAGTTTTTTTCTATACATTTTAATTGGTTTTAACTTTTAAGGTTGTTGTCTGGTAATATTTTTACGTATCTCTTTTTTTGTTTTTCTTACAGTTGCGTTATTTGTGGGATGCAAGCCGCAAGGGTGTGAAATGCATCCCATGGATTTTTTTAAACACACTTTTTGTGCAGATCATTTCATAAAATTATAAAACAAATAACAATAGTTTTGTAATTTTTTTTTTTAATATTAATATTTTATGGATCACTAATACAACATGATACATACACCACAATTATCGTGTTAAAAAAATTACTAACATGATAAAATAGATAAATAGATACATGATAAAATAGATAAATAGATAAATATATTTTATCATGGTTACTAACTTCTAGCGGAGCCTCAAATGGTTCGTTCGTCACGTTTAGCGGTCGGGCTCCCACTATTTTATTACTTCATAGTCGACCATAGGACACACTTTTTCGGTTTTCTTGTACTAATAATGATATTTTGTTGGTTATGGAAATTTTTAACTATAACAGTGATCAGTTTTTGAAATCTAATTCTGTGTATCTTGAAAAATGTTTTAACGATTATAGGCATTTTAAAATTTATTCTATATATTTATCTTGTGAATTTTCTTTCATCCAAGCACTACTTAAAGAAAAAGAAATTAATCCTGATATAATAACACTAACTGAAATGCTATCTAAATGCTAACTTTCATCTGCTTTTATAGAAACCTTAAAAATATTAACAATAATTTTAACATTGCCTGTTAGTATTGCTTTTAATGAACGCTTTTTTTTACATTGAAAGAGTAAAAACTTATTTGCGCTTAACTATGGGAGATAAAAGGTTAAGTGATTTAATGGTTATTGCAACTGAAAAATAAGAAGCTGATACACTAGATCTTAATGAAGCAGTAGATAGTTTCGCTAAATTTAAATCTATAAGATTTCCTTTATTGTAATTTATTATATTATATTTAAATATACATTACTTATTAATTATAATATTTGGTTTATACAAATTTGTATAGGATAATATAAATATATAAATATTATATGATAAGTTGTAATAACTAATTGATTATTGAACAATTAGCTGTGGTGATCCATAGGTATATCTAAATATTGTGTTAAAACAAAATAAAAAACATTTTTGTTTTGCAAACAAAATTATTGTTATTTGTTTTATACAATAATTTCTATGAAATTATCTATATTTACACAAAAATTGCGTTAAAAAAATTCATGAAATGACTCGACCATGCGAGTGAATGGTAATACTTTAGATTTTGAATATTGGTTTTGCATCCCATGAAAAAATGTGAAATGACGCCCTAGCTTTCTTAATTATAAAATTAAGTTTATTAATATTACTTTTTTTTAAATAATGCATTATGGTCAAATTTCGAAAATAAATATAACTTATTGATATTAATAAAAAATAAATCAATGAATAAAATAAAATAATTATTATATATAGTTATAACATATAAGTTAATTTTCATTTTTAAATAATTAATTTATAAAAATCATTTTTAAAGTAGTATGATAACTAAATAATGTGTTGAAACATATTTTTTTTATACATCGTAAATAAGGAAGGAATATGTCAATATGTCATATAATATTTCGTAGCATGCGTCCTGAGTTTTGAAAATCGATCTTTAATCTTCTAAAATGCGCAAATTGGTGCATGAGTACAAAAGCAAAAACTGAAACATATAGTGGTCACTGGTCACTGTAATGAAAGACTTTATTGAAATTTGAAAGTTTTAAATTTTAATTCAATAATAAATCATTGAATACCTTTAGTGTAACTGTACTACATATAATAATGCAAAAAGTTTCAAAGTTAAAACACACTAACTAAAATTTTGATTCAAGTAAAGTTGATATTCTTTGATTAAGTATTTAATTTGGTCAAATCTTGAACTTAATGCAAACATATATAAAAAAAAATAATTTTAATGGCTACGTATTAAATATGTTCTATGCTTTTAAATTATTGCGAAAACAATTAATAAGAAAACTTGTATTAGAGTTTTTAGCTTTTTAACAAAGAAATTATATTTAAATCAACACAAATTTAAAAAACAAAAATTCTATTGACAGCTTCAAAAAAGACAAAATATTTTAAAAATATATCGTGTTTAAAATTTACTAGTGTAAATATTTTTTGAAAATTTCAAGTCTATGATTATACTTTTCTCAATTTATTATAAAAAAAGTTATCGTAATAATAAAAAACTTAAAAACACATACATCCAGTATAAAGACGAATATGGCTCTACAAAAACTAATAATGAATACGTAGTTAAATTTTAAAATAATGAAGTCCTATAATCTTGGAAAAGGCAGAATCAATAAGACAATAAAATAAATATTCTAAAAAAAAATGTTTCTGTTTTTAATTTTCCTTATTAATTAAGTATTAATTTTGATTTGTAGAATCATTTTGTACATATTTTCTAAAATATGCGTTACGCAACTGCATTGTGTGATACAAAGCTTAGTCATAGAGTTTAATAATACTATAATGCTATTAAATAATTTTTTTTATTATTATTTATTGTGTTTGGTGAAAATAAATCAATCTGAAAATCATAGATATAAAAGCCCCACATTGTAGACCATGTCATTGTAATTATGTTATTGTTCTCTGCGCAAACCGTATAAAACATGGTTAAAATGGTACGTGAAAGTGATTTTGATATCACAGCGGTCGTCGACACCGTCACGATGCTGTGCTAAAAACCGATGACGTTACCATAGGCGGATATTTGGTCATATCCGTGGGGGGGCTTAACATTTTTACCATATCCATTAGCGTAAACACATTATTAGACACTTCAAAGATACTAGAACCTTCCGAGGGGGCTTGACTACGTTCTGGGGGGGCTTTAGTCCCCCAAGTCCCCCCCAATATCCGCCTATGGACGTTACTTTTCTCTACACTAAGATCTAAGATATTATAATATCAGTAATATACTAATATCACAATTATAGTCAATGTTATATATTTTATATCGTACCCAGTAAAATCACTTTATACACGAAGTACATATCCACTTCTCTTGAAATATGCAGGTAATGCACTGGAACGTGTTACCCGAATAATAATAAAGCAATTTATGCTATACATTACTTTTTTATTTGTACTTTACTCAATATATGTACCTATAATTGAATTATGGTAATTGAATAAAAAACTTGTTTTACATTAAAAATCTACTATAGGAATAAAGGAATATATAATATAGGAAATAAAAAAATAATTATTTAAGATTTTCTTTTTTTTTAAATTTATAAATATAGGTTTATGGGTTAATGGTTAATTTAGCGGTAACTAGTAAAAAAAACAAATGTTTTAATAAAAATAATATATACATAAATATATATATATATATAAATTATATATTTTAAGTAATAAAGTAAATAGTTATTAGACAATTATAAAACACATATTGTATTTTCACATAGTGATTATATTATAGTTTTTTATGTATGGTATAGTATTCACAACATTTAAACTCTTTTTGAACTGTTTATAAACAATTGAAATTGTTTTTATAAAAGCTGAAAAGATTTATGAATAGGCAAAAATACTTTAAAACTGAATGTAAGATTTTTAATAAATTAATTGTTTACTTCTCAATTAAAAACATCGACAATTTAAAGTTGAAATATTTTTTATAAGCGTTTAAAATTAGAATTTTAACAAAATTTTAAAAATTACAAATTATTTTGTAAAGAAAAATTTCTACCAGAAAGTAAAATTAATTTTTTCTGACCGTTAGAATTTTCACGACCCGTATAATACTTATTTTTTTCTAAACAATTTTTGTGTTTTCCTATAATTCAAAAACAAATAACTGTCGATACTTTCAATTAATATTTATATTATTATTTGCTATACATACACATTGCTATACACAAATTCTATACATTTATATACATAGTATAAATTTCAAATAATGTTTGCTCGTTTAGCTGTTTAAGTTACTTATAATAAGTATAAGAGATTTTCGATTTATTTTTATAAATGTTGATAAATAATTATTTGTTGGATCAAAATTCTTGAAAATTGAATACTATAATCTATTCAAAATAAGAAACACAGTCGACGACCGACTACTGCGCAAGGGCATGGCTTAACAACACAGCAGGCAACATATAGGTTAGGAAAAACCGGTATTATTTGACCGTCGCACGACGTAAACTGGACGCCGAAGACTGTGTTTTTTATTTTGAATAGACTATCGATCCCTCATGAATTATTCTTATATTCCTATAATATTGTTAAAAATACATAGGCACAACTTGATATTTTCATGCATATAAAAATCAAATTTTTACAAAATTTGTCAAAATTGTTTAATTATGGTATGAAAATTTAATAAAAAGTTCCTCGTAAGTAGATCATACTAGAAGTAAATGATCTAAAAATATACATACACAAATATTTTTTATTTATATTTGTATTTAAAATTTGGACGAAATTACGTTTTTTAACGATGTTAATTATTTTGTTATTATAACAATATTATTCGTGGGTTTTAAAATTTTTATCCATATTATGAATTTTACTATACGGAATAGAATATTAAAAATATGTAGATTAATTTTAAGGTACTATCATTGATTATAATTATAATATATAATATATAATATTATTATATTTATAATCAATGGTACTATCTATTCATACTATAAATTAGTGGTTCCCAATTAGCATTGAGGCACGGACCCCTAGCTAAAACTTAAATTGGACGGGATCCCCTTTTTGTGATTAATTACTTTTCAGTTTTGTTTAATTATAAAAATGAAAAAAATATTATAAGATTTATTTTAATTTTACATAAACGCCTTTTTGTAATAGTATAAACATTATAAACACTATGTATACTATACGTGTTAAATAATTCCACTAAAATAAAATAAAAATATCACTTCAGTACTACATAACCACGGGCCCCCTAACATCAACACGCGGACCCCCAATTGAGAACCACTGCTATAAACTTGCATTATTCACGTGGCTTTACAGTATTTATAGTAAAATATTATTAACTTAAAAATTAATGAAAATATTATGATATTAATTTACATTATTATAATAATTTTATTAATACTGGTAATTAAATAAATGTAATATTTTTAGAAAAAATTAAGTAAACCTAAGCAATATTAAAAGTAAAATAAATTACATTAATAATTATATCAAAAAACACATTATGGAAATATATATCTACTTAACGATCTAGATTGATATTTTTGCCTACGAAGAAATGTAAGTAATAACCACATCAGTATTCAGTTGTTAACAAAATCTTCATTATTTTTGGTTTTACTGAGAATTATTTTTTTGAGTTTCATATAAATTATTGTTGTTTCCATAGGTACTATACAAAGAATTTTAAAGATAATTCGCTCTCGACAAGAATCCGAGTTTAATATCTGTCTTCAAATATCATTTTCATTTATTTTATATATATATTGGCATCTACGTTATATGTTTGGGCACAGGTATGTTAATATTATGAGATATAAAATAACACATTTTTGTATCCATCAGTTATAGAACCTCCGATTTGAATATGAACAAGACAATATAATTATATTATATACTTATCTTGTGTACACTGAGGTCTGAGGCCTGATAACAAGTATATAGTATTAAACAATAATGCCTTTTACGGCTTGACAGTATTATAATAATATAAATTAAATTATGACGGTAGGTCACACATAGAATCTGGAATCCTGCATGTATAACACAAGCTTATTAAGAGGATGACACAGCCTCGTGTGTTGTTTCCGTCTTACAAAAATACATCATGGAAAATTTTCGTTCAGTAGAATAAATTTTGTGTAGCTTAAATACTTTATTAGAGTGAAATGATTTATTATAAAACTTAAAAGTAAGAATATTATCTGTGTTCTCTTGTCAATTTTTTTTATAATACTTTAACTTTTAAATAAATTATGAGCGTTTTTAAATAATAATATTTTTCATACTTATATAACTCCCTTAAACATTTTAATACGTAAAAAACCGACAAGAAAATACAGAGCATTGGTTATATGCGCAGTATCATTCATAGCTCTAAACATTTTTTTCAGGATTTTACTTTTAAAAATATGGAGTCTACTGTCATCAGATTTTCGTATTGATCAAGTCTCTACTCCATATTTAACAATTAGTCTTAACAAGGTAGTGTGTATTTATTTTCGTTATTTTGACAGAAATTGAGATACTAATAACTTCGCTAGTCCGAAGATGCTGTGCATTTTCATTATTCGTTTCTACTTCTTTTGCGTTTCATGGTTTTTTGTTAGAATTATCGATAGGTATTTGAATTTATTCACTTTATCGAAATTATATTAACATATCTTAAGGAGGAGCTTAATTTTTTGTTATTCGGTATTCCCTCCTTAAAACCATAATTTTGTCTTTTCCTGACGCGTGAAACTATTTTTACTTATAACTTTTTTAGCTAACTGAATAATGAAATAATAGTTATTTTGGCAGATCTACTATTAGTATTACTGTATTAGCCAGAAGTCCTTTATGAATTCATGACTTATAACTTTTTGCAGTACAATGAAGCAATATAGGAAATAAGAATAACAATAAAATTTTAATATAAACTTCTCACTTAATCCAAACTAAAACAAATTTAACATGTTACTAAATAAAAAAGGTTTAAATTAATTTCTAAAATTTTAATTAACAATAAACTAAAATCTTATCTTTTAATTTTTTACTTGGACTAATTCTTTTACCATGTTTGCAGTATTAATATTTTAATTATAGTAATAATTAATAACCCCAATTATTAAAAAATGTACTAGTTTGGGAGGTTTTTACTTTTGATCTACACAGTACCTACAAGATTCATTGTTCTATAAGAAAATTTATTGTAATTGAAAATTGAAGCAATTTTTTTCTAGAAAAAAAAGTATCTCTATTTAAACGAATAAAATAGCACATTGTAAATATGTTGTAAAATATTGTTCTGTAAGTAAATGCTAAAAAAAAAAGATGTTACATTAGTAACAGTAAATAAATGATTTTTTAAAGATTATTATTATTAAAATCTGTAGAGTAATCACAGAGTATAATACAAAGACTATATTTCAGGTCCAACCATGTTACTGTGATTGCATAAAATAATAATGCAAAGGACCCACGAAATTAGCATATTTATATTGTGATGAATAATATGTGTATAAAAAAGGCTATTCCCTAAACCATAGCGGACAAAATAAATTAATGGTCAACTTTTGATAAGATTTAACTTTAATGTGTAATCTTATTTTTATACAATATTTATACATTGTAACCATATGTATTTATTAATATTGCATATTTATGATTATTATTTTTATATAAATTAAGAAATTGTGATGTTGTGCAAAATCATTTAAATTGTAAAGTGATCAATTAATAATCATCAATAAATGCATATTTGAATTATTTTGTTATCATTTGTATATTGTAATAACTAATAATATTGATGTGTATTTCTGCTTATTAAAATGTTTGAAATTTTTTTTATAAATCACAATATTCTAATTTTATTTAAATTACTAAAATCTGAATTATATTTAATTATAAATTATTATTAATTACATTTTTTATAAATTAAATCATATAATTTGTATATAATAGCAATGTTTAGTCCTGTAAATTGAAATTTTGTATTAGTTACAATAGTTACATGGTTATATTTTTATTTCTCTTGGTTATTAACCAAATTATGATCAATGTAAGTTTTTCTATATAAAATTATAAACCACGTAAGACCCCGTTGGGCTTCGTGTTTATCCTCAACATACGAGTTTATATAAAACGATTATAGATTAATGATTAACTAAATTATATTTATTTATGTTATTAGTTGTTACTTACTGTTTAATAATTTACTACATCTCTAAAACAACTTTAAATTACAGTAATGATACTATAGTATCCATTATCTACTCATTCTAGTCTATCATTATAATTTTACTTACCAGTAAACATGAATATGGTTCTAATTCAATTGAAATATCTGAGACTTGGGTGTTCAGCAAGAAGAAAATATTTACTCTTGTGCTATTTTGTTCAGTACAAAATTGATTGAATACCTAGAAAAAACGAATAACACAATTATTCATTTTAATTTATAACTTTTATAAGTTGTAAGTAGGTATATATAGCGCCGGATTGGCTAGATACTGGCCTACCAAGTTTTAGAATTTCTAACGTTTGATTACTGCTTCAACAACTATACGGTTTAAATAGTTCGAATCAATTCTATTTTCTTTCAATGTTTTTACTAACTTATCAGTTATCACTAAAATAAAAAAAAATACAACCAAAAACTCAAAATATTTTGAGCGTCATACCGAGTTTTAATTGATAACTTGCCAAACCAAACCGGCTCTGGGTATGTACATACTACAATTTGTAGATAAATATATATATTTTTTTAAATTTCTAAATGAGTATGTATTATATGACATAATATGTATATATAAGTGTGATATATTATTTTTGTTTTTAAGTTAGAACAAGTATTAATTTGTAGGATATAATTTTAAAGTTTATAACCTTATAACATAGACTGAGAAACTATAAAATATTCGTGAGAGGCTTAAGTATTTGAAAGCAAACAGATCCGTGAGGATCTTGCCCTTTCACTCCTATTTATCTTACTGTTACAATGTTTTACTTTTGTATAGACTATTTTATTATGTTAATGAAACTGACCAAAGTAAACAGAATAAACAAAATATTTTATGAAACTAAAACATTACATTTTTAAAACTACTGTCTAACACAAATCATGATGTAGTTTGTATACAAATTAATTATAAACTATAGAATCATAGACGTACTAAAGTTTTAAAAAATCAATTACAATTTATTTTAAATCTGAATTAAACTAGACATAAAATTCTAGTTTAATTCAAAATTTAAGCTATATATTCAAAATTATATAAAATGAAAACATTTTCTTTTTAAAAAAAATTCAACACAGAGTTTTTTATTTACCTGTGTTATAAGTTTTATTTATATTTTCTCCACCAATTTTTTAGATTCTGAACGGAGTGATGAATGTATTGATTTTACAATGATGTGTGTTTTTATTTATTTATTTTTTTTTTGTGTCTGACGACAACATTTGGAGCAGTAAAAATGCTTCGATTTTTGACTTCAGCCCCTCTTTGAAAAGTAAATTGAATCTAGTTTTACTTTGGGGGGGGGGGTCAAAAGTTAAAAAGTTTTAAATGAGTCGGGAAAACCCCTAAAAAAAATGAGGGAAAAACGGGATTTTTACGCAAAACCAGTTTTCGACAAAATCGAATTTTTTATTTTGCTATAACTCAAAAACTAATCGATGCAAATACTTATAATTTTCACCAAATGTTTATATTAGCGTTATCTATACACAGTTAAATTTTTAAAGAATTTTGACCTTTTTGAGCTATTTGTAGGCATTTGAAATAATCAATTTTTTTTTATTTTTTTTTTATAAATGTTGATAAAAGAAATTTAGCAGGGACAAATTACTTGAAAATTTAATATAGGGGTCCACATAACTTGTTCTAATTCTCATTCAAAAATTATAAAAATACATAGGCACAATTTTTTTTTATTAGCAGTTCAAATATTGACAAAAATTCGTCAAAATCATGAATATTTTTCACTATTTGGTAGTTAAAAATTTATAAATATTTTACTATCAAAAGCTAAGAATTGAAAATTTAATACTATGCTGTCCATAAGTTAAGCTTAGAGTAATTATAAAAATGTTTGAGGATTATTCAATTTAAAAAATTTTACGAGTGTTTAAAGTTTTAATTTTAATTTGAAATCAAAAATACACGTGTAAAATAACGTTTTACTAATAAATAATTTTCGATTTTTGTATTTTTTAAAAAATTACCAAACGTAGGATCTTGAGACTTTTACTTAAATGTTTGAATTTGTTTCAAAATAGAATATATCACAATATTTAAATATAATATATCCTAGACTGACAAATCATCTCCGTTCAGAATCGTTTTTCGTATACAATGATACCTATCATTGCATTCAAATTTAACCTACCCTAGTCCGAGGTCCATCCCACCCCCTAATGTACAGCAGAGCGATACTCACTTACCCGCTTTTTTTATATATGTTTTAATGATTATTTTTTAAAAATATTCAAAAATATTTGTTGATAAATATCATAATTTCAAGTTTCTGGCCATTATTTTAATTGGAGTTACGATTAAATTATTTAATACATTTTATGATTCGACAAATCTAAAAATATTTAACGCTTTCATATGCCTTATATAATATCCCTTTAAATGTATTGGAAAGTATTAAATAGCCTTAAAAAATAAATAAAGGTTTAAGAGTATTACAGACAAGATGATAGCTATATTGTTTAAAAACATACATTGTATTAATGGATGTATTAGGCTTTATTATAAGGTACAGTAGTAGAAAATATAAAATGTGCAGTTTGCTTTACGAACATGTACATTGTACACTCGAGAAATAAATAAAATACTAAGAATTCACTTACCTATATTAGCTATAATGTGTGTAAAAACACTAAAGTAATACTTAAAGATAACAATATGTTTTTGTGTAAAAAATACTTTAAATTAAAGTAAAATTTCACTTAAAATGTTTGTATACATTTAAAAAATAAATTCATTACACTAAAATATAATTTTATTGTCAGTGATAAAAAATATTAGGTATGATATAATAATTAGTATTGTAGTATTTAGTTATTATATAATTGAATCCACTATTATCATTGAAAGTTCCAATTGTTTACATACAGCATCATTTTATACTTTATTATAGTACATTATTGATAAATTAGTTAGAAATTTTGACGGATGAAATTGTATTTGTAAAGTTTATGTAATTAACATGATTGATTAAACTATTTATTTTATAATATAACAATTTTTCGAATCCGTCAAATTAACTGTCTAATAAATAAGATCAGTGTATATCTTTATTGCATTAGTATTAAGTAATTTAAAGATTTTACGTTTAAATTACCTAACCAAGACGTATTTAATACAATTTTAATCCATTAAAGAAAAAGTTATAGGTCCAATATTAAAATTAATCATTGATTATTCAATATTTATGCATCGAATATAGTTAATAATTCTATTTGTATAATTTATGATGTCATGTGCATTATAGGTTTTATATTATAATACATTTTTTGATTTAAATAAAATTGTATAGAGTAACAATAGTAACATAATTGATTACATTTGATAATAAAACACAAATAAATAATTAATGATAACCATAATGCGTATAATAGTGCACACAATATCATCATAGGTACCATCTCAACAAATAAAATTATTCTATTCATATTTCATTGATATTTCAATTTCAAGTATCAAAAATTATTATATCTTTTTTGTAATGAATGAGGTTTAATGATTATCAAATCTAAAAATTAATAAAGTTTTTACGCATTAAGTCTTTGATTTGGGTTTGGTTTAAGTGAAACTTTACATAAAATAATATATTGCAAACAATTTCAGTCGAGTACCAGAATGTTTGACAAATTAGAACCTTTTGGATACACATCTATTTTTTCACTTTGAATTATTTTGTTGTACCAATGTATGTTACTCGGGAAAATATTTTAGTAAAACAGTAGAGGATGTGACGTTATGTTATAAAAGATAACATCAAAGATAAATCATTTTAATGTATTTTTTTTATTTTTTTGAAATATGTATAATAATTAATATTTTACAACCATTAGCACCATTAGGTTCTGAGTTTACGAAGTAATATATTAATACTTAATACATGTTTTTTTAATATATACAATAATTCAGATTAATTAGATCTAATCATAATAGATAGGTTATAATTATCCATAAAAAGTATGATGAAATAATTACTTTAAAGTTTAAATACTATGATAAATTGATAATATATGATAGTATTGTATATAGGACATATAGGTATTCTACTACTATTATACATTATATCAGTTGGCAGTGATGCGAAGTTAATAGGTAGTTATATACTATAAACATATTATATTAGATATAATAGTTCCATTATGCAGTATTCACTCAAGAGGAATGAGAATCATCGGTTTCAGCCTCCTCCTTATTGTATATTATGTCAATTACATATTAACAGTGATGTCTAGGGGTTGTTTATTGACCTTTAAAATTATTAAGTTAGATGATATATCAATATAAGACTAAAATATTTCTTAACTGTTATAATTTACGAACTATGACTGATTAAATATTATGATTTACTTCACCATTAATATTTAAGATACGCCCATTTCCTCGTTTGAAATATCTGTGCACGTCCCTACAGATACTCGTACTGTGTATCAATAAAATAATACATAAAAAATTACACTCGCGTATAAAATGATACGAACATGATGCAAGTTTATAATCTTTATTATTATTAATCTATAAATTTAATGAATGAATTAACCATATTATAAATGATATTTAGATATTTATTATTATAAAATATTATCTATTGCGTTATGCAGAACACAGTCACTTACATAAATTATAAATGTGTATTGTGTGTAAATGCGTAGCAAGGTATTAGCTGTTAATCACTTAACGGCATAATAACATTTATCAAGTTTACATAAAATGCATTGTTTGATTTATTGCTATAATGTTTGCAATAGATACACGATATACAGGTAAGCCATGTCAATATTTTATAGAGTTAATTAATATGTCACATTAATAATTTATTTGGATAATTTTTTTGATTTTTATAAATAAAATATTTTTCATTTTAAAATACTTATAACGCACGATTTTTAACAGAAAATCTTTTCAAAATTATAATTTACATTTTTTGAAATATTTTAATACATAATTTTAATGTAATATACTTCCTAAAATTAATATTTTTCTTAAAATACAATTTTTTAACCAGATATCGAGTACTAAACGAGTAATAACCATTTAAAGATTAATAGTGCATTTCGCTCTCTTGTACTTTAAAATTTAAATACTGTACACCATATTATACAAAGTGGGGAAGTCCTTACTGCTTCATTCATTTTATTTTATCTTATTATAATATAAATACATGTTTACAATGATGTTTGATGGTATTTTAAACTCAAGGATTATACACATCATACGTCAAATACTATAATTAACAATTACAATCCATGTAGTACAAACGCACATTAGTTGCTGAACGAGTGTCTGTAAGTAACTAGGACCTACTACCTAGCTATTCTTCGGTCAGAAACCTGAATAATATCTCGATGCAACTTTGTAATAATTATATAATATTTTTATGTACTGTAAATTAAGTAAAACCTTTAGTGATGTGCATGTTCCACTTGTCCTGGTAAATCATTACCTACCTATTTTAATCAATGAGTACTCTTGTAGTGTGTTGTTCATATAGGTATTCAAATAAAAACACATTTATAATGACTAATAATATAAGTACATTGACACTTCGAATTAAAACCAAGACAGATGTGGCCAAAATATTAACCCAATTATAATTAAACGAGTTATATGAAAATATAATAATAATAATAATAGTAATAGTAATAATATATTAATACGAATGTTATGATATTACATTTTATATATTAGTGATGTTGACCGATTACAATTTAAATTATCGTCATTTTATTAAAAATATAATATGATGCATTATTGCTTATTCTCTTGCTATATCTAGGTATGTCTAGTCCGCTAAGTATTATTATCCATCCACATAGATAATAATGTGATTATATGAAATAAGCGTGTATAATATGTTCGGTCGCGAAATCTAAATCGTATCGCACGTGATGCGTACAGAACGGGTGGGTACGGAGCCGAATATTATTAGGTCTTGATATTCAATAGGCAATCGTGTTATGCAAATGTGTTCGTTTCTCGAGAGTACAATGCATATATTAATTTTGCATAATAATAATAATAATAATATGATTTACGTGTAATTGGAAAATGGATTCCTTTAGCGCGATGGTGAATGATAAAACCATAATAATAATACAATATATTATCTATGTTTGGGGCGCGGAAATTTGGTGTGAAAAATGGGGGGAGTTTCTTTTTTTTAGAAAAATAAATACAATCATAGTTATTCATCAATTTTTTTCTTAGCCAGATAAGATCAGATAACAATAATATTGACAATATTGTATTTATATTTTAAATTTATGAGTTTTAAGACGTAGGTATGAATTATTAATTGTATAAATAAATACATAGTACTATGTATTTATTTATACAATTAATAGAAAGAGAAGGGGAGAAGAGAAGCTAAAGCCTCTTAACTTCCTGGATCTGAACCTGTGTATTACACAATAAATATAAAATGTTACGCGTGCTGATTGCTGGGCGGCTGACGCGGCGGGTACAGATGAAAACGAGAATAGCGGCAGTTCCATAGGGTGAACGGGTGCGTGTCGGCGGCGGCAGCGGCGGCGGTGGCCATAGCGCCGTGCGGAAGGGCAAAGAAGTGGCGACCGGTCCATATGAGAGCGCCACGCCCTGAGTTACCCTTGGATGGCTGGCTGGCTGGCCGGCCGGCGTATTGATCCGGGGGGAACACGGCCGTCGTAGTAGCGAGAGCCGAGAGACAGCGTAATGCGCTCCACTCTCGCTTAAATATCCGTATATATATATATATATACATACCTACCTACCTACATATTATATACATACATACATACATACATACATACATACATACATACATACATACATACATACATACATACATACATACATACATACATACATACATGCATACGTACATATATAGATATTAGAAGTATACACGCAGCCGCTCGCGCGCGCGCACTTATGTCCATTATGTATATCATGTCATTTTTCGTATATAAATATGTTATAATATTGTAGTATATGTATCAATGACATACTATTAATTATTATAATATACACATGACTTATTATATTATATTACAGATTATTATTACGTACCAGGGCAATAATTTCAGAATTTATTAAACATGAATTGCAAAAAAAAGTCTACCAATAACTAGCCATAATATTAGGGCTGCTCGGAAAATAATAATACTGTTCTAATCGAATTAGGTTAGACAGTTATTATTAAACATTCAATTTTAATAAATGATCATCTTTTTTTCTTTTATAAGTTTTATATAAATTGAAGCGAGTATAATGCAAGATAATTAGGTTTTAATATTTTTTCGATCAAAAATGATTAGGTTAAATTAAATGTAGAAGATAATTTCTGACAATTATTAATATTTTATATGAAGAAGTACTATAAATGTTCAAGTAGTTCGATGAATATAATATCGTTTCATAAAAAAAAAAATAAAAACTTTACCATTTAACATTTCTAAAAAGATCAAAGTATTATAATCAATGTTAGAAAAGCGTCAATTATTTGCAATAACAAATCTGTAAAATATAAAAAGCATCACATAAATGACGTTTTTGATAAGCACCATCTATACATGGTATTGATAATAATAATGTTATATTATCATAATATTGTACAATGATTATACCTACTATGATATTCATAGGTGTACGCACGGGGCGAGCTGGACGAGCCCCTGCTCGACCAGTATATTTTAGGGGCATAGTAAAATTTCAGATTTGAGCTTATCAAATTTAATTCTATCATTATATTCGTGGTGACTGGAGATCGTGAAAATTGTATTTGTCGTAATAGTGAAATAAAATAAAAATATTTGTGTACCACCACATAGTTTTTATTGATTTATTTATCTGACTAAAACATTGTTCACTAAATGACAAAATATGTGCCTATAGTATTAAGGAGTAGTACTTAAGAGTCTATCTCTATAGTAAGACAATGGCCTATGGAAAATAAGAAAATTCATCTATCAATTATTACATAATTACACTTTTATATATTACCTACTAAGCTTATATGTATAGTTAGATATAAAAACATGCAATGGTATGTATTAATATAATAAGTAATTTTATTTTTAACTTAAAAAATATACAAATACTCATGTCTAGCACATTAATGTCGTATGCACGTTGCACATACAATTTAATTCTATTTGTATAGGTATATACATATTATACAGTTTTAAATTTACAATTATTACAATTAGGATGTACCTATACACCTAGTATGTTAATGTGTCAAAAAAAAAAAATAGGGGCACTGTTCAAGTATTGGGGCACTAATTATTCCAGGCTCGACCGGGAATTCAAGTCTGCACACGCCTATGGTGATATTTATCATATTGAATATTAATGATATTTTACTGATGATGTAAGTTCAATTGAAATTAACAGAAAAATTCACCGTGTATATAGGTACAGAGGGATCGACAAAATTATATTTTGGTGTTATTCTTGAATTCTCAGTAATTGAAATCCCCCTACCCTTGAAAGTGTAAGCTTCGAATGCATTTTTTAGCCCCTCACAATCATCAACGCCTATGTGAAGAAAACGCAGCAGGTCTAATATTTATGTGACGAATGGAGTTTTGATAATAGAATTCTGTCGAATATCATTAATAGGAAACACGTTGAGTTTTATTAACTTTTAATGCAACGATTTTTTTCCGCAGTAAAACGTACAGTTAATGCGCTTAAAGATATTTATTATTTAATTTAGATCTGCCCAAAAAATAGGTACGCCATTATGAATGAATTAATTAATTATTCATCGCTGCAGGTTAAAACTATGCGCTATGATATAACAATTTAGAAATAAACATATTTCAGCATGCATGTTTAATAATAATAAACTTTTTTAAACATTATGGATAAGCTATATACTATATACTATATACACTGTATAGGTACTGTCATAAGTTCAACATTAAATGTGGTAAAAAAATAATAAAAATTTATAAAACACGAATTTTGTTTGAAATATTATTAAACGTTCTATCATGACTAAAACTAATTAAATTCATCAATCTAAATCTAAAATATATATAGTTTAACCCCTAAAAAGACATACAGGGTTAATGTTGCTCTATTCATACATTTTAATATTGTATGTATTTATTAATATGTATTATGTATATTGTATATAAACGTAAAAATTTAAGATCGATGTAAATGCGTTTCACAAATTAATTCATCTGCCAAAGTGGCTGAACTTATTTCTTATTTATTTCAAAGTGAATTTAACAAATACAATTTAACTGTTTGTGACTAACTCTGAAATAGTAAACTGCTATATTTTACAGTAAACTATTTTTCTTATTGAACATCAAATAAAATAATATTTAGCATAATATTTTTAAGATTTTAAATTTATATTATATACTACTTGTTAAACTCTTTTGTAATGTACTTTTTAATTTCTATAAGCTAACATGGAAATTTGTCACTATAGTTTACTTAATGTTTACAATCTGGAAAGATAAATGAAGTGGTTGAATTGGAAGTGGAACGTTTAACAATTTTGAAGTGGCAGAAATGACAACAATCAATCAACGCGTAGATCGGCCGTCCCCCTAATGCAACAACAAAAGAAATTTCATCATCAACTTGCATCATTTGTGTGACGTGAATGAACATGAAGCTTACAAATTGACTCAAGTATTATAGTATTGAGAACAAAACTAAATTTGGTCACGTATGCCGACCCAATTGTTTTTAACTATTGGGTTTTAGAGGATATTAGAATTTCAATTTTCAATAATAAAGTTAGCACTTTCAACGATAAATTATACTATTAATTACTATACACAACAAATCATGTCTTTTTTTCTTATCGTTAATTTTTGTCAACACTTGTGTATACAAGTGTATATGTATATATAATTCTTGTAAATTTCATATACATTCATTAAGGCACTTTATAAGCTCCATAATCTGCAGTGAGTGAGGTTTCTTGGCCATAATAATATATTATTTCAAATTTTCAAATGACTTAAAATAAATGTAACAAGCAGTAAATTGTACACGGCTGAAAGCAATAATGACGACGCATATTTCCAGTCCATGAAGTCCAGTGGTTTACTATGTAGGTACTACACATGTGTGGGTGTATTTTTTTCTATATATATTATACTTTTTTTTCGTATATACTGTTTCAGAATGTTGTACAGCCTTATATTTATTTGGCAAACGACTTTGTCGAAACGTCACCTAGACCAAAAATTTCACGGTATGTTTATTTCTCTTCCAACTTCCGCTTAGTCGTATTATATTCTTTCGGCCACGAATTCAGTAAGTTGTGTATAAATCACTGGGACGGTGCGCGTGCGAAACCTTTTTGTGCGCTTTTGCCCGCATTGCACTCGCGTGTATAGTTGTAAATTCATACACGCAGATAAAAATTCTTGGGACATAACGGAACGTATTTTATTTGAGCTTATTGGACCATGTTGTTAAAGCGAGAAGAAGAGTGAGTGTGTGTGCATGAGAAAACGAGTATGGTAAAAGGAGGCAATAGAGGGGAGAGTAAGTTTTCTTGTGATATTTTTCTATGATTATATTTTTTTACATGTGAAAAAAAAAAATCATTCAAAATATTTCACTTTGGTAAGTATAATATCGTTATGTTATACATTCATGCTTTAGGTAAAAGTTTCCCCATAAAACATAGTAAAAGTGTATAAAATTCCACTTAAATATTATGTACAAATGAGTCTGTATATATTTTATATTATACTCAATTTCAATACACATTTATTATACATTCAATAGTTTATATTACAATATTAGTGTAGGTATTAAACAACGACAATTAAATTGTACACAAATCATGCTAGGTTAGTTGAAATTGATTAATTTGTTTTGTTGATGTCATTATTTTTATCACTGTGTTTACTTAAGTGTTAATTAAAATGATTAAATACAATGTTGTAAGCTAATTTTTTACCTTGATCCAAAAGTATTTCATTTGGTCATTCCTATATACCTTTCTTAATTTTCCCAGTTATCCTTCTCAGTCATTCATAAGTAAATATAAACCATTATCGTTTTGCATAAATTAAACGCTGTAAATAATGTCTGTACTACGCCAGGTGCATTTAGGGAGCTTTATACCATATAATCCCCTTATCCCTCCCCCTTACAATCTACTATATACAGTAGTTGTAAAATATTGTTTCCTCTTTGTCCTTCTCTTGTTTTCTTGGCTTCAAGACAAAGACTGTTCCTTTATTTTATTATTATTTTTATTATTATTATCATTATATATATATACATAAAATAAAAAACTAGAACTTTCAGTGCCATGTTCCCTGAGGGTGTGGTGTTTTTGGAACCGGTCCAAGAGTCTTCTGACATATTGACCAAGTTAACTTGGCTCTAAAGTGAATTAACTATGGTACCAACCAGCACCATACATTTTCTCTAAACTAAAGGGGTTCACATATAATACCCGGGTAGCTCATAATGAACAACCAACGATACCTTTTTCATCCCCTTTAACTTGGTTAGTAAAAAAACATGTTTTTTTCTACATTCGCATAGTAATTTACGACTGAAAAACGATTTTTTCATCAAAATATTTATTATACCTTTCATAAAAATTACTCGAAAAACGTTTTTTTCAAATAATTATTATTAGTTAAAATAATAATGAATATTTTATTAACCCTGATAAATTATTATAGGTATAGAGATTTATTTTCGATATTCAATTCTACAACGAAATTAATAAATGTTTAATATATTCTCTCGATTATATTTTGTTAGGAAAAAAAATAATGATAATACAATTATAAGTTAATTTCAGAAAATTTAAAAGAAACCTAATATATTATATATGTATTTAAAAATAAATCATAAAAATACAAAATACAGTTTTTTTATAATTTGTTTTTTAGGTCGTATAATAATGCGCTGTAATTAAACGTTTTTTTTCTTTTGAAATAATAAACAATAATGTTAATGGGAAAACACGTCGAGAGACGGACTTTTTGTATGTTTTTTTTTTTATTCCTTCAATTCGCATTATCCAACAATAGATTTGGTATTTTCTTCCCTATTATAACCATGATGTTCGTAAAAAGATCTACAACAGATGGGGCTTTCCTACATTTTTGTCCCAAGGTAATTTGATTAAGAGTGTGACGGTAGAAAAACTTAGGGAAATGGGATATTTTATACAAAAACCACATTCAAATAAGTTTTCCAAAAATTAAAATTATAAAGCTGGCACACTTTCAATCCAATCAGATTTGGCAGACCAACCATATTTTTTAATTCCAAAAGTACGTAATGTTTTTTATCTTTATTATTCGAAATAAATAATACAAACAAAAAAAATACGCTTTTAAGTAATTATATTCACATTTTATCCTTTTATATGATATTAACTATTATTCGTTTAAGATTTTATAAAAAAAAAAAAAATAGAAGTATTCAATATACTATGATTACTAACGTTTATTAAATTAAAATATACAACAACAATTTATAATACAGTTGATATTGTATATTTTATTAATTATTTTATGCATCTTGTAGGATGTACTAATGTGAAAAAGAATTTATTGATTGTCTAAAAATAATTAATAATAATATACTAATATTATATATTATAAGTAATAATTATTTTTATATCATTACAATAAATTATTTTTAGATTATGTAATATGTGATATGTGTGTTTTTTGTCAATTAACACTTTTTCACTCGGTTAATAGCTTAAAAGTTTAATACCAGACCTCACAACATTTGTTCTTAAAGATATGTACAATTATTAAAAAATATATATATAAGTTTATGTTTAAAAGCATTTGAAATTAAAATGTTGACACAATTTGAAAATTGTTCTGCAATTGAAAATTTATAAAACATGCAATTTTTATAGCTAAGGTTTGAAAATTTAATTACAAATTTCCTAAAAGTAATTTATATCAAAACCAAAGAGTCTTAAAATATTATTATAATTATTCGTGGGTATATTAAATTTGTACGTATATAATTATATTTTAAACATACATATATTTTCAATTGCAATGTTTTCAGAAAAAATGTATTCAACCTATTGTATCAATACTAAAATTAATTAATTTACCCATTAGCAATATCAAAAATATAACATGAAATATACTTAGTGATATAAAATACCGTCTTCGTTTAGTATCGTTTTTATATCCAAATACAATGATAAATTGTTCAAACGTATAATATATTCATATATTATAGTAAAAATGCACTTAAATTTACATCTTTAATGCGTTAATTTATCTTTTATCATATTATTATTATTGCAATGGTTATATTCTTGTATCCATATCACACAATTATGATCTAACGATATTCTGTGTAGGCTTTTTAGATACATCCACTGTTTTAGACTCAATTTACACTATTACCAATATTTTAGGAGTATAATATATTACGTCTTATTATAGCTTATTAAAACATACTATTAATTTAATTAAAATTATTTTCACTAAATAAATTTAAAAGTTTTTAAAATAGTTGTTGATTATCAATTATCCTGGGCCCTGGTGGTCAATTATTATAACTGCAATTAATATGTACGTAACCATTTCACCGCGATCAGCACGATCCACTACTTCAACAGCAAATTGTGATAAAACACATTTATTATCTTGAAAAACATATAATTTTGAAACTTAAAACCAATACATTTTATTAAATCAAAGAATTATAGTATATGAATAGATACCCCAGGTATACCTAATAATAATATCCATATACGGACGACTATATATCAACGACTGGATGAAAAAAAACCTATTATCAATTAATATAAATAAATCGGTCTGCATGCCAATAGTTACAACGCGTTCACAGCTTCCTGTTGGATACAGCTTCATAATACATAGTTGTGGAACAGGCACGATAAATTGCATTTGTAAACCACTTAAAATGGTTCTATCGTTCAAATATTTAGGAATAACAATAGATTTTAATTTAAAATGGTCTGAACATATCCAAAATATAAAAAATAAAATAAGGAGCTTAACTGCTTTATTCTACAAAATTCGATTTCTTAATAAATCAATCATAAGACAAATATACATGGCACTATGTAATTCAATACTACTATATACGGTATAACATGTTGGGGAGGCTCTAATAGAACAGGCATAAATACATTACATATAACCCAGAAAATGATAATAAAAGTAGCGTACTCCTTGCCATTAAAATACCCGTCAGGTGAATTATTCAAACATACAAATATATTACCTATCTATAAATTGTACATTAGACAAATTTTAATAAAATCTATACAAAACAACACACTAAATGCTATAGAAATAATAGACAGAAGAACAGGTAAATACATTAAACCGTCATATATATTTTTAACAAATTCAAGAAACTCCCCCTATCACATGGGTAAAACTATATTCAACAATTTAAGTAACGATGCGAAGAGTCTAATAACAAGTTTATGTAAAAACCAACCAAATAATACCAATGATACAGTTAATAAAAATCAAATAAAAAAGGCTATAAATAAAATAGTTAATGAACTAGATGAGAATGTGTGTATAAGTGAAATTTTAAAGAGTGAATATGTATAATAATTATAATATCTTATCAGAATGTGTATATGTTAAATGTTTTACTAAAATATATTCCACTAAATTTTTTACTACTGTATAATATTGATTAATTAAGTCATATCTTTAATTGTATAAGTATCTTTCTTTTTAAATTTTTTTTATTTTTACTATTATAAGAATTTTAATTTATATGAACTCCGTATACCAGATACGAGCTTAGCTCAGTTGGTATACGTATCAGCCATTGTTAATGTATTCTTAATGTAATAATTTACTAATAGTATCATATAATTGTAATTAAACTTGGCTGAAATAAATAAATAAATAAATATAACGTCTTATATCTATACGGGTTATTAGTGTTATTACTTATTAATTTGTTACTAATGTTAGGTACTATGTATGCTTGTATTATTTTATATTTGAATTTGTCAACCCCGCCCATTTAGAATTTTGGTTCCATTGTGATAATGTTACCATTGTTTTCTGTATATTATTATAAGTATTATACTATGCATAACTTTTAGCCTTTATTCCTAGAAGTATTATTTTCCATCTTTTCATCATATAGTATATTGTTTTATTGATTTAGTACAGTTTTTCAGTATTTATCAATTATTAATTATTATACCAATCTACTGTTTCAATTTTAAAATAAAATAGTTATAGTTTTTAGGGTCGATATTAGTGGGTAGAAGTAAACCAACTTTTTGTGGAATGCTTTCTAGGCTACTTTACATGGTTTATTTAAACATTAAATACTTAAAATAAAGTATATGCTAATATAAAATTTGTTTTTTATTCATTTAAATTCTTAGAAATATATATTGCTTTAAAAAAAATTATGCTAAAAAAACATAATAGAAAGTGAAACATATTGTATTTTTATAAATTATATTAAAAAAATATTTCCAAAAACATTTAGCAAAAATTAATCATGCTTAAATAATCACATTATATTAACTTGCTAAGTCTTGCTTAAGACAAAACGTATTTATAATATTATAATTAAAATCAAAAGTACATTATTGGTCAAGATAAATATCATCTGATTAATGCGTGACAATCAAACCATGAAACGAGTTAAGAAACAACAGTGATTACTGATTATTATTCACATTTCGCACACAGTTGGATTCAGTTTGCAAAAACTAATTAAAAGTTAAACAATGAAAATGTCTCTTGTAATATCCAGTAGATTTTAACCAACCATTATATTTTTCTATATACATGCGTTCTTCGAGGTACCAAAAATTAAAAGTAAAAGTAACAATAACATCGTAAATACAATATAATATAAATATATAAACATAAATAATTTTACAATTTAAAATAGTAAATATTATATTTTAAATCATCAAAATAAACTTTTTTGTTGTTGAATAATTGAATGCATTCTTTTCAAAAAATTTACTAAAATTATTTCATACCAACCATTAAACTTGACTATAATATTTTTATATCCCACGTGGGACTTACATACCGTTTCACGTACATTACGTTTATTTATGAAACGGCAAGAACTGGTATGATGTGCTTTCTAGCCTCTAAGTATATAACCATATAGGAATTCTTTCTTCCTCGATTCAATTCATTATTTATTATTTATATGTGTATACATAAATCTCTACGTGTTTCTATATTTCTTGAATAATAATGGTACATTGTTTATATATTTTGTAAATTAATCACCGGAGCACAAGGATGGAAGTCTCTAGAAGGATCTGTGAAAAAAAATATAGATTTTTTTGTGTTGCGAAGAATGTATTAGTTATGCAATTACATTCATTGTTATATATTTAATATAATTTAATAGTAGTGATAGTACTGTCTATAAATAAAAGTAAGATGTTATTGGTGAAATAATGAACCCCTATTTTCTTCCTACTATAAAACCTTGCATACAGGTATACACAAAAACGCGTAATTTAGTATCAACGCATAGAGTTAAGTGTTTAAACATAATACAGATTATTTTATTATTTTCTATGTGAAATCTTTTCTTTTTATTTTCATAAGCCTTTTTAAAGTAAGTGGCAGATTATTAAATATATAACTCTTAAATTTATAATACAGATCACATAACTAAGTAAACAACTTTAGTTTTTTATTTCTAACATATAATGTATAAATATTAATTAATAAATATAAATCAAAATTTAATGTTGACACATCTAAAATTATTTTTTCACGGGGTGATAAATTTAATGTAAGAGTAAAGGTATATTTTCTGTATTCAAAATGTCTACTTTATGATTTTTGGTTCAATTACTCGTTTTATTGATGTACTGGGTTTTTAATGACACAGATATAGAACTGAAAGCAACCTAGCTATAAAATGGGGTGTTTACTGGCCGGAAGTAATGTAATAAAAAAAAATCGAGAGCGTTAGAGCAATTCGAGTAGTTTTAATCCAATCAGAGAACCCACGGCAACCAAGTGCGGAGATCACAGCAATGGTGGTATAACATGTTCAATCATCCAAAAGAGTACCGTACTGCTCTGTCCGGGAATGCGACTGTGCCAATGCGTAATTTCAATACTCCAAGCAGGACCTCAAAGAAGAGTTAATATTATTCCCTTAAAATGTATTATTGTTCATTTTATTTTATTTTATTTTTTATCTTTTAAATGAAAAAATAAATAGATATTAGTACATTACACATGTATATAAATATATATGAAACGCGCGCCAATATTTAATGTATTATGTATAAATACTCATTCAATAGTTTTGATCAATAATTATTACCAGACAACAACTTTATTAAAAAGTCTTTATATACTACAATTTTTATTGGTTTAACTATATCAGAATCAAATTTTAGAAATGCTATCAATATAAATAATATAATGATTATAATATAAAAAAAAGTATTATTATATGTTATACACTATATTATTATTTACCGTGCAAATATTGAAACATTCTACAAGAGTACAAGACTATCTATTTTACTATGAATTAATTAAATTTAATGAAAATAAAATGTTACTGTTTTTTTAAACATCGTTGTATTTAAAAAAAAATCTGTTACATAATTTGTTTTTCTTATCAACTTAATATATATATAAATGTAGTATAAACCCTGAAATGCAATATTTTAATTTACGTCTAATTAACGATATATAAAAATACCAAAAGTGCATTTATAGAATATTATTATCATATTTTTTTTTGTTAAGTTAAAACTATGTACACTTACAAGTTATGACACACGTTTATATGTACTATTTGTCATTCCTTGAACAGCATTAGGTTAGTACTTTATTTTTAATTCTCAAACACATGATTACTATTGAGAAATTCTTAAGTATTAATAGTGAACGACGACTATTGGTAAAAATAAAGTAGGTGAGTTAACCCTGCATAAATAATTATTAAATTTAACTATACGTGCATGATGTCGTTTACGCTCGTTATTAGCCTTATGTGCAGTCAGTGCATGTAAGGTACAAAATGAGTCAATGAGTATAAACTACAGAGGTGCCTGGTTGCTGGATGGATAGATAGATGGATGGACGAACGGATGAATGGATACAAGAAGGGGTGTTGTACACCGGAAGTGAATGCGAGCAACTCGGAGAGAGGGTGAGACGACGTCCATTCAACAAGTAAGCCTGTATATTCGTGAACGACTTTCAACCCTTTGCTGTAGATGCTGTCATTCAATTTACTATATAATTTTTTCGTGTTAATAATAAATTGTACAATACTATCTAGCTATAAGTCTATTTTGAGTGTAACTATAAGTGTGGGTGTGAGTGTGTACATGTGAATGTATGAATATGTGTGGATATATAAATGTATTATTATGGCATAAATGAAAAAATTAATAATTTTAATTTGTAGGACGTAAAGGAAAATATAAACTAAATTTTAATCGCCAAAGAAAATAATTTTTACCACTAGGAGTATATATACAAAAGGAATCCCTAAAAACGTATTATAAAAGGATTGGGGACGTGTGTTTAGCCCATTGGTAGTTTTGTGCGTATACTTAAAGACGGGTTAGGGTTGGATAAATACGTCAAAAGGTAGGTATGTATATGTTTATATATAATATATACATATGTACTATAGGCCTCGTTTAATGAATGCCTCGCGCGACCCCGGACCAGGAAGCTGGGTTAACCATGACGTCATTCCGTTGCCCGTAACCATGGATACTACCGTGAATGACGTCATTGCAGTCTCTGTGTGACCCAGTTTTGTATGTCGGACGGACGCGCGTTTGACCTGAAACCACCGCCGCCGTCGACTCCCTACGCGACACATAGCTTAATATATACAGGGTGATTCACTAAGCATGTTCATTACTCACCACATACTCAAATTCTGATTTTTGAAATTGTTCAGTATACTTAAGTAACATTTTTTGATTTATTTGAATTTAATACCATTTTAAGTCTTATATTTGGTAGTGATATAAACTTATATTTTTCAGATGAAAATTATTCTATTTTACTGTAAATAATTAAGAAGTGATTTATTCGAAAATTTATATTTTAAAATTCGAAAAAATGATATTCCTAAATTATTATTAAAACGTATTTACTTAAGATTGTAGTTCTTAAAATACCAGCATAAAAATTAGATGTAATATTGTATCTATACAAGTATTTATTTGGTATATTCGAAAAACTTTTAAAAATTATAAAATATTGATTGACTAATATTAATTACTAAGATGTTCCAATCAAATTAATCACCATAGTCCCCATTTCATCCATACACATTATCATGGACGTATAAACTATAATATACACAAATGTCACAAAGTTAAACAACTAAAAAACTACTCGTAAGAATTATAATTAAAATACATCGGAAGTTTAAAAAAAATTATATTTAACAATTTACAGGAAATAGCGAGGTTCTATTAAAAAAATAAGTTGATATCGTCACAAGACATTCCTTATACTATATAAGTTAAATAATATACAAATCTAAGTATTAGATGAACATTTAGAAGTTCAAAAATCAGAATATGAATAAATTCGTTATTAAAGGGAAACATAGAGATGTGCATATTTGGTAAATCACCCTGTATATACATATATATGCCGAAAAAGAACAGTGTTGGTCGGGTAACTGGTGACCGTAGGGACCGCGGGGATAGTACGCATTTATAGTGTATATAGTGATAGTACTATGGTAATGTATGTATCGGTGTGTTGGATGGCGGTAGTAATGGTTGTAACATCATACATTTTTATTTGATTTCCTTTTTCCACCAAGATATTTCTCCTCTATTCCTAATAGACAAATTTTCTAAAATTGTAATTTTTCGGCTCGTTAGACATATTTCTGAAGTCAATTTCTTTTACAAAACTGTTATTGAAATAAAATTATTAAATTGATTCCTAAAAATAAAAATTAAAACCAACGTTAAAAATATAATATATTACATCGATAAATTATTAGTTTTACTTTAAAAGTAAACTTGTCCCAACCAATATCGATGATAATTTCATTAAATTAATTAGAATAATAGTGGAAAATTTAACATTTAAAAATGCTATTTTTATTTTATATTAAGAAGCACAAAGAACACTCCAAACAAAAATGTTTTAAATCGTTTGAATATTATTCGATGGTAGGACATAATAAATCGCTATTATTTACCTATAACAAAAATTGTTTTATTAGATCGAGCATCTAAACAAAATTTTGTTATAACTTGTATGCAACTTAATGTTCTAAGTTTTATAGTTGTATTTATATCAGGAAACCTAAAATATAGTTTACAATGTTTCAAAAATAAAACAAATTTCAAAAATTAAATATTTATACATATAATATACGTGTTGGTTAATAATTAATATACTTCCAATCAGGTTAGTCATTTAAAAGAATCCAATTAAATGTTCAGCTCGTTAAGCTTTATTATCTTTTTAACTGTCCCTTATAGTTTTTACGGATAATTAATTTCACATTATTATTATTTTTCAATTGCTCTTACCTTCATATTTGCTATTTAATTATTTTAACAACTTCTAAGTAATATTTTTTTTTTTTAGATTTTCAAACGATGTTATAAGTATTGATTTTAAAATTTTGCGTTTTTTATTTTAAAAGTACTAACTGAAAATTTTAACTGGCTATTTAATAAAATCAAAATTCAATTCAAATGAAAATTTATCATAAATATTATAGCATTGTTTTGGTCCACAGTTATCTAAATATTTTTAAGCTGATTTAAATATAATATAAGAAATAATTTCAACTGCAGATTACAGAAAATCTAGTTAGTAATTGTTCATCATCGTAAATTTAAACTTTAAAGATATTTAATGTTCATATAAACATTTAAATAAACTGAAAACCATTTAATATTTATACCTTACAACATTTAACAGTGTTATTATAGTGCTTACATATATAGTATAATGTCTAAATACACAGAATTGTTGTACAAACGACAAACTAGTAGTAATTGTTGCATTGTTAATAACGAGTATATATAGCAATAAATCACTGATTCAATAGAGATAGTAGAATAATTACAATTAATTTTTTTTTACCTAAATAAAATATATTCATAATTTTTTTAATTGTTAATGAAATTATTTTTATGTAATAAAATTGATTATGTTTTTCGAATTAAGAAATTCATTTTTTAACATAGTTTCTAATTTTGTTGTCTTTTACATAAATATAAATAATTGGTTGAACTAATAAATAAAATAGTATTAAAATTTTTATGTTTTCTGAATAATAACCATGCAGTACTTATGAAATATTATATTATTATATTAATTTTAACATCAATAAATTAGGTTTTGTAATAATAAGTGGTTAAAAATATTAGAGCTGTTTATTCCAGCTTTAATATCACTTTGTTATTTTAATCGTTTTGTAAACCATTATTCTGTTATCTACAAAAAAAACAAATCATAAAATAATATTTAGCAACAATAAAGTATATTTATTTTTTTATTTATTCAGTTAAAAAAATCAATTCAAAGCTAAGAAGGCAATAACAATGACACAAGGTGTGTAGTGTGTACACAATGTTACGCTAGGGAACTTTTCTGTGACTGTCCATTGTTTACACTTGAAATCAATTCAAATCGTTTAACAATTGAAAGCTTTTGTAGATTTTATTTATACGTTCGTTACAGTGACATTAAAAAAAAAAACACCAATTTAGCGAAAACAGATTTAATAATCTGCAGTAAAGCACTTACCCACACGAAACACACTGAACAGTTGTTATTAAATGTCACGCGATCCAAATTCAGACTAAAAAAATAACCTAACGAAGAAACTATTTCGACTGTTCAGTGTTCATGTATAGTAATAACATAAAAGTAAGTATTGCAAATGTATTATTATTATTTTTTGAGTGTTAAATATAAGAATGTTTAATGGGCTTTCGTAAACTTGTAGCGTGTAATATAGTACTTATAAAAGAAAAATGAAAATAAATAGGTATACAAATATTTATTTTTAATTGTGTACAAACAATAATGTAAAAATCAGTACTGAGTTTTAGACTGCGTGTGAATTTATGACTGCAGTTGTATAATATTGAGAAAAAAAGGTCATATGTTATTTATGTATTGCGTGTGTAAAAAACCTTTTAAGGCACATTAAAATTTAAAAAAGTTAAAAAAAATATTTTTATCAAGTCAAATATTATTGTAACCTATCATTATTGTTAATATTTATATTTTTTTATTATTTTACATTAAAACCTTATATTTTGTAAATTGAAAATTCGTAATAGGTTTATTTTTAAAAAACTATTATATTTAACTGAGAATAGGACACGGGTGACGTATGATTTACTGAATTTTTAAACCAGTAATTAATATTATATATAACTAAAAAGCAGGTGGGCAAGTGGGTATCGCTCTGCTGTTTAGTAGAGATGGAGTGTAGGTCACTATAATAGATGTGTTAAATTTGAATGCAATGACAGGTATCATTATATACGAAAAACGATTCTGAACGGAGATGATTTGTTATTCTAGTATAATATTATTAGGATATATTATATTATTACTTATATTTAAATTATAATCTATTGTTATTTTACGCGATTTCGTAAAAAAAAAAAATTTCAAACTCTCATAAAATTTTTTCAATAATGACGCTGGGGTTTTTTTTTACAGTTATTTAAAGAAAAAGTTATAAAGAAACTTGTGCTGAGTTTTTAAATCTTAGATATAAATTACAAAAATTTTATAAATATTCAAAATTCCTTGCTAATATTCGCGATTTTGACATCGTAAAAATTTGAACTTTTAATAAACTTTTATAAACAAAAATTATGACTAACGATTTTTGATTTTTTTTTTTTTTACTACAATAAGAATAACTTATAAATAAACCTTGTATTAAATTTTAATGATTTTTTAAAAAGCCAACATTTTTTTATTGGCATTTCAAAACAAAAAAATTAGAAAAATCAAAAATTTCAATAGTCTATAAATAATTTAAAAAAATTCTAAACATTTTGAAAATTTAATCGTAAATAGATAACGATTATATAAAAATTTAGTGAAAATTTCAAGTATTTACAATGATTCGTTTTACTGGAAATTTTTACTTTTGACTCCCCCCCTCTCCCCAAAGTTCCAAGTAGATTCATTTTCCTTTTCAAAGATGGGCTGAAGTCAAAAATCAAAGCACTATTACTACTCCAAAATATGATGACAGATACACAAAAAAAACCACACATGATTATAAAATCAATACATTTATCACTCCGTTCAGAATCTAAAAATAGAAGAACGTATATCTACATGCCAGATACTGTTATTATATTATTTTTCAAACACTTTCTCAATATGACTTTAAATTATTCACTACATATATACATTATTTTTTATTTTTGTATTATACTCTTTATATATTATGATAATCCCTTAACAAAATAATTGCATGTTAAAGGTTTATAATATTACATAATGATATAAAAAAATTTATAACTATATATTTATGTAATAATTGAAAATATAACTAGGTAAAAAAATTCAGGATATTATTATATATAAATATATATAATATTAATAATAATAATATAATATGATAGACTATTGATCAAACTATAATAGTTATAAAAATTCAATTAATATTAATTATACTTGTATTTAATTATTCTGAAAAACAACAAATAATTTTGTTGATATTTATAAAAAAAATTTTGGTATTGAAATCTTAATCATTACAATAACATTAAATTCTAAAATGTCACTATATTTATTATATTTCTTAAATTAAAAAAAAAATGTCTTAAATCCAATAATTTTTAAAATACATACAATGGTATACATTATAGTATACGCAAATATAAATATATTCATGAAACCAGAATGTATATCTTAAGAGACCAAGTTTACAACGAATTGCTCAATACCCACATGTCTATTGACCCTCGTTAAAAAAGTGAATGTAGATATTATTGTAAGAAAAATAAAATATAAAAGATTTTAAAATAATAAGATATTTTATAAATATTATAAATATATGATAAGATGAAACAATTTAATTTAAGTCAACGTTATTTTAATATTTATTTTATAGATGATTATTAAATATATTTAATTTTGTATTAACCTATTTAGATTGTATTGGTAATTGTCAGGGATGTGAATTTAAGGATTTATTACATCGATTTATTTCATTCTGATTTAAAATTCGTGAGATATAAATTGTACAATGATGGTAATTATATCCAAGGTATTACTATTTTAATACAACAATTTGAATTATATATTTTAGACCATCGTTACCCAAACTTTTTCTCTGTCAAACCCCTTAAGAGATAATAAAAATGATCGTGAACTTCTTAATAAAAATTAAAATTAAAAATAATAATAAATAATACTACTAAATTGATTACTTTATTTTCTGAACAAAACTTAATTTACGTTCGCGGACCCTCTCTGGTATACGTGCGGACCCCTAGGGGTCCGCGGACCACAGTTTGGGAAACGCTGTTTTAGACGATACTTCCCATGATTTTATTTAGCTTTTATTAGTACCATATAAATTAACATTTTTTCAATTACACATGGATTACATTTTTTATATAAGTATGAGATAATTAGTAGAAAAATAGTGAAATATACTACTATTAATTAATAACATTAATTTATGTTTATGTTATATTATTTAGCTTTATTATACCATTTAAGTTGGAGATTATTAATAACTAAAATAAAGATCATATCAAATATTTATTAAGTATAATAAGAATTTAAAAAAGTTAAAGCCTAACAAATATTTTTAACTTGTGTTAGATACTGCTAATGTATCTTGGCTAATAAGTTTATTTAGTTTATACTTGTTAGGTTAAGTTAACATAGGTGTTTTTAATAAAATTGGCTACCGAAGTCAACTAGTTTTAAAACTAAGATATTAATACAACATTTAATGCGAAGTAAGCTATGTAAATATTTACTCTGTATTCGAAATATCTTCATATAATATTTGGCATTTTTATTTTTATTGAAATAGGTAAATTATTTATTACACAAAAAAAACTCGACTAGTACGAATATGAAAATGTTGCTTATTTATTATTAAATGTATAGTATAATAAAGTATAGAATTTTTTTTAATGCATTTAAATTAAACACAGATAGATTGCATTTAAAAACAATTATTTTGTTTCGTATTTTTAATTTTTAAGAGTTTATTTATTATTACAATGAAACTGTTTATTTTAACTTTAATTTATACAATTGGTAAAATAATATTATTAATAAAGTAACTATATTAATATATAATTTAATCTACCGTAATATATTATTACATCACGGGCCATGGCTTATAATTAACAGATATAACATTATAACAATAATATATATGTACTAACCCTTTATATATATATACTTTAATACTTCATAAATTCATAATAATTATTATAATATTAACTTTTTATTAATTATTTTTAATTTTTATAAACTAAAATAACTTAATTATTAGATTATTTGTTTACGAACAATATTTTGTGTCATACGACATGGAAGTAGCGAGTTTGCCTATTTGAAACGCCCTGTTACTAGCATGAACATAAAATAGTACCACCTGCTTATTCATTGATTGTTTTAAAACATTATCAAAGGTTAAACTAACATTATGTTATTTTATTTTAACACTATATCATACAATTTAAACTTATTGTTTTAATATTTAATTTTTTTTAAATAACAAAATTCTATTTTATAGGCTACCAGCACCATTTATTTGAAGGAAATTAATTAGTTTAACATTAACCCTGTATAATTTATATTTATTATTCATGTATACGCGAGTCACGTGTAAATTGTTTTTATATTACAAATGTATAAATAGCACATATTTCCACAATTTTAATGTTTGATTTAACAATCAACTTCTAAGAAAACAACATTTCTCAATATAATAATCCTTTATAGTCATTAACTAGTATAAAATATGAATAAAAATGTATTTTATACACTTAATTGTATTGATTGACATCAATATATTTTAGGAAATAATCCACTCACAATTTAAATAAATTGTATTCTCAGTGCACATTGTAGGTGTATATTTAAAGGTAATAAAGATAATACGATGTATCGAGAACTATTAAAATATAATATATATATATTATTACAAAATTTATAATATGGAACTCAAGTCGAATTCGAACTGTGCTCTTATATTATAATATTTCTACTATAAGGCTACTAAACTGTATCAAAGCGTTTGCCGTTTAGAATGTAATTTTATAGAAAACAATTATTAATATGCTCCCATTAAACATAATATCATAATTTGAAATGAAAAACTCACCGGAAACCTGTTGGACTGATTTGAACGACGGAATGTCGGCAAAGCTTATCACACACTTTGACAGGAGTCGGTCATCCGTCGCGATTTTCACGTGAACGTCGATCATCAGTGGTTGTACCAAACCGGTGTAAATTGTATAGGTATTTTTCTTCTATGAAGATAAATTTCAACCTAGGTAGTGTTTATTTACTTGTCGGACAACGTTAAGCGTACTGTTCTCGTATTTATAAAATGTCATTATTTGTAAATAATTGTTTCATCGAGTGAGATACACTAATTTATAAACACGCACGTAAGCGTTGCGCGTGTCCTCGGAGTTCTGAACTCGAAACGAAGGCGTGAACAAGGGAAGGATAACCAAAAATAAAAAAAAATAAATATAAAACAAATCAAATCAAAAATCAACCGACGGTTATTTATGATATACTGATATACCTGTTATGTATTATAATATTATGATCACAATATAAAACAATAACAACGACAAATGGAAACGAAGTGAAATGCAAAAACCCGGCGTGGCGAATCGCAGGCACAAGCAGCAGCAGCAGCAAGCAACTACCAGACCCACGGGCTGATACACACACACACACACACACGATTACACACACGCGCGCGCGGGGCCCGGTCGGAGAGAGGATACGCCCGCCGCCGATGGCCGCTAGCGCACACACGTCGGTCCCGCGATCAATAGGCTCTCGACCGGAGCGCCGCCCGCGCCGGTCCACCGTTTCCAACCTCTTTGCACTGCCGTAAGCGTAGTCGCTATACGCCGTTGTGCCATGATTGCGCCTACACCGACCGACTGACCGACCGCCCAAACGCGCGTCGTCGGCCGCCGCCGCAGAGGAGGTATAGTTATATAATATATTTATACACATATATATATAGAATATACAATCGACCATATAGGTAATAATAATCTGTACAAAAAGGATTATTTCGTGTTGTTTTCATTTATACATACCGTTTTGGCCGCCAAACGCCTAAAGTCAACCTGATGTACAAAACATTATTGTTGTTGCGCGCTATTTAAATAACTCATTCTGTGTTGCGCACACAATATTATACATAATAGGTACATGGCAGCCATCACTACAATATTTCTTCGTCACATAATATTGAGTTTTGAAATATATTTATATTATTGTATATTAGTATGATATTTAAAATATCATGCAGTACCTACTACCTTATGGCTAATTTAAAATTACCATTTTTCCTTGATTTTTTTCCTTGTTTTTCTCCAATTTATTCTGTGTCTTGGGATCTTTTACTTTTGACACTCCCAAAGTACCAACTAAGTACAATCTGCTACCAGAAACTATCATTGAAGACGAAAATTAAAGTATTTTACTATTGTACGTTAATTCCTACTCTCAAAATCTTAAATGGGGTAGGTACACGTCACTATACAAATAATATGGTACCTATGTACCGTCAATTTGTCTGTGTTTAGTATATCTACATTTAAATAAACAGCAACATAATTATCTACACATTACCCCAATAAATAGCATTATTGAATCTTGAAACTGTTTATTTTGGTGGTCCAACAATAGTTCTCTCATAAGTCATAACTTATAGTATACACTTATATACGTTAATCTGAGGGTAAAATATCTTTCAAATATTTTGTCCCTCCAATAAAAAAAAAAAATCATATTCACGAGTATTATATTATTTAATATTATTATAATAATGTGTTATGATTTTAAAATGGTTGATACGAATGAATATAAATTATAATTGGGTTTATACTGGGAATAAATACATTTTATTTTATCAAAGATATTTGATAGAAATTTTTTTCATACATTTTCTAATTTTTTTAAGCATTTTGTATTTTTCCATAGTAAAAATAGGTATTATTTCATTATTATTATATTAATTGTCATTTAGATCATTTATAGACACCTTTAATACAGGTTTATAATATAAATTATAATTAATGGTATTATACTCAATAATATGATAGATTTAAATAAATATAATTTTAATATAAGATTTTATATCACCCACTGATCCTAATAGTGTTATGATCGGTTGTCAGAAGAATAAAGAGTACTGAAGTCAAATATCTGAATTTTTTTAATAAGAATATCATACACAAAGATATTATAAGTATACATGGAGAATCTACACAAAATAAGTAATAGCACACAATTAATATATTTGATATAAAGTTGAAACGAAAGAATAGAAAATTATTGGGATTATTACTTAAAGTAAGAGACCAACCAAGTGATACTTAGTTTAAGAACTGAGAATTAAGTTATAGTGGATTACATCAGATCACAAAACTATTTTCTTTTCAGTCTATGACAAGAATTTCCAAGATGTGAAATGATATGTAAGCTGTATATAGACTAGGTTTAGGTAATGTTTTTAAACTGGAAAAATCGTTTGTAAAAAGCTGCTGCTATTCAATTAATTCCTACATTGACTGGAAGTAAAATTTTTTTAAAAAACCGAATACAGTGACGTTATCTGGTGACGAAAATGAATGAATCCTGTGTAATGCAGTTATCGCCATAATGCGTTGACCGATATACCAAAATATTGTATGCTGTTGCAATTAATTGTACCGCCAAAAGTTTTGTAGCCAACTGACTAAGTTTAACCGGGTATCTACTTCCTACCTATATTTGAACCATACTATTAATCAGTCCTACCTATACTCATGTTTGAGGTCTTTCTTAAGTGTGAATATATGAGTTTCTTGTAATAAATAAAAACAAAATATACCAATGTTACAGTATTATACTATTATTACCTTGACGTATAATAAAGACCGGATTTATCATAATAAATATATGTTACTAGTGTAACTATATTAATACTTATTATGTCTCAGTGCCGTAGCCAGGATTTTTTTCAAGGAGGGGGACTTAATTTTTGATAGCCTATAATTATGATAACAAGTCAACAAATTAAGTTTGCATTGTATTTCTGGTTAGATCAAGTAAGTGCGATAAGAGCGGCGTTGCTTTATCATGACAAACGGTTTATAAATTTTTTTAAGCTATTCTCCGTATTCGGGAAAGCGAGATATCATGCATATAAAATTGTATTTTCGATTAAATGAATGAAATTATTGTCATCGAAAATTTCGGAAGGGGGACTTGAGCCTAGAAATACGCCTGGCCACGGCACTGAACAGGAAGGTACTTTGTATGTCTATATTTTCAAAACAATTAACAACTGAATATATTTTAAAATTAAATTAGTTATATTTACTGGATCTAGGTATACAATTATTATTAATTTAAATAATGAGTCTATAAATTACAATATAATATATATTATCAATTTAGAGCTTGTGATTATTAGTTGACAATATTCAGGAAAATAATATAAAAAAAGTGGGTAAATGGATATCGCTTTGCTGTATAGTAGACATGGAGATGAATAGATCACTATTATGGGTCTGTTACAATTAAATGCAATGGCAGGTATCATTATATACGAAAAACGATTCTGAATAGAGATGATTTGTAAGTCTAGGATAATTAGTAGGATATATTATATATTATCGCCTATAAAATATATATATTTAAATTGTAATATATCGTTATTTTATTTGATTTCGTAAAAAAAATAAATTTTTTTCGATATTTACGCTAGGTTTTTTTACTGATATTTGAAGGAAAAAGTTATGGAGAACCTTATGTTGGGTTTTTTAACCTTAGATAAAAATCACAAAAATTTTATGAATTTTCAACTTCAAATTTTCTTTTAATACTTATAAACAAAAATTGTGATTAACGATTTTTGATTTTTTTTACTACAACAAGAACAACCTTATAATAAACCTTGTATTAAATTTTAAAGACTTTTTGAAAGCCCAATTTTTTTTAGTAATTTCAAGAAAAAAAAATTAGAAAAATCGTAAATTTCAATGGCTTATAAATAGCTTAAAAAAAAGTCAAAATATTTTGAATATTTATAATGATTCGTTTTTGAGTTACAGCAAATCAAAATATCGGTTTTGTCCAAAAGTGCGGTTATGCGTAATTAATTCCGGTTTTTCCTGACACAAAACTACTGGATCTCATTAAATGAAAATGAAAATAAAATAATTATACATACAAATTGCATACAATTAATAAATTTCTAAAAATTTAAAATCAAGAAAGTTTACATGCCAATCACTGACTTTTCTAGCGTTTTTTTTAAAGTGTTGATTAGTATATTTAGGATCTGTTAAAAACTAAGTCTCTGTGTAAGTTGTTATAGTAATTAAAAATCCTCCAAAATATATAACTACATTTATTCTAAAATAAATATTGATGAATCTAAAAATTTATAAGGCATATTTTTAAATAATCCTAGCTTAAACATTATATAGAATTTCCTAACCTAACCCTCATGCTCCCGAACAAATAAAACAAGTGTGGGTACAACTGAAATTTTCTTTTCGTTTGCAAACATTTCATGTCAATATTGAGAAATCATATTGCAGCTATAATTTAGACTGGAAAACATAAGTAAAACCACTCATTAACAATTTCAAAAACTTGTCAAAGATACTGAAATATTTTAATTTTTAAGTTATTACTATAATTGTTATCATCACTAATATTATATAAAAAATCAATCATATAGGAAATATTTCAAGAATATGCTTTAATAAAGTTTGTTCTAATGATTTCGTATTTTTTTATAATTTTAGAATAACTTGTAAATAAATAATAACTTTGTATTTTAAGAAAATGTTAATATAATATGTAATGTTAAAAACTACCTAGTTACTAAAATAGTTTTCATAACAAAAATAAAAAAAAGATTAACTATTATACTATTTATATAAATAACATTTAAACTTTAGACATTTAAATTTTAAATACAATATTTATTATTTTATAATACACATATTTTTTTTTTTTTATTAGATATTGATTTCAATATCTTCTCACGTTTATTTTCCTTGATTGTTTACAAACCTTTCAAAATAATTCAAAAATTGTCTTTTAAATAAGCTACTCAGCACTTACGATATTACAATAATTTTTTTAATAATATCAATCTTCCAATTTCTATAAAATGTATTCATAGGATTACACTCAACTATACATTAAATGGTGTTGTTTATTAATATTAATATCATTTTTTCAATTTTTTAATCACTTCAATTGCCATACAATTAATAAATACTAAAAATATCAAATTTCTAATAATAATGTGAATATAATCCACTCATAAATGTATTCATCATTATTGACTCTAATAAAAAAATTGTAACAACATATATATATATATCTTTTCATATAAACATTTTTATTAATTTTATATGCAAATCGTACAATTTTATATATGCCTATAAACAAGAGAAAAATAAATAACAACAGAATTACTTAAACATTAGCTGTAACTTAAAATAATTTACTATTCATTACAAATATCTATTGGTATAAAGTTACTTAAATGTAATAATAATATATTCACAAACAAAATAAAAAACTAAAAAGTATAGTTCTGTGGTTGAAGTTACAATATAACGAAAGAAGAAAGAAGTCAATTAATAAATCACAGGTCTTAAGAATAATTTTACTATGTTTACATGTATTTGAACTATTATGTTTATTGTTTATGTACCTAATGCAGTCATAACAACAAAATTAATAATTCATTTATCAAATATAATTTACATAAAATAAAAAAATAAATACGCATTTATAATTTGTCAGTTTCAAAAATAATAAATATCAAATAAATCAAATTAAACTGATACTATTTTGTTGGTAGTGCATTAGTCAATAGAACAATACTAATATCTAGAATATCTGGTAATTATACTAATATCAGTTTGATGAACCAAATATCAGTTTTCAATGTTATAGAAATTATATATCAAGACGGAAACAAGTGAAAACATTTAATAAAAAAAAAAATTATAATTAATTATAAAATTGCAATATTGGCAACTACGAATATGTTAAGTGGACACAATACTATTGTAATTATTTATTACATGGGGTAAAGTTACACAAAATAACCACAAAATAGTCTAGTTTTTGGCACTTACAAAACAAAATATGGTAATTTTGTTCATTTTAAATAATCATCAATGACATGATAGTTAAATAATATTATTACTAATGTAATATTTACATTCTATCAACATTGAGCATTATAATTAATAAGTTCTTAATTATTTTCTATTTGAAAATAATTTATGGTCTAATTAATAATCAACAAACTTAATCCTTAAATTATTTTAATAATAATTATTATAAAATAAAGATACATATTTACATTTAAAGCAATATTATTAAATATTCATTTAAGAAAACAATTTTATTGCACTTAAGTCGCCCTTCATTTCCTTAAGTTCCCTTCTCCCGAGTACAAAAATGTCCTAATTATACTTTATAATCATATTTAATTTTATGTAAGCTGATGACATAAAATAACATCACTCATTTTCTTTTCTAAGAACAATGTCAAAGTATTCTTTAAATAGTATGCATTATTTTTGGAAACATTCACAATCAATTGAGATCTTTAAAAAATTTAAATTTAATCAAATTAAATGGCTGAAACAATAGTTCTTCATTAACCACTCTTATATTAGTCATAATTAAATTAATTCAGCAATTATTTGTTTTATAATAAAAATGACAGATCAAAAAAAAATTATAATTAAACAATATGTTTGGAGACAAATATTTTTGTTTCCTTAAAATTTTTAAAATGCCCTACTATGTAAGATTTGTGGCTTTATAATTTAAATATTTATAATATTTCGGCAGTGTAAATATTTCTGAAAAGTATTTTTATTTATGTTTAAACTACTGTGACCAAATATAAGAAAAACAGCAATGAAGATATAAAACTATTTGTATTAATCAGTTTAACAATTGAATTGGTAACTATTATTTAGTACCTATCCATACTATAGCTTGTTATTAATGAAATTATATATTCAATTCTTATAAACAAGTTTTTTGTTTTGATACTATATATTAAAACTTACCAATTCAGACACTATTTACCTACAAATATCCGAAATCAAATATTAAATTTTAAATCATAGATTAAACCACTATATTTAAATGAACTGATAAACAAAAAATAATTTTAAAATTGTTAATTCAGAGTTGTCCAGCAATAATAAAAAAAGACAATATTTAGATGATTAAGTAAAATCAGCGAAAATCAACAGTATTTTACATACTATGAAAACATTTTAAGTGATAATAGATCAAATATTAACCACTATATTCTATTCAAGATAAGAAGATAACTTGTGCACATGGGCATAATTCACTTAACAATAACTGATAGCAGCCAAGCTATATTCTTAACTTGAATGGAGTATAGATACCATTAAATATTGATACAGAGAGTTAATTATCAAATGTAATTTCAGTAAAATTATAATCACATATCATATATCAGCTTTATATTTATAAATCATGTGTATTAATTCATGAAATATTATAAATATTTTAAATTGTAAATTTAGTTTTAAGATATTCTGAAATACATTTTGAACAGTTGTTATGAGTATTGTTGGAGATATTTGTTTACTTTAACTTATTGTTAGCTATAATTAAAAAAAAAAACAATTAAGCAACTATAAAATATTTTTCTAAAAACATTTATTTAATTATTTTAAATGAGTTATTTTTAAATCAATTAAGTCATAAAATTTGATTAAAAGATCAGTTTTAAATTTTTCTATTTATATACATAGAAATTTATAAATAATGGTATGATGGATGAGCATGCTTGGTGAATCACTCTATACACATTTTATTAATAAAATTTACCAAAAAAAAAATTAAAAAATATGAAGCTATTATTATAGCTCTTTTATCATAGCTGGACAATTACAATTTGAAGAACATAATATACACGACAATAATAAAAATAAATAAATAAATTTATAGAAAAGAATTACAAATATAGAATAGAATAGATTAATTTATTGTTTTTTCTTTGAGATCAGGAAGAAGAAAATAGAAAATATATCAAGAAAATCAAAATCTTGGAATTCAAACTCTCCTCCTCCTCACAACTTAACACTTATGGCAAGTTAAAAATATACCAATACTTTATATTAATAACAAAATTTATAATAATAATAATAATAATTAATAATAATAAAAATAAGGAAAATCAAAGAACAAAATTTTAGAATCTTCTTCAAAGAAATAAAAGTTAAGTCTTTGAACTTTTGAAATGTTTCTAGTTAAAGCTTCTGACATAAATTTTTGTAATAAGTTTACATTTTTATTTGTTTCCTAATAAAAAAGAACGAATTTAACTTAAAAACTAACAATTTTATAAGATAACAACTTTCTGATAGAAGTTATGTAATATGCAAATGTATGACCTATCCAAGTTAAGTAATATTTAGTTAAGTTTTATTATAAATTTACACTAAATATTACTAAACTATTCAATAATTTGTATTTCAATTATTTCTCAAATATTATATTAAATAGTATACTGGGAATAATAAAAAGAACAACCGATTTATTTGGCTCAAAGAATATAAAATTATGATTATTATAGCTTCAAAGACTAGAAAATAATATGTAAATTAATCTATAACTTCATTTTAATGCGCTATAAATCACAACACTCCATAAATCTTTCTAGATCATCCAGAAGGTTACCCAACCACTTTAATTCCCCTCTTTTATAAATAATAATAAAAAAAAACATAATACTGAAACATTATGATAACGGTAAAATGTGATAACTGATAATATATAAGGGACATTTTTAAACCTAAATAAACAGTCCCAAATATTCGTAACTCTCCTTAAACCACAAAAAAAAATGTGATGCAAACTACCAAATTTGTTATTTGATGTTACTTGTAGTCAGCGTCAAAATCCAATACAAATAATTTGGTTTCTTCGGTGCCATTGCGGCTACCTACCGCACATACTAACTTTGTTTCATTAGCACGTATTCGCCATACAACACCACCACTACCACCACTTTCTAGTGCTATGAGATTTCTAATAAATTCACCTAAAATTTAAATAATTAAGTTTCTTGTATTATTCCATCCTTTTACACACTTTAAAATATAATATTACCTGTTTTTACATCCCATAATTTAACAGTCCCATCATCGGAAGAAGTTACCACAAATCTAGTGTTGAATTGTAAACATGTAACTGCAGAATTATGTTTATTCGAACCTGTTCGTAGAAAAATTAAATGGGTAATTTATAATTGAAAAATTATTGAACTCTTAAGTATTTTTACCTGATAAAGTCTGTAAACATTGACCAGTAAGTATATCCCATACTTTGACTGTTGAATCTGCATTTCCAGACACTAATATATTATCTCTTAATTCCATGCCAGAGGTTAAAGATTGATGTCCCATTAAAGTGTGCTTACACGTACCAGTCTCTACATCCCATACTCTTATACTAGTGTCTAAAGATCCACTTACAACATGAGTACTATCAAACTATAAAAAATATTAATAGTAGAATATAGTTGTATAAAAGTATAAGTTTTCTAAATTTAAGTTTAAAAATAACTAACTTGCAGTGAATATACACGATTAGTATGACCAGATAATGTATGTAAACAAAGTTCACTTTCTGCATCCCATACTTTAACTAGGTAGTCATAAGCACCACTAACTATTAATCGGCCATCATATTGGACACAACGTACAGCAGCCTGATGACCAAGGAATATAGACAAGCACTGACCAGTTTTAATATCCCACAACCTGAGTGATGCATCCCTTGAACCACTTACAACTCTAAAGAAATTAATAAAATGTTATTTTTAAATTAATATAAAAATAAATGTTTTCATACTTGTTTTCATGTAAATGCATACAACGAACTGTTGAAGTGTGACCATACAATGTATGTGTACATTGACCAGTTTCTGCGTTCCATACTTTGAGAGTACGATCAGTAGAACCACTAATTATAACATTACCAGCCATTTGTGATGACCATACACCTCCAGTATGCCCAACCAATGTACGCAAACACTAAAATAGTTATCAATGTAATAAATAATAATTAATGTTAATAGAATAATATAATTTAATAAATGGATATTTTTTTTATATTTTGAATAAAAATAACAAATACTTTAAACACTTACTTTTCCAGTTAGAACTGACCAAACTTTAAGTGTATTGTCATCAGAACCACTGACAACTTGATTTCCACAAAATTGTAAGCATGTGATTACGTGATCGTCATGGCCTTTGAGTATTATTGGCATTCTTATTGGTTTTATTCTCCAATTCATTTCAATTGCATGGTGTCTCATATATGATGACTGAGAAAAAATTATAAATTAGTTAATGATCAGTGTGTATGATATTAAATGTATAGCTATTATAATAGAAAATAATATTGTCAATTTTAAAATAAAATATTCTGAAATATTTTAATTTTACAAATTTACCTTCCATGGTGAGGTAACATTGCGATTTTTTGAACACTTAATAGTAAATGGATCCGTCAAAGGTATATTAGCGTTTTGGCACTTTTCACGCCAAAGTAAGTTGTCTTCAGATAAAAACCGCCAACTATGACATGTTTGAGCTGCTTTTAACAAGTCTTTGGGTTCCAAATATGATAAGACATATAAGGCCAACTATAAAAAAACAAATTTTAATAATAAAAATAAATTTACATAATAAAATAATAGTTGAATGATTATTATACTTCTTTAGGAAGTAGTGAAATAAAATCTCGTTGAAACTGTGGTTCAATAAGTTGTAGCATATGGCGAACTTGAGTAGGTTCACATTCATCTACCAACATATCTATAGCTAACATTCTTTCCGCATTTGACCACTTCTAAATAAAAACATAGCAAAAAATTGATATAATCATAGAAATAAGAACATTCAAATTAGTTAATTAAAAATTAAATTTTTACATACCGAAAAAGTTTTTAGCCATTCCATCATTTCTTCAGGAGGATCATCTTTGGACGGTATACAACTTCGACGAATCTTTATTTTATCTATTTTATCTAATTCATTTTCAGCCAATTTAGGCGTCAGTCTAAAAATAACACAAATTTCACAATGCATTGAATTTATATATTAAGATTAAGTTTAAAATAAAGATTTAAAAAAAAAGTAAAACAAAATTTAAAGTTTAATATAAATAATAATTATATAATGATGGAATATGTATTTTATACTCTAAGAACAATTACAATTTTACATAATATCTAACATTATACAAGTGCAATGTGTAATATTATTGTACCTATCACGCATATTGTTTATGATATTTGTGAAATATAAAAACTACTATGAAATTTCAAGTTTCAAACATGATCGATTGCTCTAACTATAATTAATATATAATCTATACTTTGATACAATTAAATGTTTTTAATTTAAGAACAGTAAAAAATTGATCCTTTAATAAACTAAACTTTGAGAAAAAGGTGCCAAAAAGTTATATAATTAAAAATTTTAATTTTAAACCTAAAAGGTATTTATTGTGATGATTGTCATCTTTATTTGTTTTCCATTGAGATACCATGTAATTGTAACCCATAGATAACAAAAAAAATATATATATATATTAATTAATAATCAAAACTTTACCTCCTGGTTTGTGAATATTATTATTATTGATGGTGGATATGAGACAACTTTTAGTGTTTATTACAGCTAACATATTTATATTATAAATTATGGTGATAAAGTGATTTTATTTTTTATTCAACTGTATAACAATTAGTTAAAACTAAATTAAAAAGCTTGTATGATAACTACAAAATTAAAAATATAATAGTAACTGTAGGAAATAAGTTTATAGAGTTATGAAACAATTAAAACAATATTGCATAATGAAAAAAAAAAAGTAAGTGGAATAAATGTCAATTAAGTTTCTACATACTCTGAACAAAACTTCTAGCTACACCATTGCTATATTTATAATAACTTAGACTAATGTTATATATTTTAGAACTGAACCAATACATAATTATTTTAAATATACAATATGATGACATCTTTAGGAACTATAAAATACAATAATTCTTTTAATTAACTATAGTACCTACATACATGCCTACCTGCCACTATGGTATTTACAATACTTACTTCAGTACAACATATATGGTTCTAAATAAGCGACTATGCAAACATATAAAATTATTATGTAAATAACTTGTAACATACCTTTCAAGATTCAAATTGTTTTGATCATAATATTGTTTTTTGGACGGAAAATCTTCAGATGTTAATGTGGAATTTGATATTTTTCTTTTTCGCTAATGGAAATAAAATTTATTTTAAAATGTAATATTAAATCATTTGTTTACATCAAGTATTATTAATATCTTTAAAATAATTTAATTTAAACTCTGAACTTTATATAAAAAAAAAATTATTTTTACTTTTTACTTAAAAATGTAAATATAAAAACTATATAATAACTAATAATATATAAAAATATGAAAATTAGTAGCTTCTTATGAATATGATAGATTAACTTTAATAAATAATAATTAGTAACAATTAATTTAAGGTTATCTTAAGGTCAATATCTACATAATTAAAAATAAGTAGATAAATAATTGTTTTAATGTAATTAAGGCTATTAATTATAAGATAAATACAATAAACTTAAATTCAAAATTGAATCTATTATCAATAAATTAATAAAATTGAAACACAATACAATTTTCTGAATAGGAATCCCAAAATATAACTTTTCATTAAATTATATTGTATGTTCTGAAATATTAGTAAAATATACAATTTACTTACCATAACACCATTAGCATTAGAAGCATCTTCTTGTTCACTGGGATTATCCGTCCAATCATCATTAACCCAATCACCGGGTAAAGGACTCTCATCAGAGTAAATATCTTGTTCTGTACAAGTACTATCAACTAAATGAAGATTAAATACATTTTTCATTTCAATGTTAGCTACTCCGATTTCATCTGAATCTGTGGTTGGTGCAGACTCTTCCGTTATTAATTCTTGTTCTGCTGTCTCCAATACCACTGGACACATGGTCGGACTTTGGTTGGTAAAATCAGTCTTTTCAAGGCACGATGTAGACGGGTCTTCAAAATCTAATTGATCACCTTCCATTCTGAAAAATCATAGTTTAATAAAAAAAAAAATTGACGGATTTCTAATTTTTAACAAAACATAACCTGTCAAATTTCATAAAATTCAAATTTAATTAATACCTAATAAACTTTTTTTTTTTGTAATTATTATAGTAATCAAGTTATAACTCTTTAAATTAATATTAAAAATTTAGTAATAAAATAATACGTTTGGTTAATATTTTATATAATAAAATACATAATAATATTAATCAGCATACTATTTCATTTAGCACTATAAAACTTATAAAAACTCTAACATACCTAACCATACATAACCAACTTGAAATATTTTAAGACAATTAACCTACTCGAGTTCTTTAGTTTTAGATTCTGAGTGGAGTGACTGTATTAATTTAACAAGTTTAACAATGATGTTTTTTGTGTGTTTGTCTTTATTAAAACATATTTTAGAGCAGTAAAAATCTTCAATCTTTAACTTTGAGTGATTACTGGTAGAAAATTGGATCTAGATTATACTTAAGGGGCCAAAAGTAAATTTCCTGTTTTTTTCAAAATAATCAAGAAAAAAATAAATTTTGTTTTATTAAAATTCAAAAATTAATGTTTTTAAACTTGAATTTTTGACTGTATTCATATTAGCATTTACTAGACATGAAATACAACTTTCAAGATTCATTTTGTGCTATTTATAAATATTTGAAATTTTCTATCTTTTCTTTTAATTTATGATTGATAACATTTAAAAAAAAATACTAGAAAACTTATACAAGATTTTTCTTTTAATATGAATTACTGAAATTAAAAAAAAATCTAAGCGTAACAAAGATCAAGGCCTTTTATGATCTGGATTTTCAAACTTAAAATAAACATTTTGGTATTTTGTTAGAATTTAAAAAATACCCATTAATCATATATATTTTAAACTTTCTTTTATTACTTAATATTTATTTATACTCAATATATTTTCAAAATATTTAATTTTATACCATGTTGTTTATAACTTACAACTAGTGATATAAAATTAAATAATAGAATAAAAACTATTATTTAATTAATGTAATTTTTTGCTGGCAAAAATTGGTTTATATAATGTATTATAAATAGCTTTATAAATTATAAATATAGATATAACAGATTATCCTTAGAAATATAGATTGACAAAGACCATCTTGTTGCTTAAAATTATTCATCATTTTATACAATAATTTATCATACAAATTTCAACACATCAATCTTTAATTATTTATTTAACACATTATTACATTATAACTTTTTTAGTTAAGAATGTAAATATTAAGTTATATTGGTATAATATAAATATACAAAACTATTAAATTTCAAAATATTTCCTAAATACTTATATAATAAAATGTATTACATTTAATGTAATCTTAATTAATCAAAAAATGTACAAAACAAATTCATAATGCACTTAATTTGAAAAATAAATATATTTTATAATTGATACTTAAGGGAAATCCTCATAAATCCTGCCTTAAATAAACCAAATATACGTAAGTTACTAGTAAGTAAAATAACTACAACAAATTTATTCATGCAAGTTGTTAATTATGAAATTACAAATTATCTATGTTATTGAAAATATTTAATACTTATTAAGGAATTGTATTGTTGTATAGGTAATAATACAAACTAAAGTACATTAAATGTTCTAAACATTTTGTCAAAACTAATTGCAAGACATGTATTTTATATTAGTTTATTCAAGTTTACTAAATACAGATATAATAAATCAAAATGTATTTAAATATATAAAATAATGAAAAAATTAAAACTAATAAAATTATTGACCAATGACCTATATATTTGGCTAAATTAAGCAATAGATATTAATCAAGAAATATTTAACAGTTATTATATACACATTTTGTAGGTCAAAAAAATAATATTAACAAAATAATTACAGGTTATGAGTTTATTTTAATTTAATGATGATTCATAAAGTTCAACTAAGCAAAAATATAAATGTGTCTTCTTGCAATGTAAGTATAATCAATTATACATATTCTTCCACCACTTCTATAATTTACTAAATAATCTAATTAGCACCACATTAAATAATACTTTACATGCTCAGCTATAAAAATAGTCCCAACATTTTTTTTTTAATTAAACATACTCAAATAAATAATATGCATATATTTAGGTACCTATATGTGCATAATTGATGATTAAGCAACTATAGGAAATTAAAATAATGGCTAGTTACATTTTGTTATATGAAAATTATTTGCATACTTAACTTTAAAAATGACTACCTATTCTACCCATTTGAAATTAATTTTAAATTGCATATAAATAAAAATTATTAAACATTTATAAATAATAAGTCCTACAGCCTAAGTAGAAATATGTTTGAGGTTATATGTACTCACTAACAGTGTTTGTCCAAGTACACTGTACTTTCATTAAATGGAGCGCAAAATATTTCAAACCATCTAGCTGAGACACCCCCACAACAGATGGATACTAAAGTGCATTAAAAATCCGACTTTGGTGAAACATGCGTTTCGACAGTAAGATCTCAATTTAATTGGTCGATGACGTAACTGATGTTTTTAATTAAACTTCAAAACCGAACACTTCTAAATAATACCACTGACAAATTAGTTGAATAACGTATTAATGATAATTACCATAAATATGGTCTTCTTAATTGTAGCAGGTGTCGGACTCCTCGCGTGAAAACGAACGACAAATTTTCAGATACAATTATGAGAAATAAATACTCGTCACTGGCCCCTGGGACACCCTTCCTTCACCAACGACCCATGACGAACTAGCACGTTATCAACAATCAACAATATTGTTTATGATAAGAATGAAACGATATACTAAACTTAACGAATCTCCTGTTTCAAAATTGAAAATCCTGTAGTTTCCTCTACCCATTTATTACAATAATTTACCAAGTAAAAAAGTTTAAAGATTGTCAATTTTTATAGTTATTAATTAAGAGCAGTAATTTAAAAAAATTTGAATTATTATTTCAATGTTATCATTAAATTTGGTATAGATATAACCTCAAAATATATATTTTATCAATTGATTAATATCACCAAAATAAATAATACGCTAATTTTAATTTTAATATTATTTATATACAATCACCGAACAATATTCTATAAAAAAAAAAAATACCTATAAAGTTATAAACAATATTAACTTTGCGTGATATACAGTCTCATATAGTCATACAGTTACAGTGTCATACTACTGTCTACTACCCTATACTCGTATTCTATATTCGTGCTCAATAGTCGATGCTCATAAGTCATACTTCATAGTGTTTATACCAAATATTATAAATTATAACAAATATATATTATATTCGGTCACACCGGACATTCACAATATATTTAGTAATTATAAAAAACTTTTTTCACGTTACTTTTTTAAATATTAAGAAGTGTTAATTTATTTTATTTTTAAAGAAATTGTTTAGTAGATTATTTATTTAAAATTTATGATGGCTGTGCCGTCTCCAAAATCACCTGAACAGTCAGAACGAAGTCGGAAATATGACAGACAACTGAGGTGATTTTTATCATCAATTATCATTAAACATATCAACATTTAAAACATAAAAATTTAAAAAAATTATTTAAGTTAAAAAGTTAATTAATTAAAAAACAATAATATGTGAAATTAAAAAAACTATTGTTACTATAATTTTTATGAGAACTGTACAATTGATCAATAACTTGTCAACTTAAGTGTTTTAAAAACACTACTGAATACAGTGGCACAATACGCAAAAATGTGAGGCCTAGGCTGTAAGCCTATAGCATTAATTAGCCCCCTCTTCCTCAAAAACACAAAAAATCCCTCTACATGTTTTCCATCTTACCTCATTAATATATTTTAAGTTAATGTATCTATTAATTAATATTTCTAAACTCTTTCTTGATTTTTAACCATAATTAAGATTATATTAGTCCCCATATAGTATCAATAACATACCTACTATTTATTAATATTTATACATTTCTTCTGATTTTTTTCTAGGTACATGGTTATACTATATTTTAAAAATATCAGAAGACTGACCACCCACCTAGAAATTTGTGCCACTGAGATAATAGTAAATTATAATATTTATAAATTAACTTCAATTAATTCATAGTTGTGCCTACTTAATAGAGAAATGATTAAATTAAATATGTTTAATAGCTAAACATTTAATGCTTGAATAAAAGTTTATAATTTATAATAATTTTAACATACTTTTCTAAAGGTTTAAATAATACTCATATTTTCATACCATATTCATATCTATGATTATTATTTAACTTTAACCAAAATGTCACAACAAAGATGGTAATCAAAGTAATATTATTCAATGTTTTATTTTAAATTATAGAATAATATTGTTTATTTATACTTAATCTATTAAAATATTTATCATAATATTTTTGTATTAATAAACAAATATCTTTTTTTCATTTATTATAATTATTTACATCATTTAAAATATTTATTCTTTTAGATTATGGGGTGATCAAGGGCAACAAGATTTAGAAACTGCTCATGTGTGTTTAATTAATGCTACAGCATTAGGGACAGAGATATTGAAATCATTGGTCTTGCCTGGTATTGGAGCATTTACCATAATTGACAATGAAATTATTACTGAAGAGGATATTGGTTCTAAGTAAGTTATATAAAATATACTACTTAATATTGGTTTAAATTATAATCTTACATTTCTCTGTTAGTTTCTTCCTTACAGCAGATAGAATAGGAGAAAAAAGAGGATCAATTGCTTCCCAACTTCTATGTGAACTAAATCCAGATACCAGAGGTCACTTTATCGATGAATGTTTACTAAAATTATTAGATTTAAATCCTGGTTTGTTTAATACATTTACAGTAGTTGTCACTACATCGCTACATGAAAAGTATAAACAATGATAGTTAAAAGTTATATCTAAAATATTAAATTTGTATATTAATAGAAGATTGTAATTTTTTTCTTTTTAGAGAAATAATTGATTTGTCTCATAAGCTATGGGCTTACAATATTCCTCTTTTAGTATGTCAAAGTTATGGCTTTTTTGGTTCTATGAGACTTCAGCTTGCCGAACATACTATGATAAAAACTCATCCAGACAACCAAAATCCCGATCTTCGGCTAGATTGTCCATTTCCAAAACTTAAAGCACATTTTGATTCTTATGATCTAGAAGCTCTTGATCTTACAAATCATTTACATGTTCCTTATCTTGTAATATTATATAAACATTTAGAAAAATGGTGTAATGATGTCGGTGATGTCAATGTGCTGCCTGAAACATATAAGCAAAAACAAATTATCAGGGAAAATATAAAAAATAGTTAGTATTATTTTCTTATTTTTAAATTATTACTCATTATTAAATTATAATTGTCTCTTATTAAGAAAAAAAATATATTTGATGATATAAAGTAAATTATAGTAATTCTATAAATAAATATTAAATTTATTTCACAAATATAAAAAACAAAAGTACAAATATTGAGGTACCATTATTCTAAATGTAAATATACAACTAATTTTAATGCAGAAGACATACTCTTTCACTGTATAATTAATTAATGATAATTTTTATATTTAAATTTATATTTTTACATTGTTTTATTATTACTTAATATTTACAAGATTGACTTTAGTAATTTATAATTGTATTCAAAAACTAAAAATAAAATAAAATATTAATGTGATTAGGTTATATAACCTAACCTTTTAAGTAATCAGACCTACTATTAAAATAGCATTTATCACAAACAATCTTTTTTTAAATTATTTAAGTGTTATAATATAAATTTAAATTAATTTATTAAAAAAAAATTACATTTAGGTATTAGAAAACATGAGAATGGTACCATGCATCATGAGGAAAATTTTGAAGAAGCAATTCGATCTGTTAATTTTGCATATAATCGTACAACACTACCAGAAAATATACAGCTTATACTTAAAGATGAAAAGTTAAAGAATTTAACATCAAATGTAGGTATTCAAACTAAATATTTTAGGTACTTTCCTTGTGTAGTTAAACATAACAATCCTATTAATCAAGACTAACAAAATTTTCCTCTTTCCTATTATCAGCCTACCTTAATATTTTTTTTTAACAAATTTTCTTGTATAGTATATTAATATGCATGAAATTAAATATTTTAATAGAAATGTTATAATATTTTGTTTTATTACAATGATAACTAAAATGTATACATAATGTAAATGTTTTTTTTTTTTGTAAACATGATAGATTGATATATTAGAGAAAATTAGATTTTGATTATTTTTTTTTAAACACCTGTGAATTTATATTCTATTTACATTGTTAAGATTATCTATCTTAGTAATAGTCATAATCTTATATAACTGGAAGTTACTTACTATATTTTAAATTAACTAATCTATTTTAGAGTCAACCTTTCTGGATAATGATTAAAGCGCTTAAAGATTTTGTGGATAATGAAGGATGTGGCAAGCTTCCAGTTCGTGGAACACTACCTGATATGACAGCTGACACTTTTAAGTATATCAGTTTGCAACAATTGTAAGTTTTTTATAATTATTTTAAAATGGTGTTATAGCATAGTGGCATACATAAGGAGAAGCGTTTTTGGGTCTGGGCGGGCCCATTGATTAACTGAATTTAAACTTCTTAAGATGCAAACCACTGGTTGTATAATACATTTTACATGTTCGAAAATTTGGACCTCCCCCCTTATAAAACTCCTGGATACACCCCTGATGTAAGCATAATCATTTTATGTTTAGATATCATGAGCAAGCTGCTAAAGACGCAGAGGCAGTCTACAACCGTGTCCAACAACTTCTTCAGGATGTTAACCTCCCTGATGATACCATAACAGAACAAGATATTAAAATATTTTGTAAACATGCATCTGAGTTATGTGTTATGAGAGGTACACGGATAGCGGATGAATATGAACGTAAGGGGAATGCTGATAATGAAATATGTGAGTTAATTATTAAACATTATTCAATAATCATATATATTTAGTGTTTTACTACATTTTTTCAACTCCAAGAAAAAATGAATTTATATTTTTTTAATTTTTAAATCTTTTTTTTCTTAAAGAACTTAATCATAAAAAATGTCCAAATTTCATCATAAAAATACTTAAGCTGGATAATCGGTTACTTGAACTCAAATCAATTTTCTTTTTCATTTAATTGTGAAAAGTCCAATGTTTATTGTTAAATTGTCTTTGAGTGACCTGCCCATTGTATATGATGAAATAAATTAGAAATACATATTTTAATATTTATTTTGTTTTATTGTTGAACATGATTTTTACATTTATTAGGTCAAAGCCTTGAAGATCCAGACAGTTTAATTGAACATTATATTATACTGCGTGGTATAGAAAGATTTTATTCTGAATATTATACATATCCTGGTGAGATTGATGAACAAGTGGAACCTGATATTCCTAAGCTGAAGGTAAACACAATAACTATAACTTAAATAAAAGTTTTAAATTTTGTAACATATCACATATTTTTAGTTATGCATATCAAAACTATTAAGTGAATGGGGTTGTATGTCTTCAACAAAAGAAGACTCCATACATGAATACTGTCGCTATGGCAAGTCTGAATTACACAGTGTATCATCATTCATTGGTAAAATTTTATAATTTTTTTTACTTTAAACTATGATATACTTGTACCGAAATGAATTAATATTCAAATATTTTTACATTTTCAGGTGGTTGTGTGTCGCACGAGATAATAAAAATAATAACACGACAATATAAACCAGTAAATAATTCATTTGTTTTTAATGCCATCAACTGCAGTACAGAATCGTTTACATTGTAATATTAAGACTTCAAAAACCAATGAGAAAAGGCCAAATTTAATGTTATAAATATTATTATTTTTCACTTCAATATTAAATAAACAAAATTATTTATAAAAAACCTATAAAAAGTCATTGATGAACAAGATTTGTTTTATTATTTTAATTTAATTATACATATTATTATTTCATTAGTAGTACAGTTGTTCATAGAACATAATATAACGGTTCTTTGTAATCTTATATCAATAATATTTTGTCATTTTCTTTATTTGACATGAGTACATGACCTTTTTGACAACCAGTTGTTAGTCCACTACAGTTCTATCAAAATTACACATATTTTATTCTATCTACCAGTCTACCACCATGATTAGCAGTTAACTTATATTATTGTTTCTTAGTCTGTGGTTTTATAGATATTACTATAAAGTATATTCAAATATCATAGACGTTTTTTGCTTATGCCTACAAGGTGAAATCTATAGAAAATGTAGCAATTTGGGATACAATTTAAACGCTATTAATGTGCAAGCTTGAAACAAACGAGAAATTTAGTGCCCTAAAGTAAATAGCAAGATATATAAACTTTGAATGTTAATATCAATAACAGGCTTGAAGTTGTTTGACAGATTTTAGTTAAAGGAAAAAATAATAATAATTAGCTAATATTCATATAATTCTACTGTTGCAGTCGATCAAAAACAACTCACTACAAAATCCCAGTTTTTAGTTAGATATGTTTTATATTTTTTTCCACTTAATTGTTAACTAGTATAGGACACTAACAGTTCAGTGAACAGTAATCCTTTCCTTCACAATTTCATGAAAAAACTATCAATTTATTTTTCTATCGTGATAAAAACTGCCGATATCATCCCATAACACAATCAGAATTCAGGACTCTTTTCAAAATTGGCAATTGTATATTCGCAAATTCAAAATAAATTGTTTTGTTCAATTTTTTTTTAAAAGAAACATCCTTTCATCCTTATTCCTTATCATACATTCCTCCTACCTTACACTATAATTATCATAGAGTATACTCTATACTCTATGATAATTATAGAAGTGATGGGTACAGTTGGACCCCGTGATAAGATGAGAATTGTGATTATTACTTGGTTCTCTATCCGCCAACCATATGGTATATCACCAAAATAATAATGGTATACTATGTATTATCACCAATGTTGTTGATATCATGATAAAAAAAATTAAAAAATTGTATGATGATAATTTTGATATTTCGTCGGCGTTAAATGTTGTTATAATCAAATATCATATATTCATATCCATCAATCTATTGTTTTATTGTATACTCTTTGTATAATTTTACCCAACAACCTAACTTACTGTCAACACCTGTGTATCCAGTGTACGTTTCGCTATGCCATCGCCGAACATGATATCCGAACCACTAGACGTCAGGTAGGCATACCTCATATTCGTCTAGATTTATTTTATTATTTGACTTAATGAGTATTGTCGATTATTGTCTGTACTTTAGTTTCGTGATCGAAGAGCTCGAAAATGACGAAATCCAAGAAGGATGTTTGACGGCTGAACAGTACACCAAATTATTTTCCGCCTACTTGTACACCAATGAACTGTGCGCTGCAAAGTTCTTGTGGCGCCGTATACCCGAAGCAATTAAAGCTGATCCCGAATTAAATAAAGTCTGGTCAATTGGCAAAGCCCTCTGGTCGAAACACTACACACAAGCGTATGAGCTTATTGACTGCAAATGGTCCGACATACTTGAGCCTATTATGGTTGCAATCAAGCGTCGCATCCAACAGGACACGTTGAAATTCATTAGTATGCACTATGAAAATATACAACTTGACAAATTTCAAACGTTCATGGGAGTAAATAAAGAACAAGCAGAGAGAATAATAGAGAGTGAAGGTTGGACATGTAAAAACGGATATGTAATGCCGATAGCTATCAGTGAACCTGATTTGGGGCTAGGTGGTAGTCAAGAAATTTTGGATAGATTGGTGACTCTATCCTCATTTACATCTTATATTGAAAATTAAATCAGTTTTTTGTTTGTGTATTAAATAAATTTAAGGCTGATTCTAACCTGTCAACTAAGATAGCATGGTTTAAAATTAATTTTAACAAACAATTTTGTGTCAAGTGTATACAAATGTAACATAAGGATAATATTAAATGTATTCTTTTTCATTTTATATTCATTTTTACTAAGTCAATAAACAGTACTTAGTACTATTTGTTATGTTTAATAAAATTTACTGCATTCTTGATAAAAAAAATATTCCATTAAAAAATTAAACATCCTAACTTAAAATTATCTAATTAGGTTTGAAAAATTCCAACTTTTCAAAAATAAATATTATTGTTAAGAACATACATATGAATTATTTTCAAAAAATACGTTTAGAATGAGTGACAATTTTAATCTTTTACCTTATTAAAGATACACAGTAGAATCTCGGTAATCTGACAGATATCAGATCATGCTACTGCCATATTAATGATGATATTAAATGATGGTTCATAAAAAAACGCATTTTTTCTTATTGAAAAATTAAAAAAATTAGGTAGACAATGAACACGCACAACACTTCAATGAATAAAAATAAAATATCTAATTACTTAGTTTAATCGTTTACAATAGTAACTTTATATAAAAATACATATTGGTACATATATGTTAATATAGCCGGATTACTGGATGTATCGGATTATCAAACGGCCGGATTACCTAGATTCTACTGTATACTTAAATTATAAATTTAAAATAACTTGTATGTTAAATGGACATTAAAAAAAAAATTGACAGAACCATATCCTAAATAATATACATATATAAATAACTTAATAGTTTGTAACTAAAAAGTTTATATATTATCAAGATCTATACTTTTTTGTAACATACCATTTATTCTCAATTTTATGAAGCTTAAGCATTATTAATAAATTATTGATTTTTTAATAGCCATTTAAATTACCTAATCAGATATCTTTACCACTTTTGTAACATAAATGTTCAAAACATTAAGTAATATTAAGTAATAAACTATAATATCTTATTTGATGTATTAATATTTTATACAATTCAGATTTATGTACTTTGACCAGACGCATTTAGGAGTGATTTATGAGTATTTTTAAATATTAATATTTTACACTCATAGTTTGCTTCAAAATTAAATTAGAGAGCTCAGATTAGTTTCATACATTTATTAAATTTGATAAGTCTATCCCTTTAATACTTATGCAACCACACAAAATTGGAACGAATATTATGGCATATTATACGTAAGTAAGATGTTCACTTAATAATATATATAGTAAATTATTTAAAAATTGAAAAAAGATATTCATGAAAAATAAAAATATTAACCAATAAGCATTATATTTTTAATAATAAGTTATGGTAAATTGGTAAATAATATCTATAAAACTATACAGTTAATTTTAAAATTATAGGATGCTATACACCTCCACCACCATGGCAGGCATTATTAAGTTAGATTAGTTGTTTACTTTATACATGTACAACTTGGTAAATTTATATTCATCAATACCAATTTTATGTTGTTATACTAAAATATTAAAATTAATTAACGTAATCTAATACCAGCAATGTCAAACTTGAAGGTGAGAATGTGCCATTGTCTGTGTTCTCTTGTTGGGTATTTATTTTAACTTTTTAAATGAGTTATATGTAAGTATAAGTAAAATATTAAAATTTAAAAGAGCTCGGCACCCGCTTAAAAATTAATATAAAAAACCCCAAACGAGAAAACACATATAATGATTTTACCTATAATTTTGATAATTCACTCTAATATCAAATCTATAGACAACATTTGTACTGCTGAAATCAAATTGTCTATATCGTCTGTAAAATAAATACAATACACATAACTGTGAATATTTTCTAAATGAACAATGTTTCTAGAAATTAAACTATTTTAACAATAGAACAAAATATTGCCCCTAGTTTTTATTATGTTGAAAAGTATACATTTTTTATACATTTGAATTACTTTATTTGTAATTTGTAACACAAATATATTTGTCATGTAATATAATATTAATTATGTTTCCAATTAAAATGTGATAGTCATAATGTTTTTCAAAAATATGTACAATAATTGAATTCAAAATAATGTGTTAATATTTGATACATTTTAATTATTGTTGAATTTTGAACATAATTATGTTAATAATGTAAATATTATTCAAACACTAAATTCATGCATATAAATGTATGTAATGTATAATATGTACATAATACATAATTTAGTTTAAAACAAAATAATTTATTTTCTATAGATTTACAATAATTTATATTATTAAGTTTTTAATTATTTTGTTTTATTCACTTTGGTAAATAACACAATGTTTTTCTCAATATGAATATATTTAACAAAAATATTTAAAAAAAGTAATAATAAGAATAAAAGAGTAAAAACCAATAAATAAGAATTTGATATTAATACATACAAGATTACAATAATTTATTATTAAAAAATAAATACAAACAGTTGGAACTGACAGATAAAACATATGTTTTAGAATAAAGATAATACACTTTGTTTGTATACAATATTAGTCTATTAGAAAAAAGATAGAAAGAGAGAATAACAGTAATCCAATATATTTAGCTGTTAAAGATATTTACCAGTTTTAAAAATTCAAACAAATTAAAAAAAAATAACTTTCATAGAAGAAAAAAACAATAACCAAATAATCTTTAACTAATTACCTGCACCATAACGGGTTTATAAGCTAATTGATCTGTGCATAAAGAAAGGTTTTTTATTACATATTTTTCCAAATTAATATGCGCATGAATATTTATAGGATATTGGATTATAATCATTAATGGCAACTTAATTATATATATATAATATAATATTATTATAGTATTATATATTATATATATTAATGTTATTTTTAAGGACCTTAATAGATAGGACTATGCACAAAGAATTTGCATTAAAAATTTGAAATACAATTTTTGCTTTTTGTTTTATAAATTAATATTATATATTTATTTTCAAATTAAAATGTTTTCTTTTTCAAATGTAAAATTAAAATATCTTACTAAAATACATATTTTCCAGCAATAATACCCAACAATGCTACTACTATCGCCAGACCAACCATCAGAGTAATATTGGCGTTTCTGTTTTGCATATCCAAATGCTGACTACCACCAACAGAACGTTTTTGAGATTGCTGGTTTTTAAGTTCATATTGAAGTTGCAATAATTCTTCCTATAAAAAATTTAATTAAAAATAAAATGTAAACTATGAAATCATTAAAATCTTACTTTCAATTTCATATTTTCTTGTCTTAAGATTGTCTCTTCCTCACGTAATTCTTTTACTTCAGTGGTTGCTTTTTGTAGTTCGGTTTCGGTATTTGTTTCTAGTACAGCCTATTTAAAAAATATTTGAAAGTTATAAAATTTGTCGAATTGGATTAATCAAAATAATTTACTGTAGTTTCATCATGAATGTTTTTAGATTCTAATAACTGTTCAACTGTAGGCATTTCAAACGAGCATTTTAGTTTAGAATCCATTATTCTACCTTCTTCGACATCTCTCCACTGTAATGAAATAAAAATTTGTTATTGTTTTAATTATAATTTAATTTATATTTTAGATTTATTATGAGTATATTCTAAAAAAGTAAGAGAAAAACAAGATTAAATTTATAATATTTTAGATTTTTTTTTTAATCTAATAAAAATATTTTGTTATTATGTTTTGACTTAAAAATTGTTATGAAACATAGAAGTAACCTGAAAAGTTTTGCCATCTTCACCATAATCAGCAACAGGATCGATAACAACAGTCTGTACCAAAAACTTGTGTTTATTTCTTTCATTGGCATCATAGTCGAATGGTTGCAATATTACTGGATAACAAAGTCATAACACACACCAACGAAACGCAAGTTAGAACAATCATATAGGGGGGAAAATATTTTTTAAGGTTCATTAAAATATTATAAAATGGTAAATAAGCTTAGTAATAAAAATTAATCAGACAAAAAGGAAAAACAATCTGAAAAGGATTGTTAATTTAAAGATCCAATGCAAATCAATAAAAATACTTATGTACATTTATTTATAGGTACCTGAAATTTCTGCCTTTTCTTTAGGAGCAAGTTCGCCACAATTTGGTCTTACACAATAACGTTTAGGTGCAGTAGTTTTTATTTTGAAAGCCACTTTTTTTTCACTTGGATTTTTCAAAGACATTATGGTTTGAACTGGTTCAGTAAATGGACCTTAAAAAACAAAACAAAACAAGTAGTTAAATATATTGTAAAAGCGTATTATGGTGACTTAAATTACATACATTTATAATTAAAATATTCAGTAAAACTTTATTCAAAAGTCCACAGAGTTTTGGATATGTTAATATAAACTCATTTTATAAATCTTTAAACTCAATTTGTTGTTAGTTAATTATTCTATTATGACAATTATGATCTAATACAGTGATGGGCAAAGTACGGCCCGCGGGCCAACTCCGGCCCGCGAAAGTATTTAATCCGGCCCGCCGAGGGTCCATCGACATGGATAGTATATGGCCTGTATAGTATAAAAGTGTCATGTTTTTATGATATTATATGATTCAAAACTTTAACCCAAAATGCATTTTTTCTATAATTATGGCCCTCCTCTAGAATTTCTTAAACTTTGTGGCCCCCTATTAAAAAAGTTTGCCCACCACTGATCTAATAGCTTATACGTTTAACATATTTTAATAATTTAATGATATGTTAAATAATAATTTAAAATAACAGCCATGTTTATTTTATAAGTCTACATTATGGCTTAAAGGATTTTTTAGGACAATAATGTTCAGAATCCTTCCTTTACCTATACATTAAGAAGACGCTTTACCTGCATGTATTGTCTCTGTCTTAGTAATGTACATCATTACAACATTTTGTTCGGCATACATTTAATATTAGAGTAAATTTAACAAAATGCATTCTGCATAACACAAATTTGTTATGATGTATGTTAGTAAAACAGAGACAACACAATTTGTAGGTATGATGCCCTCTTAAGAATTTACGATAAGATAAAAAATATAAAATAATTAACTTTTCACATACAAGCTACTATTTTTTATTATGATTCCTAAATCTTAAATTATACTATTAATTAAAAATAAAGAATTTTCTTAAACTACCTATATATAGTAAATAACATGTATTTTAAATTTTGGTTAAGAATTATTAAATAATAACAATAGCAATGTAAAGTTTTTAACTGGAATCATATTAATTATAACTGTAGAATAATACCACTATAGTATTTGACATATAATAACATAAAAGTTAAAAAAAAAAAAAAACATTTTTATTATCATTGAAAATTAATTATATAGTATTCGATAGAGTTGCATTTGCCATATCTACAAAGAAATAACTCTATTCTAGGTAGATAATTTTTAAAAGTATTGTAATGATTTATTCTTTTAACTATTTTATATTCTACATAAAATTAAGTTTATTTAGCAATTTCTTGATATGACCTAAGTGCATAAAGATATCTTTAATTGTTAATAAAAATTAATTTACAAAAATCTAATATTTAAAAAAATGTTGTGTAAAAAACTAACATTAAATTAGAATTCCTAAGTTGGGTAGGTGCCTATATAAAGTTACATAATCAGTGAAAATGTCAGTTATGAAAAAACTAAAATTAACCTAATTACCTACCAATCTTATAAATTATTATTTCATTAAATAATGATTTTTCTAATTAAAAACTTAATTTACTAGTAATATATTAATGTAATCTCGCTTATTTATCATTATTTAACAATGGTACGCAATCTTACAACTTAAATAATTTAGTAGATAATGCAAATAAAAAGGAAAACATTAATTTTAAATTTTTTAGTAATGACTAGAAAAGTTAAGAAGTATTATTTAGTAAGTTTACTCATTAGGAAGATCAAAGTAATGAATATTAATTTAAAACTTATGTAGCAATTTATACCTATTACATAGTAATAAAGCCACATTTTTGTTGTTCAAAGGCATAACAAAAAAATAGATAAAAAAAATAATAGAAACACGGTAATAAGTATTTTCAATTTCAACATAAATGAACGTCATATAACATTCATATGTCATATATGGTTTGAAAATTTTTAATAAGGGGTTGCGATGGAAAGAAATGGAACTAACAGTAATCAATAGAATAGTAAAATAATACACGAATGATTGTGTGATAAATGCTAATATGTATCATTGTATCAAATATGCTAAGTCACTAAACCAAATTGCTACTCTGGGGTATCTACTTGCAGTATAACATGTTTCTCGGTATACCCAACTCATGGGTAGCTATAAGAGTTTTGACCATATATCGAAAGGCGTATCAGAATGGTTCTCTCCTAAAATATCCCAAAACAGTACATACACACACACACACACACATACATATATACATAGAGAAACCCAAAAATCATCGGTTTAGTGCCGAATGTTGCTAACCTTTGAATTTGAGTTCGTGCGGCGGCTCGATGAACAATATCTGTTCGATCTTTGACGACATGGTTCGTTGCTCAGGACGAGTGTTATTATCAAGAGAGTGGTAAAGCTGTTGTCGACCTTATGTTCGCAGACGAGGATGAACCGGAGAAAGTGACGACGATGGTAGCTGCTGTTGCTGAATGCTGATATATTGCTCGAGTCGCTAAGCCGCTGTTAAGTGATAGCCGATATGAGTTGACACACACACGCGCGGGCGCGCACCTCAAAGGAACACGCACACAAACGCAACACACACAGTGTCACACACACACGCTCGCGTGAACGTTGCTAAACGTCGCGGAGCACACAGTATGTAAAATACGCGCACAAACACACACACGCACACACGAGTACACGACACACACACAAGGAAAGGACGGCGGTGACAAATGACCGACCGGTGGACCGTATGTCTGAAGTCAGAGCAAAACGTCTTCGGTTTGACGGTCGGAATTTGAAACGTTGTTGTGCGGCAGACGCGACACCGAAAAAAGTATTAAAAAAAGAAACCAGAAAATTTACTGTGGTAATATGGTTGACTAATACGCAAGTGCCAAGTTGTAGAGGCCTGAGCAGAGCCGCAAAGCCCGTAGAGGGTAGAGGAAAGCTTGATGTCTGATAATTAGAAAAAAAAAACAATAATACAAGTAGAACCGTCTGTTTGACTGGAACACCAATACACCAGTAGTAGCAGCTGTTGCTATGAGGTTATGAAAAACTGTAGTATACCACAACCGTGGTCGTCCAAAGCTACCTCCATGCATGGTGACTTGATATTGGCGGGCTTGCTGGTGTGCAAGCTGCGAGCGACGAACTCTAGTTTTATAGTCATGTTTATTTTATACTACTTTGTATTGTAAAGATATTTTTCGATAATACTTTTTAAAACGTATTTCAGTATTTCGCTAATATAGGTACGTATAAATACAATTCACATAATGAATAGAACTTAAACTATATTAAGAAATGTACTCAATATAATATATATATTTCAACTCTAAAATGAATCATTTTTTTTTATAGGTACTCGTAAATGAATTTTTCAGCGGCTACGTGTAGAGACGGGCATTAATTTAGGCGTCAGCTAGCCATTTAATAAAGCAAAATTTTCATTCTTTAACAGTACAATAGGTCATTAGACAACTACAGTATGTACCTACTATACTATACATAGATAGGTATTATTATAGACGAGCAATTATTTATGTAGTTATATACAATATGTATTCTTGGCTAAAATGCACTTTACCACGCCCCTCATGAATTTTGAAATTTTTTTTTTTAAAAGACGTGTTTTTTAACGCTGATTTCGAAACTGTTTGAATTTTTGTGCGGAAACCATTATTTTGGAAGTTATAGCCTTCCAAAGTTTGCGATTTTACGTTTATACGCATGCGCGCAACACTATTTTAATGCAGCGCGGAGGTACTTGAGTTTGGCGAACGGAGCCACTATACACTTGAAGTATACTTCAACTGGTCATCAAGCCAGGTGACCGGAGCCGACAGATGCTCGTTACCCGACTAGTAATTACCCTGTGACCTACTTAAGGTGGTGTTGCATAGCAAGTCGAGGGATATTTTCGATTTGCGGAGCGGAGCGACGGCGCCGAGGAGCGCAGCGACGAGTGCCGCTAACAAGGCATCACTGCCCATACTATGATGCCCATACAGGCGAAGGGAGCCACTATACACTTTTTATACTTTAACTGGCCATCAAGCCTGGTGCCCTAGACATTCAGCATTGCATTAGCCTATCTACCTGATATAATTATCATACACGTTATATACACGCTCCGCGCGGCAGTAATGTAGTGGTATTGCGCGCATGCGTATTAACGTAAAATCGTAAACTTTGGAAGGCTATAACTTCCAAAATAATGGTTTCCGCACAAAAATTCAAACAGTTTCGAAATCAGCGTTGAAAAACACATCTTTTAAAAAAAAAATTTCGAAATTCGTGAGGGGCGTGGTAAAGTGCATTTGTTCCGTATTCTTTATTATTATTTTTTTTTAAAGATATTTAAAATTTATATACATAATTAATACAATAAGTAAATTAGTTAACGTTTGTACAAGACTTGAAAAACACAAGGGAAGGAGCAACCATTGACAGTTGACACTATATCTTCCAAATGTGTATCCAATACATTTTTAACTTTTCAAGTGCAATAGGTAATGGAAGCTTATTACTTATGATATATAAAAGTATTTAGAACAATTGAATTAATTTGTATGTCATTACAACAACAGGTAAAATTATAGCCAATGGACTTATATAAACAATACGATAAAACAAATATATATTAGTTCAAGGCATTTAATTATTTAATATAGGTATAAGTACTAATAGTACCTATATGTAATATGCACTAATATGCATAGTTACAAACTTTAACAAAGTACTGTGATATACTGATATCAATGGCCTGAGTTTAAATTTAGCATTTCAATAATTTAATATGTAATTTATAATTACTAACATTGTCTAATTCAATTAGCAAGTTTTTACTAGGTATTTACTAATTAGTAATTATAGGACTATAGAGTATAGGAGTTAAATTGATAAAACCGAAATACCAATTACTGATTCAGCTTATCTGCTTGGTGTTATAAAATAAAAATAATAACAATAATAATAATATTAAATTATTATTATTAGCAGTGTGGTGTTTACTATAGTACTATTAGTCATTTAAGTTTTATCCTTTAGATTAACTGATTAAAGAATACGAAAAAAACATAATTTTGTTTCTATTAATAAAAGTTTGTAATTTAAATTATGTGATATATATATCAGATTAAGGTACCTATCAATTAATTCTGCATTGGTTCTACTAAATGAATATTTTATTATAAATGTATTATATAGTGAATTGTGTCTCTTCAAAACGTGTTTTTAGTCTAGTATTTTTACACTCGAAATATGAATTTATGGCATCCTCTGAAGAGGATGCCAGCGTATATTATATCGTATATATTGCCTCTGAGCGCAACATCGCAAATTTTACGTTCACAAAAATGACTATGACCATATTAATTTCTCAAATTACAGTGAAATGACTTATAATAAAATTTAAAGTTAAGAACATTATATGGAGCATCTCATAAGCGTTTTATTATATTTTTATTTTAAAGCGAGTTATGAGTATTTTAAAATTGTAAATTTTTTAAATATCATAAAAATCTCATAATTCGTTTTAAAATAAATAAAATTATAATAAAACGCTTACGAGATGCCCTAGATAATGTTCTTAACTTTAAATTCTATAATAGGTCATTTCACTCTAATTTGAGAAATTAATATGGTTATTATTAAAGACCGAATTCCTGTGCATCTTTTTATCAGATATCAAATTTTCGAACTTTAAACATAAGTGTTCTTAATTCTATAGACTATAGAAACAAGCTACAAATCCAAATAAAGAGATGTAGATTGTAGATTTAAAGAAAGATTTATGATGCACAAAATTGCACGTTTTGAATTTTTTATATAAAAATGTACTTTTGTACAAATATTTTTGCTACCCCGAAATAACTCAAAGCCCCCTCAAAAAATAATAGTATAATATATGTATGTTATTCTTAATAAATTATTTTTACCGGTTTTGGTAATTTTGGGGCTTGAGCCCCCCCTAAACATTTTTCCTATTTTCGCTACTGCATATAACTTGTGTTGCCCATGGCTTAAACTGTGTGGCCGAAAAAATTAGAGACATTTTCCCGGGTATAAATAAACTAGTAAATAACGGAAAAAAAAATGTTTTTAAAAGCTCCTCACCGTATCACTGCTTAGTGCTTATAAAAATTTTATGGACCGTCACCTTCCTCCAGAACCTATAATAACGAGGTAGGGAACATGGTTAGAAGCTGCTTTGTTTTACTCTGAAAATGTCAGTAAATTTAAAGAATTGGTATCTAGCATAGAAGATGACGCCCAATCTGTTAAAAAAGTAAAATCCATTTTAAATACTACATCTATTATATCTGATTTATCATTTATTCGATCACATATGTCCCAGTTATCTAATTCAATTACAAACTGTAATAACTTATAGTCATTTTTGTGAACGTAAGATTTGCTATGTTGCGCGTGGGTTAGAGAGAGATAACAAATACTACGCTGGCATCCTCTTAATATATTAATATGATATTGTGATTCACTGTTAGTATAGAGGTAGTGACTACCTCTGAGGTACCTAACTATAAATAATATATAATAGAATCAACCAGTAGTTTTTAGAACCCACCCTGCGCTAAAAGGAAAGGGCAGCGCCGTCGCGTGAACCCGGCAAATCGGACATTTGCCAGGGCCTCGCGGTTTTCATTGTTTTTTGGAGCCTCGCTCTTTTAACCATATTTTTCGTTAACTACAATATGTTTAAAATCTAATAAATAAAGGAATACCTACATTTAAATTACGAGTACATAATATTATCATTTGTAATTGTAATTCTTTTTGATTCATCAATATTTGTAATATAAGTTACTAAACAGTGTAAGCTAAAAATATTTAATAGTTATTAGAAATTAATTCTTAAATATTTAATTCACATGTAAAAATAAAAGTATAAAATTTAATTTGAATTGATTAGTAAACAATTTATTAAACGTGATTGTGGTCAGTTTTAAAGATTTTGCCAGGGCCTCGCAAAACCTAACGACGGCGCTGGGAAAGGGTTAGAGTAAAGCTCGATATAATATGTAAATATTTATTAATTAATATCCATAATATCCGTATAGAGTATAGATATAGACTATAATAATTAATAAATTATATTATAAATAATATAAATTTATAAATGTATATATAGATAATATTATTTATACCATGAGATTATAATAGTTATTGGTTTACCATTGATTGTATAATATAAATTATATGATTAGGTATATTAAATCAATGGTTAGGATTATAATATCACATTATGATAAATGCGTACCTACATAATTATTATAGTTTACTTATAAGTTATATGTTTAGGTGTTTTATAGTCCGATATTCTTATAAATAGACTTACAAAGTTTAAATTATAATTGATACATACCACCAAAATGTTATCAATAATAACTTATCAATTTATCATGTTTCGATGCGAAGATGCAAATTCAAATAAGATAATATTTAGAATAATATGTGTATGGCACATGCAAAACCGCTACGGGCACGGTTAGAGCTTGATGTGTCTGTCATAGTTCAGGGGTGTAAAAGTCAGAATAAAATATACTTACCTATATTTTATTATTAATATTTGATAATATAATAGTTATTTTGTATACTTTATATTAATAAATTGCAAATTATTCATTATAGACCTATCTATTCACTTATACACAAAACATTAAACTCATTAAAGTAATTAATGTATATAATATGATTAGTTATACACTATTGCCAAATTATTATAAATGTGAAATTTTTACAAAATAATATGACGTTATAATATTATGTGGAGTGATTATTATATATTTTAAAACCTGTTATTGACCAATAGGCAATAATGTGTTTTTAATTATTTTTATAGTTTTTAGGTGCCTACTGTTTAAAAATAGAAATCTAAATTACTTATCTAAAGATTTATGTTAATACACATATGTTTATATTTAAGAATAGATACTATATACTTAAACTATTAGAGAGTAAGTCTAGAGATATATTAGTAGATACTAGATGCTCGTATTTCAATATTTATTTATATGTATTTTAATATAATTTGTAAATTAATACATTTTCAGATAAAACATCAATTAAAAAAAATTTAAATGTATATACCTAGACTTCAACGCGACTTACTATACTCAATATAATATATTTTATAACAAATATATTATATAAACATATAGTTTAGTTATATTAATAATGTAATCATAATATTCACATAGGTACCACATACGTTGAAGATTCCTACAAAAAAATTAATAAAAACCTAATTTATATTTTAGATTCTGAACGGAGTGATGAATGTATTGATTTTACAATGATGTGTGTTTTTTTTTTTTTGTGTCTGTCGACAACATTTGGGGCAGTAAAAATGCTTCGATTTTTGACTTCAGCCCCTCTTTGAAAAGGAAATCGGATCTAGTTGGTACTTTGGGGGGTCAAAAGTTAAAAATTTTCAATATTTATTGAATACCAGTTTTCGTCAAAATCAAATTTTTATTTTGCTATAACTCAAAAACTAATAGATGTAAATACTTGACATTTTCACCAAATGTTTATATTAGCGTTCTCCATACACAGTTAAATTTTCAAAGAATTTTGACTTTTTTTGAACTATTTATAGACAATTGAAATTTTTAATTTTTTTTAGTATTTTTTTTTAAAATAACGATAAAAATTTTCTGGCCGGCCAGAAAATCTTGAAAATTTAATACAAGGATTCTTATAAGTTGTTCTTAAAGTGATAAAAAAAAATCCGAAATCGTTAGTCACAATTTTTTTTTATAAGTGCTTAAAGTTCGAATTTATACGAAAAATGTCATAATTGCGAAAATTGGCAAGTAATTTTGTGGTTGAAAAATCGTAAAATTTTTTTCTTTTATAACTAAGTTTTGAAAATTTGATACAAGGTTCTCCATACATTTTTCTTAAATTATCTGTAATAAAAACTCTACCGGATTCAGACAAAAATTTTTTATGAGTGTTTGAAATTTAAATTTTTACAAAACCGCGTTAAATAACAGTTTAGCCTCAAACGATTTTTGATATTTGTTGTTATTCAAACAGTATAAGTCGTAAATACTTGAAAATTTTACCAGTTATTTAGATTGCCATTTTCTTTACGTGATTTGATTTTCAAAACATTTTGACTTTTTTTGAGCTATTTATAGACAATTGAAATTTTCAACTTTTTTTTATAAATGTTGATAAAAAAAATTTAGCTGGGACAAATAACTTGAAAATGTAATTGAAGGGTCCACATAACTTTTTCTAACTCTCATACAAAAATTATAAAAATACATTAGCACAATTTTTTTTATTAGCATTTGAAATTCAAATATTGACAAAAATTCGTCAAAATCATGAATATTCATGAAAAATATTCTTCACTATTTGGTAGTTAAAAATTTATAAATATTTTACTATCAAAAACTAAGAATTGAAAATTTAGTACTATGATGTCCATCAGTTAAGCTTAGAATAATTATAAAAAAGTTTGAGGATTATTCAATTTGAAAAATTTTACGAGTGTTTAAATTTTAAATTTTTATTTGAAATCAAAAATACACGTGTAAAATAACGTTTTACTATAATAAATAATTTTCGATTTTTGTTATTTTTAAAAAATTACTAAACGTAAGATCTTGAAACTTTTACTAAAATGTTTGAATTTGTTTCAAAATAGAATTTATGACAATATTTAAATATAATATATCCCAGACTGACAAATCATCTCCGTTCAGAATCGTTTTTCGTATACAATGATATCTATCATTGGATTCAAATTTAACCTACCCTAGTACGAGGTCCACCCCACCCCCTAATGTACAGCAGAGCGATACTCACTTACCCGCTTTTTTATAATTTAATAATAATGTATACCTATTAATTTTAAGAAAATACAACAATTTAAACTAGTTACTACTTACACGTCATAGGTAGTCACAACTAATATAACTATAATAGTTATAATAGTAAATTTTTCTCCAATGCAAATAAATAAATAATATTATATTAAATTTAACATTGGTAGTTTATTTTTAAAAGTGTATGTTACAGCAAACAATTGTTCTACGCTCAATGTTCATTGGGTTTTTATTTTCATTTAGTCACTAAACTAACTTTTAAAATTATTAGAAAAGTAGACCATTAGAAAGATTAGGATGTATTTTTTTTTTACTTTTTACTTTTTAATTACAGCTATATTTATGCTATTTTATTTTTGCATTTTGTGGATTGAACAATTTTCACGATTAAATATTATTTTAATGAAGGCATTAAAGTTATAGTTGAAATAGAAATGTTGGCACACATCAAAATTATATTTGTAAAATTGTAAGTTAAAATAAAGGTGATTAATGTACAAGTGCAATGTATATCAAGTATAATACTATAAGTATACTAACTGTAATTAACTAATATTATGTTATGCAATAGGTATACACTGTATTATAATATATGTCTACCGTCTACCGTCTACCAAATAATTGATAATTATTTATATGTATTTTATTTTACCAATTATTTTAACCTTTTATTGTTTTACATACAAAATGCTTTAAATTGTTTCTGAAATTGTTTTTTCTATCATTATTTAAGTTACGACTAGTAAGACTACAGTTGCTAAAGATAGATCACTACATTAGTTTACTATTATGTATATGGTCAGGGCTAGGAACTAATCTAACCTGACTCTGGAAAGAATAAAAGCCTCTACTTATCATTTAATATAATATCCTATTGAATACCTATTTGATAATATATTTGTTTTTCCATAACTCTTTTGTTCTATATGTTTAAAAAGTGTTAACTAATAATGGATTATCTATACACATGAGTACCTAATACTTATATAATATATATGTATTATAATATATTAACACCAATAATATCTCATATTTATATATTAGTATTGCTTTATGACAATAATATAGGTACTGGATCGTATTTCGTAAACAAAATCTACAGGTAACAACAAGGGTAGGGTATTAGGGGTGAAAATAAAATAAAAAAATCTAAATATATAATACAATTCATTTGAAATTTAGTTATATAATTTGTAATCATTCATAACCACCTGCATAAAAAACTGTGTAACTTAGTTACCAACAGGCAACAGTTACTAAAAATAAAATTTTATATCCATCAGTAATTATTGAGTAATACTATGGTGACGTCACTACAGTACTGCAACCTGATTGAAATAATATAATATAATTTTTAATTATTTGTGAGCATTATTCATAAGTGGTTTATTCTGAAATCAAAAAATCTAAAAAAAAATTTACAAACACAATTTTTTTATTAATATTAGCATTTAATATTTGAACGAAATTACATATTTAGATGATCAATAATTGTGTTAATTATCTTGTTATAAATCAAAAACATTATTCGGAACTACTGAAAACTTTTACATATATTATCAATTTTACTATACGCAATGACGTATAGAATGAAATTATTATGCAGATTAATTTTAAGCTATTATTTATACTTATAAAGATGTAGTGAGGTTTGAATAGACAGATATATGATAGGTACCTACCTAGTTGTTATTGGTTGTAATTTTTAGTTAAAAAATATTTGGCCTACTTTAAATATATATGTACTTTTTTGTAAATACTACATTATTACTAATTACATTACTTACATACTAAAACACATATCTTACCAGTATAAATAAACAATATTAATTATAGATATTATTTAGAATTATTTAGTTGGTAAACTAATATAACAATTTAACAGTACTAATTACAATACTATCAATAATTTAAAATTTAAAATAAAAATATTCTTATTATTCAGACTACAGACCTATGCCGACTTGCATTGTTAAAATTCGTTATCGTTACCCACCGACTACTAATACCGAACGCCGACAAGTAGACAACCCGAATACGGAATAACAAATTATTTATAGGTGTTAGGTACTGTTCACGGAGGTTGATTTTTTGATTATAATTATTGTTATTACTTATAGTAATATTTATTAATCATGTTAATTATTGACCTATTGCTTCCTAGTTTGTTATTTAAAAAATAGCAATTCTTGCTATGAGAAAAAAAACATCTATATCTAATTGATGTTACATATTAGTTTGTGATAGGCTACAGCTGTAGAATTTGGCGTACGTAGCGGCTCCACCGACTAATTAACACGCGACCCATCGGGAATTTTCCGATTTCCCGATGGCCCAATCCGTCCCTGCAGAACACATACATACATAGAAGTGGTAGCCTCTCCCCAGTCTCCGCTATCATTTTAAATTGTATAATTAAGAATATAATAACTGAGGAGAGGCTCAATAAATTTTTGAACGAACTTTTTAAGTTTGAATGTATAATATAGAGTAAAAATTGTACCTTCCCTCTGTCCCTATTATTGATTATACATTAATGTATTTAAATCTATATTGTATGACCTAAGTTGTGCAGCCATTATTATAAACAATTTTATCTATACCTAATACCTACTAATTATAATCATATTTAAGTGCGTAAGAATTTACACAAGTGCACCAATTATATCGCGTGATGATAGTGAAGGGAGCGTATTATTATATTGTTTTGTAACAACAACTAACAACCGTATACAGTGGTAATCATTAATAAATAACAGGGAAGAGTATGATATTTTGACTACTCCTGCAGAATTTAGATAGCATACGTCATATAACATTTTAATATTTATAATATATATTATTATGCTATGTATTATATATATATAATATTATATTATAGAGATTAGGATTTATAATAATATGATTTTTAAACAATTATTATGAAATATGCTCTTAAAAACATAATCCTTGTATTGATTAATATGATGTTGAATGCTACAAAAATATCAAAATATGATTAAAAATATTGTGTTATGAATTTATAAAAAAAGTCAATGGCGATAGTAAATTATTGATAATACCTAACTGATAAGCATTAAATAAAACCCAAAATTTTCGTTGACAAAATATAAAGCTAAGGAGTATGGACCAATTATAATAATTAACATTTATTAGGAAATTTTATAAATAAACTCAATAATAATGATCTAAAAAAATTCCAAACATTAAATAATACAGTACCTAATTTTTGATTTCAATTATATATAAAAATAAAAATAACATATTTTTATAATATCCAGTAAGTGAAATGGATTTCTATCTCGCTTAAGGCTTAGCTATATTTTGTAATTGACTAAAAAATATGCAATGTAGGTACTACCTATTTAAGACACATCATAGTATCATACTCATAATTATTCTATTATACATACTAATATACTCAACACAGCTATATAGTGTTCACATATTAACAAATAAAACTTTTGGAAAATGATATGACAATTATTAATTTACTATAGAAATCAATTATATATTGTACTTATATTTAAACAAAGCCCAGAAGCTGACCAAGCAATAAAAGAATCCAAAATACTATTTCAGTTCACTATAGGCAACAGTACAATTCTGTACGCTGTACCACAATCAAAATAAAATATATTTCTTTTATTCTTGCCTATTGGTAAAACAAAAATGAAGATACATTTTCAAAAATAAATAAATGTTTCCAATGCTTCATCAATTATAACAACTAGGTACACAATATTATTTAAAGTCTATATAATTTGATCGGTACTAGCAGCGTATCTTTTGAAGTAAATACATAAAAATTGACACTTTTTATTGGTTTCAGACTTTCGGAGGTAAGAGGACCTAGTGTCCTAGTCGTACATTTCTGTTCACTCATTGGCCACTTTATATCTTGTGGATAACAGCGTACGTAGCAATAAAGATCATTTGTGCGACAAGGCTGTCGCGGGACGAGTAGGGCGCGTTCGTCACGTCGTACCACGTGAATTCCGGTAGCCCCTTTGACGTGCGGCGCGCTGGTTTTTTTTCGGTCCGATGACCCCGCTGGTCGCACTCAGAAAGACGACACGTCGCTCTGTCAGCATATAGCATGGTGACGTAGACAACGTACCTAGATACACTCAACCATACAGGGTGATTCTTGCGCGCGTTACTTCCTCGGCAATTGAAAACCAGACTTGGTTTAACCTAATCTAACCCCTCTCCTTTTTTGCCTCTAAATATACATAACATTATGTTATATACCTACATATATGTATCTTAGTCTCACAGTTCTGCGGCGGCGTCGTCGTTTGGCGGTTGATATTCGCCTGGTAGTGAGGGAGAGGTGTATGTGCGTGTGTGTGTGAGCGAAGTAGAATGAGTGTAAGAGAGAGAAATGGTACAACCGCCACCAACTACCAAGTTATTACACAATATCATAAGCGCTCACGCGCGGAAAACGCTCAACGACGATTTACCTATAGTCGTGTCCGACGCATCAGTTCGAATCGACCGTTTTGCTACAAGTCGTATAGCTCATTCTACCTCCTGATTTTGTCAGTTTCAAATCGATTGTAATATTGCTGTATATATATTTGTTCACGTTAACATCGTCATTGGCCATTGCGGCGGTTCTGGTCGCACCGTCACCACCGGTTTTGATTTCGTGCGTTCGTTTCGTCGTCGTAGTCTTATAGGCCATTTCATTATTATAATATATTGTATTGCATGCGCCACACGTGGTTTATATTGTTACGTCCAAGACTTTACTTACGTAGTTTTACGCAATATTTATATTAAATATAATTCAATCATTAGACGGTTCGTTTCCGATCCATAACATATTTTAATATAGTTCACGTGAAAAATAATTTTCCGCCAAAGTTGTAAATCGTAATACTGTGTCCAGCAGCAGACTTGCAGAATTTATATATATATATACTTCCAGACAAATGCCGTTGATTGGTGCATGTATTGCTTCATTTACCATTAACAGCAGCTAGTGAAAAGTGATATTGATTTTATTAAGGTAAGAATGACATTTAGTTTTATTTTTAACTTCTCTGTAGAAGAGTTTTCAAATAGGTGTATGTGCAATATATATAGGTGCCTGGTAGTCCATATTTTTGCGGTAATCCGAATCTAAAGTATGCTTCGACATCGTGGACTAAAATCGTTGAGAGAATGATAGAAATACATTTTAGGAAAATGATTTTATTATTTTAATTATTATACATTTAATAAATTAAACCCCTATTATTGTATTGTTTTAAATGTAGTAAAGAATCTATTATAATAGTTCAAAATTTCAAACTAAAATATTTTTTAAATACCACTAAAGTTAACTTTGAGGGGATCCGAAAACCTTAACAGGCTATAAGTTGGAAACACCTAATAACTAATTTAATATACTACTGTCTATTATTACTACATAATCGAACTATCGTGATTTATTAAAAATGCATTTCAGCTTAAGGATTAATCCCATAATTTATTTTTGATTAATATATTTAAAAGGAATAATAGGTATATAATGATATTTAAATAAATAGGTAAAAGGAACAAAAATAAATATAATATGCACATATCAGTGAAAACGTTCTTGAGAAAATGCGAATTATTCATTAACATTATACCTACTGGCAGTTTTAAAGAAGCAAAAATAAATATTTTTTTCCCTGTCGTAATCAATTAAATTATTTCTTTATTACTTTTTAGATATTACATACTTATTAATTTTTACTTTTCATCACACTTTAAAAAACGCAAAGAGCAATTAATAGAAAGCAGATTATACATTTTGTTTTATTACCTATACACTACTCTTTATATGTAGTGAAACATTCCCATGTATTTTTAAAAGTGGCACATCGCACAATGATTAATCCAGCGATGACGTACTTTCGTTGAAGAATTTAATTGCGTGTCTCTGCACGATATTTTCGACTTTTGTCTTCACTTTTACATACTTACGATAAGACTATAAACTAATATTTATTATTTTATGTTTATGTTAAATTTAAATTATGTATAACGTATCTATTTGTACCTAGCAATTGGTATTGAAAAGTGTAATAGCGTATTAAATACTCAAAAATAGTATTCAAAAATAAATTATGATAATAATAAGTCGAATATTTCGTAAAATTTAAAAATAAATAAATAATACACATTATTTATGTAGGTAAACTTGCGTTTACACAATATATAAATTACAGACTAACTTAATATTTTAACATCGACAAGTTCATGAAATATATTTGTGCAGTAGGCTGTTCATAGTGCGCATTCGACATTAAAATAATTATTATATTATTTTACATGCGTCTATATTATAGTAGGTATCATTATATTATACAGAAGTCTACTCAAAAACCAGTAGTCGACTGGCCAACAGAAAACGCTGATCAAGTAAAATAATACTCTTGTGTGTGTTGTCATTAATATCATTTTACACGACTGAGTAAAATTAGTAATTTTTTCAACTAGTCGAATTTCCATTTCGTAGAAAAATTAGCCAAATATTAATTAGTTTCTATAGTTTTTAAATGTAAAATTAGTTTTAGGAGTTATGATATATTATGTACACTTATTAGGTATTAGGTGAACTTATACGCCAAGTTGCTATACCTATACTTTAAACGTCTTGTTATATTGTATTGCTATATAGAGACTAGCGTTAGGAAAATAGTATCTTATATTTTTACTAGAAGTAATAAAATAATAAAATTTAAGTTAGTTTTTTTCTAAAAAATATCTATATTACTTAACAGCACAATCAACTTTAAAATTAAATTAAAAATTGTTTGTATCTACATCATAATATATTCAGTATACCTTGATTTTTTTTATTAATTTTAAATATTGGATACATATTTATAATTTATATATAATATATATTAATGAATAATTTTTAATTGTGAAAATAACTATAATAATATATTAATATTGTTAACTTAATCAATTTATTGGTGTGTTTTGGTGTTTTTGATATACTTCACATAGAAATCAAATAATTTTTTCGTTTTATTTAAGTCATTAATATAGATAAAATACTTAATAATTAATTTTTAAATTTTCCCATTTATTTAATGCCTTCAGTCATATTATTGTATAATACGTTTTAGAAATTATTAATTTGTTTAAAGAGATTCATGCATAATTCTAACATTGTATTCCCTTACAGATGCGTCACAAGGGGGTGCACATGCACTCCACTGATTATTTTTAAAAAAAGAATAAAATTGAAAACATTTTATTTTACATTAAAATAAAATAAATATCTACTTTTGAAATAATAATTGTAGACACCTAGGTTTTTCCAAATTCCTCAATTGCATTTTTTATAAAACCTCTTATCGTCAAAAAATATTCCTATGTATTTAACCATTGATTATAAATAGTACTATTTATAATCAATGATTTAACTAAAATAATTTAATCATTATTTGGAAATCAGAGTATACTATACACGATTCATCTCCAAAACAAAATTCCTGACGGCGTCTATGTTCCTTTATTTTTTTCACCATTATGTCGAACTACATCTGAAGCAAAATATGTTAAATATTATTAGTTATTACTAAATATTTATTTTAGTTTTTAAAGTAAGATAAATACATTTTTTGGGATAATTTCCCTTATTGTTTAACTCTCTTTACTAGATCACTTTTATCAGTTATCTAAATATAAAGTTAGTATAATATAGTATTCGCTATTGGCGCTACTAATAAAGGTTAAAAATTATTAAATTATAACAATTTATTTATATATGAATAACGATTAAATAATTAAGAAGATAATAACCAATAACCATGCATATATTACATATATATGTATATTTAAATTTAATTTTACCAAAACCTACGTAACATATATTATACAAGTATACAACTAAACACGCACACTGTATATAAATTTATAAATTATGAGTGTAAAATCAAAAAAATATAACAGCATTTGAATTATTTTTGGTTTTCTCTTAACTAGACATAGACATATTATATGTACGTATGGTAGAATTAGGTATACTTATTCATAGACAAACATAAATTATAAACACTTAATTCCTATATTATAATAGGTACATTACTATACTACATAGGTAGTCATTATTAATCTTTATTAATTATTTGATTGTAATAAACTAATAACTAATAAAATATTATAATAATACGACTTTCAGATTTTATTGATGTATATAGGTAATTAAAATACTAAATAGTGTACTGTACTACTGTATAGTGTACACACATTAAGTAATATAATATACACTATCGTGTTTAATAAATACCTACTTTATATAAAGGAAAAGAATGTTTACTAATAAATACATCAATACTTTCAAAGTCTTAAATATATAGTTTGGTCTTTATAGCTACTTAGTCATAGCCAGTATACTGCCTACATAATTCAGTTTGTAATTTAGCCTGTCTAAATGGTAATTTTTGCTACTGTATTATTATAGGTACTATATAGTTGCTACAATAATTATAAGGGCATGAACAACCTCGACAATTCAAGGTTAAACACGTTACAATGTTTAACAAAAAAAATAACATTGATTTCAGACTCAGTTTTTATACTGCGTTTTTTTAAAAAGTTTTTGCAATTGCAGTGGATTTCAAATTATTGTTACTTATATTATGAATAAATCAATTCTATAAATATACGTGAATATTAACAACAATAAATGGTAATGACTAATAATGTCATAATATACATTAGTACCTACCATCATAAACCTGATAATGAAATAATATGATAGGTCATAAGGAATTAAATGTAAAAATTAAATACAATTTGCCACAAAATGAACTAATGATAATATATAACTATAAAAAAGTACTATGTAATAAACTATATATTTTGTTTACAATCTATAACCAATGATTATTAACCATAATAATATAACTTGTGTAATTTAGTTTTTAAATAATATTGTAATAAGAAATAACTCAAGTTATATAATATTTTTGTTATTTTATTTATACATATATATTTTATAACATATATTTATCACACTTTGTCTATCTATATTATATGTATACATTTACTGCAAGTATCGTTATCTGTATTTTTTATTTATTATTATTATTATTATTGAATAACTTCAATCCGTAAATAAGATATGGTGCAATAATTAGTTTTTTTTTAAATACATTTTAAAATATTAAAAATATATGAACCAAAAAGTACCAAATTTTGTAATACATAAATAGAAAGTCCCACAATTGTAATACCTAACTTAAAGACTAAAGAGATTTTGTCAAAGAAGATAACTGGTAAGTTCCTTACGACCTTACGCAAGTTCTTAAATAGTTCTTATAGCGAACTGAATACAACAAGTGGTTTACTACGGCGGTGGCGTATATTTAGATTTTCATTTCGGAGGGGGTCGATTATATACGTATATTTGGATTTTTTAGGTGGAAGGTGGGAGGTGAAACACTATTTTAAATAGTAGTGATTTTTATTTCAAGAGGAGAGCCCCCCATAAATACGCCACTGTACTACGGTATGTGGAGTGAGTTTAGAAAAAATAGCAAGTAAAAAGAATAGCAAGTGGAAAAAAGCGAATAAATAAAATTCAAGTAAAAAAAAACATTTATTGAGAGCAAATTATCGAAATCAACAGTCCATAATGGAATATAATAAAAATGACTTCAGTATATTGTTTATTAGAAAAAAAACATAAACTACTTGCAATGATATTACAAACTTACAACTTATTAGTATTAAATTGTTTAATTTTGAGTACAAACTTTCACAGCTCTTAATGGTACAGTCACAGCTAGCAATTAATTATGCTCAAATATTAGGAAAAAATCTGGTGTCCATGGACATGTTCACTGCAGTGAAATGTGTAGTTTTAAAAAATATAGTCAATTTTTATATCACAATCCGATCATATTCATCTGATTGTATTGCCGAAAAGTGGTCAGTTAAAATAGTCTATGGTGTTGTAAAATCCAAAAATGGCCTAACCGATGTGGATAATTTAAACGCAATACATAAATGTATCCAAGGGCGCCCATAGTAAAATTCTTAAGGGGGGACAACATTTTATTTTATCAATCTATTTATAAATAGGAATGACCACGAGGTAGGAACGCCAGGAAGGGGCTTACAATTTTACATTATACTATTACATAACATAGGTACATCAAACTGAAGGATTATAAAATAATAATTATTTAACCAATATTTTAAGAATTGATAACTATTCATAGAATAGAAACGAAACAGCGTGTTGTTATTTATAGCTGATAACCCAATTTGCCAAACTGAATAAATCGACTTTTCATAAACAAATTATAGATTTTCATAATATATAAAAATAAATTTTTAAATTCTGTTTAAATAAATAAGTATATACTGATCACAGTAAACAATTTTTCAAGATTTTTGACATTTTCCAGGGGGGGACATGTCCCTCCCTTGCCCCCCCCCCATATGGGTGCCCTTGAATGTATCATCAATAATAATTAGCAACATAGTTACTCGGGTCGCAACTCATAGGTTATATACTAGGACTATATTAAAGAGTAAAGGTTATCGAGTTGGAATTTACTGGTCTGCACTCTGCAGTATAATAAATAACATGTAATGTTACATTTCACCTACAACCGCATAATGAATTAGAATCATTAGAACTTATTCTGTGTTAATTATTACACATCATTAACGTAAACACGGAAGGTAATCAGGGTGTCAAATCCTCCTAGGATTTTTTTATTATTTGAGGTTCACGAGTATGTTAAATTTAAATAAAAATGTAAGTGTTATTTATATATTATAAATATTATAAATTGTTTGAACCATTGGAGAGAGGTCGGATCTGTATGTATACCACTTAAAAATCACAATAATTAAAATTTGAATAAATTCATTATCAAAGATAAATTTGAGGCGAAGAGAATGCTAGGTATACATGAGAGACTATTATTTTATAGGCTGAAAATGTGCGATTGTAATGAACTAAAATATGAAAACAATAAGAAAGTTTCGAAAAATTAAAATTCAAGAGGCAGTGGCGTAGCCAAATGGAAGGCTGAGGGGGCAGCAGTAACCCCCCCTGAAGAAAAATCCTGGCCACACCACTGGCACGAGGTACACATCAGTGGCTCGACGGCTGCAGAATAATTATTCTAAAACAATAATATTATGATATATACAGATACAATTAAATAAAATGTATAATATATTATAATATTTACATTAGCCTTGAACGTGACCGCCGCCGCGGTGTGCGCGTGTGTGTGTGGGATACGCACATTAACAAAAGAACACCGGTATGTGACGAGGAGACAGAAAAGTACGAGAAAATCATACGCGGGGAGGTGAAGAATGCGATTGACCCTTCGCTCACAAGTTTCTGTGTGCGGGCGGCGATGTATGAGTACGCGGTTGCGCGTGCGTGCGCTTCATTGTCTTTGAACGCGGTACCCATGTGCCGCGGCACGTCGTAAAAAACCGGTTGACGAGTGTGGCGCAGCAGCCCACTCGTCGCGAGTTTCCGCGTGCGTTTGTATTTAATGTTCTACAAGACTGCACACACGCATATTCATTATTATTATTCACGCAGTCGTACGCTGACACGAGACATCTCTGTCGGCATAATTGTTTGTCTACATATAAATATATAATATTATACAATAATACAATATACGCCTATTCGGTCATCACGGTTGCCGGTGTCCCGATAAAAACAAACAACTACGACACTACATACACCGACAAGGCGGTGTGTGCGCGGACATTGGTGAAGGTTAGGTTTGAGTAAATATATTGGCGCAACTATAAATTCAACATTTTTCTTACTTTTTTTTGGTGGGGGGGATGTCTCCACAAAAATAGTTATAATATATTGTATTGCAAGCGTTGAAATAATCTGTAAACAAACTTGAGGACCGAAAGTCCCCTCCTGAAATAAAATATAAATTCACAATTTTTCTTCCTGTATGGAAGTACTGTTGGCAACTACATGAACTACTACTAATTTGGAGAAAAATATTAAATAAATAATATATAAAAATAAAATATCATTGAGCAATTAAATGTATTTACTATTTAGAACGCTGTTATTGGCTATCTGCAGTGAAACCGCCTTTTTATAATAAGTTTTAAAAATTAAAGGTTTTTGTATAATATATAAACATATAGTCATATAGATGTGTCATGTGTGTAACTGTGTAAGTGTGTATGTAAATTTGTTTTATAAATGCAGTAAAAAAAAATGTATGACTTTATACAGTGGCGGCTATCCTCAAAAAAATATGTGTTGCTGAAAATATTTCTGATGACCTACCACCCACCACAACCTACAAATATTAGTTATAAAATACAAATCACAATCACCAATATTTAATCAGTGGGTCATATATTTTTCCAATTTTTGATAATTTTGCATGTGTTGCTCAAGCAACACATAGACCATAGGATAGCCGCCACTGACTTTATAATAGGTACCTAGAATTATTACTTCCATAAAAGGAAAGAATAGTAGAAGAAAGACCACCGCTAGAATATTTAAGACAAATGGGTAGTGTCGGTAGTAAATGAGGTGTGAAAACAACTGTGAATTAAAGAGGAAAACCAAAAGTTGTGAAGAATGGAAAAATACCGCCGAACAGCCCCTAGGCTAATAACAAAAAGAGAGAGATCAGAGAGAATACCTACCTAAATTAATAGTATGTAATGTCTTATTAGAAGTATATGTATGTATTAAGTTAAAGGAAGTTAAAAATTAATATAATAACTATTAATTATTATAATTATTGACGAAAAAATGTTTCTAAATTTAATAGAAATAAAATAACTAATTAAATGAATTTAAAATAAAACTTTTGAATTTTTATTTATTAAATCAAAATAATATAATTAATTTATAAGCTCGTGTTATTTCATAATATTTAAAAAAATAACAATAACAGGTAAGATTACAAAATATTTTTTACTTATTAGGTATATTACATTACAATAATAAAATGCATATTATTTCTTAAAAGTTCAAATAACAAGTTTTAGATCATTTTGATAAAAACTACTAAAATAATGCACATATTTTTCAAGAATAATTTTTTAATTAAGATGCAGTTTTTTGAATAAAATAATTACATAAATAGGTATTTGTACTGAGTTGTACTTCATACAAAATCATAATTGAAATTTAAAAATAACTTTGTTTTTAATAAATATTTTATGTATCCGACACTCATGACTTCGGTGCTAGTACAGTAGTACAAAGACTATAATCATTGCTAAAAAAAATGGTTTTAATGTTTGTATTATCATATAATATTTATTTGTATTTATAATGTGTAATATATATTTTTTAGTTTTTTAAATATGAACTTACTGACCTAATATATAACACTTTTTAATAGTAAAGAAATAGTAAAATGCTTTTGATAGATAACTACCAACTCCTGAGTCTCCTGGGTACCGCACGTGATTAATCTCTATCGGTTTGTGAGTCAGTGAGAGCCGAAGTGGCAAAGTCTAAGACCACATTTTTCATCGGTCAATTGTAATATTGTCGTAAGAATAACAATTATAAATTATAATAATACCTATTATGACCGCGTGCGTGACTACACAATCGGTCATTTACAATAATATTATACACGATCTTTACGAATGCAAATACTACTGCCACTATGGGCATTGCTTGTCGCAGGCAACTGCAAATATTACAATAAAATGTATAATTAATAGAATAATCATGTAAACAGAATATTTAAAAGATTAAAATTAATTGTATAATATAGAGTGTGCTGTCTGCCTGTCTGTGCATGACGGAGTGTCAAGAATAGTTGATTACCTACACTATTATGTTGGATTCACGATATAGATAATATGTTTTACTTTGTTTTAATTTTGAAAAATAATCTCGTGGCAATATAATTTAAACAGATACTTTATTTTATCCTTTGGCTTCATTAAATAGTTGCAAAACAAACAATATAATTCTATGATATCAACATAGTACAAAAAACATGATGTTACAAGGCGTTAGAAATACGTAGGTAGTGGCCTCAGATCATAATACACAGCAAATTAGTAAACGATCAGAGGGAGCTGCATGCCAAAATTCAAATAATAAATTCATATTTATTATATAATAGCCAGTATAGGTAATTCACATACTAAATATTTCATCTTTATATATCTCTGTTTATAAAAATAAATCCCTATTTTCCTTGGTCACAGCATCACTTATCGTTTAAAACAGATGCATCCGTCAGAATTATATTGATATAAAATGTTTTGATTCCACGGATTCATTTGATTCCGAACGACATGCTATTAAACACTTTAAACGATTACAATTTCTAGTGTGGCTAGCATTTGAAATGTCGATAAATAAATTGTAATGACAGTCTCTAAATGTTTGTGGCATCAGTCTTGAAATTCCATGTTTTCACATGGACAGTTGTAGGTATGTCACTTGTTCCCATGTCGGAATACCAACAAAATTATTCATGTACGCGCCAGAAAATAAAATTAAGAATGTTGAGTATCATAAAGCATTAGAATAATAAACACTATGTTTTAGGAATAATAATATATATATTTTTTAATAATTATACCAATTCGAATACAATATTCAAAGTTAGTACAGAACTTAGTCTATTGGGTCAGCTAGTCTAAAATAAAAATCAGTATATCGGAGAGACTTGGCAAATTGTATTTGTTGATCATTGAAACTGGGACTACTTTAATCGATTGAAAAAGTTTAAAATCCAAGTTTAGCTGCAAGTAATAATTAATAATAAATCCATATATTTAAAATTATAAATAAGATAAGTCATTATCTGAGTACTTAATTAATATCATAATTATGACTGTGTATGGGTACTATAGGTAGAAGATACATAGAAAATAAATTATTGTTGCTATTACAAATGAAAAACGACTGAATGATGGTTTACTGAATACAAATACTCCGTTACTTCGTGTGAAAGAAAATGAAAACTCTTTATTTTATTGGTAATATACATAAGCAGTTATATTATTATTCAATAAAATAATATGAATTACATTATTATCTACGGAGAGTTTTTAATTCATTCAATCGTGGTAAACCACAATAGTGAATGAAAATTTCTCTTCCTGAAAAATTATTCTTCGATGGAAAACGTGTTTTTAATGATAGACACTATTTCTATGAAACCACAAAACTAAAACATTTTATTTTATACTATTTTGACAAATAATGTAATACCATATTTTAATGAGATACTCATAGGCGCAAATAGCGTTTGAGATTTGGGGGGGCTGAAGCCCTAGCTACTAAATGAAGCATTTATACAAGTAATTAATACCTAAATATTTTTTTAGTACAACATACAGATTATAGGTATATCGTATACTGCGTACTTAATTATTATAATATTGACAGAAAATAAAACTTATTAAATATTTTTTTCAAATGTGCTATCCTATTTCATCTACCCAGGGGCGTAATTACGGGGGGGATATAGGGGATAGATCCCCCCCTTGAGCTGTATTTATATATTGTCTTATACCTATGCAAAAAAGCCCTCCACAAGTTTGCCATAGAAATTTATTTTGATCCCCCCCCCCCCCATAAAACATTCTCAATTACGCCACTGCATCTACTACTTGTAATAGTTCTCAAAATGATATTTATAATATATACCTAATATACATTATACACCACATAACTTTTAGGAAAACAATAGGAATTATTAATACTGTAAGTATGTATGGCTTTAGAGCAATAAGTAACAACAAAATAATATAATTATAGAGTATATAGAGTATAGTATTATAATACTGATAAAGCATAAAAAAATTTAGAAAACGTTTGGGGGGCTATTGAAGTGTTTGGGGGGGCTTAGCCCCTAAAGCCCCCCCCCTATTTGCGTCTATGGAGATACTTATAATTGTGACATATAATTACTGACATTACTCACTAGATAATATTTAATTACCAGAATACGTAAATATTCTTATTTTTTTTTAAAAGTTTTTCATAATAAGCACCTCCTCAATTATTTGAACTGACGAGCTTATATGTACATACATAATGATGTTATTTGAAGTTAATTAAATTTGATTTGGTTTTTAATTAAATTATTTTAAGATTTCAATTACTTATTTATTATTATATTAATAATTTACCTTGATTTATATTTTTTTAAGCGTACCGTAAATCCTATAAACTAGGTATGATTTATTAATTATAGTTATTAATTCTAACTATTTAATTAATTATAGTTCTGCAGTGGGGTAAATATATAATACGTTTTCTATAACTTAAATATGTTTAACTTTTTTTTTTAAGACATTTAATCAAAATTTAAAACTTTTCTATTTAACTACCTAGTGATAAATTACATTTTCAATGTTCTAAAAAAATATGCTATTATGTGTTACTGATTTATTTTTCATATTAACGTCATAAAAAAATATTTTACAATTTATGGATTTGTTGACTAGCAGTCTGAAAATATAGATGTTAGTATTCGATATTTTAACATTTCCGAGTCTGGACAGTATACATTGAAAATGTATAATATTTATACTTGTATATACTGGAAAAATGCATTTATGATAATATATTTTATTTTTATTTGTAAAATTGAATAATAAAAAGTGCTTAACAAAGTTAGATATAGTTCCTATTGTATTCATTTTCACATGAAAAAATAGATTTTTCAAGTATATATTATGTATATAATATATTCATATACAGAAAAACTCAAGTAAAAGTAGTAATACTAATGATAATATAATAAGTAAAAACGTAGTAAGAGTAACTCATATTTCTTACAATACTGTGTTTGAAATGAAGTATACTTAATAAAATTACGGCGTTCTTGAAATTATGGATATTAACTTCAAATACATAGTTGTTAAAAGCTAATCAATTGTAATTAATATTTAATAACCATTAATATGTTCGTTTATTAACCAAATACTTATATTATTTTATTGTGTTTAATTCTTTTGAATTTCGGTCATTAAAAAAAATAAAAAACCATTAATTTATTTAAAATTTATAAAATAGCTATAATATAATAATACAAATATTATTTTATGTATTTTATTTTATTAACTTTATGATATACATAGTTTCAAAATATTTCATTTTCGAAGTAGAGACTAAAAAATGCCTTTTCACTTCTCTGTGTTAAATTAATTTTAAGCACCGTTCCAAACCACGCATATACTAACATATTTACGTCTCTAGTAAAAACAAAATATAAATTGCCTAATTAGAAATCCTTACAACATTGTATTTTCTTTCATTTTAAACTTAAATACTTGAATGAACAATTGATGGTTAATAATAACACTATGTATACTTAGATGCATTAAATTTATTTGTTTCATCTTCTAAATTATATAAATAAGTAAGTCATAATGTAATAGAAAATAGTTATAAGACTATGAAGCATGTTTACACAATATTATATTATTATAATATTGTTTCATCACAGTCACAATGAATTATTCTAACCATATTATTGAAACAAATTAGTATTGTATTTTTATAAATGGAATGTAAACAGAATAATTAATATATAAATTGATCTGATATATTGTAATATTCTACATAACACACATACAATAATACTATAGAGTATAAAAGTACTCGTATTCGTTTTTGATTCTGAGATGGAATTTACCCTTTACTTCCATTTTTTTTTTTGTTATTGCTTAAACCTTAATTCACAATAAGTTTACTTTTAATTTTTAAATAAAAAATAATCACATTATAACTTTAAAACGTAGGTACTTATAATTACATATATGATATATACCTACAATTAGTACAATTATTTAAAATTCATTACTTTTACAATATTGTATTAACAGTGAAAATAATTTATCGTAAAAGAATTATGATTATAATTTATAACTTAATCAGATTAATGAATTCATTATATCTTCTCTATCACACAAAGTACTAATTAATACATAATTATAGAACTGGAGAATACAGTTTAATAGTATATTCCAATAATAAAAACTCGTGATGTATGCATTTTGTTTCTATTATACTTGTAAGCATTAGGTATTAAAACGAAAAATCCTATGAATATTTAAAAAAAACAATTATTCATTATATTAATTAATTAATAACATAATTCAGATAATAAGTCCACTAATATTATTTTATGTTTTAACTTTTAAACATTGCAAGACTTAATACGGCTCTGACAACGATAAACGTACCCCTGTTCCTCCAATACATACGCTAGGTAACCACTTTTAAATTTATAAATTTTTAATAGTGGATTATGCTATAAACATCGTTAACAGGTTACAAGTTTATTGACATTTTAATATTTATTTATAAATATACTAAATTTTTAAATTGTATCAGCTTTTAGGTAAATCGTACATAGTAGGTATATAATATTATCAGAAATGTCAGATAGTAAAATGACTAAAACGTATGTGGCAGGACTTGTGGAATTCAGAGTGTCGCTATCATTAATAAATTGATGATTATCAACGGAATTTTATGAAATAAAATACATACATAGGCGCCAATACTCCATTAATAGTCCACCTCACATTATTTATTCATTTATTAAAGTGTATACCTCCATAAACATATTTATTTAATGGTTATTGTAAACATTTAAACACAAATATCTATTTGGTGAATCGTATTGAATTGTTCAAACCTTCAAGGTATGTAACCTATATAGTTTATATAGGTATATATATGGCTAATAGTTACATAGATATAATTATATCAAATTTCCCCCGTATTGGTTTATATTTGATTTGGCTATTATACTGTATAAAAATAAGAATTATTTTATAATTTGTTAGTGAACTCCATTGTAAATATAATATTATGGACTATGGTAATCATCATGCTTTAGGAATTCATGCTGAATCATATTGAAACACTATAGTCTATCTCTATTCTCTATAAGAAGTAGTGTTAAGATAGGTTACATGTACGTTTGATGATGCATATATTATAAATAGAGTAAATTCAATTTCGTATTTTATTTAATACAAAACAATATACCCAAAGGGCAAAGACGAACTAATTAAAAATAACAATACAACTAATAACTTCACGCCTGCCACTGACTTTCTGAGATTTTCTTCCACTGTATATTTTTTACAAAATTAAATGTTTTGGTAGTTATTAATTATTATATAATATTTTATTGTTATATACAGTCATATTATCTTTCAGCTTTTCCGAGTTAATATATAAATATGTATAAAATATATCGATTAAATATTAAGTACATTACCGCGGTGTACCTATACTGTATATTATGTCAGTAGCAATACATAAGACAATAAATAAAAAAAATTCAATTATGAAAAATTGCACTTAACTCGATTTCAATATTTATTATTTAATATCAAATAGTAAACAAATAATATAAGATATTATATTTAACTCAAACTACTTATATTATAAAATATAAATTTATAAGTACATATGGATAGAAGATATATTTTATTCATTGACTAATCATTGTTGATTATAAGTTTTACAAACAGTTTTAACGTTGTGCGAATCATCTATACACAATTATCTTTTTATTTATTCTCCTATAATAACAAGATTTTCTATTTTCTTTTTACCCATATACCTATTCAGTAGCGTATCCAAGGGGGAGCACAAGTGCCTTCCCTCATTGGCTGTATTTGCATTAAAAATATTAAATGGTTAATTTTTTTCTTTTTGGTAGTATAATTGATTTAATCATTGATTATAAATACTAGTATTTATAATCAATGGTATAATGTTAAACAGTGGGTGCCCCCTTTTTAAAAACGATTCTGGATATTTTTAATTATTGATGATGAGGCTATTGCCTCTTTATTTATTTTTTTTTCAAGTTCTATTTGTGTAAACGCAGGAGGATAATCGATCCTATGTTTTTTACCATATTTTTTATCTAGATAAATATTTTAAGTGGTATCTATTATTTGTTATGTTGTACCTATAGATAATTTTTAGTTAATTTTTGTGAGACAATGTCATATTATATTATAATATAGGAATAGAATTTTTAAAAAATATGTTGTGGGTGGCTAAAATGTGTGATCGAAAAAAATAGATAATAATACAGTATCACAAAAATTATGTTTTTCTATCCTCTTAATTCCAGTCTTCGAATAAGCCATAAGACCGAAGGGCCTTTATAAATAACGAATAGCGAACTAACGTGGAAAAACTGAACAGGTCTCCGGGGGAAAAATTATCGGTATTGTCGACTGGTGGACCCTAAGCAATATGCGTTTATTATATTATATATTATAATAGCGCATTACCACGGCATTCCTGCACAATAACACAATTCGTAGCGACACGCGCTGTTGTTATTGTTGTGGTTGTTGTTATAACATTGCGTACCAGCGTATGGAGGTACACACACCCACCTACCTATACTACCTAATGGCTAATACCTACAAACGCCTACGGGCAAACGTTGACTACGACGACGACGACGACGACGATCCGCGAGGGGCTTGCCCCTTCCCACGACCGACCGTCGGCAGCGGTGGCTGACAGCCGAAGCGGATAAAGGAAAACCGAAACCAGTCCCGCGCCGATCTCACTCGCCGTCGTCCACGAGTGCGTCATAGTAACGCGTTCGCCGCTACCGCTGCCTTCATATTATATTTTGAAAAAATAAAAAAAGGTTTTGGCCGGAATTCTTAACCCGCCGCGAAGTCAGCCCACTCCGGGACGCCGGTTTTCTCCCGAACGTTCTCCGGTCGGCCGTCGACAGTATTTCGCTTATTTTTCGTCGCGCCATGTATTCCGACAAAGTGGAAGTGCTCCGGTTCGAGACGGAACCGTACAGGAACAAAAATGGCAGCCCGAACAAAAACGGAGTGTTGCACTACAACAACAACCACATCAGCAATAACAAGAATCACAGCAGCCCTAAAAATTTCATCTACCAGAATGGCTATCACAGCACGTCAGTACCTACATTGTTTTTTATCGCTCGCTAACGATAGGGTTTTTTATTTTACCTAATTGTATTACGTTGAAGCGTAAATGATTTACGCGCGCGTTCAGTATTATAATATTATCATCGTAAAGCGGTTGTTAGACGGTACGATATTGCGTACAAAATGTGCTATTGTTTTTGTACGAGATAACAAAACACTTCCCATATTGTGTAGTACCCGTTTTCTGATATTTTGTGTTCCCCTTCAAATCCACCGGCCGTGTGTGTCGTCTCTTTAGAGGATCTCGATTTTTATCTTTCGTTTACACGACCTCGTATCAAACGAGCTGCTCGAGTCGACGACTGTTTGCCCGCCTTATCTCTGCCGGTTGAATTTGCGTAACGTATTATGCAACTAACGTATAATAAAGCATGTCGTATGACGACTGCAACAACAATAACAATAACAACAATGACTGTTAACTCTGTTGTCGGATGTGATATGAACTTGTTTTGATGATAAGAACGTAAAGTGCAGTGAAACGAATAAGAGCATTACGATATTGCCAAACGAAAAAAGAGTGATTACATTATCACTAATAGGAACGTCGCGGTTACGCGTTTTTTCGGGACTGTTGGGGATGGAAATCGCTTGGGCTACGAACGTCGTCGGTACTGTGAGACGCGGTGGTAGTTTGCGCCGCCGGTAATGTTGTACGCGTGCGCGTGTCATGTTTGTCGCTACGTTGTCCTACGGAAAAAATAAATCTCATTCGACTCCCACGACCGTATTATTTAATGATAGGATCTGCCAAAAACGGTTTTTTTCGTACAAACGTGTAGGTACTATATTTTACAGATCACGGTACAGAGTATAATATATACAGTGAAATACATGATAATATGTTTTATGCGTCGTGCTAGAGTGTGAGACGCTTCACGGGAAACCGGTTTTTCTGAACTAGTCTGGGGAATAAAGAAACCACATTTGAGAATGAATACTCCCGAGGAAGACTAGAGGACGCGATTACGATAATAATAATAATATTATTATTATTATCCGTGTGCATTATATTATACAGTATCACTCTCTAAACAGTTTTCATGGATAATACACATGAATACATGATTCATGAATGCGGAGAGTCGGTCTATAGCCTGACTGTACCTTATGCGTATAATAGAGCCGACCGTGACCTTAGTCACATTCCATCGACACCGGACTGATGATGGTACAGACTATCCTGACTATTATCTATAGACTGTCGACTACATGGTACAAAATGTATTATGCATATTATGTTATATAGGTACACATGTGATGTAATATTATTTTAATCATGATAATATAATGACTAACTGGTGATGAAAAATAATATAATATGTAAATATCTTTTTTTTATTTATCCGCGCCATTAATGTTATGTTTTGCATCATGTGTACGTTATTATTGTTTACATCGAACGAATGATCTTGATTTATTGTTTCTCGATTTTTTCTACCCAACTGCAGTGTCCATGATCACAACGTCTCCACCACTTCTTCGATTCACAATATCTGTCTATTGTAATATTTGCTACTGGTTGACGTGAAATTTCTTATTTCCTAATTGTGCGTTGATTAATTAATTTCAAGTATTTTAAAGTACTTACATTATACAATAAGACATATTATACCTATACTCAATGTTTTTCCATGTATAGCACGCAATTCGATACCGTATATAAATCAATTATTGGTATAATACTGATAATTCTCAGTTTTTACAATTATATTTACTATAGAACTCGGTTTAATAAAATCAATTTAAATGTATTTCAATGTACTACATTATATACACCATTTTTTATTTTGATTTTCATGATATCTAAATCTTAAATTCTGCTGTAAACAATAAATATTATTTCACTTCTATTGTAAGGCAATGTATTCCTGTTACCTGTTATAACTTGCCCTTAAGTGGTGTTCCCATCATAAAAAATCTCGGTAAACGTGTCAAATGTAGGTCATGGGTCATGGTTTAATCATTTCAAGTATTTCCCATCAGCAACCGATGGCATTTTTCGTTTACCTGTTATCGAATGATACCTAAAAATGAATTCAATTCAATTCTTTGAAACGGCATAGGTAGCACACAATAGTTGATTTTATTTTATATTATTATATAAACCATTTCTAAAATGTTTCCCAAAACAAATTTAAACACTAAACATTAATATGGAGTATGGAAAAGTTAGGTATCTTACTACTTAACAAGAAGACAAGAAGAATAATTATTGCATTGATAATATAATATTCCTTTATTCTTAAAAATGTTCACATTAACTGAGCAGTTTCATAAATATTATAAATTTCTATAATCAAGTCCAAATTTTAGCCAATTTTTGAATTTTGATATGTAACTCTTTGAATAACACCATCAATGTAAAAATAACTAATAATTATATATTTATATTTAATAGGTATTTGCAATATTAAAAATTTAATAATTGTATTACTTTCGCTTGTAATTTATCAAATATAATAAATGTAATATAAAAAAAGCGGGTAAGTAGGTATCGCTCTGCTGTATATTAGGGGGTGGGGTGGACCTCAGACTATGGTAGGTTAAATTTGAATGCAATGATAGGTATCATTGTATACGAAAAACGATTCTGAACGAAGATGATTTGTCAGTTTAGGATATATTATATTTAAATATTGTCAAATATTCTATTTTGAAACAAATAGTATAGTTTTTATATTATGTTACTATGGTTACTATGGCCAACATTCGCATTATGAGCGTATGAAATTTAATTTAAATTTTGACATATTTCGTATAAATTCGAACTTTAAACACTTATAAAAAAAAATTGTGACTAACGATTTCGGATTTTTTTTTATCACTTTAAGAACAACTTATAAGAAACCTTGTATTAAATTTTCAAGATTTTCTGGCCACCCAAAAAATTTTTATCGGCATTTGAAGAAAAAAAAACTTAGAAAAGTCGAAAATTTCAATTGTCTATTAGTAGCTTAAAAATGGTCAAAATATTTTGAAAATTTAACTGTAAAGAGATAACCATAATATAAACATTTGGTGAAAATTTCAAGTATTTACAATAATTCGTTTTTGAGTTACAGCAAAATCAAAAAATCGATTTTGTCGAAAAGTGGTTTTTCCGTAAAATTTCCATTTTTCTGTCATTTTTTTTTTGTTTTTCTCGATTTTTTTGAAAACTATTAGAAAATTTTAATTTTGACCCCCCCTAAAGTACCAACTAGATTCAATTCCCTATTCAAAGAGGGGCTGAAGTCAAAAATCGGAGCATTATTACTGCTCCAAATGTTGTCGTCAGACACAAAAAAAAAAAAAAAAACACACATCATTGTAAATGCAATACATTCATCACTTCGTTCAGAATCTAATACTAAATATATATATATATATATATAATAATAATAATATAAAGGTGATAAGTATATTAAATCGAGGGTTAAATTATGTGTGTAATTATGCACAATACATAATATATGTTTAAAGAATAATTAATTTATACTTGCTTTTTGTTTTCTATAAATGGTAACCCTGGAACACTTGTATATAGGGGAAGGGTCCTGCATGACAAGGTCATGACCAGAATGCCGTATAGTACCGTGCGTATAATAATGGCGAGTGCTTTTGAAATATCTAAAGCTTTATTTGTTCTATGGTTTGCTAAATTTCAATTCTTGAGGTTTGCCTTACTTATTGTAATACGTAAGTTCAAACATGAATACGACAAAAAAACTGGAAAATACGATGAAAATATTATTGGAGGAGTTAAAAGAAAGGATCGATGCTGAAGCTGTTATTATGGACCACGAATATCATTACAATATATGGACAAAAACGTAATATCTAGTGAAGTTTGTGCATTATAGTTTGTAGATTGTACTTAAATGAAAAATACGTAAAAGTATAATTTAGTATTTATAAATTCTTAAATTTAGAAACCATTTATATATATAATATAATAGTTTTTTTTACGATTTTTTTGCTTAATAAGTAATATATATGTAGGTATTAAATTGGATCGTATTAATGTATTATATTTGTTAGTTTTGCAGTTTTTAATTAGTAACAAATACGTTAATTTCGACATTTTAGTAAATTTAAAACAATTTAATTACTAATAGAATGTTATACTTATAATATTATTTGTTATTACAATTTAAAACTTCAAAATTGTTTGTAATGTAATATAATAAAACATGTTATCTATTTAATTTACAATATTATATAGGTGTAGTTTTAATAATACTCTAATAATTATCATTGCGTGTTGCGTACTTATAATTAAAATATTGAAATTATTTATTTCTTAGCAAATATTTTTTCCTTTTATTAAAGGTTAAAAAGTCAAATGATTAACTTCGAGTTATTCTGATAAACCATTTTTAATTTAATTTTGCACATGGTAGCTGTTCGTCAATATCATAAATACATTTTTCATTGTATACGTATTTATATAATACCTATTAAAACATGTTTTGTAGAAGCATTCGGCTATTTAATGTATACAGTTTTTAATTGTTTTTAATTTTAGTTCTTTATGTGATATTAAGTTCGATACGTGAGCGTGGGTCATGAATCCCCTGAGTTTCATAGGTTTTTTGATAGTAACGTGTTGAAAATATAATAAATTTTATTTTTACTTGATTTTTTTTTTTGCATTTGGTCCCAAAATACTAAACAATTAATGTTGTTTAATACAAATAAAAGATCATTTTATATGTTCCTATACCATTCATGTATATCTTAAATGTTTATTTAATCAATATACCTATATAACCTTTTGTCCTCTGCTTTTATCAATACTGTACTCAATACTCGCCACTCGAGGATGTGTATAGTTGTATTTGTATGTGTGAAAATATAAATAGTGTATCTCATTGTCAAATAGTATAATTATATTATTATATACCTTAAAATTGCGTGTACCCCCATCTCATATAAATCGTAAAATAAAAACCAAAATCTATTAATCCGCATTTTTTACTAATTCACGTATACGGAAGTTCATCACCCATTCTCATCTATTATTATACACGAATGTCTCAAGTCCATTTTATATCATTATTATTATAGCTGAGTGCGGCGTGCACGGTTCATAAATAAAAAATCGTGCAGGCTTCATTCATAAAACTCGGGCCCGGCGTAGCCGCGATAATGGCGGGCGGCGTCGTGTAGTATTGGTCCGTTTCGACGCCGTCATAGTAACTTCGGCAGCTGTGGTGGGTCCAATATAATAATGTATAATATAATCGCGGGGTGTGCGTGTCGTGCGACGTGCAGTGGCGCAGTGCTGCAAGTTGCAACAGAAACAAAATATCACGGCGGATTATTAACACTGTACGCTGTCCGTCTAGTGTAGATGAAAAAAAAACCACCAGTCTTTCGATAGATTTTCAATGGTTCTCATGACGTTAAAAAGGCAGCAGCTGCTGGTACCAAAAAAAAAAGTCTTATTGCGTAGTCCCCCCTCAATGCTATTGAATCGTAACACATTACACGTGTATTAGATTTTAGGATTTAAAAAAACAACATTTTATGGTTTAAACTTTAGAACACTACATTAATTCACAAAAATAATCCATTTATTATTTTTTTCATATTCGGAAATAGAATACTTTTGTATACAGACTTTGATATGTGTAAAGTATCAAATAATATAGTGAAAAGTTTTTTATTTATATAAATAAGCGTTGAAGTTTAGAAAAAATGAGTGTCGTGAAATTTGTGGTCAACTTAAGACTTAACTCAATATATAAATTCTTTTTTATGAAAAAAATATTTTACATATTTATTACTTTTGTTCACTTTTAAAAGTTATTCGTCGATATTTTAAAAAATACTTTACTTTTAATTATAAAATTTAAAATATTAGTTGTTATTCCATTTTTTAAACCTATAAACAATCTAAATTTGTGATAAAAAAAAAAAGGTAACCGGAAGTCCGGAAATACTGTCTTGTAAAAATTTAGTATTTTAAAAAACGTCATAATCTATTAAAAAATATATAATATGTAGGTACCTATACCATTGTTTTTTTGTTAAAAAAAAATTGACAACGAACAAAGGAAATAAACGTAGCCTGTTAAATATATAATATTATGATATATTAATATGTACCTCATGGCTTATAAATATTATACGTGTATTATATTATTAATTATTATTATTTACAATTAACTATCGTAGAACACAAAACGTACGTTTGCAGCTTGTGCACAAAAAAAAACATCTGCAGTAAAGGTTTTTTTTTAATTTTTATCTTAACTCAGTTTTTTTTTTTATTAAACCTATACATACTCGTATTATACAGACACCTATGTATACATACGTGATATGTACCTATATTCTGTGCGGGAAAAACGAAAAAGCTATTGTCGTGTGTTTAAGACATCGGCTTAAAAGGGACTTAGAGCCGTAGAAAATCAAACTTGGCATATTATATTTAGAGAAACTTCCTTTCGACGCCATTGTGTGTCACCATATGTCTGATGTACAGGATATAATATGTCGTATCGTTTTATACATATCAAATCTTACATTTTATGACGCGCGTTCTTTTAGTGTATAGACGTATATAGTAGTTATATATAAATAGCTATATAGCGAACCCCGTTGTGAATTTCTTTATGGTCCGGTAGGTTTTTCGTTGAAAATGTGCGGTACAGTTTTCACCTGCTTAGTCACGGGACATTATGTGAATTATATTTTATTATGTATTATATCTATTATTTTGTGTACGATTTTTGTATGGTAGACCGGCGATATTTTTTTGTCATGGATATTATAGATCCGTCGTGCAGGCGTGTCAATGGACGTATATACAAGTTTTACACTGTATAGGAAGTTGGTCCACCTTATATTTATTATGTAATATAATATACTAATATGTATATTATGGATAATAACATAATATTTATTATTTAGCGTTTTTGATTTTAGTGCGTGAAATTTATTATCAGTTAACTTCTTTTTAATGTTTTTATATTTTAATTAAAAAGTGCTTTTTTCACTGTTTTAGCTTCTAGGTATGTACTAGGTTAATAAACTGAAATTAAATTATTTAATAATATACATAACTACCTTTTTTTTTAATCTGTACAATAATATGTAAGTTTATGTTTTATACTTGAAGCACATTGAAATATATAATTATTCTGAATATTCTGAGAATATTCTGATAATAATGTCATAAGATTCATAAATTTGCAATTTGATTTGCAACGATTTGGATAAACCCACATCAATGACAGATGAGGACTACACTATACTTATTACAGTATATGTCAATTCGTCATTACTCATTACTCCAGATGATTTGAATTATTGTACCGGTAATTATCATATTAAGAAGAGGCTTTATACTCGCATTTTTTGTCTCTATCTTATACATACTTAACGTACTCCATGACAAATTCGTGTTTAAAACAATCCCTTTTATATTTTAATATATTTTAATTTCAATATTATAATATAGTCTATAAATAAGCTTAAATGTAAGAATATTACCCTTGCCTCTTTAGTATCGCCAATCGCCATCATAAAATATATTATCATTATTATCGTAGATTTTGATTGAAATCTCTTCGATGATATTCTTACCAATTTTACCCTTACATATTTTATTAATGGACCAATTCACTGTAATGTTTAAATTAATGGCAAATATTAGATTCTGTATTTGTTATTTTTATAAATATATCAATGAGCAGTTTACAAACCTTTGCAGCAGTGGTCGAATTTATATGTCCGTGGTACAGTTTAGGAATTTAAAACTAGAAAATTAAACATTTAATGTACGTCTTATTTGTAAGGCCTAAGAATGTTGCAGTAAACTATTTATTATATAAAAACAGAAGTCTATCTGATGTTTTTTTATGCAAATTTAGTTTTTGACTAATTGGCACCAAATGTTGCACACATAATGTTCTTTGGGATCACAAATAGGTCGTAAGTTACTTTTCATCCGAGAATTCAACTATTAAATATAAGCTCAAAATGTTCATTTATAAATTTTGTTTCAATTCATAAAATTCAAATATATTTTTATATTAATACCAATTATTTGTTCGTTTATTTGGACGGGCAAGATGCCCAATAAAAAGGTCAATGTAGCGTAAAATTGTCTAAGTTAATTACTACTCACATATTAGATTAGGTACTTAAAACATTTTTAAATAGGAATATATACATATAATATATAATATATACATCAGAATATCGGATATTTTGGTAAACTGAACTAATTAGAATATAATAGGTACATACGATGTGAATACAATATTATGACACATCTATTCATTGAATATAATATTTTGTATATATAGCATTATATTTATTTAGTTACTTTTATGGAAACTTAATACAATTCTCATACAAAAGCCAATTTAAATTTTTATGTTTTCTTTTTTACGATAAATAGATTAATTTTAATCCGGGCAAGTTCGGCAAGAAATATATATATATATATATATAAGTACTACATAAATACGAGTTCTTTTAAGTTCAGTTTTTTAATCAAAAAAGTAACGGGTCGATTGAATAACAGGACCTTAAAGATTAAATTAGAGATAACAATATACAAGTATAATATATGTAGGTATTTCATAGTTTTTTCAAAAACCAAATGGATTTAAATTTTTTGTTTTAGTTTCAAGATTTACATTTCATATATACCTATAATACGTATACGTTTCCATATCACATACAAGAAAAAAGCGAATCAAGTTTTTTCATATTTTATATGTTGCAGGTTTAATAGGTTCAAATACCTTTTTGAAATTATTATTCATGAAATCTAAGTCTATGTTGCAAATAATTATACAGAAAAATATGGTGAAGCTGATAATTAATTTAGATTATTTATAATTTGATTAATTATAAATTCAATAGTTATAGGACGTATAATGTTATCACTAACGCATATTAATAAATAATAATCGCCTGCGTGTAAATGGATTATTATATAACAAAATATCTTGTCTTGTTGACAATGCTGCTTCGACATGGTATATAGTCTGAACGACTATCTATTCAAAATATTCATACATCTGATATACCTAACCTATAGCTATATAGACGTACTTGGCATAATGTGATTGCCGATAGATTTTGTTTATGAACTTATTGCAATACGAGTACCTAATCAAATCCGCATATTACATTACATTTTTAGATTTTATCTTTTTACGATATTATGCATGATCCATGTCTGATTAATAATATAAATAATAAAATAACATATTATATTAATACAAATATTTATAAAATAAAACAATAATTCATTATTTACGGCACTAAAAACCGGAAATGTTTTAGGTTATTAAACAATAAACATCGTAATATAATAACTATGACCTATGTTATACCTATATATTTATATCTAAAGACGTTGATGAGATTATCTAAAAATGAGTATATTTAAGTTTTGATAATAGAAGTCATTTTTTTCTAAACGGCACACATACCTGATACCTACCTGAAGCTGTTTGACTCTCAATGAAATAAAGAACTACATATAAATCATTTAATTAAATACTTCCAAGTTCCGAAAATGGTTAAATTATGTGACATTTAATAATATAAAAGTAAAAATAGGTACACTAAGTACATCATATTATAGTTCAATTACTGCAACGTAGTTTCTCTAACTATCGATATCGTGCCATTACCACACATCAACAAGTATACTTCAACAGGTCTCACTATTGAAAATTCGTTATAACAATTATTGTACCTATAGTTCACGCGATATTTGTGCTTCAATTGTACACTACACGCGTGCACGCCATAATGTTATTATTGTATGTATACATATAAATATATAATATTATATATATTCAATGTGGATATGCACGTGTGTATTTTTTTTTTAAATCGACGCAATTCAAACGATTATTTTCAATTTAACCCGTTGCGAAAAATACCACGTGCGCTCATTGTAAGCACCTATATATACTATAAAATAATATATATTGACCGCAGAAAATCACGTCTTTTCGTTAAAAGTATTGGCGGCACTTTTTATTACTATTTATTACTATCATCGTCGTTCGCATGGTATATACATATATAAATATAAGGACCAGTTAACAGTTAACGCCGACGTCCAATATATCAATATAGATATTATATTATAGACGTTCGCCTACTCGGATACGGATGCCGCCGTGAGTAGTATACGCCTACTCCGTTGTCGCGAAATAAAAAATAATAATAAATCACTGACGCGTTACTTCTTCTTTTTATTGCTTTAATTTTGTTTCAAACGTCTCCTCCGACGTGACGTCCACAGTTCGTTACCTACCGTCGCCGCCGCCGTCGTCGTGTCGTCGTCTTGATGTGGCGCAAATAAATCGCAACATTGTATCTATTATTATTATTATTATTATTATTATTATATCGCGATGATGCTGTAGTATAGTGATGTGTCGGCGGTACTACGAAATAATAATAATACAATATTACAATAAATAGCTAGAATGCATTAAAATGTTTGTTTACTTATTTTTACACACGATATATTTCAATATAGACGATTTTCAGTGGTTTACATAAATTTTAAAAATCAGTTGTATCTGCCGATTTTATATGTTTTTTAAGCGGCGCTTAACGCAATTCATAAACTTCTTATTTAACTTCCTACCCTAACCATTCCGGCGAGATAACCACAATATAACTATGTCTCGGCCTGCAGCAGATATGTAGATTTTAAATAAAAAAATATAATAATTTCAATGCAATAACGTCCTGTATACAAAAATTAATTATAATTAATATTGTACCTGTTATACTCAACGCGCTATCTTATCAACATTTTATTCTAATGTACTGCTGCGGCACGACCACCGCGATTTCGACCTTATAATATTATTATCATCATTGTACACATATACATATTAGTACAACACAGGTATATCGTTGTGGTGCGGTGCATAATGTCGTTGTTGTGGACGCCGTTGAGGTAAGTCGCAGGACGTTTCTGTATAAAATGGACAATGATTGCGGGCAGGTTATTGGGGGGGTGTGCGTTATACGCATCCCTATATCCATATTACTATGGATCGGGTTGTATATTATTTTATATAATTATTGTTATTAACGCGCGTCGTTGTCCGTGTTAATGGATTTTTTCTCGATCAAACGACCGTGCCCTTTTCGAAAACGATATTAAATTTTAATGTATTTTGGGTATGTACGTATAACGCGCGCACGAACGTGTATATTTGAACTGACTAACCGGCAACTTAATAACATTGTGTATCAAATACCTTTTATCTCCCCCCCTCCGACTTTCCGATTGATAAACAATGAAATAATTTGTTCACATTTTACGCACTATTTCAGGATTATAAAATGAGTATTTAGAATATTTAGATACTACTATTATATGTGCTAAATTGTATATATAATATATTATTTATGTATACACAATTTTAACAAAAACAATATAATATATGTACAATGTATGTATTTCCATCGTAATAATAATGACGTAAAACATTTGCAATGTGAACAAATCAAGGTTTGACCGTCAGACGATTATTATATGTTTAAATTTTATGTATTGTGTATTTTTATGCATGTATAATTGTAACTTCGAGTGCGCCCACAATAATAAACCCAATAGGAAATATGTATTTTATTTGATATATACATATTATACAGAATAAACATTTATATTGCCACTTCATAAAAAAAAATGTATGCATATAAAACAATAAATTTTGTTTTTGTTTTTGAACAGATATAACTTAAGTAAAATTACTTTATACAGTTCAAACAATAAAACTATAATACAATTAAAAATACAAAATCTTTACTATACAACTATATTTCTTTTTTTTTGTAAAATAACTTTTAAAAATAATTATTTATAGAAAAATAGTTTTTGGAATATGCGTATTGTGGAGAAGGTGAAGAGTTATATGAGTTAGTCTTCCGACGACTCTCTCTGGAGTACGATGAATAGTGTTGTATATATAAGTATGTATTTTTATAAATACTAAATTTTATATGCTATATATTTCGAATTTAAAACAACTATTTTTACAAAATTATTAATACCTAATTAATTAATAATTGATCATTTCACTGCTGTTTGCACTATACGATGTACTCAGACAATTCCTAAATTTTATCAAATAATGCGTATAAATTGTATAAATTATGTAATTATTTTGCAATGCATCATTTTAGTTCCTAGTATTATGTTAATCAGTGATCAATTTAATGTACGTTTAAATTGCCCCGTAGAAACATCTGTGCATAAGATTGTAATTTAATATGGCTATAATGTACCTACCTATACTAAAACAGGAATTGTATCACTTCACTCTTGTCTATAATAAAAATAAATCACGATACAGATATTTTTTTAAATATTTTATAGTTTTTATTATAAAATATAAATATTTTTAAAGTATAGAGGAATCTATAATTTAAATGTAAATAGGTAGGTTATATATATTTTCAATGTTAAACATTTTTATTTTTATTTATTTAAAAATTTGTTTAATGTGTAGAAAGTAATCAATAATTGTGCCTCTACAGTATGTTAATTTTATTAGAATTTAAAATACCAAAAACTAGAAATTGTTAATCGTGCATTAAAAGTAATCCATTTTTAATAGTATAAGTAGACGGTGTCAAATGTATTGTTACTTGTTTATTACTAACGAGTAACGTCTATCTAATGTGATAGCAATTTAAAGAGAAAAATGTGTCTCGCAACTAATGGTAATATCTTTCAAGTATGGTATGACTCATAGTGTTTTTTATTCGTTTTTTACAAATGCCGGGGTAAAAAATACTAAGAGTATCTATGCCTTAAAAAATGTATATTTGCGTTTGGTAGTTTTTTGTTGGCTTCATTATTTTTATATTAGATTGAATACCTATGATTAAAATTTAAGATATGTACCTAATATCTTTTTCTGTGTTTTATTTTGATATTAAAATATTTTCTTAGAATGTTAGAAATCTCAAGTTAACATTTTTAATAATTCCTTATTTGATATGTATGTCTTCTTTCAACTATTATTAGCAGCATGAGAATGTTCGTGTTTAAATAGTAGAATAGTATAGCTCAAATTGAACTAATATTTTTGAATATTTTTATCGAATGATGTTTTGAAATTTCTTGTTTTCTTGTATAATACAATTATAATGCATTAATGTGATGCAATTTTATCATTATATCTTTATTTGATTTAAAAACTTCGGTATTAACGTATAGAACTAGAAACATACACTGTATAATGTATATACTTATTAATTGTTAAATAATGTGATCAACGTGTATCAAATTTGGAATGTATAATCGCTAATTAAATGAAACTATTTGTAACATAGGTAATGTTAAAGTTTGTAATTGTGATGACTTAGATTTTTTAGAAAAATCCTTACTTCTTTCTTTCAAATTTAGATAGAATCTAAATTAAATATTTTACCATATAATGTGTTAAAAAAAAATGCATAATAAAGTGTATACCAGTTTATGTAATTTATACCGTTTGTATACTTATACGTTAAGAATATTTAATATTATGTGTATTACGGTAAATTTGTTGTAAGATTTGAAACTATTCAAATTTTGGTTTCATGTTTCATACATTTATATACATCATATATCAAGTGACTATCTGAATATTTTAATATATATTTATTAATGTTATTCAATACCTACTTATAGATTATTATTATTATTATTATTATTAAAGTTTGACGTCCACTGATCGTGTATATTTTACCGTAATTTATTGATCTACTTATCACCAAATATAAAAACTAAATAAACTGAATTGGGGAGAATTTTCGTTTAATTTAATCACTATTATACGGTATTTTATATGTTTATAGTTAAAGATAAATTAACTGACAAGTAAACATATTTACACGAATCGAAAAAAATCGATAATTTAAAACATATAAAAAAGACACAGTTTTTATCATGTTATTCGATATAATTTGTATTTTTATAATATGAGCCTTTTGTATGCAAATGCTATAAGGTATGTCATTATGTACATTAATACATTATACGTGGTTGTTCACGCAGTCACATTAATTAATATTATGTTAATTAACGTTTATAATATTTTGTTATCTGCAGTTATCACACTCAAACACATACACACGTATACATTTATTGCCTATACAGTACTCCTTGAATATAAAGTAAACTAATCTAGTGGTATAGGCAATTTGTCATGCTACTAAAAGCGTATTACTGTTACGCCATGTTAGGTATCTTGTGTTTTTTATCGTATCTAAATGGCTGTTGTAATCATGGAATTACTAACGATGATCTACATAGTAATTTCGGCTAAAACTCAACTTTTTGACACCACACGACAGTCGACAGACAACAAAGCTATAGTATCGTCTTAAAACGTGAGACGTTTACTTAAATTTTACTTGAGTTGGTAACCGGGTAACCTACCGATAATTATGCAGCTTATGTTAACTTACATGTCGTTATGGGGACAACTACCGGTATCGTTGTTTTATTAATCTATTTGTTGGTAACCAAAGGTGGCTATAAAATATTATCATTACGTATATTTTAAATCGTGAATTAAGATATAAATATCTCAATTTAATTATTTTGACCTATTCATTGCTACTATGACGGCACTAGGTTCATTATTACAATATCATGAAATTGTCAGCGGCAGTACGACTACACAAACTCCTAAGTAAGTGTAGCTTTAAAAGCGAACACTCATAATGTGTCAATATTTATAAAATATTAATAATGCGTAGTAATATAGTCTTGTAAAAGATATTGATTGAAAGGATGAATTTTTTTTCTACTTATTTTAAGCTAAACCACGAACTTATTACACTATTCTGCGGTGTGTCGGTATTGATTAATGATTTATGAGTTATAACTTTTAAGCGATGGTTTTATTAAAAATTTAAACTAAGAAAATTTTAAAAATAATATAAGATAATCTGTTCTTAGAAGTACATTTATATTTAATTAATGGCCATAAATTCACTCATAATGTATTAATGTCATAACAAGATCTAGGGGACTTATGATTTCCTATATGTATTAAAAACGTATATAAAAAAAACATAATCTACTCAAATAATAAACGTAATATTTTATACATTTGTTTAGATAAATATATAGTTGAAATATGATTAATAAAATAATAACAATTATTAAATATAATATATAATACAAATAATATAAACTGTGCAATAACAATCGTAAAAAATATTGGCGTTTTAAATGGGGTAGGAGTATAAAAAATAAAAATCTCTATTTTTTTCTTTATCCGACACCCTTGGTATAAATTTCTTTCGTACGTACATTGAGCACTGATCAGTGAGTTCTTAACAAACTTTGGACAATGTTCCATGTTAACGTGTTGGCCTATATACGTACACGGGCACCGAGCACAGTATAACAGGTGCGCAATAGTTGCCAGAGGTCAACCGATAAGTTTTCTAAAGTTTAAAAATAAATGTTTACATAGATTCATAGATATACACATACAATATTATAAACTACATGCCCAATGTCTATATGAATTGTTTTTATTGTCATATAACAGAAGAGCCAGTGGTGAGGGAAAAACAGAACAAAATTTAGTCATTATATCAATGTGCCCAGTCATTAATAATAATGTAGATTGTATAATATTATAATCATTATTAATCAGTAATCACTATAATATCAGTCTTTGTAATGTATTCCGTAAATTGTGGAACCGTCTGTCGACTCCCCGATTTCCACGTGTACGTAATAATATGCTTAATCGACAAACTGTTTTATTTAATTTTGCATGTGAATGTTTCTCATTGATGAAAACAACACCCGACCAGTGTAATGCACAATCTGTGTAACCCGAGATCGTGTGACGTACGATTTGGTGGCGGTACTTGGGTAGTCGGTTCCTTCTCGGTCATAATAAAATAAAATATAATACTTTACACTGTTATAGATATCAGCAGAATTATCGGAGGGGAAAACGAAAACCACGCGCAAACCCGTCGTCTTGTGTTATTATTATTATTACACAGTACATTTTAAAATATGATTTAGTGCTTAGCAGTTTATTAATATTTATCGCACAGTCGTAAAGTATTTCTTATGTGACAGTTGTAGTAGTTACAGACCCCTGGTAACATATATCTGTGTAATTGAACGTAATTGTAATAATATCATGGATAACGTACCTTTCCCGTACGATTTGCAACTCGTATGTTTGCACCTGTTGATCTATTTGCTATGGAAAGATCATGTTGAAAAACATACCAATAATAATAATAAAAATAATAATAATATTATAACGTTAAAGTACGATTTTTGCGCGGTCGATTTACCGTTTTGTTTAACTTTTTCTCGTTCTAATCGTTTTGCGTCTGCAGGTTAATTGAGACAGAGAAAAGGTCGTCGTCGTCGCCGTCGTTCACCACCACCGCGACCACAGCCATCTCCGCCGCAGCCGTCGCTGCAGCAGCACTCCATAACGTTCAGCCACCGTCGGACCCGTTCATAGCGTCTGTGCTCCATCCCAGACAGAATCCTCGGCCCGGCCGTTTGCTCTTAGAAAACGTCAACAACCGGCCGCAGACCATGGACCGAGGCACGCAAGCAAACACGGACGGCTCCGTCGAGGTGATCACAGAAGCCCCCAGCGCCAGCGACTGTCCGACAAACAACGAATTGGTCAGTATAAAAATTATTTTATTTGTCATCCGTAATTTTATAGAGACATCATTGATAGGGGCGGATAGGCATACTCTGATCGGCCCGGGAAAATAAAATCTAACGGCACACAATAAGTCATGATCATATCCAAGTGGTCCAGATATTTTTCATCGGCCCATTTTCGTCAATATATGTTGTGAGAAAATTCCGGTGTACTGGTGGGCCTATCCTCCCTGGGCATCAATAAAATTATAAAAAGACCTAATATTCTCCTACAATAATAATCTTTTAAAAATTGTATTATATTAGGTCTACTGTGGTCAATTTAATAATTGACTGGTAAGGTAAAATTTTGTTTTTTAGTAAAAATGTTTTTTTTTTCAGTTCCGTAAGGCCAACATAGGCGTTACAAATCATACATTGATGACCAACGGTGGTGACAATTCTTCAGTTGATAGTCTGAACAGTGCAGATTCTGCAAAACGTGACAGCGAGGAATCAGTAATTGAACTTTCTGAGTATCATCAGCCAATGATAGCCAAAGACGATTCTGATGGACCTGTCAACATGAGCAATGGTGATGGAAAATCAGGTGGAGCTGGAGGCAAGCCTTCCAATGGTATTGTTAAGGAACACCCAGTTGATGACGATATTGACAAAACTAGTTGTGGCATGGAGTGTTTATACTTTACCATGCAATGCTGTGAATGTTCAATTATGTAATGAACCTATTCCAGCCCTTAAAGTTTATTATTGTTAGTTATAATTGAGTAACTATAAATTTAAATTATAATTCTATATTACAATGCAATCATTAAATTACAACAAATTACACTTCATAGTCATATCTTAAATTTCTATTAAATTTGTGATTTTTAAAGGACCTAATTAATTAATTTGTGTAGTACAGTAGTTCTATTATTTTTAAGTGAAAATTATATTTTGAAAAATGTAATTTTTCAATTACTTTAACTTACTATTAATATTATTTTGTTTAAGTTCCATCCTAAGAAATATTTTTTTTTGTCATTTTCTACTAGAAAAACCATAATTATATTCAACAAGATCATTGATAATTTGATATTACTTATATAATTCGTTCTGGTTATTAATTATTATCATATCGAAATTCATCACCTTTAGAAGTATAATATATCATAAATTAACAATCGTGCCATTTTTTTTTCTATTCTTAATTATAAGTCATCATATCTTCCTATTTGTCCGTGTGAAAAATACTGTCCACCATGTATATACAAAGTTTTAGTGTGATACATATCTCAGTTTTATTTTGTTCCCACTTTTGGAACGTATATAAAGTACATTTTCACCACTATTTATAACCTATAGTGCATGCTCCTGTTAGTTATGATGATATGTTTTCTGTGCACTGTTTTTATTTATTATGCCTTAATAATATATAATAGTATAAAACATATTTGTATTCAGACAATATTTTAATGTTTATGTAAGTACTTTATGTACATTGGAGGTTCAAATTTATTAATACTATTATAAATCAATTTTGTAAACAATTTGGACTGAATTGTGATAATATGTTGAGGGTCCAAATAAAGCTTACTTTAAAATTGTGTACATATAAAGGTTTTTTTTTTATATAATGTTTAACCTTATATACTTTTATATTCTGTATATTTTTTTTTAGAGTTTATCATTATAATTTTTATTTTGTAAGTAAGTGGTATGAATTCAAGAATCTCTTCTTTTATTTTTAATATTAGTATTATTACAAATTTACTGCTTTGTATCAATAAATTGAAATATATAAGACTATGGTGTAAAATTGAATTTTTTTTAAATTTATTAATACATTTTAAAATAACTTTTAAACATTTTACATTATAATATAATAACTGTTGATGTCAACAGGTTTAAATAATATTAGTATCCAGTGGGTTATGTAAATTATTAACTATAGTCAATAGATATTCGTATACATTTCTAAATAATTGAATTTACATATTTATTTAAATAAATAAAGTATATACAGCTTAATTTAATACAATTATCAAAGTTAACTTTTGGAACATTAATTAAACATCTATATGGCTATAATATAAAAATTATTTTTATGTCGGATTTAAAATTGTTGGATGTTAAAATGAGAAGAAAGTGTGAGAGCCAAGAGGTATCAAAATTAGTATTTGATCAGAAGAGGGGCGTCAAAATAATTTTTGCGCTGGATACTGAAAGAGTTAAAGCCAGGTCAGGAATTTGTTATGAACCATTTTAAATTTCATTATAAATCCAATGTTAGTGATCATATTAAACATAAAGCTTGAATTGTTAGTAACTTCTAATAACAAAAGTTGAATTTACGGTTTATAAATAATTTGAATATAAATTTATAATAATAATCTAAATAAATATTGAATTACTAAATTACAATTAATGTATGCTACATGTATAAGTAAATTTGTGTTTTGTATTATTACTGGTTAGCCATCAGGTATTCCCTTTTAAATTGAATATATTATGAAGTACAAGTCTAGTAGTATGAAAAATAAAAAATTGTTTTTTTTTATGTCTGCGACAATAATGGTCATTGAATGAAAATCAATTGTTTTTGCGAAGTAGAAGCAATTAAGTTGCAGAATGAACATTTTATCAATATTACAATTTATTATAAAATTCTAAAAAATTCGTATTAGTTATAGTTGATGTTATAAATGATTTATATACATTTAAATCCATTTTGAATATTTAAACTAATATTTATACAATATAATAAATTATCAATCATTGTGAATACATTATTTTTTATTGTATTTAATCAAATACTAGGGAAACATTACTAATTTATACAAATATTCTACATTCATTTTTTTCTAAAGCCAATTTTGATTACTTATTGCCAGTATTGACTTCAATAGTTATTGTCTACCTCAGATTATTTGACCATTTATTGTTCCTATAAGTTTTGAAAATAAATAATATTTAAATTTTACATAATTTTATATTTATTGTGAGGAAAATTGTAAAAATAAAATATCTTTATAAATCAATTGAGCTTGTTTTTATTTACATTGTTTGATTAAATGTTGAGTGTTGACTATACAGAATGACTCGTGAGGATTTACCCATTGCGATATCTCCTGAAACAATGACTATAATATTTCATAATTCATATTTTAATTTATTTTAATGTTTTGGTAAAAAAGTTAAAAAATACATTTTTTTAATTTAATTATTTTCAAAAAATTGAAGATAACCATTTTGTATGTAATTTTTCTGAAAATATTAATGTTTCAAAACATTTTAATTTCATTAATCTTCTGATTTTTAATATTTTTTCTAGTTTCGAAAATTGCCGTACGGAGGTTAGCCGTACAAGCACGGGGGCCACATGTTTGATACAATAATACCACTATCGTATTAAATAAATCATACCTAGTTTTTTTTTTACCAAAACATTAAAATAAATTAAAACATGAAATATTGTGTTTCTTGTCCCTATGAATTTTATTAAAATACCAGAATATTACGATGTCTCCATTATTTCAGGAGATATCGCAATGGGTAAATCCTCACGGGACATTGTATACTGCTCGTATTCATGACATGAATACTCAGATAAAAAGAAATTTAGTGCTACCTATATAATTATTGAATATTATTATTGTTATTATGAAAGTTTTACTATTGACTCTTGAGATCTTGAGTCTTAAGTAAGTTTTATAGATATATTTTATTATTGAATATCTAAAATAAAATATGTATATTTACAATTAATATGATAACCAATAAAAGAAAAATATGTATTCTAGCTAACCTTATTTAATTGTGTATGTCATTAATGGGTGTTTTTAAGTTCTCTATTCAACATTATGAATTTTATTTATTTTATATGTATTTTGTTAGTTTTTTTTATGTATATAATTATGTATCTACTCCTTATGTACTTACTCATCCATTTGGAATATTAAATTGTATGTTGCCTAAAAAAAAATAAGAAAATAAAACCTTATCCAATTACTAGTACATTTTTAATCAAAAATATAAAATACATGTTTATTATAAATAGGTAATAGGTATATCATTTAAATATAATAAAAACATAATAAATGTTGTACTAAGTAGCCAATTTTACTACAATAAGAAAACTTGAATTTTCATTAAATGTTTTGTTGCTTTTTTTTCGCATTGCATCAATATAAAGTTTATGATCTTTTTCAAATTCTTCGTAATTTTTATCGTCGGAATATGGTGAATTTTTTAAGTTTCTGTCGGTCTTGTATCATTACACTTGATTGTCTCGATTATGAATTATGATATGTTAGGTATAAATGGTATAATACTAAACAACACATCACAATGATCATGAAATTAATGAATTTCCTTGAGATTGATAAGTTTTTTAATCTTCCAAACTTAAAAAAAAACAAGCAAGTATTAATAGTTAATTGATAAATTATCAAATTGTAAATAAAATTGTTAATTATTAACAAATCACAAATGCAATTATTTTGTTTTTGAATTAATCATTTATTTGACTTTTAAACATAGCTGTTTGACGTATATTGTACCTATAGGTATAAATATATAATAATAATAACTAATGAATGAAAATACCAAATAATGTTTTAAATTTTTAAATTTTTTCGACTTCAATATTTTCTAGTTACCTATTATATACCTATTTTCCGTAATTTTATGTGTACTTTGAACTGAATGAAATACTATACCTATCTATGAGTATCAACTATCTAATTCCCATAATGGTCGGATAACCTCTTATTTGCTCATAAATACTACACCATCGACAGTCTAAGTAAAGCTGGAAATCTATAAATAAATAGCGTTGTTCTTCGTCGTGTTTTTCACAAGTTCGTGAAGTTAGCCGCTTAAATTCACAATTTTTTACTCAAGTTTTTTCAATAACTAACTAAGAAATTATTTATAATCATTGACCCAAAATTTTTCAGTCAATCATATACCTAATTATAATTATATTTATATAATCTCATAATTATCCCTAAAAATTGATTCAACAATGATACATGACATAAAGTTATAGGTAAGTGCCTAAATATAAAAAAATAGCTTCTCTTACTCAAAAATAAAAATATAATAAAAACTTAAGTATACATAAGTCAATGTGTAGATTTCTAGCTAAGCTGCAGCCTAGAATTTAAGGTTCAATTATGGCTATGGAGGTAAGACAAATAAGGCAACATTTTAACTAAATTTCTAGATTAAATAATGGTAAATTTTAGCTCATCGATGATTTAATAAATTTTAAATAATTTTTAATTGATTTGTGATTTTCTTTTTTTATTTAATTTAAAAAATGAATCAGAAATATGTTAGTTATAGACCATAGTTTTATGGTTGAGAATTATTTAGTCGAAAAATTGATTTTTTTTAACTTTTCTATAAATATATACATATTTTGATGGGCTATATAAAAGTTAAAATTAAAATAAGAATGTAATGACTCGTATACATAATGCATTAGTGTTTAAAGTGGGCTCTGCTGATGCTTGAGCCTATATTTCAGGTATTTATAAATTTATCTAATAAATAATCCATGTCGTCAGGCTTTGATTTTATTCAATAACTTACAAAATACTCAGATACACTTTCAGGGCTTAGAAATTGTATACTGTATCATTGAAGGGTGCAATTTAATCTATACCTTTTTAAAACACATAAAAATTCGAACATAGTTTTACGAATTCCATAAATCCACCTCTAAGTTTAAGGTTTTAGGCTACAATTCTGCAAACTGCGCAATGATAATTATGTACCTATCTACTTTAACTTGAGTAAATAAGTTTTTATAATACTCGTATTACTTATTACTTAGTTTTAAATGTTTTAATGATTCATTTAGGAATTAAGAATGGTTGACCAGTATACATTTTGGATTTATGCTTTTATATACAACATACTTATACATGTGCACAACATTTTTTAACGGTCAAACTTTGGAAAATGTTATGAATCACGTGTATTCGTCTAACTTCGTTATTGGGAGGCGTGATTTACTGACTTACACGTTTTTTATTTGTAATTATAAATTATCACAAGTGTTTGTGTGCGATCAAATACTTGGGAGTGATAAAACAACTAGGTTTCGTAGAATTCAGTTTTAATTTAAAATATTGTAAAAAAGTGAAAACAGCCGAACTTAAGTTGGAATCAATATCAATTGACCAATTTAATGTAAATAAAACGTAAATATTTATAATAGTAATATTTTAAATTATCTGAATTAATGATAAAAATAAGACATTTTTATAAGTTCAATACAGCCTGCAATACATCAACATTTCATAATAATAAAAATAAATAAAATTTGTTATTAGTTTTATTATTTAATATAATACGTATACTGTATATTTAATATGTTGAACATATTAGCACGTTACATAAACTGTTTTATTTATAATTTATTAGGTACTGTGAATATAATTCGAAAATGTTTATAATATTTAATGCTCACCCATCGTACAATGATCGATTTACAATTGAGACGTTTTTTCTGACCATAGTTCAATTTTCCCACACTTAATTGTAACACTGTATCTTTTGCTGAATTTGAGCTGCTCATATTGATAGATGTATTCAATTTTTAAAGTTGTGTCTATAGTTCAACAAGGGTAGTGGATGGTACGTACTACGTATTACGTAACAAGTATGTAGGTACGTTTATTAAAAATAGTATTTTTACACTCGTCATATGTTTTTATGATATAATAACTAACGAGTGAGTTAATTTATTATAGTAGGTACTAAAAAAAAAATGTTGGACTTATTTTTAAAATTCTGCGTAAAAAGTAATAATCATAAACGATATGGTCCCGATTTTAATAACATCTAAATAAATAAAATTTTAATACATAAATCAGTAAAATGTGTAAAACATCTGTATGATGGCATATATTTTAGGTAATTAAAAAAAAGTATAAATAATTGACAATTATCTGTATTAAAATCATAAATTAAATGTGTTGGTAATAATTGTTGGTAGTTTGATACTAATGCATAATTAACACAAAATGTATACATATATAAAATTAATAATTATGTTGTACAATATAGCGATTCAAGTACGTATTCAACGATTTATTGTATGTAATTTATCATTTATGATATATTTTTTCATAATTAAATACCTATAGTTTTTGTAAAGTCTCATATTGTTTTTGATTTTATCATTTAGATAATCTTAGTAGTTTTTTATTTGATTTTAGGAAACATTTATTAGCGCCTAGCGGTTCTACTTTATAAATTATATGTATATACGTATATGAACAGACAAACAGCTATGATATATTTCATGTATTATGTACATAAATATAATTAATATACAATATTGCAGTAAAAAAAATTATTTTCAATTGAAGGAATAAGTTTTTAAATTCGAAACTTAACATCTACGATTAGGGGAATATATTCTACAAATAAGCTATAATATTATAAATGAACGTTACCCTGCTATTATTAGAAATAATAACCATTTCCGTTATCTAAGAAAAATAATACTAATAAAGGTCACGAAAATCTGTTTTTTTTTTTGAAAAAACTAGGTATTATATGTATTATTTGAGTGACGGACAAGGACGTATTTGAATTGTGACCATAGGGGGGGAGCGAAATTATATTTTCTTCTATACAAACTAAAAAAATAGGCATAAAATTCTTATTATGTTTAGTATGATATCATTATTCATTATGATTTACGATCTTTATAAAATGGAACATTTTTTGAATAAATTATATGTATAGTATAATATATATAATATATGTATATAATATAATATAATATATAATATATAATATATTATGTATTATATAGAAAAATACGAACGATGGAGAGGGTTAATGACTCCTTCACCCCCTCAAATACGCCCTTCGTCCTTGGTGATGGAGTAATTTCGCAATTTCATATCCAAAACCTGCAGGTGTGTTTCCAAAACAATATACGTATATAATAAAAATTATGATCAATAATTAAGTCAATTTTATTTTTCTCATATGGGCCACGGCCACCTGTTGGACGGTTTAAAAAAAAAACAACTTAATTTTCGTCTTTTTAACAGTGAAGGTATTCGCGACGTATCTAAGTTGTTACAAATTGGTGAGAACGTTTAAATGATTATAGACCTATCTTTTAAAATAATTGTTTCTAAAATTTAATATTATTATTGTATCTGGTGGTGAAAAAGGAGGGAACTTAAGAAATTGTCAGTTCTTAAATATAAACTGATTTCAATATTTCCTTGTATGAGCTAACGACTTTTCTATTGCTGTTCATTATCGTGTATTTTTCATTTTACGTCATTTTATGCAGTGAATGATTTAATGAATTTTAAGTTTACAATGTTTACATATCTGTGTATTGGCAGTATATGTATATTATGTATACTTTGTAAGAACATTGTTTGAAAATCTCAATTTTTCTAAGATGTTATAGGCGCTATAGCATTGTAGGGCTGGGAATGTATTATTTCATGTCTGCTTCATTATATTTGTATTTGGTTGAGAAAGGAATATTATGTGAATTTCATAACTAGGCTGGCACAATGGCATGTTCAAGGGGTTGCTTTCTTATTTATATTTTTATATTTTATTATTTAAGTACTTAAAAATTGTAATCGATAGTGATAGATTAATTTTAATCCGGTAGAATTTGGTAATACAGCTAATACCTAATATAGGTATATTATAATATTGTATTAGTTACATAACAAAATTAAATTTAATATTTATACGAAATGATATAGATTGTAAAATTACATTTACCTATATTTACTTTATTAGGTAGGTACCTAATTAAAAATTAAAATAATTATGAATACCCAACTCAATACAGTATAAATTAAATTTAAATAATGACTAATTTAATATTGTATTATATGCAGCAATTTACTTATACATTTTAACAATATAGGTATAAATTATATTAGGTATGCATAACAGGTTAACAGGAATTTATCATATTTAAACGCAGGTAGTATAATATCGTATAATATAATATTAAGATGTTTTTGTAGGTACCAGTCATCTTCGATTGATTTTTGAATTGTTGTGATTATAACTTTTAAGTTATACTCACGGATATAGATACTATATATATCTGTATCTATATCCGTGGTTATACCTAAGTGATAACTGATAATATTTAGATGTGTATATTTATAATAATATATTGCTTATGTTTATGTATCATATTATCTACTATCTAATTATCTAATACTATATTGATAACGCAATTGTCTCGTCTCCCGGTCTCCGTAAGTCTAAAATTCATAACGGCCACCAGAGACCTGCCAGACCTGGTCGAGGGCGACTGTAGTCTCTAATACTTAATTAGTAATTATTACTAGCTAATATTATTTAGATATTAATGATTTATATTTTACACTAATAATCTTTACGAAATATAAATCGTTAATATATCAATTATGATTATTAAATTCTAACTATTGATAACTATTCTTTTTGTAAATCATAACGACACTCTTGGATAGTGTATAACACAATTAATAGTTTATTTAAATTATCATGAGGAAAAGTCGTGCACCATCTCAACAGTTTCCACTTGTTCCTAAAGAGGATATTGGTAAGTCTTATTTTTCAATTTTTTTATTATCTATTATTATGCCTTTAAATGTTTTAATTTTAATTGTTTCATACTACTACGAATACAAATAATTTTATACACATTTAAATCAATTTTAAATTCCATCAATACATTTTTTACTTTTGTTTTATGTGATGAGTTAAAAACTATTTATGTAAATTATTCATCAATAATCGTTTTAAAATAGAATAAAGATCAGCTTTATGTTTTTCTATCTGCCATAATTTATAATTTTTAAATTTAAGAAACTCTGTTTTAATTTAATTTAACTTTGATTAGCTTTTCTAATTTTAAAAATAATGTTTATAATGAAATAATAGGTTTATAGCTTATAATACTAGATATTATTTTACTCCAACATCTTGTCTATGCCATTGTTTCTCAACCTTTTTAGTGTTATTTAGTGTTATATTTTGTCAATCATATTGTGACCCTCCTTCTTATCTATATCAAGTATAAATTTGAAGAATAAAAGTATCATATTGTTGGGAAAGCTAAATTTTGAATGGAAAGGTTTGGTGTTTTATTATTGTTGACCTACACAACCCTCAGTCGAGGCAGACAAGACCCTCTCGGTTGAGAACATTGGTCCATGCTATATTTATTTTTTTTAATTTTATAGCAAAGTGTCCAGGTAACTGTAATTTATCTATTATTTTTCATTATTATTACAAAAATATATTGATTTACCTATCATAGGTATGTAAATTAAATTTATACCTATTTAAAATACTTTTTTGTGTTTAACATTTATACTTATTATTTTTATAATCTTGATTTATTTACATTTTAGAAAAAGGAGTGAAAGTCATAAGATCACCATCTGAAATTCTTAAATTGATTAATACATGTGATAATACAACAATAGAAAATGTGCCTGGTATAGTTCAACCTGATAGCAATACCATCAAGAATTGTATAACACCTTTACAACCTCCTCAAAATACAACTAAAAACATTTCAAAGTCTGTACAACATAGAAGGATAATTAAGCCTAATATACATGTATCTGAAAATAAAGACCAACATGAAATTAAAGAGAATGTTGTTCAATCATCGAATACCTTAGGAAATAAAAAGTTATTATTACTATTATTCAAATATTGAAATATTATATAGATGTTATATTAATGAAAATGTTGGCTTTAGGTATAATGTTACATGGGGTAAACAAACAAAAAAGAAACACAAAACATGGGAAGGTGATGGGTACTTAATTGTATCTGATAAATTTGCAGCACTTTATGTAATAATTAATACTAAATATTCATAATTCTGTTATAGTTTTTTATTTAATATTATATATAATTTTAGGATTTAGATGATCATAAATTAGGTACTACTAGTGACTTAAAATCTTTAGATTTGGAAGATGGTTCAATTATTGTTGTTGGTAATAAGCAAGTCCAGGTATTAGATTTAGTTACTGAATTTGATGCTGCAGCGAATGAAAAATCAACTGTCATTTCATGCCCAGGACCTCCTCGTAAACGACCAAAGACATTGGTAGATGTTAGTTCTCCTGAAGCACTAATCATGCCTAAACCTGATATTGATCATCAAGTAAATAAGCTAAAATAAAATTGTAATTGTATGTTCATTGTGTTGTTTATTTATTAAATATAAAGTCTTTCTTCAACAAAAAAGAAGATGAAATCACTCCAGTTGTACTTGAACCTTTTTTAGCAAAACATTTAAGGCCTCATCAAAAAACTGGCATCATTTTTTTGTATGAATGTGTTTCTGGATTTAAAGATCAAGAATATTTTGGTGCTATATTAGCTGATGAAATGGGTCTTGGCAAGACATTGCAAACAATTTGTTTAGTTTGGTATGTATATATCTACTTCATTGATCACAATTTGATTCATTTGACATATTTTAATGTAGGATGTTACTGAAGCGAGGACCATATGGAGGTATACCATTGGCTAAAAGAGTACTGATAGTTGCCCCTAGTAGTCTTATAGGAAATTGGGAAAATGAATTTATTAGATGGTTAGGAAGGGATAGACTAAGACTGTTTTCTGTAGATCAAGTAAGTAATTTTCATGTATTTATATACTTAATTAGTTATAGATTAAATATAAAACATGTATTTTTATTTTTAAAACATATTATAGAAAAAAAAACCCTCAGAATTTGCTAGATTACCTGCTCGCAATTATCCAGTAATGATAACTTCATATGAAATGTTAGTCCGTTATATTGAAGAAATTGAAAAAATACGTTTTGATTTAATGGTATGTGATGAGGGCCATCGGTTAAAAAATAACAGTACTAATACATCATTAGCATTAAGAAAGATAGAATGTAAACGAAGAGTTTTATTGACTGGTACACCAATTCAAAATGAGCTCGCTGAATTTTATGCACTGATAGACTTTGTTAATCCTGGAATATTGGGAACGTATTCAATGTTTAAACGTGAGTTTGAGGATAAAATTGTTGAATCTCAACAACCAGAATGTCATCCACAATTAATTTCTCTGGGAAAACAAAAAGCTTCAGACCTTAATGAAGTAACAGAAAAATTTATTTTAAGAAGGACCCAAGATGTTAACAACAAATATCTACCTTCTAAATATGAATCTGTAATATTCTGCGCAATGGCTCCTATTCAGGTAATCATTTTTGATACTTGAATGTGTAATTTTTTTAATGTAAATAATATCCTAGTGCCGTTTATATGAAGAGACTGTTTCATACTGGGAAAATCGTGTACAAGAATTTGGTTTAAGTACTATTTCACACTTTAGTGTCATTACTATGTTAAAAAAAGTTTGTAACCATCCAGAATTATTATTGAACAACCACAATAACAGTGATACTACTGAAGTATGATGAATTTAATATTTATATAATATATAAAATTAATTTTAATTCATAACTTCATAAGTAAATAAGTAATATTAATAATTATTTTTTTAGGAGACACTAAGTCAACATTTGAATCGCACTATTGTTTCAAAACATTCATTAATTGAAAGTTCAGGAAAGCTTATAGTCGTTGACAACTTATTAAAAGAGTTACATAAAAATGGTTCTGAAAAAACAGTTTTGATATCATATTATACTCAGACTTTAGATATATTTGCAAAGTTATGTGATAAGAAACATTACAAATATTTGAGACTTGATGGATCTACTGCTACTGCTCAACGAACTGAAATAGTTAAAAAATTTAATGATTCAAATTCTGATTACAGTACTTAATAATTTTTTCAAATAGACATTTGTTGTAAATTAATTTTATAATTAGTAATGTATTTATTTTTAGGTGTTCTTTTATTAAGTGCTAAAGCAGGTGGTGTCGGTTTGAATCTTGTTGGCGCATCTAATTTGATTTTGTATGATTCTGATTGGAATCCAGCTTCTGACCAACAAGCTATGGCTAGAATTTGGAGAGATGGTCAAAAAAAAAATGTTCACATCTATAGGTTACTAACTAGTGGTACAATTGAAGAAAAGATATTCCAAAGACAAATTAGTAAAACTGGTTTAAGTGAAGCCATCACAAATCCTGATAATCAAAATAATACAAAATTGTCATTTGATCAACTTAAAGTATGGTTGGACTTTTTTTTAAATTTTACTAAACTTACAATATTTACATTTTATGTTTTAGGATTTATTTAATTTCAAAAAAGATGCTTTATGCTCAACTCATGATTTATTGGAATGTAATTGTGGTGGAAAAGGTCTAGTTCTTAGTGATAATAGTACATTTGAATATGATGATAAAAAGTCTGAAGCACCGCTGCGTGTTAATGAATTGATGAAATGGGAACATCATTCGTCACCTTTTAATAAAAATGTTTTAGAAGTAAGTTTTAAATATAATATAGTTTCAAAAAATAAATACATAATAAATGTCCAAAAAGGGTTAGTTAAATTAAATTAAATTATTTATTAGTGAAAAATCAATTTTTTGTTTTTTAAGAATATATGGCTCTCAGATTTTATTTTTTGAATACTATATATGTACATAGAACCGATAGAGATACTATTAATTGTATCTTAGGAATTTGGACATTACCATTAATTAATTAATGTGCTGTATTGACTACTATATTCACTGGATATCAGTTGTCTAAGCCAGTGGTTTTCAACCTGTGCGTCGCGGCTCCCAGAGGCGTCGCCAGTTATTATCAAGGAGCCGCGTTCGCAATAGAAACTAAAAATAAAATTTCCAGCAAAACTAAATGCCGAAAAGAAAATGAGAATCTCACTATCAAAATTTACCCCATGATTTGATGATATAATGCAACTAAAACAAGCACAGCAGTCCCATTAAAAATAAAGTTAGATTAAAATTATTATAAATAATGTAAATTTGTTTATTTAAAATGTTCGTATGGGAGCCGTATATTTTATTGCAAAATCAAAAGAAGCCGCGGACCCAAAAAGATTGACAACCACTAGTCTAAGCTATTGATTTTTAACTGTACTTTTAAACATAATATTGTTAAAAAGGGCTTATGAGTTAATGTGAATGCATAATATCAATTTTACTAAGTTATATATATTTAATACTGAATGATAATAATCTATTTCAGTAAAATACATTGCTTTTTATTTTGCTAATTTATAATTTTTAATGCATATTCTAATTATTTTTGGAAAATCAATCTCTTAAAAATATACTTTCTTATTTAAAATTTCAAAAATATAAATAGAAAATCCGTTTTTTTTATATTTAATGACTTATTTGAAAAATAATTGGATTTTTATAAAAATATATTTTAATTTAACTTTAACTATTGCTTTTGGGAGTGAGGGCTGATAATTTGTTGAATAGAGGAGGTGTAACTATATGATCCTCATAAGTTTGATGTGCTAATGCTATGAGTTTTATAACTATAGCACCTTTTATATAAATTACAATTTTAATTCATAGTTACACGTTACACTATATTTTTCTCTTATGCAATATATATTCACAAAAAACTAAAAATATTTTAAAATTGTTTTGAAAATATTTTTATGATGGCATCTGTGTTGTCAACGATTTTCAAGAATCAGTCTATTGTGACTGCAATAAATTATGTGTACTACGTATAAGCTATTTAAAATGTATCCCAATTTAATTTTTTATATTATTAAGTTTCCCATAATATTAAAATTAATGAACTATAGTTTAATATTCTATATTATATTAAATACAATGATATTTTAACGTTTTAATTTTGTTTTAGACCATGAACTTATTTGGAGTATCATCAACTATCCGCTTCTTGTTTAGGAATAAAGCAAATTAATTGAATATTCAATAAAATATTGGCTATAAGGTCTTCATACTGGTGCGTTACAATATATTACTTTATCCCTATTATAATTAGACTGTAATATTTATGTATTATTAAAAAACATAATAATATCATCTTAATGTTAATTAATTTTTTACATACATACACATTTATATAATAAAACATAAAAATAATAATAATAATAAAAAAAAAAAAATTTATTAATGTATTTGTATTAAAATTTTTAATACAATTAAAAAATTAGGCACTATCTACTATAATGTGAAAAATTAAGAATTAATGTTTTGGTTTTAAAAGCTTAAAATTTTACCACAGTTTCGTATGTACCCTACCTTCACTATAGAGGCAACTTCTTTGACATAAACTCTTGTTAGTTGTCTGCCTAATCTATCATAAAATTACATTTATTTTTCTAATTATATACTGCAGGCTTTATAAAATATGCTTCTTTCTAGTTTCTTTTTAAAGTATAAACACGTAATTAATTGTTAGAGATATAATTATTATTATTAGGATATCTATTAACAGGCTCGGATTGGACCGGCGAGCTACCGCGCTGAGCGCGGTGGGCCGCAAGATTATTATGATACATGGGCCGCTTACTAAAATATTTAGCTAAATTAACTGGGCCAGTAAAATTATTGTGCTCGGTAAGTTTCTGAGTTCCAATCCGGCACTGTCTATTAAAAGAAAAGAAAAATTAATTAGTGTTTGAAGTTATTAAATAGTTTTATATTTTATATAATCTTAAAATAATTATAATCTCACAATTAGAGGAGATAAATGTTTTCATAAAAATCAAGTACCTACATAAGTATATTCCTGCAATAAAAGATTTTAGTAAAGTTATTTTAACTAAAAGATTTTACTTTTATTTTTAAAAATTAACTGAACCAATTGTGTAATGTTTCATAAATTATAATTTGGACAAGAAAATACAATAATAAATTATACATTAACATAAGTAATAATATTTTATTAATTACTGACACAAACAGAATTTACATAATAGTCAACAACATTTTATTTTTGGCAAATAAAATGTTTATTCGCATTCTTAAACTAGTATACATAGGTAACAGTTATTATATTATATGATTTATATAAACCATTAATTAAGTCTTACAATTACATTAAAAAATATATCTTTCACAAATTAATTCAGCCATATAATATTTTAACTTTTAATACTGATACTTTTCTTATACTTATTTATGTAAATTAACATAACCCTTAAATGATAATTAAGTAATTTCCTACTTATTATTCTTAAAATGTCAAATTCAAACACAAAAGCGTATGTGGTTGAATGACATTGGCATTTTGACACAAAGAATTTGAGAAAAATAATCATGGCATTTAAATGCTCAGTTAATATAGTTATTTGGAAGGATCTCTATTACTCCCCAATCTATTCCGCTAACTACCTATGTTAAAATGATTGTATAATATATTAGTTCCTTTAAAAAATTGTATTATTTTCACAGAGAAAGCCAGAGTAAAATTTATTGATAGTTTATACAAATGTTAATACTAAATTATTTTACGTATTATTTTCACAAAACACTCCGAAAATTGACAAATTGGTGAAAGTAAACACGCTTTTAAGTCTTTTTAGGTATACGGGTAACAAGTCAAGTATTTAGGTTCTTATGTTATATATACTATATAGGTTTATAAATAAATAAATATATTAACAGATCTATAGCCAGAAATAGTTTAGCCTTCTCAAACTTTTTTTTTACAGTGTTAAAGGCTAGATGTGAGTTTTTGTATAAAATATAATACAGTTTATTATTACACTGTATAGTGTATACGTATTAATTTTTTTGTCGGAACTACATATAGCCTTTTCTCCCCACATCGAAACATCGACTCTAGTTGCGTCAATTTTAACGTTCCCTTTGAAAATTTCTACATAAGCTATAGAGTATAGACATTAGAAAATCAAATAGAACGCATCGTAGATACGCATTGTTATGCAATATTATATAATTTACAATACCTATACTTAAATGTTCGTGACTGACCTACAACATATTATAATATTACGTATATATAACATATGTTAACAATCAATATGCCGTCTGCTGTTGTGTCTTTATCGAATGTCTCGTAATTTCATAGGTAGGTCGTAGGTAGAGGTACCTTAACCTACTTTTGAATGCCACCTACTATAATATTTTCTGGTAGTAATCGAGTAGGAAGTATACAAGGTATATAATATAATGCTATGTATAAAATAAATTTTAAATAATAATAATAATGATAATATACATGGGATGATTCACCAAATATTGTGTCGTATATGCCACGCTAAGGCTTGACGTAGTTTATTATAACAGATATTTTCCTATTTCTGATTCCCAAACCGTTAAATGATTTAAATAATATGCATTAATACCCACGGTAAAAATTTATTTAATTCTCTTTTTAGTGACCGCGATAATGAGTTCTGCACAAAACGTTAATTTAACTACATCCCGCAGGATTTACACTTTATGACTAAAAGGTCGTATTACTCTCGACAACTGATCACGATAACGAGTACTGGAAGAGAAAGCTGCAAGTATGATAGTGTTTTGCTATTTTTTACTAAAGTGTTTTCTCACCACAAACGCCTTAGTAGGTATACTCACTTGAAATTAAGTTATCAGAAAAAGAATAAAAAGTATTTTATAAAGAAAAAAAGGAACAAGTTGTTTGTAAAACAAACTGAAATATAATAAATTTGATTTTATGATCAAAACAAAATAATTAATTTTTAAATGACCGGTCGTTCATTCGCCACTTCTCGCGAAATACTCGACGGTCTCGCTTTTGCCGTTGCCAGTGCTATTATGTAGTTATTAAAATATGATTGACTCGACATTCGTTAGTTTCTGACTCATATCAAAAAAACAATTCATATGTAATATATTATTTTTTAAAACCACTTATATACACAACAATTGAAGCATGTTCAGTTATTACTAAACTCCCGTTTTTTTCTTTTACAATAAATTATTCAATTTCTGATTTCTAGGATTTGTACATACAGTACGCTTAAGGACCATATTTTTAATTATTTAGATTTTTATCCCATTTAAGGAGAATCCCGTGGCGATTCAAAATTTTTTTTAGTTATTGCTACAAAGATATAAAGTCAAATAACTCAAAAACTACTCGTTTGAACTTCGATTTTAATACGAATATCAACATAAAAAAAGTTGTCTATTAATAATAGAATAGAAAATTGCCAAGGGTAATTCTCATTTGGAATAAATCAGTTTTATTCACCATAAGACATTCCTCAAATGTGATAAAAAAAAAAAAACTAAAATTAAAAATATTGGCAGACCTTAAGTATCTATACTTAACAATTTTAAACATTCAGGTTTTGAAATTTGAATAAATTCATTGTTAAATGAAAAAATTGGGACGAGCATACTTGGTGAATCATCTTTCATATGTTATATATAATTATTAATTATATTAACAATACTTGACGTTGTGTACTTGTGAATGTGTGTGTGTGTTTGTAGTTATACGATTGACTTGTAGATAGTTATACATAATAATAATAATATACATAATTGGACGGAGATTTAATATTATTAAAGTACCTAGTGCTGTCCATATTTTGTTCACTTAAAATTGTGACACAATATTCATACGCGTACTATAAGTAGCTCATGTATAAAATATTTGTTCGGTAGGTATTAATTTAAAAACTCAGGTAATTTAATTGAAAATAAACGTTACATTGAAGGGTTATTGACGTTATTGTACTCGTATAGTCGATTAGTATGGATAACCGAATGCGATTGTCAATGCGTGTTCATTTGAATCATAATATTTTCCGAGATGCACGCGTTGATAAAGTGATATCATTACGCGTGCCACCATGTAACATTGACAAGTGTGAGAAAATTTAGAAAAACCGTATGGATAATGTCACTTATTCACTATTCACTCGACCCTTTATATACTGCAGCTATTTTTTACGCCCGTTTTTTAATTACTATTACGTCTAAATTAACGTCAAAGTTCTAAAATAGTTGTTGGCTATTTATTCGTTTTAATGTGTACATATTATAATATTATTTAGAATTTCGGAAGTCGTTTTTTTTTAACTTTAAGACGTGTGTAAATCATAATTTTATCAATTTTCGTATCGTTGTACTATAATATTTAAATTAAATTAAAGTATTACATCGTATTATATAACACGAGACGAGTGGAATAACTGAGAATGACCAACAAAATCTTATCGCACTACTCAGCATAATATTAACAGTTCAGACTATCGTATAAATAGATATAAACGACGAGACTACGAGTGCACTAGAGCGTTTGAAAATGCACTTGTAAGACATGTTGACGGCATAATTCATATGTACCTACATACACGAAGATATTGACTGATTTAGGTGTACTCGCTTAAAGTTTCTGTCTATAAATTGGGCGTTTGTGTATTGAAAAGTGTACAACGATGACTCGTGTCAGCCATTAGTTATACTATATTTTAAAATAGGTAGTTAGAAAAATTTACGATGACGGGACTCATCCGTTCGTTCAGAATTCCGAGAATAGACGCGTTCTAACTTCTACGCTATATTTTCACATTAGCCGTAACATAGGTAAATAATGTATTATTAATAATTATAATTTATAATATATATATTATATTATCCCGGTACACTCCTAAAACACGATGTCCTGCCGGTTGTGGTGAAGGAAGGGGGGGACAACATTCCACATGACCGCGTGTACAGCGCGATTATCGTGAATAACAATAGTATTAATAATAATATATTACAATATGTGTAGGTACTGTGTTTAGTAGTGCTGTGTCTATGTGTTATATGCAGTTCGTGACATCCATCGTGGTGGCTTGAGGCGGCATGGGTAGCGTCACGTCCACTCTGGTGCATTTTTCATGATCAGAATATTTCTTAAGCGGGAACGATAAAAAAAAAAAAAGGTTTAAGGATTATTAATTTCGACGGGTTTTGATTAATATGTAACATTTGAATATAAACGAAAGCTATCGTGCAGATATGCTAATCGGGCACCCTGAAGGGTAACTGGCGGTAGTCATCTAAATGTTCTCAGCAGTTCGGGTCGTATAAAACGTATCGTGCGCTCTGTTTAATACATCTTGGTCAGTCGGTGTTGGTGTATATTGACTTACGATGGTTGTTTGTCATACAAACATCAGAACGAGTAAAGAAAGAAATAATAATTATAGTATTGTACATAAAACGTCAAATTCCCAGGTGTAGGATAACTATTTTTTCTAAGTTTACGCCTAACTTCGTGGAGGACTGTTTCCGCATTGATTACTACGCAATATCCAGTAAGTAACCTAAACTGTATATATTTCAGAAGCCCTAAGCGTATACAAGCGTCTTAATCAACCAATGTATAATAAGTTTATAATATTAATTTAAGTTTATATTAATAATGTTGATTGTTGATATTGAAGATTTATAGCAGGTAAGTACTTAAAAAAAATTATAAAAATATTATGTTTGTCTTGGCCCTTTTTAATACAAATATCAATTTATTGGCGCTAATAATATTTGTTTAATATAATATCTTTGGCAGGTATACAGATTAAACACTAAGTAAAAGTAAAAAAAAAATGTTTGTTTTCATGTTTCTAATTAAATCCGAAACAGCTAGTTTATATAGCGGACTAATTATAGTAATATATAAACTTTAAAGGTTTAATTGTTAATTTATTATGATTTTTTTTTTATAGTTTTAATATTTAATACATAGTAGACTGGATCATATCTGAGTATAGGTACTTAGCTATCTAAGTACATATTTAAATATTTTTAATAGAAATATTCGGTATGTAGGTTAAAAAAGGGCCGAAAAAGTAGGCACGTGACAAGAGAGATAGATAATAGACAATATATCCAAAATGAAATTGTAATTACCAAGAAATCCAATATGATATAAAAATGGCATTTGACATTTGTGTCATAGACCGGTGTGCAGTGTTTTAGGAAGGCGATTTTACTGGTCAATACAATATTGTATTTATAGTTTCTCAAACGATATAGCAGAAAATGATTATAAAATATTTGACTGAAAATCGGCTGATAAAGTAAATAAGTGTGTAGGTACGAAAATACGTTGCTTGTCATATGAAAGAATTTTCACTAAACACACACCTTATATTAGTGGTCTAGACAGAATTTTGCTTTTGGGGAGGGAGTTGATAATTTGTTGTATAGGGGAGATTCAACTATAGGATCACTCATAACGTTGGTAGGCTGATGTCGTTATAGTTAGATATTTTAGATTTTGCAGCAACTTTCATACAAATTACAATTTTGATATGTACAATGTACATGGTTATATTATAATTTATATTATATTCTTATCAGTGGCATAACTATAGGGAAGTGGTAATATGGGTCACCTCTTAGATCTTTTTTTTTTACTTACTATGTTGAATAGTTAGGGAAACTTAAAATTTTATTATATGTACATATAAAAAAAAAATACCTACAATGTAGATATGTATTATCATCAATTATGAGGTAAAAATGTTTGTGTGTTTTACTCCTTATAACTTGTGACGATTATGAATAGGTATCTATATTATGATTGAACTATTGAAGAGCATTCTCCACAAAATCGTCCTATAGTTATCCCACTTGCCACTATTATTATGTACTGTACGTTTGTAGAAAACTCTACAGCTGATGGTGTAGATGCTGCACGTTCCCATGCCTCCCTGACACTGTAAATGGTGTTGTTTCTCTATATTTGATATCATTAGAGCAATACAACAGTTGACAGATTTATCTCTAAATGCCTATAACACAAAACCAAACTTCAATCAAGCGGCCAAACGTTGTGAAAACTTTCGGCTTAATTGGAGAAGACAGTCCTTATCAGGGTTACCCAACTGATAGACGTGTTCCATGTGCGACACTAGAAACTAAAAATATAATTTTACAGAAATTTATGGCATACTGCAGCCTACTTAAGGGGTGGCTTTATTTACGCCACTCACTGTCCAATATATTGTTTGCCTTATACACGACACCGCCAGCTCCCGTTATTATATTACCTGTATGAGGTATTATACTTACGAATTTAGTCGGTGACGTGGGTACCGGGACGTACTTGACGATCACCGGGGTCCGGAAACAACATAACTGTCTGATGACCGGACAAAATGAACCGACGACGAACAGCATGACGGCTACACCTCCGCTGCAGACGAGAAAAATAACAATAAAATATAAATAATAGAAAAATCTTAGTCAAATGTCCGCGTGTTTTTTCCCGTAGTACTCAATATGGGTTTTAAGCAAATTCTATTTCTGTTTTTTTATAACAATACGAAAATTGTCGGATAAATAATGTCTACACTTTAAGGTGCTTTACGAATCACGACGGCCGTCGACTGTAGGGCAAATGTATTATTATATCTAGAGGTATAAGGCAGAAATATGTAGAGAATACAAATATAAGAACAGGAAAAATAACAAAAATTCACGGGGATAGTGAAGCATGTATGCCTAACACGTTTACGGATATAGGAAAAAAAACAGCCAACCGGACTTTGACGGGTCTCACTCACCACAAGTACCAGAGGCTGTACACGTTGTCACAACACTTGCCGTCACCGCAGCAATACTGTTCGCGGGTGCACAGCCCGGATTTGCATATAGACGCGGACGCAGTGCCGACGTCCAACAGCAGTAATATCACCAGCGACAATCTGAACGCAGCAGTTGCAGTGGCGACGGTGACGGCGACGGCTTGCTGCTGCACCAGCGGCGACGGTGAAACCGTCATTTCCACGGGGCCGCAAAACGACGGAGACGACAAAAACGAATACAACAACAGCGACAACGAAAACAATAACAGCGACAACAAAAACAACAACAGCGGCGACTGCGACGACTCGTGGCGGTGCGGCGCGGCGTCGGACGCCAAGCAGAGTGCAGAGCAGCACGACGGCACTCGCAGCTGACGGCGACGTCGACGACGCGCGTTATCTCGTGGCGGTACGCATACCGGTCAGCTGTGCCGCGGCCACCCCCGCGAGGCGACCGACCCGCAAAAATCGATACGGACCCGAGCGCGTCAACGCGGCACGATCGTGCCGACGCGTCGTGACCATGATACCCGAGTATAATATTTTTATGCGGAGTTTTAACGTAAAAACATGTTCCGCAATTTTATCTAAATTTACGTACATTGTTTTTTTTTATGGGTATTGGTGTAGATGTAATATTTTTGTTTTATATAAATTTACTACGATTTTATGAACTCCATAATACCAGTTAATATAAATCAGTGGACACCGATGTGCCACTATACCTATTATAGTATCATATCGAATTGCACTTATAAATATATTAACACGCGTATATTAATATACATATTACATAATAGTATTATGTTTTACTTTACCTTTGTAATAATTATACGTCATTGCGTTATACATTACGTCCTTCGTCCTGTAGGTATTTGAGAACTAAATATTTTTGAAACAATATAATTGCGCACATGAAAACAAATGAAATGACTAAATGATAAGGATCACTCGATTTCTCGATTTAGTCAACGGTAAAAACAATTTACCGAGTATGAATAAAATTTCGATAAAATGTGTGTACATTTACGCATTTACTGATCTATCGTTACTATATGTCGTAGTGCTTGTTCGTCTTTCGCCGAGACCAGTGTTGAGTATTTATTCCGGAAAATTTTCTCAGGGGGGGGATGTCCCTAAATTTTAGTGGAGAATAACGATGGTGAGTTATAAAAAAAATAAAACGATAGATATTACGAGTGTATATACGCATTATACATATATGTATATTGTATATGGATTTTAATCGTTACAGAGAGCTTTTACAATAATAAGCAAGAGAAAATAAATACGATAGAAATGGATTCAATTATTTTATTTGTTTTCAATTTTGATTGATAATTTGTAATGCACGTACCTCACTTTTTCTTTAAGAATGGTCATTCCTTTGGAATATTGACTATTGTATAAAATCAACATTATTATTTACGACGATTTATTTACTATACGTCTATACGTGGTTATATTGATGGTTGGTGTATGTGTGCGATGGTTTAGTGATTAAAAACGATTCGATGTTATTGGAAAATTATAAATATGTCATAATAAATTAATAAAATATTTGAAAAGCGTTTAATATTTTTTTGTATGGTAAATTTGCTAAAAAAAATGTACTGTTTAATGATTAAAGCAAAATTGAAAATTAATTTAATAATTTAAAACCGCACTATATTAATTATACTGCAGTGTTTATTTTTATTTTGCTTATTGTTTTAATATAGTTATAATTATATTATTATGTTATACTTAATTAATTTTAGGATTGAGCTATGGTTGACCCCTTTACTGAAAAATTTGTTATTGATTAAATTTTCAACTGACATACTGACGAAGTATAATTTTGCTATTTTATTAAAGGTAATGTACTAATATTGAATTTAATTATGATCAGGTTTATTACATAATAGTACGATTGATACTACATGGAAAGTCTTTTACCTATGTATCATTAATGCAGTAGAAAACGATGTAATATCATATTATATTATTATTATGTTATATAGTTTAACATATTACTTTAGATTTACGACCCCCCTAAGTCCACCTATGGGTAGGTAACTACGGATAATAAAAAAAATATTTTAATATCGACAATCGTAATTATGCACTTACTGTTAACTAATAGTTGGGCTGTTGGGCAAAATGAGAATATAAAGTGTTCAAAGCCTAAATTTTGTTTAAGAAATTTAAAAAGTTATACTCAAGAATAAAAGAATTAGAACTTTTTGAAAATTAAGATAAAAAGTATAATCGAGGTCTAATAAAGTAGTTAGTTTGAAAATTAGTTTAATATATTCCTTATATTATAGTCCCTAAAATTGTGTGTAGTATGACACACTTTGTATAGTATGAAAAGTGAAGTGTGTAGTACGAAATTTAAAAGTGTGTTATTCAAATACTATCTTTATAATAATAGGTCAAAGATTTAATTTTATAGCATTACTTTTTAGTTAAACTAAATTTTAATAACTATCTATATTCTATATAATTTATTTTACACAGAACACAGTACATAGTAATCAATATTTTGTGTTACTTATTGGTTATTATTATTCATTGTTATTGAGAGTAGCTATTTTTATTTTTATCAGCTTGGTCGATAGTGAACCTCGATAAGAAGTTCTTTACTTCTTTATTACCAAAAACCATTAAAAACTCACTTTATATTCGATTTAATATGGTTATTGTCAAGTATCAATAATTTCAATCCACAACCAGCTGTATCAGTATGGTTAAATAAAAAAAGATAGACATATCAAAAAACATACTAAGGCCCAGTGTTTGATTTGTTCAAAAACTAGTAGGGGGACTCAGTAGATGTTGGATGAACGAGCGTAGTTCCACATAAAATTCAATATCACATTACTGTGAGGAGCAAAGCCTCCCATATCACCTTCAGCCACCCATAATCCCAAAAAATCAATAAATTTATTATATAAAAATATTTTAAAATAAAGAAACACTTATTAACTTATTACACATCATCCAATGATATTATAATTTAAATTACGATTTACAAAGATATATCTAACTTGTTATTATAATATAACTTATCAATACAACTAAAAAAAAACTTATCATGTATTATTACAAATATACACCAATTAGTAATTACACCCATCTACATGAATACATGCAGTATTGTGCGAAACAAACGTCGTCAAGAAACGCTTTTATGGTATACAGCACAACCCGTGGTTGAAGATATAAGTATGACGTAAAAGTTTAGCTACCGAGAACAATAAATATAATATAAATATATAATGCAATTTATTGAATAATAAAAAAAAACAATATTGTACATCGACAAATAGGTTTCGAATCTAACGCATATTATATTCGTGTACATTTAAGCAATAACAATAGAACAAATATCACGTACATCGATCGGCGTCCGCGATCCTATGTGCGAAATTAAAAAGAACGAAGAAATACATCCGGGGGACTATCGTCGGCGGTCGTACTCGTTACCGCGATTGCAACGGCTACGAACGCAAACGGTGAAAAAATCGTATACACGCACGGCTTTCAAAAAACGCAAACTACGCGAATATAAAAAGAACGGGTTGGAAAAAACTCTGGAAAAGTCTTAAATTCCCGTGAAAAGTTTGTACATAATAATTAATAATTGTTTAATATTTTAGCTTTTAATTTTTTGTCCGAGGGGGGGAAGGATTTTTCTGTTTGGTGTGGGGGGGGGGTTAAGATTCTTCTTTACCTTTTTATTATTATCATTTTTATTATTCTTATTCCTAATCTTATTATTATTAATATTACTATTTTATTATTATAATTATTTTATTTTTATTTAAATTGTGCGTTTATCGGCGATTGCACTATTGGGGTTTCTGCGGTTTCTTGTTATCTGTCACAGAACACCGGGTATAAAAGGCCCGGCGAAACGACCAGCATTCACATTCACTGTCTGTCCTCTGTCGTAGCAAGGCCCACCCCGGACAGACTTGCGCGATTAGGGAAGGCATCTGGTATAGGAGTATCTGACCTTTAACATATAATGTTGCCTGCACATTACATTGCTTCTACTCTTATTATTAATTAGTGATTTTATTCATACCTATATTCATACTTATTCGATTTGCGTTAACGCATATTTCATTTTTTCTGTTTCCGTGTTATGCGATAAACAGTCATTCGTAGGAATACGTTATTTGTAAGTGTTCAAGTATGTTTCTAAAACAATACATATATTCGTAAAAACCTCGTTTTCCTGTGCGTTATCGTCATTGTCGACATAAGCGCAGAGCTACGACGGGTTACGTTCCGCAGAAATGACAAATCGCGCGTACGTCGGATCTAGTGAGCATATGGCACAGTTCCAGTGACTCGTCAGAGTCCCGCGTTACGGGTGTATCGCTCTCGTTTGAGTTGCCCGTCTCGTGTGCCACTGTAATGATCTGACAACGCGTGCGATTCGATTCTGATCCGATTATTCGGTGGCTGCGACGCCGTTGAATGACATACGAATCTGTTCGAAACACTGTACACATTACAAAAACGTAATTTTTTTTTCTGGTAGTGTTTGTAAAAATGTAACGTATAATTATAATTGTCTATTATACAAGATCTTTTTTAGTAATACATATATTAACGTTCATTTAGTTAAGTCTATTATTTATAAATACCTATATAGTTATGAATATATTTTTTTTTATAGATTTCCTATTAAAAACTAAGCAATTAACTGTGGTCAATCGATGTTAAAAGTGAATTAGTGTAAAATTTGTTGAAAAAGCACTCATAGATTTGACATATTTTTTTATATATTATTAAAGTAAAAGTGAAAAATAGTCAAGTTCACAATATCTAGGATCGCAGCGGTCGTATAGAAAAAAGGTCTAGGTATGGTCGCCGCAGCCTAACGATTGATTATATTAATTACCCATTATTATTAACCATTTTTTTTTCATAGTCTATACAAATATTATGGCTATAAATTATAGATTATAGGTATATTTTGCATCAGAAAAAACTGATGATTTACAAATTCACTACAACAAAAGTTACGTTTCCAGCGTTGCGTTTCAAATAAATCGAAGGGGTATGCTAAAATAAAAAAGTAAGCGGACTCCGTCCCCCCACGTCCACCCCCCAATTCAAGCACTGCCAAGGCCACACTACAAGAGTACTATGAAGGTGTTTTTCCCAAAGCTAAATGTCAAAGAAACTAAAATGTATCAGAAGTTAATACTACTCGTATAATGTTTTGATAAAGTTAATTTTTAAAAATATTTGTTTTTGAAAATTCCTTTATTTTGGTAAAATTTTACTATACTATTTTAAGGCTATTATTTTAAAACTAAAAGGTTAATAATATATTTAAGTAAATTAATAATTATTTTATTTTATCACAGCAATGAAATATTTTATTTAATATTTATATATTATATTGTTATTTAAATTATATCAAGTGTTATTGGTTGAAGAGAGAAGTCTATAAGCATTAATGTTAGTTTTTTAAACATTGATATTTTTAATTTAGATTTGAGGACTATATGTAGTACAAAAATTTGAATATTTTAGGGGCTTTTAAATAAATAAATGCTTATAATTGATATTAAATAATTATTCCTTAAAATAATAAAATTATATTTCAAAATTGTATAGGACATAGGTAGTAATGTATAATATATATGTATATAACGCAAAGCATCTAATTATTGAAGTAAATCCGGGCATACAGTTATATGTACACACTACACATCCGGTCGTGTCCTGTCCAAAAGTTGAGCTTGGCCCAACTCTGAAAATTTATCGGTTAATATTGTGGTTATAACTTATAGTGAGTGATAGCATGATCACAACGGCCAATCAGAATACGAATATATGTCCATAACACAACGAACGACGTAACTGTTCAAGCAATAATTATATATATTTCAGATCCATTATAAATCAATGAGTTAAGGATGTTACACGTTGTAAGTGATATTCATGATAAATAATTATTTATTTTGTGTAAGTATAAGGAAATATGACGAGGAACATTGGAAATTGGGTATTACCTTTATACTTAAAATCTACATGAATATTTAATACCAAACTACCAATTGGCCAAAATAATAATTTTATTTTATACTTAATTAATAGGTATATGAATATGAGCGTAACTAGGGTTTAATAGTTACAAGGGCAAGAGTTCAAGAAAACCAACGTTAAAAATAACTTGAAGGCTAATTGAAGCTAAAAACTAAAACCTTGTAGAGGGTTAAATACAAATACAAGGGGTCTAAGCTCCCCTAGTTACGCCGATGTATATGAAATAGTATTTTATTGGTTATACTACATTATAACTGTTTTAATATTTGAACGGGTCATACAGTAAATCTGTCAAGTCAACTATCAAGTGGTCACGGAATACGAGTAGGTATAAAATACGTATCGAGTTCCAAATTTTCAATAGAAACGTATAAATTAAATTATAGATGTTGGTGATACTTTTTTTCCATTTTATGCGACCGATCCTATAATTCTGGAATGTTATCACCCGCTACAATACTCGGTCGCATAATTCATTTCATAATCCATAAACAACAGTGTGATATTACAACGCGGAATAATGGATAACATTATATACACATCACGGCCTCAACACCAACGCACAATCTATTCACATATTATAATACAATCTATAATATGATGCCGAGGGTGGTGTAACGATAATAATAAGTATAATAACATTACAACTACATTTTATGTCGGTATGTATTATACATTTATATTATATAATATACGTTCGGTGTCAACAAATTCGTAATACTAATTCCGCGATAACTAGTGAGTACGTAAGTTGTTGGCGGTGCAACGATAATAAGACAACCCATAATAACATTATAATTTATGCCGAACACCGGTAGCTGTCGGCGGGCGGATCGCCGCGAGAGTGGTGGGAAATGACAATACATTTCTGTTGAGTGGCTTTTGTCGATCGAATTATGTGGAATTATTATATTATCTGGTATTTTGTTGTACACGTGTCCACGTTCATTGAAATCGTATTTTCAGTTAATTTCAAAGGTATGGATATTGTAATACACGCGCACACGGAACACTATAACATAACGAGTGGAGCGATAGATATGACGACATCCCATGATCAGTGGCCGAACGAACTTAAAATAATCCGTATATAATCCAAAATAGTATATCGGGCCCCCAAACTAATATTCAATTACATTTTAATAAGTAAAAATGTTTAGTAATTTAAATTTGCAAATACTATAATATTTAATTACCAATATTTCTATTGATATAATATAGCTTTATATCGTGTTTTAACGAAAAGAAAAGATGATTTTCAAACGGCACAATATGTTTTTGTTTTCAACCACGAGACATGAAATAAAAGTTCTGATCGTTAAGTCGTATTGATTTATGAAATAATTAAGTTGGTAATAATTTATTATCAAACAGATGTACAAAAATGATGAATGCTTTAAAATTGCATTCTTTGTTGTTTATATTTTAAATTGTATCACCTGCTTATACTATAAGTATACGTGGGTACACTGTAGAGTGTAGATTTATCATAAAGTATAGGTACCAGGTGATTCATTTAACGTAAAACACTCAGTGAGAGGTTTGGAGAGATGATTCGGCCTCGCTTTGACTTAAAATTATTTGAATAATTGTATGGGAAAGTGGTCCGCCGAGATCCAAGGACAGCCTATATTAGTGCTGATGATTATGACCTCATATTTTAATCATAAATGTCATGTATAGAATGGATTAATGATACAATTTAACTGTTATGCAAAGAGTTTTAATCAAGAAAGGTACCTATTTACAACTTACTAGGTAAAAATTAAAAAAAAGTCAAAAATAAATGACATGACTTATGATGGATACGTTTTTGTTAATTAGTAAAAGTACCTTTAAAAGCATTTACCATTATTAAACCGTAAGTAATTATTAATTCTTTATATCTTTTGAACCCGTATTTATTTGTATTCAGCATAAACTTCGTTTACATTGTTTTTTGAAAGTAATAAATTTAGTATCAGCTAATAGTTTTTTTTGGATAAACAATAATGATCATAATTTTTAAAAGTTTGTGCAATACATTTTTGTTGAAAATTATGGTTTATAAATTTATAATATTTTAAATAGACCATTATATAAAAGTTCTTTTATTATTTTGTTTATAAAACTTTAAACTTGTACCCAAAGGCATTCAGAATCTTTGGTCGGTTGGTATTGTTTCAAAACATTAAGTATTTAAGTAGAACCGTAGAGGTTTTGGTTTATATTATAAAGTATACATTGTTCTATACTTAGTATTAGCCACTAGGTTTGTTTTCTTTAAGAAATTAAATATATTAAAACAAATTGTATCGATGGTGAAATACGTATACGAGTATGTATACATAATATTATAATTCTACATAGAATTATTTACCAAAAAGGTTTTGTTAAGATATGCACTGTCCAACTTTTAATTTCCACCACCAAAATATAACAGTTGTTCAATATTTTTATAAATATTGTACGTTTCTCATCAAAAAATGTTTGTAAACAAATATTATTTTGATAATTGAATTTATATTTATATAATCTTACAATAATGGTATAATTTATTGGAACATAACAAAAAAAAAATATATATATTTACATATTACAAACTGAATCACAGACATTTTGAACAGTGTTCGCAAATGATGTGTACGCTTTTAGTTTTCCATAATATGGAATACATATACATTATAGATAATATATAAGATTCATAATTAAGAATATTTTACTGACGTTCTTATCATAATAACAATTTGACATAATATTTTATGTTTAAAATAAGTAGAAAACGGACGAGTACACAATAACAATAATTATGTTTGTCGATATGCAGGTACATAAACGGTATATAAGCTAAATATCATATATATAGGTACCTAGGTATGTCGTGTATAGATTATAAATAAATGGTAATAATAATATTGTTTTATTTCATAATATATACCTAATTGTAAAGATCCAACACAACACATAAATTATTTTTGCGTTAAGTAGTAAATAACTTCCATGGGGGATAAAAACAATAATAATAATAATAATAATAATAAACTTGGAATACTCTACATACTTGCTATAATTTAATAGGGTTTTTTATTTACACAAATATAAACGGTTAAGCATTACATTTTTAGTTAATTCTTAATTTCTTTTGTTCTTTTTTGTTCATATCGACAGAGAAGTAGTGACAAAAATAATACAATATATTTATCAGTTATCACCATGGCAACGTGCAATAATTCTGTGTTTTTAATTTTAAGTAAGTAATAATAACAATTAATCCGTTGCGATTGATATAATTTTAATTTATAATAACATTATACAAACAAATCAAAAAAATAATACTTAGATAAAACACATGGTGATTCTATCCTTAACACGTTTTATGTAAATCATTATTATGAGATAGGGCAATTAAAACAAACATAAAATAATACCGTAAGTGGTAAAAAATGTCTTGTAGCGTGTACATGGAATATGAAATTTTCTAGTAGATAAACTTAAATTTATTTATATTCTGCGTATTGATCGTAACTTATAAGCTTAAATCATTATTAACTTAGAGGTAGGTATAATCTAAAACTTGTGAGGCAATACTAACACAAAAAAATGTTTTGATGAACTCGACTCGAGTTAGCATAAATTGTATGCAAAAACATGTGTATTATAATAATATATTCACGTTTGAATAAAGAAATTTGTTCTGCGTTGAAAAGAGAGCATCGATTTCAAATTAAAATAATAATAATAATAATAATAATAAAAAAAAACTAAAAATATGGAATGTAGAAGAAATGTGATTCGAGACTTAAAAAGTCAAATTACATTTGAAAAGGAACTCATGCCAAAATTAAAATTAATAACATTATTGTAATGAATTGTTTGTTCTTTTAACAAGCGGCGGAATAACATTAATACAATATCGTCAATATTGAGATTCGGCAAAGACAAGATTAGGAAGATGGAGGAGAAGGAGGAGAAAGAGAAGGACGACGAAGAAAAGCCGTTGATAAACATCTCTTGGGTATTATGTATATAAGGTTTGGCTGTGACAGAGAGTGATTAAATACAAATAGCGAGAAGACGTATTAAGCACTAATAATAATAATAATAATGATAATAATATTATTATCATAATTTTTCTATGTTTGTTGGTTGTTTTCTTTTGTTTTTTTATGTGTGTTTATAAAATATACATTCCGCCAGACTAAATTGATGCTGCATCCGGTCAGATGCCATGTGGACTGGCGTGTTGTTGTCGAGTCAATGGTGCCGAGTGAGCCAGTCACGTTTCGGCGAACAGTGCAGTGCTGCTGTCGTTGTCTTCCAAGTGTATGTCACCCTGCGGCCGCAATAACTTCACGTAACCCGAATGTTGTCTTTGCTTTCGTTTAACCTATATTACAGACGACAAAAATTACAATAAGTTAGCGACAATTATTGTGTAGATATATTGTACACTATTCGAAGGGTTCAGTAGGCCGGACACTCACCGGAGTGTTTATTTTATAACAAAATTGAATACGTGATAATCGATTATCAAAAGTCGAAATAAAAAATAGCGTAAGTACTTAGTATTAGAAAAATCGTAGGCGTTCTAAGGAACGCAACCGCAAGATAAAATAAATCTGTCTGTAAAGATTGGGCGGTGGAAGGATGGTTGGCGCAGTGGATCGGTTCATCGTGGCTTTCGGGCTGATAAAGTATTTACCTATACTTAAATTTTTGTTTATCGCAATGTTTTGGAACGGCATAAGGATACCGACCAACCGGCGTGTTTGTCTCTGGTTGGAAAGCTACGGAAACTTCTTTTCCCCGGGGCGAACTTGTACAGTTTTGTACATCGTTTCACAGACACGTGCTCGCTTATCGATAATAACATGAGATTGCAGGCGGAGGGTAGGGCGATTTGGGGAATATCATCTGCATGACCTGAAAAGTTCTTCTTCTCTCTCTCTCTCAAAAAAAGAGAAAAGCGAAAGAAAATTACTAGAATTTTATTTCGTACGGGCGATTGCGAACTGATGGCCGAGCTAAACTTCCGAAGACAGTATGGAAATGATGGATTACGACTAGGAAATACTATAACTATATCACTTGTAAAAACGTGTGGGGAGGGGGTAGAGTATTCAGTATTGGATGGTGGGTAAAAGTTCGATATAATTTTGAGCGTGAGCATCTGCGCCGGACGGCAAATATAATATTAATAACGTTTACGGTGACCACCGATACTCACCATTATTACAGACAACACGACCAAGCCGGAAGCGAACATGGCCAAGGCTAGGTAACCGAACAGAGTGGCGTCGGCCTTGATGCCGGTTGGCTGGACGACCGGATCGCGGCGGACGGACACTGCTGCGGCCAAGCTGTCCAGTTCGTTGTCCACCGACGTCCGACGTTTTTCGGCCGGCGTCAAGTTGTGGCATTCGCCAGTGTCCGAGTTGCAGCTGCAGCAATCGTCATGCGGACGCGGTCCGCAACACGACACGCACTGGGTGTTCTTCCGGTCAAGGTGCAGCGGGAACATGCAGGCCGAACAGCTAAACGGGCCGGGTCCGTTGCAAGCGCGACACGACGCGTGGCACGGCTTGCACAGCTGCGTGGGCGGGTCGTAGTACTGAGAACCCGAACACTCCGAGCACAGGCCGTCCTCGAGCATGAAGTGCGGTGGACACGACGTACACTGCAGCGGGCCTTCACCTGCAAAATGCGGCATCGTTATTTATATTTTATGAATATTATTAAAATATTTGTGTACATTCGTTTTATCGTCCAAATTGTTTATTGCAATAACACGAAATTAGTAGTATTATCAACATTTCGAAGTGAATTATATAGATACAAATTAACATTTTGATTTTAGAGATTCTGAGTGAAGCGATAAATGTATTTTTCTATAGACAGTATACATTTTTTTAATATGTAATCATGTTTTTATTTTTAAAATCGGCGATACATATTATTGTCTTCTGAATTGGCATTTTTTTAATATTTCAGTAAACCACATTATTCCAAATTTGAAAGTGTTCCTATAAGAAGTTTAGTAATATATAATATAATAAAAGCGCTAGAGGAAAATAATTATCGAATTATCGACCAACTATCTAGAATATAATTTGTGAATCACATTTTTCTTTTTCCGAGTTTTTCAAGTATTGCTGAGGTAAAGCGAAGCTATTGGATAGAACACACGATACTATAATTATAGTTATTAATTATAACGGGCAGTGACAATCGCAAACGTTTAACTTACCCTTGCAAGTCTTGCAGTAGTGGTGGCATTTCTGACAACCGAAGTCCGACATGAAAAAACCTTGCGGACACTCGGGATGACATTCACCGGCGGCCAACTGCCATCCGCGTGGACAACTGACGCACTGGTCCCTGCGGGGTCCGCTACACGTCATACAACTCAAATAGCATTTGGCGCACGAGCCCACGTCGCTATAATATCTGCAAATATATTGTAAACCCACTCATTGTTATACAAGTTATTACACGATTAATAGTAAATAAATTGTTCAACGGATCGTGCGATCTGTCCGTCGTATATATAGGTGCTACAAATGCGGAATTATCCGAAAATCGTGTCATACGACTAAAACGTAGCTAAATACGTGGTGTCTCCACCCATTCGACTGCAAGTTACTCACACTTGATTCATGATTGTGTAAAAGTTTTTTATTTTTTAATATTCGATATTTTGTATTAAAAAATATAGAACTATTATCGAAAGCAATTGAAAATAATTTGAAATATATTTACTTAAAAATTGAATATAATATTAAAACGATAAATTTTTTACTATACTAACGTAGTTTTACAGTTTGTTAAAACTGCAGAATGAATTTTTTTGTTTTTATTAGATACATAGAAACCGACACGTAAAATTTGTAACGTAGTCGTGCATCGCACACCGTATAAACACAGTAAAATTAATTGAAATATTATGTACGTACCCTGGGGCACACGTCGTACGACATTGGCCGGTTTGCAAAAGCAACGGCGAGTGACACATTGTACAGTTGGTGCGCGACACGCATTCGATGCACGGATGCGGACACGGTTGGCACGTCGCGTAGTTGCCGAAACGCAAGTCCGGGTAGAACCCGGGCGAACACTGTTCCACGCACGATCCCGGAGCCTGGAACATGGTTGGCGAACGACAAGACAAACAGTTTTCGTTGGAGAAGTCGCTGCAAGTTTCACACGACTCGTGACACTGCTGACATTGCGTTCCAGTCCAAAACTGACCTGCTTTGGTGATTTTAAGAGATTAAAAAAAAAAACCAAACATTGAAGTCTTACGATCGTACGAGTCGAGGCAAGGACAGAGATAGGAGGATACGGCAAGGAGTCCGAAATCAACATATTTTTTTTTATAGCGAACTAAACACCACGTTTCACAATTTTCTCACCTGATTGACATTGTTGACTGCCGGTTTTTAAACATCGGCCCTTCTTGTTCAACGTGAAACCTTGGTCGCAGGAGTGACATTCGGTTAAATTGCAAGAGACGCAGCCTACGGGACACTCCAAACATTCATGACGTTTCTGGTGCGGGTAATAAAAGTCTGGGCATTTTGAATGACACGTGCCTTTGAGTTCGAAATAACCCGACTTGCACGTAATACATTGGTCGGCATTCGGTCCAGTACACGACTCGCATTTGGCATCGCACGACCCACATCTGAAATTATTTTTAAGACACAATTATTAATCACGAAAGTATTTTTATAAATGCTTACATGAATAATATGACGGCACGTGGACAGATGAAAATTAAATTTAAATGCTCACTCATTGTTAAAATAATAATGGTGTCAAAAAATAATTTATAATTGGAAATATAGGATAATTGAAGGGAGATGCATAACTGTTATTGTATAAAAATTTAACGGTTCGATTACTGAACTGAAAAAAAAAATGAAAACGGGAAGCAATATTGCAAAAAATACTTTAAATGAAGTTTATTTTGAAGTATTCAAATGCATAATACATTGGTGGTTTTTTAATCGTATTTCAGAATTGCTTAAATTATTATAAAATAAATTAAATTCATTGTTATATTATATAAATTATTAAATAAAAGTATAATATTTGTTTAAAAAGTCATTGTTATACTTTGGTATCATTATTTGTTCGAAATATGTTCATTCTCATCCGCACATATATAAATAAATATTACTCGTAAAATTATATATTTGTCATTTCAACAATACCAATAATAATGGTATTTAAATATTTTGCAATGAAAGTACTTATAAACTTTTACAGAAATACTTTATAAAACTGAGTTGAGGAGTAGGTATCAGGTTGGTAAATTGCGTTTTCGAAAAAGATCGTAGTCGTATACTATATATGAATGGCGGCCAGGGTATTTTTGAAACAAGTAAATTGCGCTCGGGATATTCAGTTTATTTCCAGTCGGAAAAACGTTTTAAAGATAAGTAACAATCTACGACGATATGGATAATATGTAGTTCACTAATCTAATATTATTATAGCAGTCAGTGCTATATTTTTTTTAAATAAACTACAAACCCTTCAGCATTTTTAACCATAAGAATGTTATAATAAAATTATATTACCAGTTCTATTAGTCTGAAAATGGAAAGGAAAATATTGATTTGTAAAAATATCCCTTAATTTACGTATGAATAAAAAATATTTAGACCACAATTTACATATTATTATTATTATATATATAACATGTACCTACCTGGGTTGTAATTTACATAATTTGTATAAAATATACCCGGGTTGAACAAAATTAAAAACGAGACGCATTTCTGTGGGTATGTATATAAGTATATATAATGTCGTCTTACCGGTAATCGTTGGTCTCGTATGTGTTGACAGGACAGTTTGCGTAACACTGATTATCGTGGAGTACCAGGTGATGTTCACAACTAGTACAATGGTCCGGACGACCTTCGCAGCTCCCACAGTTTGGACCGCAAGCGACGCAAGTGCCTTCTTCCGTATCTATATAAGTGACAAAAGACGAGACGGGTTAGCAAATCGGCCGCATAGTTTGAATACACATATTAATATATTGTATTGTTAGCCAGACAAATGCTTTCGGGACACGTAGAAAATAATTACTTTCAAAGTATCCATCCGGGCATTGTTGCAAACAAACGGCTAAATCTGTAACCCTCAGGTGAGCGGGAGCGCATGTTAAACAGCTATCTTGTCCGGCTCCGGCACAGGTTTCGCATGATTCGTGGCAGGGCCAGCACACACCGCCCTTATTCGGGAAACTGCGGGGCGGACAACGACTGACGCAAGTGCTGAAAACGAACGAAATGATGACGTATTTGTAAACATATTGATAACTATGGAGTTTGGATATACTCATGCGAATTAAAATTAAAATAAATATATATTTTTTAAATAGATATACAATCTCTTTCGCCGAGAAAAACGCCGTTTCCGTTCTTGATTAAGTGAGGTATATTATTGCAGGGATACACGTTCGGATGGGCATCTGGGACGGGTGTATTTATATTATACTTGAAAGAAATGATAAATGATCACATCTGTAAAACGATTTTTAGTGGTAAGGAACCAAAAAAATGGTTGAGATTTTCTTAAAAACAGGTGTCAGGTGAGCAATAAATTTCGCCGTTTATTGAAATGCGTTATTTTTTAAATTGCCAGGAAAATCTAATCATTACTCTCGTCTCTTAGCTCACGAGTTTAATATATTATGTTCAATATCCAACCTAAAGAAACTTTTGGATAATTTTTATTCTTTCAAATAATGTTTTTTTTGTATGGGAGAACGAGAAAAAATATCATTCATTGTAAATAGCTCCCACGCTCCATCCAGAATCTAAAAGCAGACACGACTGTCCGTTAAGGAGAAAGATATACGTCATGTGGCAAATAATCAATATTCAATTTGTTTTGTAAATTCAAGAATTTGTCTTGGTTTTTATTTTTAGAAAAACGTAATAAAACAAAAGGGAAAGAGTTACAATAAGAAGAATTCAATGTGTTAAAACGTATTTTGAGTAAGTTTTAATCTTAGAAATAAATTATAAATTAATAAGTTACAAAGCACTTATTTGAAAATCACCTTAATGTCAACAGGTATTAATTAGTTCAAAATTTCTATATTCTAAAATAACTCATTACGCGTAAATATATTAATTTATATTTTAATAGTTGCACTATCACGTAGTTTTGGTGTTTAACTTAAAAGGATAAGAATAAATAAAATCCTAAATTTTTTAAAAATAATTTGAACTGTATTTTACTTCCATATTTACAATTATAATTTATTAATATATTTTAATAAATAAATTAATAATAAAGGAAAACGAAGTTTCAAATTGAGTATTTATTATCTCAAGTACAACTGATTAAATTCAAAACTACTATCAACTATGCAAAACGTAATACTAAAATATTAAATAATCAATTAAACGAGAGTGTTTGAAACAAGAAGTGATTATATTAATGCAAATTAACCAGTACAATTTCCTTGTAGGAAAATCAATTTTTTTATCTGTTAGAAAATCTGAATATTTAAACATTAAAATTTAAAACCCTTCGAGTTTTTTAAGTTCAATCACGTTATAGAAGAAGCAAGTACACTTTTATTATATTACACTTGTAATAATAATTTCACAGACTACATTAAAACCAATTTTATTATTAGTTTAAGGGTTGTATGATAACTATTTATTTATATTAGTTTGTTTTGCATTATTTTTATTAACTTTCATTATATTCGGAAATTCAATGAATAATATTAAAATAAAATATGAATAAAAATTACATTATTAAATATGTACGCACCGCAGGGTCGACACGGAGTAGTATCAATGTAATGTAGGTGTATGCATAAACAACGAAACATATAGCAGTATATAAAATATATACTATTAAAAAAATATATTTGTATTTTATAAATAACTAACTTTGTCCTATTAACGTATTTATGTATGGTTTGTCAAATTTGAAATTTAAATGTGGTCAATTCCACTAAGGTATGATATCAACATTTTTCAAACATGGTCTATTGACAAAAAAAAAAACGTTCTTGACTTCAGGATATCATTAGTTTGATATTAATATATAATAATAATAATAATATCACGATCATTTTTTTCCTTCTCTGAAAGTTTAATAAAAATAATTGGCAAATAAATATACTGAACTCTATGTATGGAAATCATTCCAATTGTTATTATTTTAATAGATAGTATATATATTATGTACATTGAACATACAGCAAAGCTCATTAAAAGTAAATTTGATGTCAAAAGAAATTTTCAGACGAGAGGGACATCGTCGGTTCGATAAATATATTAATAGCAGAATGCGATGCAAAATTTATATTTCGTTTATAATGGTTGTGACGTTGCCTTAAAGTTAACATTTCAAGACTGAGTATTATTTCCAACCCTATGTAAACGCCCACAAACGTTTTGAATTACACGCGTAAAATATATAAAATGTCTAATAACAACCAAGAAAAAAAACACAGCGTAAGGAATAAAATATTTTTTAGAAATATAATAAATATATAACAAACGCTGCGAGGTAAGTATTAGTACCTATATATAAAAAAAAGAATCGGTTTTAAACAGAATACGGCACGCGTATAAACATAATATTGAGATTTCAATAATATGTTATCGAAACACAAAATTTGTTCGGAGACGAACAAATATTTTCGTCGACACGTATTTCGGTTATACAATGTTTAAATTCCAACAATGTGTACAGTACCTATTGCAGACGCGCAGCCAACAGGATAAATTAGGAGACGACGAGTTGCGAATGAAAAGTTCTGCTGTAGAGATAACAACGGTTGAACAACTGAGAAATCGCATTACGAAAGTCGCAAAACACAAATATACGCCGCGCCGCACGCACGAAACACTGTAATAATAGTGTTCCAAACACGGTTATGTTCATTAATACAACTTTGCATAGCTTTCGGAGGTGACCATGTAGAACATTTAATGTGAAGGTAATGCATGAAATTTAAAACTTTCTACTTAGTTATTTATTTATTATTATTATTTTTTCCCCTTTTTCGATTTTTTTTTTACTTCGCAAGTTTTTTGTTTTTTTTTTTTTTTTTTTATAAATTTGGGATTGACAGCTCCCTAAAAGTTTATTTATATTTTAGTTATAAAATTGTTCGGATAACATATTTTTTATTTTAAAATACTCTCACAACTTTTCATTTTATCCATTTATTTACACATTATATATTTATATTTATATAATATATATATATATATATATATATATATATATGTGCCCACAACACAACATTTCCAAAGTTCTCTAATTTTATAGTGGTGTTTGTTTTTTTTTTTTTTGGAATGCGAATGTTTAAAATATTTACTACACTACGGCCAACTTATAGAAATAGTATATTATGTGCTTCTATTTTCCGTTCGAAATATAGTTTAAATCGCGTATGCGTGCGTTGTACCATTGTATATATATATTTTATTATAGCCGTTAGGTGCGCATACCTAACTTTGTTTAATGCCAATGATCGAATTTTGTTTATTATTATTTCACGGAGGTTGCATGGCAAAAATACATTGCCGTAACAGTGTAACACTATAATAATACGTACAAGCAAGCGTAAAACCAGCGCGTCTGTTTTATTGTGTTTACGAGTTTACCTTCATTCCAGTAGGGTTTTTTGCGTGGTCGTATTTATATATATGTACGGTATAAAAATGTGTTTACTTTGTTTGTTTGTAAGAGAATGCATAAAATATAAACCTTAAAAGATGACTGAGTATTATGGACATTTCTTCTTTAATATTGAACTGAAGACATAGGTATACATAGCTACACTATATAGAGATATAATATGTATATATATATATATATATATATATATATATATATATATATGTGTGTGTGTGTGTGTGTGTGTGTGTGTGTGTGTGTGTTTGTTTGTGTGTATTAATGAGTAAAGTTCACGTTTTAATAAAAACTATAGGTAGGTAGGTAGGCACATAACTTACAAAGACAATGTGGTTAATATTGTGATTCATGATCGGTTTTATAATATGTTTTATACTCGCGATGAATGATTGAGAGTATTAAATAAATAAAATAAGTTGTGCGCGCGTATAATATGTAAAGGTCAACCGCGTGATACTATAGCGCGATTTCAATGGATTCATTATGAGAATAATTTATACGGTACGTTTCTATCGCGATTTGAATTCGCTTTTATTCAACATATTGTTTATTCGGTCGTCGAAACCAAATGACTAGCAGAATGATCATAAATAATTATTTCTAAGTGTTGAGGAACTAAATTTCTCTCCGTGTATTATACAAGAACGCAGGCGTCTATATACATAATATATAACACGCACAGGTATATAACTCGATTACAACATTACGGCATCGGTGTTACACGACAAATCGGTTAGCACGACCGAATTCATGACATTTATGCACGAGTATAGGTACACAGCGTTGAAATTATTTCAATATTTTATTCGCATACGCGGCAGATATAAAATATGATCGCACGCAGCGAGATCAACGATTATTATTGATTTTCGACGGTTTCTCGGATAGTAATCGATAATAATCATTGCGGGCACCCGTTGCTGCATGCACCTTGTATTATAATTCCATGTCGTTACTCGTTAAATAACCGTTACAGCTATACCGAATTAGCACACACAAATACCGAACGTCGTGTAATAATATTATATTGTTGTCATAAACGTTACGTCACATATTGTCGTGTTGGCGCGCATATATACACTCGTGATACGATAATAATATATTCTCATAAAATATGAAAATACAATATTTCACGTTTGTTGTTAAACAGAAAACGCCCATCTGCCAGTTGGTTTACATGACATTTAAACAATATAATAATATTATTATAAATGCATTACAATAATACAACTATACACGGCAATATATTATAATATGATAACGTAGATATATGTTTATAGTCTTACTTGTCGAGCTTAAAGTTTCGGCAGCCGACGCATTGCGTGGGACCTTTACCATAACATCCAAAAGCGTCGCACTCGGGGTCGCAATCGTGCAAAATCGTCTGTCCGTCGATCGGCCTTTCGGCAGGGGTGGTCTGCGAGTTCGAACGCGTGCTGGTGAGCGACGTGACTGACGTCTGCACATTTATAACATATAAAACAAACACACAAAACAATGCGCAACATTAGTCTTTATATATGTATATTACACGGTTGCAGATGTGTATAGTATACTGCAATTTCAGAGAAATTTCACCGAAAATGTATCAAGAAAAAAAAAACAATGGGTTTTTCATTAGGTAACGGAAGTTGGCGTATGTTTCTGTTGTTTTTGCGCACACAGAGATCAATTCAATTGCAATAAAATGAAAATAAAAAAAAGAAGGTCTTTGAGGAATCAAATGTCATTTAATCCACGCCAGGATTCTTCGGATTGGCTTTTCGTCGCCGTCGGGGGGTCGTTAATACAAAAGATATTGATCCCGAGCTTAAGGACAAGTGCGTTACGTCAGTGTTTTCAAAATGGGAACGTGGGTGCGGATGATGGCAGAGTAACTGTCGGGAATGAATGAGATAATTTGAGACGTTTGGAATTATTTCAACGTTTTACATAATAAAATAGGTTAAGTGTATTGTGTGTATGCGTAGAGAAAGGGGGAGGAGGATATACTGGAATAACGAATGATCAGGATAAGTATAGACGAATATTCGTCAGGTTTAACCATCAATAGCTCGATTTTATCGCCCGACTTCGACACTTTTAAAGTGTTTTTTTTTTTCAAAAAGAATGTCGAAATGAGGAAATAGAGTTGAACATTTACCATATGTATTTACATTTTTTTACGATATGTACGTCATACGTGTCATGCAATATCATTATTATTATTTATCAGCACTCGTATGTCACGAGGACGTATCGAGGGTGTTGTATTATTAATTATTTTAGTATAATGTGTTACCTAGGCTGTAGTTAATAATATAAATATATAATGTTTGTTTATAATACTTTAACTTATAATAACCCAGTTAATTAATTTCAGAACCGAGCCTATGTATCCTCCAAACAAAAATATTCGAATAGAGTGATATGTATATAATATGTATTACTTCTCTGTCTTAACATTTAAATATGTACACTGTATCTGAGTAAATTAAACCGAGTATGTATAGAAAAAAATAATTTCTTTTTCCAGCAGAACCCCCTTTATGGTCTTATAAATTATTGAATGGGTTGATGAATAAATTCGTCACAAGAACCGCACAGTCCATTTGTAAAGTCAATATAGGTCTGTATATTTATGTCACGGGTGTTTTATATTAAAAAGTATCTTTTTTAATAAATTGCACAAGAGAAAAATAATAAATTGAAACTTCCGATATTACTTATAAATTTTTTTGGATTATAAGACTGTGTTGTTTTAAAACTCCGTTAACCGATGGCGCACATTTTGCATATTTTACCTTAAATTTGATAAACTGTTAAAACAAATATTTTTTAAAAATGCCACGCATGAGTGAGTATTACCTGTGTAGTGGTAAAATTTGTTTTTATCACAATATTGTTTATAGCTATCTATCATTTCCCGGGGATCGAGCGTCAGAGTAGGAGTATAAAGTCATCTATATTATTTGCAGGTTCCATGAAGGAATAGACAGTTTCATATGCCAAACTGCCATTATTTGGAATTTAGAATTTATTGTAGGTATTTACATGATATATAATATGGGTAGGTATTTGGAAAATCCAAGGAAAACTTTGTAGGTGTAAATATCTAAAATGCGCTGTATGACGAGTTTTCAGTATAATATAATGTAATGTAAAAATGCTTAAGTATTATCGACATAAACCTAGTAATATAGTAGGTATACAAAATTAAGTTCGTTCATTAGCCGACGACAAATATATGAATATATTTTGTAACGTGACCGTAATGCGGACATGTGCTCGATGTTACTGTATAATTTTGTTTGCGATACACTCGATTCCAGTATTCCAATGAGCACATCAATATTTTCGAAAATTAATAAAAAAAACAAAACGTTTCCGTATATTAATCAAGCGATTAATAGACGTTATATTCACTGACGGTTTGAATTATTTTTATTTGCACACGTATTTTTTGATTCTCATTATGATTGTAATCGCTCTAATTAAAATGTTAAAGCTCATTAGGCAAATCCTATAGAAATTACGAAAAATTATTTTCGTCAAATCAGTGAAAATTACATTCTTACACTATTTTCGATTACCTACGATGGCACAAATTACACACCCTCATTCTGGTCTAAACCACAAGCTCCTCTTATTATACGATTCTCAACGTGCAATTTTTAGAGCGTTTTTGGAGTCGTGAGCAAAAAACGGGGATATCTCACCTCGATGTCACTGCCGGCGGCGAACACATCGGGCAGGTTGCGGAAACCGGCCTGCGACAATATTTCGGCGATGCTCGAGTGGTAAATGGACGGGGAGCCGGACACTTGTCCGTTGCCGTTGACGATGCCGCCACCGAGCTGAGCGTACGGGAAACCGGCGGTGGAGGCCTTGGGCGGCGGCGGTTGGAGCAGCAGTTGCTGTTGCTGTTGCTGCGATATGGCGAACGGCGGTGACGGTTGCGAGTGCGGCGTCCGCAGTCGTATCGGGTTGGTGGCCGTCCCGTAGAATATCAGCTGCCACTTTTTTAGTATGCCGGGCTGGTTGACGTGACGGTTGCCGCCGTTGTGCACGGTCATCGTCCACGTGCCGTCCACCTTTTCGCCCCAGAAGTGCACGGACAGGAACGGCCAATCGTCGAAGTTTGAGCTGACCACGTCCCGCGGCCGTTCGAACAGTAGCGTGGACGTGGTGCCCAGTGGCGAGGTGAGGTCGATGCGCAGGTTGCCGCGCGGGAAGAACCGCAACGATATCTTGCACTGCACGTGCTCGGCGAATCGCACCTCGTTCAGGCTGCCCACGCACCCGCCAACCTCCATGGTAACGGTCATCGTGCTGCCCGGAGTCGGGTCGATTTGCCTGCAAAAATTAATTAAAATATATAATACATGTATAGTGTATACGCATAAGGTATATAGACAATACGATACTACGGTCATCCGATATAGTATATAATTATGATTTAGTGCATTACAAATTGATAAAATGTACATTCAAATCTCAAATATTCAGTTATCATGTATTATATTATAGTGCGACTGGCGTTCTCGTGAATTTACTCCTTTTTAAACTCAGCACTGCAGATTTTTAACACGGTCGTTTGGGTCGTTTTTTGATCAAATATAAAATGCGGGTCTAAATTATACTCAATCATGTATAATAGTAATAATTATTTTATTTTCTGTAACAAAATGGTAACCCTATACAAACGAAATACCACAAACCACCTGTGAGCACCCCTTAAAAATTTAAAAATTGGAATTTCGGAGCACATTCTTGGGTATATATAACTTATTATTTATCTATACGACTGTGGATTGCCTACGCATACATACACAAACATTGCCTTTTTATATATTCACTACAATGTTACTGTCTACTACCCGATGTTACATTTTAATAATATGTATATAAAACATATCTGTTGAATACAGTTTTAGTGCTTAACAATATTTTCAGTTACAATTATTGTACATACCTATTTAGAGAACACCACAAGCCATAAAAAAGTTATGTTTAAATGAATCAAATCGATTGTATTCAATTCGAAATGCATAAAATAACCTAAATAACCCTATACCCAATATAACATCTATAAACCACATGTCGGTAGAACTGTAGAAGGAAACCAAAGAGGTTCTATACAGGATTTGTTTTTGATTTTTTTTTTTTTTAAAGGGATTACTCGACTTTAAATAGTAACTCTGTTAAAGAGCTTCGTTGAATTTGATTCTGAGTGATGACTGCAGATAACTAGAAATGAATAAATGTGAATAAATATTATTAAATTGTAGGCCAGTGGTTCTTAGATCTTTTGTGTTGCGCACAGTCCTGTTCAAATATACGTTTGGAAGACGCGGGAGTTTATTAATTAATAATAAATTACGATTAAAATATTTGGTTTGACAGGGTATAAAAAGGCAAGGTAGAATAACAAAAGCCCGTAAGCAAATACAACTCAAACATTAAAATTGAAAAACGAACTGAACATAAAATTTAATATTGGGTGTAACACCATAATATGATATGCGCACATATAGCTGTTATACCGTTGGTATGACAAAATATTTTTCAAACAATTCTTTTACGCATTTTTTTATATTGACGATAAATGTAATACACGCATATTATATTAATTACTAAATTAATTTCAATAAATCAAATATTCAACGATAGACTTATGAAAGAAAATTACATATTTTACTGAAGAATTTAAATTCTTAAACCAATCAGTTGATAAAATCTTTGAACATTATGATTTGAAAATTACTGAATTATAACTATCGGAAAGATAAAAAAATATACTAAATTAAAAATGATATTAAATTTTTGTACACTTGTATATTATACGGCTGGAAAAATTTCGAATATATATAACTTGACGGCAATTCATGATATGCCAAGGAAAAATTGAATGCATAGAATATCAACAATTTCATGATAAATAACAAGTACTATTTATTAACCAGGGTGTAAATTCATGACGTACTTATTTCAATTAGATATTTAATTGGTTTTTTAAATATATTTTTAGAAAAAATGCTTTGATTTTCAATTTCTAAGGTGGTTTTTAGTAGAATATTGTATCCAGTTGGTACTTTGGTGGACTCAAAAGTAAATTTTTAGGAAATTAGATATTTAAATAAAAAATAACGCTTCTAGTTATTTTATACTTTTATAGCGATTCAAAAAATATTATTCGTAGGAACTTTTTGAATTCTATAAGTTATTATGTATATTAATGTTTATTATTCAAAATACAATTTTCAAAAAATTTATATTCATTTTAAACTGCTATTATACCACGAGTTTATTCACATCGTTCTAGTTAATAATATTATAACAATTATCATATTATAATATAACATGTGCTTTATTTTTGTCAAATATTAGTTTAATTTACCATATAACTAATCGGAAAATAAATTAATAATAGAAATGAAAATATATAATAAAATATCCATAGAAATATAGGCTGACTGCTTAATTCTTTATAAATCAATCAAAAATAATTTAAAATAATTTAAATACACACACATATATAGATCATTTTAGAATTTTACTATATTATTTGTGATACTATAATTTAAATAGGTTCTCTAAATTCCTATTGAATTTTGTTAAGCTTTTGTCAAAATATGCAACGATGGTATTGTACATTTGTATTCCATTAAAAAAGAAATATACATGCATCGTGATGTGTGTATAGCTTTTAGATGTGATGATAAAATATTAAGTTAAAACGTGACAACAATTTGAAATAAATTGATAACTGGTAAATATTAATATTTAAATGACGCTTATCACAGCAGTTATACCACAATACCACAGAACACAGAATAATAATAGTTATTCAGCGGGTACAAGTAGTCATAGTGTTGTAGCTTCATTCTATCATAAAAATTAAATATATCATATCCAAGGCCCAATACATTCTTTGAATAGAATTTCTTACCTATCAACTTAAACATCCGGTTGAAGAATAATAATAGTTAAATTATATAATTGTATTGGTATGATTCACATTTATTTGAGTTACTGACTAATATTATTTATTTCGGCATGAATGCCGTTACTCTATTATAATAAAATTTAGATTTTTAAAGATAATTATTTTAACTTAAAATTTGTATTTAAGTAATTAAATTATGTATTTATCATATTAGAAAAGAACGACATCAAAATATACGTTTTAATTTTTTGTTGCCGTGAACGATTTGGTCATTTTAGTAACCCTATGAAAATGTCCCATTCATGAAACGCCATTTTTAATGTCTTGTAATAGAATTCTACACCGAGCAGATATCAAGCTTAAATGCGCCTTTTGTATCGACTGTTGATATTGTGGCGTCCCCAAGTTCATTATGTTACTAAACATACACACGTCAACGACCATGATATTATAAATCGTCTTAAAGTTTCGTATAGAAAATAAAACAATTTAGGTACCTATATCCTCTTACAGCAGCTTTACGCACGGGCGGTCGATTATAATTCATATGGATAATATAGCATATAATAATTATATATTGCACGTAAGCACCTCCACATAGTTCATATTATATATAATAAATATTATACTTAATATGTGTACCGTTCGGTCACGGACGAGATGCTGACGTTAAATTATACATCATCGGGGTTCCTCGGGGAAATAAACACTTTTTTTCTTTTATCGTACGCTCCGAGAACAAGTCGGTCTCCTCGATTTTATTTATATTTTGTTTTTTAGCGACTGCGAGCTCACGTTTCACACACCCACACACACACAGGCGCGTATAGCTAATATACATCCTATATATATACATACATATATATATATATTATGTATATGTATACGTGTATAATATATATATATATATAAATGCATACATGTATATATATACATAATTTATATAAATATTATTATAAACACACACGTCCATCGCTATCGTTTATGTTTCTTATCGTCGCGGTGGTGCGTATAGTATCTACGTAGTTGTATAATGCATGTATAATATTATATAGGTTAAGTACTACGATATTACGTCGAACCAAATAATAACAAAACGGCAAGGTGAAAAAATATAAAAAACAATATCGGGTATACCCACCTTTCTTCGGCGATCTCTTGGGACTTGCATATGTGTTGTGGTGGCACCGTCGTCCACTGTTCGGCCAATGACACCATACCGCCCGCGTCCATCAGACCGTACCCGAATTTGTGACTCACTATAAAAATACGCAAAAACAAAAACGATATAATACAAATAATATATGTATACTATTACGGACAATACATAATAATATACACGAGTATATTTACGTCATACATTTATTTTACGCGAGCAGGTACCTACATACCTATAAGTATATGTCTCATTAATGTATAATGTATGCGACGCACATGTCCAACATGTTACGAACAGGCTTAGGGTTAATTGCATTCGATTCGGTTCGCGGTTTGCGGATCCCGTGAAACGTCACAGCAGCTAAATAGAATTTATTTTTTATTTTACATTTGTGGGTTTTTGAACGTTCGTAAAATCATGGCGATGGACATGAACTGTTTGAAAATAAAATATGCGGTTTTTTTTTCATTTTTTTAACGAATAATTGAAACATATACGAACAGCAATCGATTTCAATATTTTTATATTGTTTTCCATCGGGTAAAAATTTTTTTCAGTAATATTGGTACTATTATTATTATTATTATTATTATATCTGTTGGAATGTAATGTGTCTAATGTCTTATTGTATACGGCCGTAGTGTTACTACGTGTGAACGACATCATTTGAGTTCGAACACTCTGTACAAACACTACAACAAACACTTCGCGGAAACGAGCAAATTAATGATCCATCTCAAAATCAATTATGAGTTGAAATAAATATAGGAAATTGGAAAAGTAGACGTGCTGTCTTAAACAAATACGCATTTGTTCGTAAAACTGTAAATTATATTGACTCAGAAACTGTAACCCACATACAAAAATTAAATGTCTCTGACGAATAGTGCAATAGACACACACATGCACACACACTATATATATATATATCATATATGCTACTTGATAATAGAGTAAACGAATAGCATTTACCTACTACCCCTACCAGAGAGACAATTTAAAAAAAAAATAATAGAGATTTTTATCTATATCTGTGGATATTATTCTCTATGGCTATAATATAGTTTCATTGAAGAAAACTGGGTCATAAGATTTTATTTATACTTTCTCGATATAAGACACACTATTGACCGCGTTTTAGTTTTTCCGAGAAATTAATCGATTAGCATATAAAAATTTTAATCTGTGAATTCAGAATTACTCATATACTGAATACAATTATTCTTACAAGACGGTATAAATAATTCATCAGAACACACATGCGGTTAGAAAATACAGATTATGTTAAAGTGGAAACAAATCGTAGGGGAAAAATACAGATACTAAACATTTATAAGCGTAGGTATATACTATTTAAATATTTATAATACATAACATATTATATTAATTTAAATTTAATTAATAATCAAACAAATAAAATATTAATTGATTTTAATGTTAGGAAAATATTAAATATCTATGATTATACATAAGTATTTATATTCATGAAATAGCAATCAAATATATAATTTAAATATGAGAACTTAGGTATTCCATCTCTATTATAATAATATTATATATACAGTTAAGAATATATTTATCTATTATAATCGATTATTGATTTTTAATTCTGTTATAGGATCTATATCCTTATTACTTATATGTCATAAAATCAATGTAGACTTTTTAATATTTTTTAAATACAGTATAATGTCTAGAAATTAATTTTGTCAAAGAATAATTGTTGACGAGATATTGATGCACACATAAAACGCATTATACATTTTAAGTGCACTGTAAATAACATCACAATAGCGAAGGATAGGGTTAAATTAATAAAATGAAAGTATAAAAGGTAATTGGTTGACCTATATGTTTAGGTACACAGCTATACAAGTTTAGTTGTACTTCAATGTGCAGTTGTTTGTTTTTAATTAATTTGAAATGTTTATTCATGTAGATATTTCGCAGCAAAATAGATGTATTTGGATATAGAATATTACTTTTTTTGAATCTTTAATTTACGAACTGTAGGGATTTTAAAAAAAGAGGTTTGAGCTATGAAATATGTCATATTGGACATGCATGAATTAACACGTCACAAAAATTGACTATAATTTACAATAGTTCAGTAATTTCATATTTAGTATGAATAAATAACCTTTGTAGCCATGTAGGTATTTTAGTATTTGTTATCTATAAATATGTGAAATGACCAAAGAAAGTCGATTATTAGGACTGATGAGTAATGAATATAATTGTTTACAGCTGGTTAATGATGTTTATAGATTACAATTTTGTAATAATTTTAATTGATAATATTGTTAAAATAATTCTAAAGTTGTTACACGTAATAATGGTTAAAATTATTATTTAGATAAGTAATGGAATTGCTATGTTATTTTTACTAGTAACAGTTCATAATAAAGTCTCAAATGCAATTGCATGTTTAATCTATAAATATATTTATACGAGTTTATGCGATTATGGATATTTTAAAAGTTTTTTAAAATTATAAAAGATTTAACCCCCCAAAGACATTAAGTAATTGAAAAAATTAAAAAGTATTTATTCATATTATTACTAACGCTTATTAGTTCTTAAAAATCATAAATCGATTAATGATGGTATGATTCACCAAAATAACTAAATATACTAACCTATTATACAAAATCATAAAAAAATAAAGTACTGAAGTAAATTATAAATAATAACTAAACGGGAGTTGATAATTGTTAATAACAATACAGGAATTATGATAGTGATTAAACTGCGAAATGATTAAGCTTTTAATAATTACTTTAAATATGTTTGAAACATTTTTACTTAATTTTTTTAATTTTTGACCTACATTTCAATTTTCAAGCTAATAACATTGATTAAATATACGAGTGTTGAAATGTTCATAATTGAATAAAAAGTTTAAATATTTTGTTTTTGAAATTGCAGCTTCGTGGCTTTACTCAAGTAATTCATCAAAAGCGACATAATTATTTTATGCGTTAACATTTAGCTGTTGCCAAAAATTTATAATTATATTTATAGATAATTACCAAAGCTATCAAATACAAAAATTTAGTGTCAGAATGTAAACGAAATAAATATAATATATTATAAATAATATGTAAGTGTGTATGATAATTCATTAAATGCAATTGGACGAATGCCAAATTAAATGTTACTAAATTAAACATAATACAATCAACGATTTGAAAACAAATAAAATACAATAAAATCATAGTTTTTAAAACATTTTTGTTTTGAAAATAAACTTAAGCTGCAATAAAATTGTTATCGAAAAAAGAAAATGCTTTTAGTAGAGCATACGACGATATACATGACGTCATGCTTAAATTAATACATATAAATCCTTTTAGTTCATTGGATTAACTTAATAATGTATACTAATGGTATAAAAGTCATAGAAAAATGTAATTGTTTTGAATTGTTTTTTGTTTGGAAAAATATATGGTTGGCATAATTGTTTGTTTACGCCGTAGTTATGTAGAGCGTTAAATTGTTCAGGCAAAATTAATCAGAAAAAAAAATAAATAATAATAATAATAATAATAAATAATACTAATAATAAATCGGTTTTTGAAGATATATTGGAAATCTGAAAAAATACATATATATTTTTTAGCCTATCAACAAAAAGGGCGTTGGCTATATTACCCAAACCGAAGAAATATTATTTCGAAAACAGAATTCTCTTCGATGAGTTTATTGTGCACTGTCGGACAGTCACGTACACATGCCACGGGAGGCCGCCAACGACCAGTGGTCAAGCACAGAGTATAACTTTCCACCATTCCTCCTATTGACTACTAGAGTCGGTAATGGGGTATGGATATTTCACGATCTAGCCCTCCCCCATCAACACAAAAATATATTATATATTTATAGCGTAAGTGTGCGTGTTTGTGTATGCTATATATATATATGTATATATCTCAGCGTATATACTATTGTATGCTATTTTCACTATACTACTTAAGTTTAGCTCACCTTTACGACCCACTCCGTTGGATATCCAACCTCCTTCTCGTTCTAGAGGTGCCGATTTAGACGTGAGCACCACAATGTATTGCATATCACGCCATGTCAATGCAGGGTTCGCTTCGAGTGTCAGTGCGCAAAGTCCAGCAGCCAGTGGAGCAGAAGCCGATGTTCCTGAAAATAAACCATTGAAAAATGAGAATATACAGTTTAAATTTTATTTGTGAAGATATAGTAGTCTTATATGATACTCCATTTATGTGAATGTATGTTATACCGTTATTGTAAATGAATCAAATAATATTAAACTGACTAAATTCAAATGTGGGAATCAGAAAAATTATACAAAAAAAAAAAAATATAAAAGTTTAAATTATTTAAAAGAAAATTAACCTAAGTAGCTATATTTTGCCATTTAGATGCAATAAAAATAAAAAAATTGTGTAATTCGTACATAATCTTTTACGCCCATATACTAGGCAGTGGGGCCCAAAATAACAAACACAACTGATTAACGAACAATTTTATAGATATGACACAAACTCAAAACAGAAAAATGATTAAAATGTGGTTTTTTGAATAACATACAACTGTGTTGGAATATAAACAGGAGTTTAATCTAAAACTATGTACAAAAGTTTGTCAATGCTCCAGGGACGACAACCTGTAGATGTGTTATACAACTTTATACAAGGACAAGTTTACTACGTACACTGAGTAAACAATAAAAAAAAAAAATATGTGTACTTGTATGTATAACAAAGTAATAATACAAATTAACGCAAGTCATTTTCCAAATTTAATTTGAAGAAATTAAATATAAGCAATCCTAAATACAGCAATCGCAGCGAGTTGCACTAAACAATTTTAGTAATATCTCAGTATATATTAATAATAATATTGTTTATATTACTGCAATGTGATCTGTGAAATGTACATTCGATATAAACTTCAAAAGCTGTATAATATTTAGTGATTGTATCGACTGCGTTGCATTTAAAATCAAATTTACCAGTATGTTCTACGGTGCAAATGTGATCGGGTCGTAATTTGGCATCCATGTCCACGGTGGCCACGCTTTTATCGTGTCCCGGAGTTCCAGAGCTATACGTGGTCGCCAGGGTAGATGAACATTCTTCAAGGTACCAGGGTTTGTAACTAAAACATAAAATACATACATATATAATGGTGAAAATGCAATCAGCTCGGACTCTCAGTTCTTATAAACACATTACAAATGCATGTACGTGACGAGATGCTACTTTTTTAGTTTGTGATTTGCCTAACCCCAAGATGGAAGGGAGAATAGAAGGAATCGCCTCAAAATTGCAGGTTATATAAAATGTTAAGAAAACTAGGGCACTTTGCTCAGTTGTATATTAAAAATGTCGAACGTACTTCATCAAAGAGTTGGTGATGGATATGTTAAATATGAATTCAATGATAACCATTGTTTAAAAAAAAAAAAAAATGATAATTTCGAGAATAGGAGACGTGTAAATCAGGATTAATTTCTAAGGGTTATTTATATAATATTATAATTTATAGTCAAGTTTTTCGATTGAAAACAAAAATTTTAATCAACATGAAACAAAATCTCTGTTAAGTCTGAAATTTAAAATAAAAATTAATTTCATATCTAAAATATTTTGATTAAACATTTTAAATTTGTATGGTTACTTTTTTAAAATTACAAAAAAAAAAAAAATAGAATTAATTTTGTAAAAACTGTTTTACCATAAATATTTCATTTTCCGCTGTTTGTTAATTATTGAGAATTCCTCACTTTTTATACCCACGGTATCAATTAGACTAAATTGAATACCAGAAATTACCCTTAATGTCGAAGATTGAAGTGCATGTTTTACTCCTAAGCCATGATGATAGAAAATATTAACATAATTTTAAAATAATAATACATTCCTTACTCCGCTTAGAATCTAAAACTAATAATTACAATCGATAGAAATAAATTCATTTTGAAATTACTTGTTAATGCAAATTTAAATAGATTGTAAAAATAATCGATTGATGGTAAATATACTTTTTTTTTAAAATTGACAACTGAAAATGACTAATACTTAATCGTTTCCGAACATAATAGATACGAAATAATTTCCAATATAGAAATTAAACTTTGAGAAGATGCAAAGCTTAAAATAAGTAGTACTAGAATTAGACGACAGATACATTTAACATTAAAACAATAAATTAGAAAATTATTATAAAACTGAAAATGTTATTAATTTTGATATTAAAATGTTTTAGGATGAAACACTGACTTTATATAATCATTTCAATAACAATAATGTACAGTATCTATTTATGCAGTTTCATTACTATAATACACCATTAATAGAAAATATTGATGATTTTCGATTTATTATAAATAATATATAAGTTATAGTAGTAGTTCGATGAACATAAGTTGTTATACTAGTAATACTTGAAATATATTATTAATATTATAATATTAAACATAGTTAATAGACAAAACTCAACAAATATTGCAAATATTTTTTTTATTCTTCAAATTATTATTTGTTATCGTATTAATTATGAATGTACACCGTTAACACATTACACACAAATATACAATCTATATATTATTGATATATATTTTTTTAAAGTTTGAACAGCTTTACAGTTTTTAGTTATAACTCTCTAATAACACATTATTTTGAAATTAATAGCAAGACGTAATCTCCTGATCCAGGTATACTAAATTCAGATGCGCCATTAATAGACATGGCTAAGTTGATGGTGTTGTACATAAATGTATAACTGATGAGATAATCATTTACTAAAGACGGTTATTTATTAATTGCATTCTATATTACAAAGCCTGAGAGATTGAGAACAATGATAGAATAATGCCATTATAATGTTATTCTGATTTTTATACTTGATAATATTTAAATTATGAATGATCATTAATTCGTGTACAACAGTTTAAAAAATTATGCAACCTAAATTAGGTAATAATTATTATAAAATTATAATCTAAGAAAGACTAAACAATACATTTTAGTTACATTATTTGATTTGCAATAATGAGTAATGAGTTGTTCAAAAAAACAACCAATAAGTACGTATATTTCAAATAAAATAACAAAATAAGCGGCAATTATCAAAGGTTTTTACTAACATTTACCAAATTTGAGAGCGTATTAAATTTGGGAACTTTTTTCATAAGATAAAATAATACTTTTTTATTCGATAATAATTAATTCAATACACAGTTCACTTAAATCTTTTTGAATTTTTTTGCCATACAATGTTTATTATAATATATATACATATATTTAATCACTTATAAGGATAAGAGTATGGCAACTTTACTTTCGTGTTGAAAAAAAAGAAGTAAAAATACATTATAATACAAACAACTTTTTTTCTCAAAACTTAAGAATAATATGTTATAGTTTTTATTTTTACGTCAGTGTTTTTTTTTTTTTTTTTTTAATTTAAAACGATTCACTTAAGGGGCATTTACTAAAAAAAGGTTAAGTATTAAATTAAAAGTCACGGAGTTAAAAGCAACAAAAAGATAATATTACAGCAAAATACTAATAACGTTTAAATATATATATACATAATCCAACTTAAGTAAAACAAAGGCATATTAAAATCAACAATCCACCATCAACTGATGCGTTCGATGTGGACCGTTTTCTATTAATTTATATATTGAGGATATTACAAGTGCGCTTATCACAAAACGATCTCATTATGCACTCAACAGTGAGTGTTTTCTCAGATCTTTATGCTTGATTTTTGTTTTGATGTTCAATTATAACATTTGCTCATATTAAACTGATATTTACACAATAAGAAGGTATTCTCAGTAGAACTTTTACTTGAATTATATTTTATGTATTTGTTTGTGTGTTTTAAAAATTATCAATCCACCGGTTTGGGACTGTTGCATAGGTTTTTATTTTTTTTTATGATATTTAGTTGATTGTATTTAAATCGTATATTTCTTTATGGTAACGCCACCATCGACGAATACTGAATACCATTTTTCTGTCCCGGTATACAGTTTATATATCAATCTAATAATAAAAATAAAATGTTTGCTCGTAAAACTCCAACGCTTTTAGCTTAAAACAATTTCGTTTCTTGTTCTACCTATTTCATTGACATATAGCCACGTATGCACATAAAAACCCAAGCACCTTACTTCAATCACTCCAATCATTCTCTACTGCAACATAATATTATGTTATAACGTGGAACTGACGAATAGAACAATCCGGCAGACATGGTCGTCGTGGTAAGATACAGGACGGCCGCGGCGAGCCGATCAGTGATTGGTTGGTAAGAACAGAGCTGGCTCAGGACTGATAGTTATGTAAAAATATTAGTTCACTCCGTCAAAGCACCTCGTAGACCTTTATTTTCAATATTTGATTGTTGGGAAATCGATACGGTTAATGTATGCCAAAAAAAATAAATCGAATAGGTTTCTAAATTTCCATCAATTGAATTTATTGTCATAAAAATAGTTATATTTAAATATATATATAAACTTTATTTAAATGGTTTAGTCACGAACGGTAATTTATGTTTCGAAAAGGGTAAAAGATATTCCAAATCATTAGAAATTTAAATTTCTTAATTTTTCATCTTATTAACAGACTTTAAAGAGTATTGACTGGTGATATTTAGTTCAAAGATTCGCAAAAGAAATAACATGAAAAACTATTATGATTAAAAAATAACAATAATATATTTACAAAACACTATACAATTTTAATTGGGATTTTTATGGATAACGTTTAGAAAAGATATCTGTCATATAATATTATAAAAATTATAATATACATCAGTAGGTAAACTTTACAGTGTATAAAATTATGTATTATATGTATATTATTATACTTTATATACATTTTTATACACAGTCCACAAAAAAACAAACCACAATTTGATATAAGTATATATTATTTGTTTATAAAATCCAAGCAAGTATAGAAGTATCAGTATAATATCAGTTACAGATGATAACTATAGTTTTCCTTGGTAAATATATAAGTGGTAACTTGTAGGTACAATAGGTACATATACCTAAAAAGTTTTTAATTGGACTTATATAATTGATTGTATGATTGTATTGTGTATAAAGATACATGATAAGAACATACTTTATTCAAGTTATAATTTTATTATACTTAAATTATAAGCCATATTTATCGTTAAAATATTATTTGAGTTTTACATATTTTAACAATCAATCGGCAAACGGTGCGCGAAGGGCGGGGAGAGGGAGACGAAAACAAGTTTACGCTTGAGGACGTCAATTCGCTTGAGCGCGGCTCAGTCGAGACGATTTTTAACGTCAGATGGTTTTTGAAGGTCAATTATGTATACGCATTACCTATATAAGCCGCTCATACGCAATATGACGTAATACGCGGACTTAAAGTTTGCTCCGTGATCTCTGCAGCGAGACGGTGCGGTCACGGAGTAATAATATATTCCGGATAAACTTGAAATGAATCGATCGGGACGCGCCAAAATAGTGGCAGATTATATATTTTATGCATAATACACGCGTGTACCTATACGTACGAAACGGTATATACTACATGGTCCGAAACCTTTCACGAGCATAATATCCTCACGACAAGTTTTTGCAGTGGCTCAAGGGCTGAAAAGCCTCGGGCTTTCGCGATGAAACTCCGGACGGACGTGACACTCCGAATGTATATACACGAGTATATATATATTATTATATATACGTGCATGTAGCCGGCTTGAAGTTTGCGTTTTTCCCGACGGTTTCTGACCCCCCGCCGGGTTTCCGACAATAAAAGAAGATTTTCGTCGACGAGGACGACACGCTGCGTCGTACGCACGCACTACATCACGGTGCTATATATGTATATATATATATACATATATATACGAGTATATTTACACTTCCCCGTCCATCGTCTTGCCAATATCCGACCACCCCTTTAAACACGTCATCACGACTGTTGGTCGCCGTTTAAAGCGGACCGCCTGACATCACGCCTCCGCGCGCTACACGGGAATCGCCATCGGCTAGGACTTTGAGAGGTTATTTGTTGTCCGACGGGTAAACACGCCGACGTCGCCGATCATGACGATGCGCAGTTAATAATGAAATGCAGTTATCGATATACCGTAGAAGGTTTTGTCGTACGTCCATGCTAGTTGGTTTTAGTTTTTAATTTGGAAAATGTCGTCTTCGAATTGTATTTCAATGTGTTACCGAACCCAACGACTACCTATTATAGTAAAATGTAAATATGTACATGCGTTTAGATTTGATCCCGGCGTACTATAACACAGTCGCTTTAAAAAAATGAAATAATCGAGTTTATCATTCAAGACATTCGCCGGGACCGCCGGGTCCAGAAATCCGACGGATACACAATAATAAAATGTTTTCAGTTTTGATATATCTGTATACGAAAATTATGATAGCAATATTTTAATATCTAGTGTTTAGCACAAATAATTTATACGGATAAATCAGCTCGGTTATATTCTAAACCATCGGACATAACTGGATTACTTAATTTCTTAGACGGTTTAACGTTTTTAATTGCAGAGTCCGTACAGAAGTAACGTTTTAGAATATTAAATTATTCATAATATAAACTGATGAAATCGTTTGCACTTAAAACAATTAGATAATAAGTTAAAATAAAGTTACCAAGAATTATACTTGTTTGTTCAATGTTACAGTTGCCTTAACCTTACACAATTCTATATTTCTAATATTATTATAATAATGTATAATGAACAACTCTAACAGAGTGACAGAATGATTTAATACATCAGTTTCCCCATATTGTTTATTTTTATACTTGTGAAATTTCACGTATGTAATATTTTTATCCTTTTTCCTCCGATTTTTCAGTTCATTGGGCAAAATATTAAAAACAAAAAAAAAAAACATTAATTTTTCATTTCAAACAGACAGTTCCATTAAAAATAAGATAATGTCTTCTATTTTTAATCAAAGATCAATAGGTCCTAATAAAAGAATATTTTGTTGAAATTACAATATAATTATTAGTAAAATAACTTGCTCACTGCTTTCAAAACATAAGTTATTAATATTATTATAGTAATATTCTGAATGATAATTAATATACATTTGTTTTAATTCAATAAATATATTTATTAAAATATGCTATATCTATGTTGTCCACTTAATGATTGGATGATCAGTTCATATGTTTTCAATCAAGAAGATTATTATACAAAATATAATTTAAAATATATATTAAATAAATATAATGGATTTTATTATTATCGATCAACTGTTTTTGTTTTTTTTCCTTAGTCTTTATTCCGTATTGACAACTTGGATATTATAGTACCACTTGAATTATCATTATTATAATGTAATAATATGATTAACTAGTTATAGACATTAGATACATAAAAGTATCAAAAATAATATGAAAATAAAATAAAATTTTAATACATTAAAGTGGTCAATATAATAGACACTTTAAGTATACGTATACTTCAGAAGATGTTTTGTATTATTTTTTAGGTTTTACATGTTTTTATTTACAAATATAATTTGTAATTTAAAACTAAATTAATATTAATATTTTTTTAATTGTAAAATACATTGGTAAATATTTAAAATTCTTAATAAATTATACGCATATACGTTTGAGATTTTTTGATTGTATTTTTATTAATTTTGATGAAATTTATTTGTACCTACAGTAAAATGTTATATTCTGAACAGTTTGTATATTCAAATAAGAAGTTTTACGCTACTAACTAGACCTGATAAAGTTTGTAATTTAAACTCCATAATATATACTCGTACCTATAGGTAATTTAATAGATAATATAAATTTATAAAATTAAATAAAATTATAAATTTACATACAAGAATAAATAAAACAAAAATAAATATTTGTTTTACAATACTGTTTTTATGCCGATAAATGCCCTATAAATAATGCAATTATTCGTCTTATTTTATTTTTTGTCTAAATTAATCTACAACTTTAGGCTACAAATTGGTATTACCTCTCGGCACCACTCATCTTAAGGACGGCCTTAAGAGGCTATAGTACAGAGCGCAAGTTATACTTGGTATTAATTTTTAATATCATGTCACGCAATACTAATGTAACATAAAAAAATATCAACAATTAATTAATATTTTATATTATAATAATATAACATACTTGACAAATAATACGTTGATTGTTAGTTTTTTTATAATCAATACATGAAACTAACCATAAAATGTTTAATGATTAGATGATATTTTAATTTTGTTTGAAAAGTAATATCAGTTTTTTTATTTTCATAAATAATATTTATATTTTTTCAATAACTGTTCAAAATAGTGATTTTAAAATTTTTTTTAAAATTATTATTAATTTCCTTTATAGTTAACTTTTGTTCGTGTAGGATTAATTTTTTAATTTTTTTTTTTTTAATAAAAACCATTAAGTACACCCATCTTAACTTTATACATGCACACATCAACCTATTGCCATAATTAAAAAAAAAAAATGATCAGTAAAATAATTAATGTTTTTCAAGTTAACAACGGATTTTATTATTAAAACAATGCTTTTTTCAGTTATGATCAAATTTTTGTTTTAGTCTAAAAAAATTTAACGTTTAATACAAGGTTCCTCATTAATTGTTCTTATCGCATTTAAAATTATTGAAAGTACATAAGAAAAAATAATCATGTTAATTTTGAATATATGATAGATACATTCATTTTTTATAAGCGGGTACTAAATTAAAATTTTAAAAAATTCATCAAAATAACGGAAATGTACAAATTATTTCGTAGTTAAAAATGTATAAAACTAAAACTTAAACAGTATAAGTTTATATTTACTAGTAGCTAAATTTTTTTTTTTGAGATAAAAATAAAATAAAACTTAACTATAGAAACTTGAAAAATTTTATTGTTACTTAAATTATCGTTTTTTATATTTAACGCAATTTTAAAAATATTTTGCCAAATTGTTGGCTAATTGTAGAAATTTTTAGTTTTTTTTTTAAAAATTGTTTGACTATGTAAAAAATACTGTAAATTTAAGAGCAAATCAAAAATAAGTTGTTTTTATAGAAATTTAAAAATATTAAAAATACAAAATGACGATATTTTTTAGAAATTCAAATTACTGAAACTATAATTTTCTATACTCAATTAAATTGTCATAATATTTAGATTGATTAAGGGGATTGGAAGCGTTGATTTTCTATCTTTGTCTTACACACGTGGAATAAAGGGAAAAAAGCTATACGCGCCTGACAAAAATTAAGGTACTTCTAGTTGTTCGATTTAAAATATGTAAAGATGATTGAATTGGTATACAAGTTTACTTTGCATCGGTCGAAGCACTTTTTCGATTGTTTTATTGTTTAAAATAAATATTTTGATGAGAATAAATATTTTAAATTTAATAAATTTGTCAATTTTTATTATTAAATATATATTGAAAATATTAAAAATGTACTTCAACCGATGCAAAGTAAACTTGTATACCAATTCAATCATCTTTACATATTTTAAATCGAACAACTAGAAGTACTTTAATTTTTGTCAGGCGCGTATAGCTATTTTTCCTATATTCCACGTGTCTAAGACAAAGACAGAAAATAAACGCTTCCAATCCCCTTAAGCTGTTGCGTATTATAATAGGTAGTAATACAGTGACTTGATATTATCATCTATACAGCAGAGTAGTTGTCTAAATTTTACTAAATTTTTGTGCATAAAATACACCGATTACTGTTTTACATAATAATGGTAAATTTATATAATATTATGTATACCGTAGTATTTACAAATATCTATGACTGTCATTGGTTATTGAAATGTTTCACTTTTTCACTTTTAAGAAGCAATTTAAATGTCTTATACCATCAGTGTAAGTACCTACTCTTATTGGATTAATTGAAAATTTTCTATTATTCACAATTTTACATAACAACTAATTAAACTGAATCGAATACCAGCTAGTTTAAGAATTGATCTCTACTTCATATACCATATTTTATTACATAGATATAAACATTTATAATTTATACTTTTGCATAATTAAAAATATATTTTAAATTTCAAAAGAATATTCTTTTATAATTTATATATTTTATTTCCATAAAACTAATAGGTTTCATTTCACAACAAATTAATAATAATTAATTAATTAATTTTTATATACTTAATATAATAAGCGTAATTATTAATATAATAGATTCATTCAAATTTAACAGTACAGTTTATGATCTGATTTCGAAACTGCAATCAGAAATGTCCGATCGGAATTTGTTTGGGTATCATTTTCGTGAGAAGTTTGAAAAATTATCAATCCTTATCATGCGTAGCACTGTTGTTTATAACCTCTTTAATATGTTCCTGACGGGTCTAGTTGTTAAACTCGAAGTGGTTGCGTAAGCGCGCCAATAAGACAAAACTGATAAATCCAAAAGTGGTTAGGTATTACTTAACTTCTATACAAAGTTCGGCCGACAAATCAAAGATTATGTGAATATTATAAATGTAGTTGATTGAATTTGATTCAATCAACTACATTTATATCTGTATGAATAGTAAAATCACAAGTACCAGTACGTCATGTAAAATATAAAATGTAGTTTTCTTACGTTCTTACGCATTTCAATAAAATAATAAAAAGTATTCTATATAGTTGTTTCATAGTTGAAAATCTTAATATAATCGTATTTATTCATAGGAAATTTGTATTAAATAATAATGAACTACATGTCTACATTACATCGATTTACTTAAAATTCTGAAGTATAAGGGTATATATGTATTGAAAGTAAAATTATATGGTAGTCATGCTAATTAATGAAAAATAAATTTGATTTATAATACTTTATTGTATTTAAAAGGCTAATGATATAATAATAATAGACCATGTGTTACACTAACGTGGATATTTTTTTGTAAAAATGCTTTAAATTAAAAATTATGCTAATACAATTTTACCGACTAATATATTAGACCTATGGAATATTTTTATTATGATGGTAAGTAATAAAATATATAATAGATTACTATACCTATTGATTCAAATTTTCACATATTTAAGCTAACGAATTAATTTAATCAAGATGTTAGGCGTGCAATTTATAGTTAAATAATTTTTAATTTTCACTATAACTATATATTAGTGAATGATGATATACATTTTAATATATTTAATTTCTTAATTTCAATCAGAAAACTACTTGAGATTCATATTATATATTAAATTCATGTACCTAATATAATTATTTTTCTTATTATATTTCACTACGTACGAGAAGTTAATGAATATAAATGTCATTAAAATTGGTTTATCTATAAGTAAATCTGATTAACTGAATTCAGTAAATATTAAATTTATTTATGCATTGAAACATTATATTATTAATTCTATAATTAATTTACCCTGTATACCAAAGAGGTAGATTCTGTGAACTGTAGATTATAATATTAACAGCTTATATTAGCTTACGAGTAACGATGGACCTCTCAAGACTGTATGTACACAATTATATGTAAATATATAAATTTACTAAATAATGTTTGTAGGTATAGGTAGGTAATATTTATTGATTTTGTGTTTTCACATTCTTATCCTGTATTAATCAGGATTTCATTTATACAAAGAATAAAGATATTATAATTTAATTGCATAATAATCGTCGCTTTCGCAAGTATACAGATGGAATACAATATGGAAGTAGAACATGAAATCAACGCAAGGAAAACCTTAAATCGATTAAAACAAATGAAATTTTAAGTTTTGACAGAGGCATTACCTTCTTATTGTTATATTGTTTTAAATTAATTAATGGTTGCAAAGAAAAAACAATTGAATATAATTCCAACACCAATGTTGATATAATAGATTTTTTAAGATTATATTATTGAATATTATAGGGAACACGAATTACACACACGTATAAAATAATAATAATAATAAAAATGTGATAGGTTACTAAAATCCAACTAGGTGTCTCCGTTAGTATTATTATGTATACTGTTGTATATTGTTTCAAATGATTTCCCAGTGAAAAATTAAAAAAGTTCTTTATACTATAGTATAAATATAGTATAGTATATGTAATATGTATATCGTATACATAGTCGTATACACTGTATAGAATGTATCACAATCGTGCAGTTAATAATAGGTAGTAGTGTAGTTTGATCTCAAAGATGGATGGAGTATGAAGAATATGTGATTTTTGTGAACAGAGTACGATTATTAAGAAAAGTGCCACTAAAAAAAGTATAAGATAAACGATTATTAGTAATGATGAAGATTATAAGAATAATGACTTTAATATTGGTAACATAAAAGCTGATAATGAAAAAGCAGTCTCCTTTTGTTCTGGAAAATGTGATGACTATGTAGTAAAATTTAATGGTTCGGTCTCTAAAATCAATCTTCAATAAAAAAAATAAAACGAATAAAGAACTGATACAATGAATATTGAGTTTAAGAAAGTACGAAAGGATACAGATTACAGATATTGGATGTAAGGCACGCACCTATTGGCACTACACAGTGTTTTACAGTAATTAAAAATTTGCAATCATGCATTTTAAAAGCTTTTCTTGAACTCAAGTTCCTGTGTGTTATGATGTTGATTTTTCAGCAGTTTTAAGAAATTTCTCGAACAATTATTGAGAAATTGAAAAAAACGGCTTTTTAAAGTAAATACCAGTGTCAAATTTTTAATTCATAAAGAAGCTACATTAAACTGTTGGAGTTTTAATTTTAATATTTTAAGTAATACCTAACTAAATTTATTTTGATTGAAAAAATATTATATATAATAAACAATATTGAAATAAATAAATAAAGTTATAAAACTATCCCAACACATAATCTACAATGGTAGAATAATTAACAAAAATATAATATTATAGTTAAAATACAAAAAATTGTACAGCATGTGTATATTTTATATTCAATACATGTTTAACATTCGTATATTAAGTTACAATAGCCAGCATTACCCTTAGTCTTAGTTATATCAAATGACTATGTATAGATTGTATAGTATATCAGTTATTAATTAAATTTTGTCTTATTATTATATAATATTTCATATTAAAGTATCTAATCATTTGTGTGTAAACAGAATGAACTACAATTGTCTACAAGTAACATTATTAATTTACTAATCCGACAAATATTTGCCAAATAGCTACTCCACATTCACAAATATAGCTTATACAAGGATTACCATACATATTATAGATTATTACAACCATAATTTGTAGAAGGAATGCAGTACTATTACAATAGGTTTATTTGGGTTCTTATTAAGCAGCTTGAACATTGAAACGTTTTTGGTGGACGAGTGAAATCAACTTTTTTTTAAATATTTAAATATATGATTTCAAAAAAAAAAAAAAAATCATATAATCACTTTTATTAGATTAGTGTGAAATTATTTATATTAATATAAGACGAGCTCAAAACCGAAACAGCTACAAAAATGTTAATATTGTATTAGTTAAAATTATTTTTAACAATAAAAGTTTAATGTGTCTCTGAAGTTTTGTGATTTTAGATTTTCTCAAACTTAATTTTGATTAAAGTTTTAAAATCTTAAAGTTTAAAATATCATTGCAAATTTACAACATAAAATAATAAAATAACTAATAACTAATTAAAAATTATTTAAATTGTATACAAAACAAATTAACAACAAGATTCCTCATCAATGAGCTGATTATATTTCTTCGAAATAATATGTCGAATGTTACTCAATTTATATAGTATTCTAGATTAATTTTAGCCAAAGAATTTACTGTAGATAAAGTAATATTTATTATTAATTTTGAATTAATCTCTTTGTATTGAGAATAAAAAGTATACTTATTAAATTGTTTATAATATACATGTCAATTTAAATAAATACCGGTATTTATTAAAGACGTTTACAATCAAAATTTATAAAAAAAAATAATGGTTTTATAATTTATCAAAAGTATGTTAGTAATTAGGTACAATATGAAACGCTACCCTTGTTAAAGTATATTTAAAAAGGAACGAGATAACGATATGTAGGTAAATATTTTATGATTGTTTTTATTGAGTTTTTTTAAATTTTATTTTCTCAGAATAAAATTAAGTTGTTCAATTTTTTTAAAAATATAAATACAATATTTAAAAAGCGGGTAAGTGAGTATCGCTCTGCTGTACATTAGGGGGTGGGGTGGACCTCGGACTAGGGTGGGTTAAATTTGAATGCAATGATAGGTATCATTGTATACGAAAAACGATTCTGAACGGAGATGATTTGTCAGTCTAGGATATATTATACTTAAATATTGTCATATATTCTATTTTGAAACAAATAGTATAGTTACTATATTATGTTACTATAGTTACTTTATAGTATCTGTTTATTAATAAAAAAGTATTTGGCAACATACGCATAATGAGAGTATGAAATTTAATTTAAATTTTGACATATTTCGTATAAATTCGAACTTTCAGCACTTATAAAAAAAAATTGTGACTAACGATTTCGGATTTTTTTTTATCACTTTAAGAACAACTTATAAGAAACCTTTGATTAAATTTTCAAGATTTTCTGGCCACCCAAAATAAAAATTTTTTATCGGCATTTGAAGAAAAAAAACTTAAAAAAGTCGAAAATTTCAATTGTCTATAAGTAGCTTAAAAATTGTCAAAATATTTTGAAAATTTAACTGTAAAGAGATAACCAGAATATAAACATTTGGTGAAAATTTCAAGTATTTACAATAATTCGTTTTTGAGTTACAGCAAAATCAAAAAATCGATTTTGTCGAAAAGTGGTTTTTCGTAAAATTGCCGTTTTTCTCGATTTTTTTGAAAACTATTTGAAAATTTTACTTTTGACCCCCCCCCCCCAAAGTACCAACTAGATGAATTTTCCTATTCAAAGAGGGGCTGAAGTCAAAAATCGGAGCATTATTACTGCTCCAAATGTTGTCGTCAGACACAAAAAAAAAAAAAAACACACATCATTGTAAAATCAATACATTCATCACTCCGTTCAGAATCTAATAGATACATATAATTTATTAATTCTCAATAACCAATACTAATGGATTTTAATTCAAATGATGTAAAATAGTACCCATTAGTTAGTACATATAATTATTTCATGAAATTTGACAAATATCTTAAAATAAGTGTATGTTATGCGTGCATTTTTAAAACATGTGTTTCAAGTAGACACGCCTATAATAATATCAAAATGTTTGATGAGGCCATTCCATTTTATATGGATCAGTTAACTAAATCAAGTTAGAGAGCTTATAAACTTTGCTTATAAATTATTTAAAAACATTTTTTTTTAATATAAGTAACGGTAGACCATGAATTCATATTTCTTTGAACGACTACTTTTTTTTTAACGGGAGTTTAATTTTTGTTTAGACTACAGTTTTTATACACTCTTATTATTATATTTTTTTTTAAATGTAAATTATGTAGAAATGTATTCCCAATTGTATCATAATCAAAAACTCGTTTGGCGTTGAAAAGTTTCACACTCATATTGTATTTGCTTTTTATTTTAATTATATGAATAAGGTACACATTGTCAACTGTGAATTCATAAATAATTAATAACATTATAACAATATTGTTATAAATATAATTGTAAGTAAATTCGGTTCGATTAAGTTTTCACGAGTCATCGTTGTTTCATACGTGAAGTATGAAGAAATATGTCTGTTTTTTTTCTGGTAAATATATTTGTAGGTATATTAAAATATATTTGTATCATGGATTTTAACTCAAAACCGTTACCACTGTGCCCGTCAACAATATAATTAATTGGAAAAACTAATTACCTTGTTGCATATGTAACGGATCATTAATATTGAATTTTAATTCTAAGAAAAAAAATGTAAAGTTAACGCTGTGAAAAGTTAACTGTTACTGAACCTTGAATATCAATATTAAATAATTACGTTTTCAACGCTTTTCATCAATGACTATCATATTTTAAGCTACACGTATGTAATATAATATAATATGTATACACTATACAGGTATTGGTATGAGGTATCGTGCTATTAGAACACATGTGAATAATTGTGTAACTGTGTTATTGTGTTTATTTTGCTTTAAACCCTATATGCATACGAAATACTGTTGTTCTTATACATTTATTTATTCATGGAAGTTATCTATAACGTATGGTATTACATCGTGAATATTAAATTACATATTATAAAAAGTAAGTCAGAATATGAAACAATATCATGCATGAAAGTTAATCAATTTAATAATGGAAATCAACCATTACGGTAGAATGTATACGATGCTCAATATTACTAACAAACGACCGGGTATATAATATAATATTTATATTAAAGATGATTCTTTTAACGGCAAACACTCGTTATTTCAAAAAGTATTAACTTTTTCCAAATTTTCTTTATGGGAAACTTAAGTTACAGCAATTCTAATATTTTATAATGCCTTTACTTTTTCTCCATTATATGTTTGCAGTTGAAACCACTGAAAACTTTTAATTTTAGATGAGCGCAATATTACATTACACATTTGGTATAGCCTTTGTCCATTTACCAATAAATAATAATATTTAAAATGATTACTATTATATTACTATAGCATATTACAGTATTAAAAAATTGTGTTAAATATGTTTGAAGACTATCCACGAAAAACACATGTTTTAAATACATATGGGTAATATATAAAAATATTTAAATGCAGGTATGTATTGATGGGTATAGGGACTACGGAGTAACGTAATAATGAAATAATCATAAATATTTTATAACAACATTTAGTTTACGAATAAATTTTTAATAGGTTTACATTTTACATGAAATGTATTTAAATTTTTTTAATGAACATAAATACCATACCTAAGATTAAAAATATAGTGATTCAATAAATACCTAACATTGTTTCTTACATTATATACATTTAGTATTGATTCTATCAGTCTATTATGATTAATACAACTATATTATTAACTAAATATTGTCAATTATAACATTTAATATCCTACAAGTTTAATGTAAATAAAGTTTTGACGCAGTGAACTTACCCTCCTTGTGTAGCGCTGGATATTGACAATGTGAAAATGCTGTTTGTGTATCCGTCACAATTGCAAGAATCAGTATGCCGTCCACCATTGCCAGAGGCCCAAACGAATATAGACCCTTTTCCGTGACGGCCCTGTAGTGAAATAATATTGGAAGTTTATAAAACAATATTTTGTATTTAACAATCTTAATTATTTAGCCCCCAGTAATAATCTAAAATAATTTAAAAGTAAGTTTTTCTTCTAGAAAATGATTTGATACATATATATAGTCGTATATTAGGTTTACGACTAAAACTAGATTTTATTTTTATAACTGTATACATATTACCAAAATTAGACTGCAAGACAATTCTTCTCTGTTAAAAATACATATCATAAATAATAATAACAATAATTTATTTAATATGATAACTTCCATCATTCGGAATGTAATATTGTGATATGTATTAATGAATATTAAATTATAAAATTATTATTTGTATACCCACTATTTATTTCGATTATTGAATATGATTAGTATACACTACACAGCTATATCATATTCACTAAAATATAATGATGTATTTATGTTACTATATTAAATTCACGTATGTAATTAACTTTTATTTTAATAGTGTACTCGTACATACACTTAATATTATTATGTATACACATTAAGTATCTATTTAAGATTTTGAGCAGAGCGAGGATTTTAGCATAATATTATATGTTTTGAGCTAGTAAATTTTTTTTCTTTGTAGCTTTGTAACCACCGACTGCAATGAATAGTAGAATTATTTCAAATTCAAATACCAGCTTTTTAGATGTATCTAATCCAGAAATTAGTAAAATTTGGTATATTTAGGGTATACAATTTAATTTTATAACTTAGTATTTTGAAAAACATTTACAATATTATGATCATTTTTATGTTTTCAACAAAATCTATTTTCATATTATTTGTTACTTGTCTTATATACTATGCGTCTATGCATTAGGTTATACATGTATTCAAAATAGAATCAAATTAGAATGTAATGAAAAGCGTTATTTTATTATTATTCAATATCTCAATCAAATTTCCAAAAGTATTACAAACCTGTCAATAGAATGCATACTTAAATTAATTGTATTTAAAATTGTATTCTTTGTCATACCTACTATAATACATAATTATAATTACGAAAGTTAATATACACATTATTATAGATTATAATAAAATTCAAATCATTTCAATATAACAATCAAAATGGGTTTTAAACATACTGCCGGAATTAAAAGTGTATACGTTTAGTATTTTTGTTCTTCAAGTATTTAATTTATCACTTGTCACAGACAAGGACTCGGAAATGTCCAGGGAAATAGACGATTTAACAAGTAAAGTTCATGGCTATGTCACGCTCTCGTATAAATTGTGCACTTCGAACATAATGACATCTGTCGAAAAAAACACACATATTTGATAATTATGTAGCCGAGAAAGAAAAAAAAGCAAAAAAAATCGTACTAGAAATGTCGCAGTGTTAAAATCTTTTTGGCAAATTAATAGTTCAAAAATTAAGACCTATTAATAATGTCTGATAATATATTATGGTGAAGGTGTTCACGTATAATTAGCACTTATGTAATAATAATTATGTCAACGTGTAAGGTAGCCGTAAAATGTTGAACATAATATTATACTATTTTAGAACGTAGGAACACGAGCGTTGTGGGAGTGGTTTTTTTGATATGCTTTGGCCAGTTCTACGAAATCACAATGATATGTGTTTCAGACATGTTTATGTCAAGTAGGTAAGTACTGTATAATAACACCAAAAAGAAATTAAAAGAATTTTTAAGTGCGTGCTTAAGAAAGAAAAGAATATTAAACACAATGTTAATGACTCGAATTCGTATAAATAACTGGTTCATATATACGCGCACTTGTGCACCGCACTGAGCATGAATTTTATGTTCTTTTTTCTGTTTTCTATTTAACTGTCCACAGAAATAAAAAAAAGAAGTAATAAGGAAAAATGGGACACCATTATATACCTTTGTAGATATAAACGGTCGACACGAACAGAATTTGTGTGGTGAAAACAGTATTTCCGATTAGTTTTTGTCGTTTTACGATTACGTATTAACGGGAAAAATATCGAACAACTTTTAAAGTCAGTTCATTAACAACAGAAATATATTAAAATCCAAAACGTCATTAAAATTTTATTTTATTTTCCGATTAAAGTCGTAAATAAACGTTTAAAGTTGATCTTTTTCAAAACAGGTAAAATTGGTAGAAATGTGATTATAAAGTTTGACTCGACGAATAATAATTATTGTATAGTACCTATAAGTAAAACTTTACAAAGAAAATGTTTATGGGTATTTGAAATGTTGATTAAAAAAATAAAAACTAGATTTATTAATTATTAGTTTATCTTAAATTCGAACAAAAACATGAAAGTAGAAATAAAAAGAAAAGTGATTTAAAATTACTTAAAATATAATACCAACTACCAAAATTTAAACTTAAAGAATTAAAAACAATAGAAAATTATTTCAGGATTTGTTATCAATTTATCATTAATTTAATACTTTTAATAATGTATACCTATATTATTATTAATACTATAAAATATAAATGCGTATATAAGGTTTAATATTTAATTTAATATAGCATGCGTATTTTACTTAAACAAGTAAAATAAAGTAAATATAAACACTATACCTAATAATTTTAATAATTAAATTAAAATATTTAGTAATTTTAATATGGTTATTACATTTTAATAAATATTTATAGTTTAATTAGGATAATGTTATTATATTTTTAGGTTTACGGATGAAATTTTATATAAATCTCGATTCAGAAACTTGCATAGAAAACTATTAAAAAGACCAGGACAGAATAAAATATCGGGTGCTATTCCCAACGGAGAATAAGTTATATATTATTTTACAATAGTTTATAATGACAAATGCTTGGAATTCGAAACTTTGAATATTTCTTAAAAAACAATTTTTTAATGTTGAATTTTGAGAATTGATATTTGAATACGAAATAATTATATTATACAATTTATATAATATTTTTATAAAACCTCAATGATACTAAATTAAATCATATTTTTTTATGAGCGACTAACATTTAAAAAAATACTTCAGACCGTAATCTATACTTCTTTTTTTCAAAATCAAATGCTATTGTAATTTATTTAAAATATAAAATGACACTACATATTGACTTATTACGTCTATTATAGGTAAGAGAAGTAAGGCGAATTTCAACACAGTACCTACAGTTTCTGTACTCTCCTCCACTCAAACATGTTTGCGCTTATTAATATTTATTTTTTCAATTGAGAGAAACCAACATACAGAATAGTTAGAATCATAATTTGCAGTACTGTTCATGAGATTCATGCAATAATAATATTGTTATAATATTTCAGTGGTTCTCGAAGCTTCCCATATTAATTATAATAATTATCATATTATGTTGTCTAAAATGTACATTTTCCATTAGTGCTGTATGTTAAAGATATTAGGATGATTATTATACATAACCTTACTGTTGTATTATAAATATAAGATTACGATTTACGAAATACAAATTCAAGTTTGAGAAAATATTTGAATCAATTTTAAAAATAGTTAAAATGGTTTTCATCGTGAAATTTATTGTAAGAGGTTTCTTTTAGCATATTATCATATTTTTTTTTCTAGAATCGTGAGTTCATAATCGGGTGTTATCAGCTACTAAAAGAAACCGACATAATTCGAGGACTAATTATTACTTATTAGTAGTTATTCGTTTAGATAGTTGGTGGTAGTTATTGAAAGTAATAATAAATCATTGTATTAAAAAACGATCAACTACGATATTTATTCAAAATCGGCACATGAATCATAGAAACATAGACTAAGATATCGGTAGTTTTTCTCTATACTTAAAGAACTATTATACGCAAATCAAAAAATTACACCCCATGGTACCAATTATAACTCATTTTCTCTAAATAGATAGCGTCACATAAAAATTGTACAACAACGCTATATAATATCAAAAAAAAGTATTCACAAAAAAGGATAATAAATGTCAATGTGTGAATGTGTCATGATCTGAATACCTATATACTTACTATACGATTGGTCAGTAATTTTTTCGTTAGGAAATAAAAAACTAAACAAATAAAAAGGGGAAACGGTATAAACTATAACTATATAGTAGGTTTTGAGTGCATGAAAGACTAATAGAAGTATTAAATTTAAATTCGAATTCAACGTTAATTGTATACAAAGAACGATTCTGAGATGATGAGGCGGAGATGAATCAATATCTATTTCTAAATTTAGTTTATATTATATTATATTATATTAGTATTTTATTCATTTGGATTGAAATGATTATCGTTAAAACATTGAATATAACTTAAAATTATTATTAAAGTACCAAAAAATAATGTGAATAGAATCACGAAATAAATATTTATAACTCGTCTAAATATTTTGAAAATTTCATTGTGTATAGAAATTGCAAGAAGTTTGAGGCTTTGTGGTTAATACTAATTGTTGAATTATATATTTTATATAATAAAATAATTAAATAACTGAAATACATTTCGGATGAGTTGTTATTTTATTCGTTTGAACTTAACCTAAACTAATTAATTTTCAATCAAATAAAAAAGAAATATTATATATATTTTTAATGAGTATATGATTATGATTCTCATTGACTCAGTCATGCTGAACATTTTATCATATTTGATAATTCCACGTGAATCGTACTACTTTTAAATTGTTTAATTAATTAAAATAAATGACTTGTAGTTAATTTTTACCAAAATATAATGAGTTTCGAATAATAATTATGGTTGAAAATCAGAATAAAATTAGATAATTTTAATATTAAGTAAAAATATAACTGGTATAAAAACAAATATTCAACTTACTGAAGTCACTCCATAGATAAATGCTCGTCTTGCCAATGGTCCAGGTCCGTCAACAGTCTTACCATCGTCTTCTGGACCCCAAGAAGCACTGTATATATCTATATGATTGATGTTTAAACCCAATGCACGAGCTTCAACAGCATCATTTACTGTACCATCTAACATTCTTACTCCTGAAATTTTTTTTTTCAATTATTATATTTTAAATGTGTCAACATATTACATGTTATTATTAGTTTTTTTAATACAATTAAAAATAGTCTAGATGAACATATACAGTGAAAACTCTTTATAACCAATCTGAATGAACCAAGATATTTCTTTGGTTAAAGAGTTTTCGTAATAGAGAGGGTTTAAAAAAAAACAAAATTTTTGTTAGAAATTACGTCGATAATAAAGTAAACATATTCGATATCGATAATAACGGTATTATTATCAATACGATATTAAAAGTAGATAATTAAAGAATAATAATATAATCGTTCTTGGAAATTTCGGCATTTTTACCGATTGCTTTTATAAATTATAATACGATAACAGGTAAATTGTCTTATGAAACATAAAATATTGTTTCGTTATTGAAAGTAACTAAACATTTAGAGAAGTAATTAACTAATGGGTTATATACCAAACCAACTATTATTATGTACTGTTTGTACGTTAAATAGAGTTTTTCGTTGTAAAGAGTTTTCACCGTATTTATTAAAGAATAATAAGTATGTAATATATTGTTATAAGAAATTAAAGCATGTATACATATATATTTTTTTTTGAATTTGTAATATATATATTAAAGTTAACAGAGTAATATTTTTATTTATTTTTTTATTTTATTCTTCAAGAAGATAATGGGCCCCACTGAACATGTTTGTGTGAGGGCCAAATATTATACTTTGTTCGCCGAAAGAATGTGGTTACTTCGCGCATACGACTGGAGTGTGGGGGTTTAGATAGTTGATACGGAGTAAAATGTGTTTTGTTGGTTTGTACGCAATCAAATCCTATCGGCAAACGGAGTAAGTATATAGTTTATTAATTTTTTTATAATATATTTGTATTTATATAATATATTTACCATCGACTAGATGTAATTTTAATTTGACTGTGTTAGTACTATTTATCGATAGTTCTAGTAATATACCGAAAAAATTCAGTGATATTTTAAGTTCAATTATTTCTTTATATTTTAAAATTATAACTGTACCTCCAATACTAGCGTTGTATGCCACGCCGATACCACAATACTGGTTAAATGCGATAGCAGCTACTTCACCGGCGCACCTCGTACCGTGCTTGTTGTCGCCATTGTCCCGAGGCATAGGGTCATCATCATTGTCGTTTATATCAGTGCTAGCACTTGGATCCTGCATAAACAAATTTAACACATTTTAAACGTAACATCGTGATAAAATTGTGAACTATTATGGTAAACTGGATATGTATATTCAATTTAAACTAAAATCAATACACAATGTTTGGACTGTTTGATGTTAACAAGAAACTCAAATAAATAAACAATGGAAGTATATAAAACATTGGAATTGTTAGTAACTATTTAAGAGTTTGATAAAAACATTATTCTACAATTCATAGAATACATTTTTATCGTCTTATCATTAAAAAATATATATTTATATTATCTACATATCGGTATATGCAACAAACATATTTAATATAAAATATAATTCATACTAGCTATAGATAAATATATAAATAGAATGATAATAAACTTATTAAAGTAATAATGAATTATAAGTTCTACGTATAGTAAAGTACATTCTTTAATCCCATTAAAGAAAACAATATTTTTCCTCGGTATAATATTTTAAAGGATCTAGTCAAATGGCTCGTGAAAAAAGTAAAGGAATATTAAATTTAAAACTTGTCAAAGCATTTTTTTTTTGTTAAAACAAAAGACAATTTTAAAGATTTTATTTATCAGGGACGGAAATCTTACCAACTTAAAATGTACTTAAATTATGACAAAATATTTCTATAGAATACGATTTCAATAAATATCTGCATAAAATCTATAATAAAACTAAAGTTGATTCGCTAGTTATTTTTTTGAACACTTTATTTCATTAAATAAATATATATTAAGATATCCAAAATATTGAACAATTTTATAAAATAAAAAAAATTATAAGAATTGAAATTCATTGATAAATAGAAATTTTAAAATTAAAGTTAAAAATTAGCTATTAATTAGATAGTAAATAAGCTATTTTGGTCTGGATGTATACTGTATATTATACAGTATTAAACACAAGTTGAAAAAATACGAGTTTGTAAAACTTTGAGTAACATAAAGTTGCTGTTTTTGACATTTTCAAGGAATACGTTTTTAGTAAGAAATTTAAAAACACTGTTTTCATTCCAATATGGTCTTGTGAAGACTATAATAATTGGTTATAAAAAGCACCTTAGCTCCGAAATATTTTATATATATTGTGTATATATATATACATAACATAATATAAGTATACATGCTTATAGTCTTATTATTGTCAAGTGCTCCTTCAGTTTATTGGCGGTAGTCAATCGATAATTTTCAAGTAGTTGATGATGACGATACAGCTTAAATTAAAAAACAATATTCATATCTATTTAAAAGACGAAAAACCGTACCTACCGAATTTGTCGAAAACATCATTTTTATGTTATTCGTGATAATATAAAGAGATGAAAATATAATCCTATAATATCATTCATTATCACGACCGAAAATGTTTTTACCTCTTTCCTGCATAACTATGAGCAATAACTCGATAACTATATTTATGTAAACATGTAGGAATAAAATTAATGATGTAAAATTGTAAAGTAATATAAACAAACCCGTCAAGGATCAAACTTATAATTTTAATCAAAAATAATTATTTCTTGAAATGGCAATACTCGCACATACAAAATGTTAATAATACATAAGAAGATGGAATCTGGTAAAAACATAAATAAAAATATAATTTGTACGTCAATGTAATTGAATGTATGTAATATAATTGTAATTACCTAACTGATCGCAGGGAAAAGTTGAATGTGGTGCGGTTTTTATTTTAATTGACGTTTATAAGGATTTAAATTTATAAAAAACGCAGGGATGTTATTTAGACCAATATTGGTTTCTATGGGAATATATATCATATCGTATTTGATTAAGCTGATGGCCATTCGAGAGTATGACTCACAATGATAAAGTATATAATATCATATATGTGAGTTTATACACTTTAATATCGAATTAAACCCAAGCACGTAATAAAGTATCTTCTGAAGTACTTACCAAAAACAATATCATTAATGTTGTATAATTTGTATATACGTTAAGAGACAAAAATTTGATACACTTAAACTATATAGCTGCATAACATTCTAAATAACGTAATTTATCCTTTGAAATGGTTTTTATGTTTTTTTTAAGACATACAAAATGAATAACATAAATACAAAAACAAATATAGGTAGGTATAATTATTATGTAATATTATTTGGATGTAATTTCAGAATAAAATGTTTAAGTCCTGCACGTGTACTTTTTTTGGTTATGTAAATTGTTTGTTATGATACACGTAAGCAATTCATTTTAGAAATCAATTAAAATGTATATGCAATCGTCAAAGGAAAATATACGGATATTAAATGGGATGTGTGTATCTTACAATAATATAACATAAAAGCACGAAGTATGTATGTATAATGCTACACCAATTATTGTGTATGTACTTATAAATGTCAAATTGAGCAAAAAATATCATTTTTAAATAAAGCCGGAAAGTCGACAATTATATGTGTAATACATAAACATAGAAAAATGGACAAATCCTTTCACAATACAATTATATTTATTATTTGACAACAACGATTTTTTTTCTAAACCAACAAATCATTTATAATTTACACACCAAATCGTGTTTATTTCATATTTGTGTAATAGGAATTTTCATCATTGTTTGATAAACATAATATAAGCTCACATTATATAGGTACGTGCTCATCACTAGCTGCTTAGCCAAATTCCATTATCAAAGTTTTATTAAACAGTTTGCATATTAACCTTTACAAATGCGTCATTCACACTCTATACATCCATGAGCAACGACTTCGTGAAAATCTTTGGAACGCCCAAGGCTTTTAAAGGTGACTAAACTTTAATACGCTTCAACACACATGCAAAACCTTATGGAGATTTTACTCCAGACTACACAGTTATTATATTTTAATATCAAAATAAACCCACTATGCATGTGTGCGATTCTTTGGCGAGTTTCAAAGGTAAAAGAATTTAATTTAAATAAGATAATAATATTAAATTATTTTCAATAAACTTTATTATAATTACGTTAAAAATATTTTAATTTTAATATAAATTCAATTTATTTGTAATTTAAATTATTATAAAAAAAAACTTAAGGTAACATATTTTGGTATGGTATCTATTATATATTGATTGCAATGCATAGTGTCATGTAATTATTTTTTTTACAGTAAAATTTTACGTTTTAAAACAAACAAGCAACGATATTTAACTACAAACATTGATAACCTTTTATACCTACTGTAAATGTATATTATATTACATGAAACGTTTGACTAAATTATTAATTTGTATAATGGATATGTCAAATTTTGAAATTAGTAAATATTTGAAATGCACATAATAAATATAAAATCAATATCAGGAGTATTAAATGAAAAAAATCCATTTAGACATAAAAGTAGTTATTTAATAAATAAGAATAATTATTTATCGAGTATTGTAAAGGTAATTAATTAATTTAGGATATTTTATAATGAAGGTTTTAAGTTTTTTTTTTGTATCTTAAACCCTAATAATTTGTATATAATATATTAATTTATATATATATTTATTAATTATAAATTTTAATTAATAATAATATAAATTTTATTCAGATATTTAGTGAAACATAAAAAGTTATAATAGTACATTATATTCATTATTTATACGGCTTTACACTAATACTGTTTAAAAGCTCACCCACGTTTTGTATAACGTACATTAAATTTGTACATATATAATTTGTACCTGAAAAGTTTAAAATCTACTAAATACTCTCCAAGGTAGTATGTATTGTGCATATTTCATAACATAGATAGAACTTAATTATTCCAGTTTTGAATGATAAACAATTAAATAAACTATAACAATAATATTGAAGAAAAACAATTAAAAATCTCTTAAATTATTTCGTAACGTGTCATAATAGTGAATGTTGTTTTAACTCGTATGTAATTATTCCTTAGGTCATCTACCTATCTATTTTCATTGTGTATCTTATGGTGGAACGGCAGAAATTGAATAGTCAAATCAATAACTCAACTAATGTCGAAAAGAATAGTATTAAAAAAATAACAATCGGATAACAATGCCAACTGCGATGAATAACTAAAAGCAATCGATACAGCTATACCACACCCACGGTATAACGCCCCAGCATTAATTCCCCAAACACTTATGCTTGCATCGAAAATGTTCGCGACTACTTTATTGAGTCAACAATTTCATGACACGGTTTGTTCTGTAGAGAAGGGGAGAGTGCGATATCGAATCGGTGGCGAGTGGTTATATGTGGCGACGGTGGCGGCGAAGGAGGAATACACGAGTTACAAATCGCATTTCCTTTTACTCTATTCCTCTCCACCTCCTATTCTATTCTATACCCCACTCGTTCGGGTCTTCGTTTTTCTCATTGTCGCAAAAAGCGGTGTGCACTATAGCACTTTTCTGCGAATACGGAATATGAAATCGTCAAATGGGTCCGAAAACGCTGAAATCCCAGTTTACAATGCGTACCGTCGATGTTTTGGTGTGTGACAGCCTGTTAGGGGTGAGTGGTGGGAGTGGGGGAGAGGAAAGCAATTTGTTTGCCTGGTGCAAATCGGATACTAATACGATTCCGCATCGTCGTCGTCGTCGGCTGATTCGGACGGGAAACGAAATGCACACCCTCATTAGGGAATGGGAAAACGTGGTATGTTTAGTGCTCTATCGGTTGGGGAATGAAAAGGGGAAAAAACACTGAAATAAGAGGGAAAAGGAAAATACGAACACGTATGTTACTTCTCTTATGATTATTATTATTATTATTATCATAGTGTTTGCTCACGTAATTGTGTGCCAAATCGGGATGATTGGTCTGTATACCGTCGTCAAGTATTGAGACGACTACGTTTTTGCCGGTATATCCTTTTTGCCAGGCCGGACCCATATTCATGTCGAAACCGTCCAGAGCACCACCATTCTGAAATAAAAATAATTATTAATTTATAATACAAGAGTTTAAGTATCTAAAGATTTGAAATGGGTAAATTGACAGATGTACATGTCAGATACGTACAGGGTACAGACTATAGTTGTCATACCAACAAGAGTCTGAAGAACATAAAAACCAGCGTTTCAATATTTTTTACAATTTCTTTTTATATTTTTATTAAAACACAAAGTATTGTGGTTGACAATAAATATTGAGAGTAATATAAAGATATTTACTATTTGTTTATTTAGCGGAAGTGTACTCTTAACGCGAAAATATAGTTATCTTAATATTTTTAGATAATAGCGATGTTCTACTTTTCTTTAGATACAAACTATTTCTAGACGAGGAACAGTCATCAACAATTAATATGGGCAAACACTAAAGAAAACCATCATATTTCATACAATAAGTCTGAACTAAAATACCTATATAAATATATATATATAGATAGTGATTAGTGAGATTTATATATATATATATATATATATATATATATATGTTTTAACTATATGTTATTTATTTATCATTACCAAAAAATTGTATAATATTAATACAAATTAAGTGGAGGGTACTATAATAATATATGATTGGCCATGGTGTATACACATTTACGTTTAAGGGGCAAGTAGTTAAAATACAAAGTAATATGTATATGCTTACTAAATTTGGCTGGGTCGTATTCGTAACGAAATTACATTTTTCATCACTCAAATTATTTTACACAGAGTTTAATTTATTAAAAAATTATAACATAATGTATACAAAAAAAAAAGGAATTGTATAAACTTTATATATGATTCAAAAAGAAAGCAGCACGAAAACGCATTTTTTCCGCGTAGGTCATGTAACTCGATTTTTTAGTATAATGCTAAAAAAAAATAATAATAACATAATTATTTGAAATTAAATGGAAGAATTCTTAGATATTAATTTAGAAAAGTAATAAAAGATGTAGAACACGGTAGTAAAAACAGTTGGTAAAAATAGTTTCTTTTTCAAACTTTTAATGGAGTTTTCTTAAAATTATACAACAAAACGTTTGTGTAATATACTTGAGCATAAAGAAATATTTTAATCAAAAACAACTATTATGTTCGTTAAATAATATCGTAGTTAATGAACAACTCATTAAGTTATAAATGTTATAATACTAATTATTTTTAAAAGGAAATAATTAATGAATTCTAAACTTTTTTGGAAAAATATGTATAATAATTTGTTACTATTCTAGAATATATAAAATTTATACATAATATTTATTAAATGACTTTTCAGTCAAAATAATTTCTTCTAAACTTCTTAATTCATATTTAAAAAAAAGTTTATTTGCAAAAAATACTTTAAAATTTTTGAATAGAAGAAATGTATGAAATTAATTTACTATTCTTAAATATTCATAACATTTAGATGTACATTTATTAAATGCGTATAATTATAGATAATATATAATTAATAATAATTCTAAATTAAAAGATAATTTATTAAGTGTATAACTAATATAATATTTTCGTTATAAGCTAGTATATTTTTTTTCTAATTCTCTCGAAATATAGAATATTTCTTAGTATACGAATTTTAACTAAAATGTTCAATTAAATTGTTACACACTATAGTGACATAAAAGAAGTTTGGTAAATAACATACTTTACGTATTTACGTTTGGATTTTTAAAATTAGCCATGACTCGTAATACATCATCATATATGTAAATCGTACTAATTTTTAAAAATATTCTTATCTAATTAGGATGATACAATAGCCAATAACAATGTATACTTTTTTCGTACTTTGACCAACTTCTATATCTCATATTATAATTTTAAATATAATAGGATTATCATCTGTTCAACAAATTTTAATATTAATTTTATATGTAATGATTATTAATTTTGTTACATTTTGTTTTTGTTATTTATTAATCTATAACTTATCACGAAATCTATTAATGTTGTATTACCGATTAGTATTTTTATAAAAAGCTGTAAGGCGTCTATTTTAATGAATAAGTATAATATATGCCCCTTTCCCGCTTGAAAAAATGTCTGAGTTTTCATTAATATAATGTACTCGTATTATAATATTTATTAAAAATTATTTAAATATAAATATATATATTTAACAAACCTAACATATAAAACTAATATATAAGTCTTAACTAACTTTGAGTACCTATTACTATATAAAATAATATTTACCTTATATACTTTATAGGTAGTTACTTAGCATATATAAATAAATAAACATAAAAATCATATTAACGACATTAAACATTTAAAAATATCTCGTTAACACTATTACTTAAACCAAACTAAAACCATTTTTTTTCTATATCACTTAAATTAGTAAGAATAATATAACTGGCTTCCGTCGATATGACTGATGAGACCAGTGATCAACATCCAGTCTCATGTGTCCATAGTCTATAAATAAATAAATATATATATATATATTAAACGTAAGCCCTTATTATCGACTTACTGAATACAGCTATAGGTTAGGCGAATTACCTAGAGAGCTTTAACCAATCGGACGTTAAACCTGTTATTGAGCTATTGATCCTATGTTTGCGTCTTTCAATTATTATCTTATTTTTTTATTTTGAACGATTTATTAAAAAATAACGATTCAGTTGTCTGACAACAAAATAGTTGATAACTTTTTTTTTATCACATGTTCAAACGAGTGCTATTTTTGTCAACTTGAATTATGGCATTTAGTTTTACAAATAAAAAATAAAAATTCTTGAAGGTAAATATTTTTGATAATTCCTTTGAAAAAATGAAGACAATTTTTTCACTGAATTTTAAAATATAATGATAAAATCAATCAATTTTATGAATGATTTTTTGTTTTATAAACTTTTAACATAGGCTTAATTATTATTAACTTTTACTTATTTGTTTACGATAAATTAAAAGAAAACTTTTGTAAGAAAAAGAGTATTTGATAATAATATTACAATTATATTTATATTTCAGATTTATTTTATAATACTCACCAGGTACCATTGTTCTTTAAAAAGTGGATCCGGAAATACGTTATGGACAGAGTTACCAAGACGCCTGAATGATTGCCCTTGTGTAAGTTGTGATAATGGCCCACCTGATGTCTGCTGCTGATAAAAATCTGTGGAACCAGCAAATACGGTAGCCGGTAAATTAGGTCCAGGAAAATCTCGTTTCCGTCTTTTCTTTTCATGTTGTTGTTGAACCCAATGCACCTGAAAAAACGTAAAATACATATTTAGTTATTATAATGCGAATAGCGAATATCATCAATCCAAAATAAAATAATGGATTAAATATTAAACACATTTTTTTAATAATAATACTGCAAACATGGAACTAAGTAACTGGGTTAAATAATGAATACGTTGATGATATATTTGAATTATTAAAAATTTCTAAGACACAAACAAAGAACATAATTTTAAAAATAATATAAAGGGGTCCAACAAGATTTAAGGTTTATCACAGAGAAAACAGAAAGTAAAAATAACATACGATATTAGATAAAAAAAAGTATATATATATCAATAAAGGCAGTCTTTGTCCTTTTTAGCTTTATTAAAATAAAAACTTTGAATTTCAATTAGAATAATGCTATTGACTATGTTGTGTTACAAGCATCATCATAAAGAACAATAGGAATTTATTCAAAATTAAAGAAAATAATTTCGGGAAATAATTAATAAAAATATTAAACATTTTATATAAATAATCAATTACAATGAACAATCTGCATACCTATAGATTGTCAGTCTATTTACAAGAATTGTATAAACGAAAAGAATGAGAATGACACCCATTCATTAGAGTAACTTCTGGCTTTTCTTAATTATTTATAGAGAAAAAGTGATAATAATATGGTAAAATAATATTAATGACTAATTAGTTTGTTTATGAGCAATTGTTTTAGTTTCGTTACAGTTTAAATGTTATAATAGACATTTAATAATTTAATTGTAATAGAAATAATATGTTGAAATAAAATATGATGAACAAACTACATTAATTCAACAAATAATGATAAATCTGCGCAGCAGAAAAACATTAACAATTATTTTATATTCACTTGATTAACTAAAATTTTTATTGTTGTATATTAACAGTTTCAAAAACATTTATTCGATAACATTTTTCAAAAATGTTATAACATAATATTACATAATATCTAGAGATATTAAAATATAATTTGGCATTGTGTAATATTTCTACATCAAATAATGGTTCGGTTTGACTTTATAAGATTTAGCATAACAATAAACAAATTAACATAAACGTTTATAAAACCAAATCCAAACGAATTGATATATTATTAATGTATCTGCAGTTTGAGACTTAAAATAACTTAATTCAAACTGTATACGTCAGATTTGTTTTTAAATAATTCAATAAATCATGATAGGAAAGTTAAGAGATGAATAAATGCTTCAGACAGCTGCAGGCTGTTTTTGTTATTTTTAAATTTTTAAATATTAAAATGTAAATTTAAAATTCCTGAGAATACGGGTTATGTTGAAAGTCTAAGTAATACACAATATTACAATTAACACCTATTGAAATACTTACTTTCAATTTTAAATAAATAATTTCCAACTGAGATTTAATTTATTACTGTGAAATTAATTATAAATAAATTATATTAAAAAAACTAAATAATTGTCGTTTGCGTATACAATTTTTTTTTATTTCTGTGTCAATACATGTATAAAATTAAACAATAAAAACAATAGAGTTTTCTACGAAAAAATTATTTGTAGCGGAGAGAAGCGAGCAATAAAATTCAGAATGTGCAACATCCATACAAATGCGATGAATATTATTCGTTTCTTGTAAGTGTGGTGAAGGGATGGGAAAATACCATTTTGAAATACTCGGTGTTTGACAAAACGTCAAGATGAAGTCGTTGGCGTGTACACGTTATTATTCTTTTTTTCCATGGAAAACGAAGGAAAAATAGTCTCTCAAGAAAAGCGCATATAGAAAAATTTGTATAGATATGTATTGAAAAAGAGAGAGAGACAGAGACAGAGACAGAGATAGACTCAATACGTACCGCACATAACAGGGGTTTATTTCTTCAATGTGTATTGTAAGTATTTTGCTCGACTGATTTACACTTAATATAATATTACGTATTAATGTACTATTATAACGTTTTATAATTGAAATTTTGCTGGACGCGACACGAGTGGAAAAAATAGGTCGACCTCCTTGGCATGCATAATATAATACGCGCGCGCGTCAACTATGTGGCGAATTACGATGTTTGTAGAGCGCACAATTGCGGAGTCGCAGGTGGTCGTCGAATTATTATTATTATTATGTTTTGAGTTGTTGTAAGTACAACTGGAAAGATGAGAGCAGATTTCAGGTCAACCTAGTCGTGACTCGTGGCAGAGAATTGAATAATACGCATAAATATTATATATTTACAAAGGTCGTGCACGCGTACAAGGAATACCTGCATAATATAAAACGATTAGAAGAAGAAAAAAAATATCAAAAGAGAAATACAAATGCAAATTCGTTTCGGTGAAGTGTAAATACGTTTCGGCGGGTAATCGTTGTGGAAAATATAATCATTTACACGGTCGACTTCAAGTGTGCATATGTATGAGTATGTGTTTGTATATAGACAGGCACGACAATATCTAATAACGTATAAATATCATAATAGAGCATTACTATTGCCGCCGGAGAAGAGTCCCACGGCGGACTGCATCAGTAAAGAGGTACTGTGTATAAATAGAAACTATATACTTTACTATACGTATAATAGTGATTGTCGAAAAGAAAATAGTTGGGATAATTGATTGATCATTTATATATATTATATAGACTGCATGTATGGAGTTCAATGATTTATTACCGTTTTAATGCACGTGTTATGCTTCTAAATAATTATTAAATCGAATCGGAGAACGAATCGTAAAATCGCATCGAATAAAAACACGGTACACACATAACAGACCGAAAATAAAATAAATCGAAATAATGATTTACTCGGGCCCATTAGACCACGGATAAAAATAATGTAATATGATACTGTTACTAGTACGTAATAATAATAATAATAATAATAATAGCATAGGTATAGTGTATGTATATATGCAATCGATACTTTTGGCTAGGCGAAACGACTGATCGAAAACCATAGCAGACAAATGGACCGTAGACTGATGTCGCGACGCGGTGGCGGTGAGTTTTTCTACCGGGAATGTAGGTATACTTGTAGTTTATATCCGAAATTTCATTCAATGTCCAGAGTCTTGTTGGCGGAAGACTAAGTAATTTTTATATAATAATTAAATGTAGGAAGAACACGCAAACATGTCTTTCAAGCTCGGAGGACGGGAGCGAGCACTGCAGTGAACACACGGATCACTATTTGTCCAACCACTCTCAAAAAATCAAGTTTATGGTTAAGATTATGATTCTCAGACGTAATATCATAAAAATGATAATGTTATTTCTTACACAAACGAACACCACGTCCAATATCCCATCTCATCATGTCTGCTCGATTAGAGTATCTATACGGTATGCAATAACAGCACTGCTGTCGTATTATTTAAGAACGGATGTGTAATAATAAAACAAGTTAAAAATACTATTAATGTCTCACACAGATACACATTTATCATATTTATGTATAAACTATACTTAGCATTAGTATTTTTTGTATTTTATTTAAAAGCTTTTAATTTTCAATAAAAACATTCAATATTACTAGTATATATATTAAATCTCGAGATATGTAACAACGATTAGTTAAAAAAAATATATGCACACGTATGAGCAAAGCGTACATCTTAACACGTTAAATCGTGAAATTTCTGTTAAAATCATATTAAGCCAATTAAACTTGGTACTCGAAATGAAATAATATAGCCAAAACAAGTAGTTTTATATAAACTAAAATTTACCAAAGTAAAAACTAACTGAATAGTGTATACCATAATACTATGGTTACGGACATTACATTTTTTTTAAGAAGTGAAGCATATTATGTTGAATGGTAGAAGAAGAGTTCTAACACATAATCAAGAATCAAATTAAATGAAGTAAACAGCTTTTCAAAAGTTTTCTGACATTCTCATTAGACTAAAAATCAGTGATACAAATTTGATTATTAGTTAATTTTTCAAAAGTAAATAGATGTAATTTAAAGTAATTCGAAGTAACGTAGTATAGATAATTAAACATTAAAATAAACATTAATGTTTCAATATAATTATTATTACAATAGTTAATAAATATACAATATTTAATATATACATATATATTTAAAAATGCATAATAATTTTATTACAAAGTTTAATATTTATTATTTATATTGTAGTACAGTACAATATTTTTATTTTTACATTTTAGAATGATACACAATATTGTAAACACGAAGACATGATACGAAAATTGTTTTTAGGAGTTTAAATGTGTAAGCATACCAGTGAAACATATAAGAAAATATTATTTATTTACAACAAGATGGGTATCTGATTTGTTTATATGTTAAATGTAAAATGTCGGCTGTTTTCTTTAGAACCATGCTGGCATATTATGTTCATTGATAAAAGCAGAATAATGAATTTCAAAATATTACGCTAACTAAAAGATAAATATATAAATGGATATCTTTTGATAAGAAAATCCAACTCTCAGTAATGTATACAATTTGTTATATAATATGTGATAATAAGATCCCTTAAATGCAATCTTTAAAAGGAACTGTCATGTATAGACAACTTCAGATGTACCTAGCATATATTTGAAAGTAATACGTTTATATACGTGACGAATCCATTCTTATATCCGATTCATCTAACGGGACTGCCATAATTTTTTTTTATATGTCATCGTAAAATTAGTCTTTTCAGGACTCTATTATGTTGTGGTAATATAAAGATACCTAAACGAATCTAAGAAAAGTCGAGCAAGTTAAAATGACAGAAAAACGTGAAAAGTTTAAGTAGTACAATATACATGAATGGTATAAAAACAGATATTGGGCGAGAGAGAAGTGAAGACTTCCTGTAGGCGAATTAATTTTAAACAACAGATAAGGAAGAGAGGTGGGGAGAGAGAGAAAGATAGATAGATAGATAGAGAGAGAGATATTCACGGTGACGTTGTATCATATAGCCGCACACTGTGCCGCGCAAGTGGAATTGTTTATTAGGATAAATCGATTACTCTCTCCCTTCGACCCTTCAAAATTACCACCAATTTTCGAACTTTTTTTTTTATCTCAGACTAGCTGATTTTTCTCTCTTCAAAATACTTTATTTGCTTATAATTTTTCTTTATCTTTGAATGTACGAGAAAGCAGAGACCGTGAAATATAAAACACGCGTGTAGCTGAATATTGTATACAATTTATTCAATATAGCAACTACGTAGTAATTTATTTTAACAGAAAACAAATTATACAATAATAATAAAGGGCTTTTCATAATAATATAACATCGTTATGATGCATATAATGATTCTCTATAGGTTTCGCATTACTCATTCACGCTCATTCAAAGTAAAGCATATACTTATTTCAATTAAGTACTCTGGCAAATGTAAATTTTTGTACATACGTACAGATAAAGTTAAATGTCGAGTAGACATTTTCACTACGCATAATATGAACATCAAAGTGTATACAACAAAAAGTTGTAAAGGACTAAATCGTATTTTATAAATAACAATACATAAAATAATATACAATGGTACGCAAAACGCACGTTAATTTAAGTAAACGAGCTTGACAACAATTCAGTTACACCCACATATCGTTTTTATATTCATTAAATAAACACATCATTGCACGAAAATACATTAATAAACCATATAGAAATTAAAGAAAGGGACTTTATTTTTTTTTCGTTATTCAAATACACTAAGCAAACATTTATTTTCAATTGCAAAAAAAACCTATAACGTCTATTTGTAAGTCGTTATGATAGATATTATTATTTCTTGGTAATTCAAACATTATTATTTAGTCATTTGGACCGTTAAACTCGTTTTCCACTAATACAAACATATAGTGTGCGGCTAAGTCGATAGGGAATTTGACGTTAAGAATATTATTGAAAATGTCAAATCCTCGCGAATACCGTTTGCAATTGTTTTTCAGAGAGACGAAGAATGAAAATGAGAGACAACTAACAGATTAAAAAAAAAAAGATAACGACGATTAATTTGTTCCGTAAGACTTTGAGAAATTTCGTTTGACGTTTAAATAACCTTTTCGGATGACCAATTATAAAAGGTATGTCTTGATCAAAAAAAAGCACTGGCGAGTTGAAACCACACAATAGAAATCGAAGATTCTACAAAAGATCTGATAAATACATTAAAGGATCATTAAAATAGAGGAAATAGAGTGAAAGTATATGTGTCAGAGAGTGAGAGAGAGATGGGGAGGGCTATAAGAAGAGAATAAAAGAGTGCATGGTGTGCAAGTCAGATAAGGAGGTTCTATTTTTATTTTTTAAGGACAATGTGGGACTCTCGAAGGATGTGGGTAATATAGGTACGAGTGACGAGGTCAATCGGCGTCATGTTTTTCCATGTACGAAATTTTTCGCGCTTACACGGACACCAAATTCAACCTAACGAAAGGCGGCGTGGGTGTTATTTACGAGGTCCGCTCAATTTTATCACATACACAAACGTTCACCACCGCCTCTGCACGTCATCCCCTTCACCCGTCGATCTTTTACGCGCATAGCGTGCCCATACCCTTCACCGCTTCGCCAACAATTTCATCCCCGTCTGCAGGGGGTGTATGACGCGCACGCGATTGCTTTCACATCATTTATTTTGCGAACGGCTGCCGCGGTGGTGGCAACGATGACAAAGAAGACGACGTCGACGGACGACGGGGCATAACGCCAAACCCGACGACAACACACCACGTCCGGACCCATCGTAACCGGTAATGAACCGGAAAATACGTATAAGGGCGGATGAAATAAGCAAGACGAAAAATGCATAATAATAACAACGACGGTGGACGAGTGAGCAACGGGTGGGAGGAACGCGGTTGTTCGCATCTATCTGCAGCCAGGCGGCTATATAAACTATAATACTATATATTATTATTATTATTATACATAATACATAACAAACATATATATAGTTATATAGAGAGTAGTGGCGGGAGGGGCGACAACAACAATGGTACGCGTGTGTCCGACGCGAAACCTACTATTATATATATAAATATATAATATACACCTCTATGGTACGGGTAAACTTGGCATTCCCTGTAGGCTAATTTATCGGAGGGACGTATAACATATATATTCGTAAACGAGATTGTGACGCCGAACGGTAGAGAGAACTCCTTTGCACAGCAGCCGGAAAGAGGTTTGCGCCGCCGTCGCCAAGACGATACGACGCTATAAATCTCGCGTGCATACATAATATACGAAATACAATATTAATGTCATAAATATATATAAACGTATATAATATATTATATTATATAGGTACCACGGAACACGCGGTTTATCAAGCCGGATGCTTTTCGACACTTTTACGATGCGTGCGCGCGGCAAAACCCATCCGCAATAACGCGATGTAGATTGCAATAATATTATTATTACAACGTTTTGCGATACACACACGCATGTTTTAATAGGTTTTTTTCCTGCCATCCATACGCACGAACGAACGAAATTATAAGCGAGCGGACGCAAATGTTTTGACAATTTAGTGACGGCGAAGTGGTTTAGAACTGGATTTAGGGATGTAGAATATTTTTCTAACCACATTCATCTATAAAGTGACTACTCAAAAGAGACCTCTTGCGTGAAAATATATGGGTTTTATAATTTTATCATGATCCAAAGATAAAAAATAATACGAATGTAGATTAGTACCTCAAAAGTATAGAGGTTTTTATACTCAAATGACCAATCATCAATCACCAATGTACATTATGAACAATCTATCCACCAATACCCCCCCCCCCCCCCGTAGTGACCCACTCACCAAAATTAGGACCTATATTTGGTTCAAAAATCTTAAAATTCATGGATTTCGGTGCAATAAAAACAATATATAACAATGATATTATACATAGCAACAGTACAATACTGCCACATAGGTGTGTTCGCGTGTCTGATATAAAGCGTATGCGTGTATACGGATATAAATTATTTTAATTATTTTATCATGGAATCACTTCAATGATATGCCAGTACGACTAACGGATCATGGGAAATTATCAAACGGCCGATTATAGTGATGTTTTAGGGATTCTGATGCTATTATTATAATAATCATGAATGTAATTTTTATTTTCAACTATTATACGTTCGGATTTTGTTCACTGATTGATGCGATTGTTTCATAAACCCAACCAAACTGAAGGAAACGTAATTTTGTTTTAATATTTTATATACATTTTATTATTTTAATTATTATATCATAATATCATATACGATAGCAATACAAAAAATTATATTTTTTTTAAATCGAGAATCGATATGCAGTAAAAAAAAAAAATGCGATTTAATATTTTATTTACTAAATAATTAGTATTGTATTTTATTTTATACTTAATAAAAATCGTGTAATATAATAATAAATGTAAGTAAGTATGGAAAAAAGAAATTATTAATAATTACGTTAACTGAATTTTTTTCAAAAATAGAAAGGTTATAAACGCTCATTGCGAATGTTGATAGATAATTAAATTGTATCTCAAAAGATTTTTTTCTTTATTTTTAATTACATGATACAGATATATATTTTTGTGATAATTTTCGTTGTTACTTGTGAAGTTGTTAATCCGATACCTTTAACGATAAACCGCAATAATTAAAGACTTGAGAACTATGATTTAGTGTTAAGAAAAATATGTGAACGTGATTTGTACATATTGTAGTTCGGGTTTAGATAAATTGGTTCCAATAATGTATAATAAACGGCAAAACAGTTAATAACCCGTGAACCGTAATCATACCGTTATCATAATAATTAGTCAATAGAATACAATATGGGCGGTGAGAATATTTTTAAACAGAGAATTAGGCATTTTTGCAAACATTTTGTTCATAATATAAATATTAATATAACCTGCTGTAAGCGATCATAAATTCTCCGCCAGATGTACGGATCTGATAAGTAACTAGAACATAACAATAATTTTAAGAGGTTTAGGGGTATCGAATATAATATGACTATGCCTATTTTCAATACACACAACAATGTACACAATAATAAACAGGGGGCAGCGTCTTTATTATTCTATAAATTTATAAAAAAAGCGTATTCGCTTAAGATAATAGTAGGTGCAAATCACACATTAATTAGTGCATGATTATTTTACCGGAAAATCGTACCGACGGTTCAATTTTTGACACAAAATATAATTACTTACGTTTTTATAAGCTTTATATTCACAGTTTAAACATTAGCATACTTAATGGATTTCATAATTTTGTTATTTTCATACTCCGAGAATGACATAATTGTTTTAAGTTAAATTTACTTTTTTCGTTACTTCATTACAGTGGGTTTTTAATTTATGATTAATATATTGAGGTTATTCTTTATTATTTCATAACATTTCACAAAATTAATTTATTATGCAATTGTAATTAATTATAATAACAAAATAAATCTATATGTATGAGCCATTAAATATATAATTATCTTAAAAAAAAAAAAAATGCAATAATATGCGTAATTTTTATTTGTATTTATCATAAGCAAAGATGCTAAAAGACTTCAACTGATCATTCGGGTTGTAAGTTTTGACTATGTATCAATAAGATATACCATTATATTAAACAATGAACTTACATAATCTGTGCCTAAAAAAAGAAAAAAATGATCAACTAAATCGACCATCAAAATGCATACTTTCGGATACTTTTTTAAGCATAATCGTTAAAATGTATAGCCATCCTTATTTTACATATATGTATGATAATATAAGTGCAGGTCTAGTAGGAAGAAGTCCTCAAAAAATATACCCTCAGGAAAGTTTATTCGTAGTCAAAAATACTATTATTATCCGTATCCTTGTATATCTTTGTATACCTTCAGGTTTTATGTACAAGTTTGATATGTATTTTTAAAGAAAAAAAATGTAAAATACAAACATTTCGAAATGTACTTCTATTCAACCTTTAAAACATTCAATGGGATTTTAATCGTAACACTCAGAATAACTGTACATGATATGCATATTGATTTTGTTATTTTATTCAAAACATACACAGATATTAACTTTAAATGTTAAAATATTTTATACGAAAAATAACAGCATAGATTATTATTTAATGGGTAATGCGAACTGTTTAGAAGTAGGATGTGCAGTCATTTTCATAAAATTAAAGTTTTAATGAAGATAGCTATAAAAAAAACTGTTGTAAATGTCTTTAGTTAGAATTAGTTTACAATATCTTTGGTATTAAGAAGTTTTTATATGGTTTTAAGTTTTAAGTCTATAGTAACATAATAAAATAACACTAATGAACTTAAAACATAAAATACGTCTACGGCCAAAAAAAAAATTACCAATATTTCAGTGGAGTGTAACTAATTGTTTTATGACTAAACCTTATTAAAATAATGACATCTATAAACTCAAAACAATGAGTAAATAAAAAAAATTATCATTAGACAGTCTGAATAAAATCAATATTATAAAAAAATGTTCCAATCTAAACAAATATTAATTATAGTAACACGGCAAAATATATAGGCAATCTGAGTACATACATGTATAGGAAACAAAAATAGATATATTACATTTACCTATATACTAACCCTATGTCGAGTTAAAAATATAATGGATAGTGCAATATGATGTACAAGAATGTTTAATTGATAGTTAAATGTACACTAATCAATTAATATGATATATAATTAGTGAACTTAGGGTAGAGAAATTTTTAGATAAAATATTGACGAGGATTGCATAAGATATTCAACGTAATATCTACCAGTTTTGTTACGCAAGATTAGAATGACTGTTAGTTAGAATTATTAAGTGCTGTTTGTGGCTACATAAATAACATATAGCCAATAAAATCATTCTCTATAAATTTCACTATATAATTATAAATATTTAGCATTTTACGTTATGTAGTGTATAACTAAAATTTTAATCAAAATGTTATTACTATATAATATCCCATTTTTAAAAATTAAATCTAAAAGCTATATGTTTTTGTTTGATTATCATAAATTATTAAATGGTTAAATAATTACTAATAGATGTTGGCTTAGATTCTGGTTGTTTACAAATACCATATATAGAGTACCCCAAATATTGATGATTTCTAGGTACTCCACAGGGTTATTAAATTTATGTTATAGAACAATGAACGGTTTAGAAATTCATATAGGTTTAATTTGGTTAAACAATGATTCTTTTTAAGTATATTTTTACTTTAAAGTACCATATTTGTTTCAGTGAAAAAGCTCACAAAGTTTAACGTCGGTCTTTTATAGATTGAAAATTATATGACGATTAAATAAATTAATTACTACTCATTTTTTAAATATCCCAATAATCTACTAGAAAATTGTAAAAGAATAACAAAATATGCAAAATGAGTACAGTTTTGAAAATGATTTGAGTAAGTTAAAGTTACCGATAAAAAATATATTGCCATTGTTTTTAAATTTACCCAATCTACTAAAATCCACCTAATTTTTAAAACTCAGTTATATGTATATATATATTTATAGGAAAATAACAATTATAAAAGATGTACGTATAAAATATATTATAAATATTCTATGCATTATATAATTTATGTATCATTATAGAAAAATACACTTAATCATTAAAAAAAAATAAATATTAATTTTAACTTTAAATATTTTAAATTATGAGTTACTACTAGTTATTATTGCTCACTATCCAAATATTATGTATATTCATAACCTTTTAAATTAAAAAATGTATATTATATTATACTTAAACAATAAATTATCAAAAACGTAAAATTATAAAATAAATATGTAGTATGTATACTTATATTAGTGATATTTTTAATAAAATAAATTATAATTTGAATGCAACACTAAATATAAGTTATATAATACTGTCAACTATATTCAATTGCATCCGTGAACACTTTAAGTTATGAAAATATTTATAATTTCAAATATTAAACTATTTTTTTATAAAGTTATTTGATATACTAACCAAGTTAGAACAATAATATTGTAATATAATATAATTACAATTTTTAAACTAGTATCTAAATTTAAACAACTTGGTTTCCATCATTCATTGCCAAGGTGATATTATCATCGTTATAAATATTTAGTATATATGTTTTCCTAAAGTTTATCTAAAGGCCAGATTCATAAATTCGTCCTCGCGCACAGACGTGTACACGCGGAGAGACCGGTGATTTATGAACCTACTACGTACGCGGGAGAAGTGGGAAAATCAATACATTGGTTAAATCGGGAGAGCAATACGACACGAATTTTAATGATGGGTCTAAAAGTAAAAAAAAAAAATACATACAAATTAAATTGTAGTAGAAAAAATTTAAGTACACATCCAATTGTGTATATATAGCGATTAGGACAACAATAAAGAGCAGCAAGTGTCGTTTTTTTTTATTTTATTTATGAATTTTTTATGGAGAAAAATGTTTTTTCATTCCATAGAATTGTACAGAATTTGAATTAAAATTAAATTAAAAGAAATGAATACATGTGGACACTTCATAAATGATTTTTGATTAATGATTGTTAATACAGAACTATACATATATTAAACATGAATTATGTGCCTGATAGTTATAAAATACAAATTAAATGAATATCAAGACAATATTTTTATAAAAACTCAACCACAGTTTAGCACCTATGATCACTCAGCTTTGAATATTTATTAAATTAAATACATTATAAAAATAATTCGTTTGTATTAAAATGTTTTAAACAAACAAATAATGAATATAATTAGATTCATAATAATATGTAATGCAACGTACTATATAACAATTTGTCTACCCACCTACGTGTACGAGAATAATAATGAGAGATAAAACTCAATAAAAGGTTAATATTTAAATACATAAATAATAATAATAATAATAATAACCCTATTTGAAACGTGGTTTTTTCCCCTTTTCACGATTACTAAACACACACACACACACACACATATATATATATGTATAAATATAAACCGACTGCATAAGTCGTAAACACAGGCAGTATCAAATTGATGGTAATTAATTATAGAGATTTTATATTGGCAGATTTTTTTTCCACACCGGATCGCGGGTCCCACTGGAAAAGAATTTAAAGAAAAACCGCTTTCGAACTGATGACATTAATTTATTATATCAAAGACAATTCCCTCCAATTGGACATATTTGGACTGGAAGAAAAAAAGAAAATGGGAAAATGTGACGACGAGCTCTTTTGTGGATGGGCAGACAATCGTTTTATCTCACTCAAAAAGGTTTTTTTCTTGTACATGTGAAGAACTTTGCTTCTATTTACGTCCAAGCTTTTATACTACTTTACATTGTGTTACACAATCAATTGACGTCAGAACGTATTACACTTCCATTTTATTAATAACACGTCTAAATAATTTGGAAACTTGGAAATCTTATTGAGGACAGTTTAAAGATAGTATTTATCTTTTGAGGGTGAGCAATGATGCAGAAAATAGTTGTTGTCTTTTACTTCAGTGTACATTAGTCCTTATCCGTATTGTGTAAATGTTACCGATTGACCACGAGACGCTTTTAGCTATAATACTTTCTTCAAATAATAATAAATGATTGCCTTTTATTTGTGTTCAAAAATTTTTAATTATTCACCTTTTCACTTATATTAAAAGATTTTAATACAGAAAAATCTATATAAAAATTGTGATGAAATTATTTTCCTAAAAAATGTATTTTAAACTCTCCAATTGAAAAACAAACATAAAAAGCGGGTAAGTGAGTATCGCTCTGTTGTATATTAGGGGGTGGGGTGGACCTCAGACTATGGATGGTTAAATTTGAATGCAATGATAGGTATCATTGTATACGAAAAACGATTCTGAACGAAGATGATTTGTCAGTTTAGGATATATTATATTTAAATATTGTCAAATATTCTATTTTGAAACAAATAGTATAGTTTTTATATTATGTTACTATGGTTACTATGGCCAACATTCGCATTATGAGCGTATGAAATTTAATTTAAATTTTGACATATTTCGTATAAATTCGAACTTTAAACACTTATAAAAAAAAATTGTGACTAACGATTTCGGATTTTTTTTTATCACTTTAAGAACAACTTATAAGAAACCTTGTATTAAATTTTCAAGATTTTCTGGCCACCCAAAAAATTTTTATCGGCATTTGAAGAAAAAAAATCTTAGAAAAGTCGAAAATTTCAATTGTCTATTAGTAGCTTGAAAATGGTCAAAATATTTTGAAAAATTAACTGTAAAGAGATAACCATAATATAAACACTTGGTGAAAATTTCAAGTATTTACAATAATTCGTTTTTGAGTTACAGCAAAATCAAAAAATCGATTTTGTCGAAAAGTGGTTTTTCCGTAAAATTTCCATTTTTCTGTCATTTTTTTTTTGTTTTTCTCGATTTTTTTGAAAATTATTAGAAAATTTTAATTTTGACCCCCCTAAAGTACCAACTAGATTCAATTCCCTATTCAAAGAGGGGCTGAAGTCAAAAATCGGAGCATTATTACTGCTCCAAATGTTGTCGTCAGACACAAAAAAAAAAAAAAAAAAAAAAAAAAAAAAAAAAAACACACATCATAGTAAAAGCAATACATTCATCACTTCGTTCAGAATCTAAAATATTAACATTTATATCATAAAAATACATATATACCATATTTTGCAATGTATTTCAAAAATTATGTGCTATTAAACTAATACAAACAAAAAATAAATAAAACAAAATAAAAAATTTAATTGAATGCACTATTATTGAATCTATATGCTAAAAAATACCTTGTATTAAAATATATCTTTAACCTACTTCGAAGTTTCTCTGAAATACTCCCTTAATGTAATTTCCATACTGTGAACTACTTTTTTTTTCGAACGAATTGATTTATAATAATATAAAATAAATAAGTTTGATATTAACTTAAAATTGTTTATATCAATAATTATGTTTTTTTAAATAATTAAAAATCTCTATACAAATTTCAAACATGGAAATTGTGTCGAAGGCTTATTATTATAAACTTAGCATAAAGTTTTTTTAGCATAGCAACATTTTTTTTAAAGCAAATAACAGTTTAAATTTAAAATATAGAATTTAAGGATTCTATAAAAATTAACTAATAATGATTTCTAGTTTTTTCAAAACTTTTTCAATTATAATTTTAAGTAAATGTAATAGAAATTATTTACACAGTGATTTTTACAGAAATGTTTAACTTAAATCGTGGTAACTATAGATTTTTACTACACTGATTTAGACACTAAGTATCTAGTATCTAAAACGATTAATAATCACAAATGTATAATACGGATCATATATTAAAATTTTTATATTAAACAAATTGCGTTCATTACGAATAAAAATTAATTTAATTTAATTATTGATTCATTAATTATCTATTAATATAATACTGATAAATGTTAAATTAGATCCTCTCATGTACCATATAATTTATTTCATGGTTGCCACTTTGAATTTAAAGTTTTCAAACTTTCTAGAAACTACCTCTATATATATATATATTTTAATTTTATAACGAATTATTAATTATTATTAATATTTTTTTTTCAATTTAATAAATCTTTATTTTTGATTAAAAACTATGGCTAGCGTATTATAATACTATTATATAGATTTTTCATAACAATGTAATATTCAATTTGAAATAGTTTTTAAAATATATTTTGTATATATTGACCTTTTTGGACAAGATTTATTTCTAATTTCAAACAGAAGGAATATACATATTGAAATCGAGGAATGGCTGTAACTAGTAAACCAATAACTTCTTCCTCCATCCAGAATGTTCATTATTCAGTCAATTTTTCTAAAGTAAATATTGAATACCTACATAAATACACATAAGACACACGCGCGCTATTTGTCAACAAACTAAAGTATTTTTATGTATAAACTTGAGTATCTACTAACAAAACAATGTCTTCTATCATTGAATTGATTTTTATAACAAATAAATACAAAATATTAATATATATATTTAATGCCATAAATCGTAAGGTATCGTTAGAAAAATGTGATTCAAATATAAACCAAGTAGATAAGAAAAATTAATTCTGAGTAAAATAAAGTTACCTTATAATATTAGTAACTAACTTTAAGTTCCTAAACATAAAACAATCGATAAATATCAGTGTACTATGTACATATATATTAGCTATATCTGTTAAAATATTTTATTCTATGAAATGTTAAGTATTCTATGAGTATATTATATCTGTATGGATGCACAAAATTTTAATGTTTTTTAAATCACTTCATTTTTTTTTTATTCAAATACATATATTATAATACATAATTTATAGTAGTTGTTTGGTTAAAAACAATATACGACCGAAATAAATCGTACATCGTAATTTACAAGAATCTACTTCAAATAAATGAAAATAAATAATAATAAAAAATAATAAAAAAAAAAGCCGTTAACAGAATATCCAAACACAATTTTCTACGCCAATAACAAAGCATCTAAATCGTGCATGTATGCAATGTGTTTTAAACATATGGGTGTATTCCGAATAAATGATACACGATTCGGTATAATGTATAGGGCTGGGCTGATACCAGTTTTGTAGTGATTCACCAGTGAATTACATATATTATTTTTACATCCTCTACCTACCGCACAAAATGACACTTGAGACGCAAGATGGATTGCATATAGAAAGCTTTTATAGAACAAAAAAAAAAAACAGGAAGAAAAACAGTGTATACAAATTTCCTTGAGAGATGAATAGCCGAGACGATTTGTGGAAATAAAAAAGGATACTTTTATCGAAACCTATAGCACTATTTGTATTTGAATGAGAAACGTTTTGTTGTGTGGTGTACACGTATATACACCACCTTTATATGTATAAAAAAAGTATGAGATAGAATAAGAGCGAAAATGGGAGATACGGAATGAAAACTCAAGATGAAAGAAGAAGAATCGCCAATCGTATTTCTGTGTTTTCCGGGATCATTTTGAAAAGAATTTACATAATGGGCTACCGTCGATCTTATTTTGAATGGGGTATCACCTGTCGGGAAAAGAGCAATTTTGGAAATCCAAAACGAAGAATATATCTTCTATTTACACAATGTTTTTTAAATGTGACTGAACAAAAAAGAAAAAACACTAATATTTAATTGGAATTCATGGTCCTTTCCGTACGCTACTTACGGCTGTAAATTACTCACCCGAATAAAAGTGTTCTATAACGTTCTATATGCACTGTCAATTTGGTACCAATAGGGAAAACACGGCGTGTCTCTTTGCTTATTTTTTATTTTATAACAAAATGTAATAAAGAACGATAATATTGTTTCAATACGATATATTTTTAATTCAAAACAAACTATTGAAGAAAAATAAACGATTATTTAAGACATATATTATTAAAAAAAATAAAACATAGCAATGCAGTTTCGCCTCGTTTAGATTTGAACGAAATACTATGTGTGCATAAGCATTATTGTATAATTAAATACACGAAATAGATAACAAATAGCCTACAACGAAATCGCTATATTTGTTTTGGCATCATTATGATTAAATTTAATACAAATATTATTTCCCGATTAATAACGTTTAAATTTCACATAATACAAAGCAATTATTTGGAATATCCTATGCTATTAGAGTCCTAATACAATATTAGAGGTTTACAAGCCCAGTTTAAATAAAACGTATATTAATAGACCGAAGGGACCATGGTACCACGGTCCACTTCGATTCCATAATCCTCGCTATTGAACAAAATAAAAATATAGAACTTGTAATACCCTGTCATAAGTCAACAATAATGAGAGCTCATAAAAAACAAAATTATACGATTCAACATTTAAAAACATATAAGTATAATTGAACGAAGATAATGTATAATATAATATCAAATATAATCCAAAATACTTACAAGTATCGTGTTTAGGTTATGTTGTAGAATTAAATTGAATTAAGGTGAAAATACTAAATTTATATTATTATTAGATCGCTCCAAAGTTCGCTATTTTTTGATTACATGACTCAGAGTCAGATTATTCAGATGAATCACATAATACAAGTGACGAAAAATTATATTTATTAAATAGTGAGATTTTATTGATGGGCCAGGGTTATGGTAACTGTAGGTCAGCTGAAATTAAGAGAGGCCACTTTAAAGACAGAACAAAAAAATGTATTGGTTTGGTGTATGCAAAGAAACCGTTAAACTGTTATTTATGATCTAAATTACTTTTAACGTAGAAAACATTAACATTTGTATAACTCAAAACTAAAAAATGAACACCTTTTTCATTTGAGTAAAGATTTAAATAACTTTGTTAAAATAAATTATTTCGACTGTAAACTTTACAAAATTTAATATTGCTATGATAGATAATCAATCTTCAGTTATTGTTGTCTAGAGTTTTTAATAATTGTAGTCTTCTATAACTTCTCTCAGAGTTCGAACTCTTTATAGGTGGTGTATAATAAATAGTAAATAGAGTAAATACATTAGAATTGCATAATTGATTAAAATTTCTTTAAATTAAAACAATATTGAGATGCAAAATAAAAATAAAATTGTTTTTATTTAAATAAATTTGTTTTAAATTTTCATTTGTAAGATTATAATATATTTGCAAACCAAATTTTTTTTCATGATTTTCGAAATATGCTGTTGGTCAAACGCTTTTATACTTCTTCTAACGACTGAAAACGACGGATTTAATATAACACAAACACTATACATTTCATTTCGAATTGCTAGAGAGTGGGAAGTTCCGGAAAAGACAAAACCAGAGTGTACAAAAACCTTCGACCTAGTTTAAAGTTACAGAACAATTCAATGGTGTCTTCTTTTGACTGACAAACTAAATAAACCAAAGCTCTGTTTCTTTAGAAAATTAAAAAGTTCTAATCATCATTATAATATTTGTATATTAAAACACCAACAAGATCTAGAAACTTAATGTTGAACAGCTGAACCATCTGCACACATCGATAAATTATTAATTATTATAGAATGATCAAATTACATGTTGATCTAAGCATTTTAAATGTTAACAAAGTATTATTAACATTTGGTAGGTATCTATATTTATTAAAAAATGTAACATGTATTATATTATTAAAAGCATATATAATTTCGGTAAAATTATTATTAAAAAAAATATATATTAAGCTAGTTTAGATAACAAATTATAAGTTTCATTATAATATATATATATGTATTTTAATATTCATTTTTTTTTTTATACAATCTTTAAATATATTTTTATTTTTTAGTTTTTACAATAAGTGTAAGTGTTGTAAAATATTAGTGACTTTATATAATATGGCTGTACAGTGTATATAATATACAAAAATGTAGTGACTTTCCAATCAAGGCACTTCGACATGGATGGATTACAATATGAAATCTAAAATTAATGATGTAGTTATCAAAATAAAACGTTTTAACTACAAATAAACATTTCATCATATTTTTACTAAATAACAAACTAAAAATCATGTTTATAAATTAGAGTTTCAACTCTTAAAATCCAAAATTTTCACAATTTTTTATTAAAAATCAAAACTATAATCCACAGCAAATATTTTCAATATATTCCAAATAGGTACTGAAAAATAAAAAACAGCATACACGTATATTTAGCCCAGTAGACTCTAAACTGATATTGAATTATTAAAGAAATAATGCAGTGCCATAATACATAGTTGAACTTATTCAAAACGAGATGCCACAAGATTGAAAAATAAATTCACATGATAGGTGATTGAATTAAATAATATGTATTAATTCATATAAATCTACAAATTAAAACTTATTTCCTAAGTTAAAAAAAGTATATATATAAATATATATTTAAATTATTTTTGGATTTTGTATGAATAAATTAGACATTTTTTTACAATCATTAAAGAAAATTAAATATTGATAAAGCAACAGTATTATGAATTAAGTGAATTTATAGTTGAGACAGCATAAATAATTAAACTTTAAAATATTAATGCAAAAATATTTATAAATATAGACTACTAACTTTATCTAAAATTTTAATCAATTTTAATACAATGTTCATAAATATAATAGCTTTGAACTACTGTTAATCCCTCATTTTAACGTAGTTGTCTATTTTTTAAATTTTATATACAATGAATTGCAACACAAAACAAAAAACTTTAACAACGCATAGAAGTTTAATGTTATTGTTCAGCTAGCCTTTCATAACCAAAATCTATTTTGAGACAATAAAGAACACAACTAACACAACTTTCCACTATAAAAACTGATTGAATAATTCAACCAATACGCAGGTCTATAAAATAATCAGTCTCAAACACTATCTTAAAAAAGTTTAAAAAACTTAGCACTTAATAAACTTTTTCAAGCCTCCCACAAAATTCAAACTCGAAATAATTTTGATAACTTTTGGAATTGATTTCTTTATTTATGACACTTATTAACACAATATTATAGTATTATATGAAAGTAATAAAATCGTTAAAATGTTGAAAAAATTAAACATCTGTTTTATTCATTTTAAAAATCTAATTACCAGAAGCTCGTTAGAACGTTAAAAGGTTAGGCTAAATGTATATGTATAAAAAAAACAAAACTAAAAAACACCGGGCTAATATACAGATATAATCCCATACAAAAAGAAACCTCTATTCTCTGGTTATAATGACATTTTAATACATATACACTTTTTCTCTCAGCATTCATAGGAACTACAAATGAGGCTAATGTCTCTACCAAAACCAAAGTTAAAAAAGCGGTTCTTTGTTTAATAAACGGACGAGGAAATATAACAAAAACCATTGGGAAAAACAGCGGAAAAACCATACATAAGTCAACTCACCATTTGTAATAATTAACAAGATTTTCCTAATGTATGTATGGCATGGAAATGGCTAATTAAAATATTCAGTTATTTTTATTTTTCATTCATAAAACTATTTCAACAACTACCTACTATTTACATTCGTCTGTTCATTACCATTTTGTGTCCATTTTACATCGTTATTCAGTTAAAAATTTAATTCGTCCTTTCGATATTTTTAAAGTGATTAAAGTAATTATGTAGATACAAAGTAATTATAATTTAATATTTTACAATACACCATATAGAATATGAACACTGAACGTAGTTTTAGTTTGTATCAGATTATAACGTATGACTATTTTATTTTCGAAAACAATTCTTTGCAAATATTTATACTTTATAATCAGATAAACGTAAGTTACATTAAAAATGTGTATATTCTTTAGTATACTATATCTCAATCAAATTATTATAAAATACTAAAAATATTTCATTTTGAAAAAATGGACAGCTATATTTAGAAAATGCAAAAGCTTAAAAATGTTTTTAAGATCAAGATAGGCAGATACACTGAATGTCACGAATTCATGAACAGGAATTTATGGAACGGTATAGTTTGATTTCTAAACAAACAATATTTAACACCAATAACCAGTAATATTAATAACTGTATTAATAAATATATCTATATAATAATCCCGTACGTGAAATAATAAATAGAGATTATTAAATATGAAACTAACCTAATATAATGGTGAATATTGAACTTAATATTATATATTACTAAACTAATGAAAAAAAAAATACAAATTAAATACAGAAGCTAATTCTTATTATGAACGAAATTGAGGCTTAGTGTTATAACGACTTAAAGGTAAGATTTTAAATAGTAGAAGGGTAGATATTTTAGAATTCGTCACTTTGTAATAGGCTACACTAAGACAATTAGAGCTTTAAACCCGCTCAAGAGATTTTCCTAAAATAAATTCCCTTGAGGTTTATCTCGACAAAAATGAGCGAAGTGAGATGAGAGATTATAATTATGGCTCCTACTTTTATGTAATACATTGAAATAATGTAAAAAGTAAAATAAAAATTGTCAACCAAACAATTTAAAAAAATATATCTTTTAATTGCTTATTAAAAATGTGTAATAACCAATAGATAGGTAATTCATGACTTAAAAATTCTAAAAAATTTCATTTTCTGTTAAAATGTTAATTCTACGTTTATTCATATTTGAACTGGGCAAAAAATATCAAATTAATTTTGTTATAAACTAAATAACCCCATTTTCCTGATTAATTTAAAAAAATAGATACTAAGAGTTTTCTTTTGATCCCCCAAAGTACCAACAAGATTCAATTTTTTTTTATCAGAAACCACCTTTCAAATTAACGATTAAACTATTTTTACACCTCCTAAAAATTATATAAGGCATACAAAGACATTTTCTTTCACACACGCAAGAAAATATCGCTCCGCTCAGAATATCTAATACAATAATAACATATTCCTATTTATATTCTTTTTTATATTTAATTATATGATTTTGCTATACGCAAAATATTAAATATAGACATTTTAGTTGATTATCATTTAATCTTATTAAAAAGACATTATACCCGTATGTGTTGTCTCAGTTTTACTGACGTACATCATAGCAAATTTGTGTTCAACAGAACACATTTTATGTTGTTAGCTTTAATATTGTAGTCATTTTACCTATTATAAAATTTAAAGGTAAGAATATTATCTAGAACATGGCCTATGCTTTTATTAATATAACCATTTTAAAGTGAGTTATAACTTATAACTATGCAAAATATTAGAACTTTAAAATGATCATAACTCACTTTAAAACGAAATTATCTATACCAGCATACGACATGTCTTGGATAATATTTTTACCTTAAAGTTTGATAATAGATAAATTGAATCCAAATCAATGCTAACAACATAAAATGTGTTCTGCTGAACGCAAATTTGCTATGATGTACGTCAGTAAGACAGAGACAATACATACGGGTATTAGGTCCTCTTAAAAAATTATTATTATTATTAACATAAATATGTGAAATAAATTTGAATTTTGATTTAATTATAAAATGTATTACCTAATTTAAAATAATTTTAAACAATGTTTTTTGAAATCATTAAATGTTTTATTTACTATAGTGCAATTTAACAATTATAAATTTATGTAACGTATAATTAGGAGTCTTTCTTTTACCGTAATTTTAAATACTATATTCCTACATAAATTTTAAAATTATGAAATTAATAATTAACATAATAATAATAAAATATACAGAATTAAATTCTCATTACACATATTTTAAATAAAACTTTATATTTTTAGACAAATCATTTATTAGTTAATGTAAGGTAATACATAAATAAGTAACTAGGTACCCAAATAAAATTATACCCAATCGCAAAATTATTCATTCATTTAACTTTTATATTTTTATAACGTAGTAACCGGAGATCAATGAATACAAAATGTATACACTATAGTTTACAATATAAAATATCATCACGTATGTGTAATTTTCTAAGAATTGTATACGATTTACAACTAGAAATTTTATTTCAAACGTTGCCAACGAATTAACCTATATTAATCTTACATACACCTTACTTGTATAAATGTATTATATCATATTGTTATAACGAGTAATATCTGTAGTAGTCATTTAAACAAATTATGTATTTGTGAAACTGAAATTATAAACACAAACATCTAATAAATTAAAGATAGTGATAAACAATTTTTATAATAAAAATGAAACATAACTATATAATAATTATTGGAATATTAAAGCTATTACAAATCAAGTTAAACATAGTTAGGTAATGATAGTTATATTACGTCAAATGTTGAAGCTTTATAAAACTTGCACTCTCATATTTTTTGAGCATAATCTATTAGTGCTCGCACATTAAAAGTTTATAATACATTTTGTAATGACAACAATTTACATCCACCAAAAATCGAGAATACCTTTACTTTGTTAAAAAAGTAGATAAAATATATTTTTAACAATAAAATGCAACTACAAGTGATATATGGTATAAATTTAATATTTATTCAAGAATGCGATGACATTAATATAAAATTAAATAATATTATATACCAGTAAAATATTCAATTAAAGGTAAGTATAACAAAGAAAAACTTATCAGTTATCACATAAAACTTACGTATCATGGATGAATTCGTGTGCAGTCTATACATGGCTCATAGATAATAAACTAATAAGATATAGGTAGTACCAGCTACTAAGAATAAATAGACTATAGCGAGTAAAATAAATTATACATCATTTATTAAATCAATCAATATGGCGTAGACATAATGGTTTGTGAAAAGAAACTGCTAGCAAATTAGTCCAAAATCCGGGTGTTTAAAATATGCGTTTTATATCGGAATTTTCGTTAGTTTTATCTAATAATTATGATACAAGTGTGTTGCATGTAATAATATATAAATGAAATACGAACCGATAACATAAAACAAGTTAGATTTACTATACATATACGTTTAACCAACTTTGTATACTCTAATACCTGACCATTGGTTAGTCGTGAAGCTGCAGTGGGTGACGTAGTACCATAATATTATATTAAGATGTATTCCTAGGTTTATGAATAAAGAGCACGGAGGACCTTTTGTTTAATGTGCGTGCCCTCCAGTCGGAAGAACTATGTGCAATAGTCACCGACATCCTGAATTGTGTCAGACACCACATATGCACGGTACTCTTTGAATAATGTCGATTCGTGTCATGATAAGCTATCTGTTTTTCAATAAAATAATATGTGAATAAGCTTTAAAGCTTTGTTTTTGGATGTTTTCCTGTATTCAATTATACCATGTTTCGTATATTCATTATAAATAAATATATTTTAAATTTTAATTCAAAAATATACCTACGTTTTATCTTTGCTTTGTTTTAGTTCGATACGTCATATTATTATTTATGAATATCCCCATTAGATCGACGAGTTATTTTGATATATACTACTTTTCAAAATTAATATGTATACTTCGTAATGCATTTTTCCTTCGCTGATGAATTATGTGTGTTTATGGTTTACAGCAATTTAGCGTTACCTACAAGTATATACAATGAAACAAATTCCAGCATTCTCGGTTAACATTTTTCGACAAGAAAACGTATTTAACGGAATTTTATAATTATTTAATATCATAGGATAACATTTCATGAATTTATAGTACACATTTATTCTTTTTAATATTTTCAATAGTAGGTGCGTAATTTAAAAATAAAATAACTCATAAAACTTGAAGTTTAATAAAAAAAAAAAATGAAAGAGAGAGAAAATAGTAACGTCATATTATTATATATAGACATGATTTGTGTGGCTATTACTCTTGAAATAAAACACTATTTTATTCACGATTAAAAACATTGAAAATATCAATTATTTTACTGAATAAAAGAACTATAATTTATTTAATATTCTATCCTAAATGAAATGCGCCCTAATAAATAAAGGTACATTATGTGTCATTGCTTATTAGTTATATTATGTTTCTTTGTCACAATTGTTTAATTTCAAATAAAAATGCAATTTCAATATTAGTTATAGTAAAAACAAATATCATATCTATACATTCAGATGCTACAATTTTATACAATAAAATATATATACTTTTTTAATGTCTAAAAAAACTTAAAATAATTTTTCCATAGTTGGTTGTAAGTTGATATATATTTTTACACTAATATATTTTAATTTTCTATACTAATTAAAAGTTAAATTTGTATATGGTCACAGCCATTATCTTTGAATTATCAATTATCGCATATACATTTTTACAAAAAAAAAAGAATTGACAATGTTTGTATACCAGGTGGTTAATACATTATTTTATCAAAAGAATACAATAGAAAATGGTTTACAGTGATAAATGATGACCGTGGAATCTAAGTTATTGTGAACAGAAATCTTTAATTTTTGTATTATCCCCTGATCGTTGACTGATCCTCGTGTTAAAACATAATATGATATGATTGCAAAGTATAAATATTTAATTTTTATTACATATTGTACGTTAAATTATTAATTAATATCACTATAATGTTAACTTTATTAATTAATAACACTCAACATCATTTTTTGAGCATTCAAAATTCACGATAATATATATAAATTTAAAATCATAAAAATTAAAACAAAGTTATTAAAAAACCACCAACAGTTTAAAATTATTATATTGCCATACTATACATGTCAAACCTATGAAGAATGGTATTGTATTAAACTAAACGTTCAAGCTTTTTACCTGATACCTAAATAAAAATATTATAATACATTATTGTATTAAAAGAAAACCACTAAAAGAGCCAAAATATTTTGAAAATTATATTAACTTCAGAAAATACTAATATAAACATAGGTTTACAAGAAAAACTTCATGTTTACAATTATTAATTTTTTAATTATAACAAGATAAACAATTGATGTCAAAAACTGGTTAAGCGTAGGAAAATATTTTTATTTTTCGTAACTTTAATTTTTTATTATTAAAAAATAGGTATTGAAAATGTTTGATGCCCCCTCTCCCACCACCGAAAAAAAAACAAAAAAATCTACTAGATTCAATTTGCTTTTGGAAACCATTCTAAAAGTTTTAGATTCTGATGATGTTTAACTCCTAAGGGCTAAGGTGACATCAGAAAAAAAACATTGTAAACCAATATATTTTACTATCGATATCTGAAATTATAATTATATTCATGTTGAATTTTGTGTCTACAAAGGTCAGATTAGATGTAGAAACTTTCTAAGTACATTTTTTTCGACCAAAAAACTGGTTTTAAGACACACATCAGAAAAATATATGCCCAGTTTAAATTCAAAACTAATAGCATTATTACCTTTTCTCGAGCAAAAATACTAAAATCACAGAAAGTTGCGTATCCAAGTGGATTTTAACCAACCCCATTCCACCATCCCTTGGAAAGCTATTATTATTACAATTATCATTATTAAAATTCAAACCACGACGAAAATTTGTTTCGCGATGCACAATTTATGTTGAGTGACCCTCAACCAAGGTAATTTTGAAGTAGGGCCAAAAAATAATTAAGGTACTTCCTACATCATATTATATCGGGAAAGACGAAGAATCGCGTGCCACTATATAGCCTGTCCGCACGATATGCGCACAAACATTATGGACGGTTTTTGCCATATTATTGTTATTATACATATTGCGAATCGTACAACAAAATGTAATTATCTAATACATGCCATAACATCAGACGCTAAAAATCACAGATGTAGACTGATATATACCGTGCACTGACACGTGCCAATTATCAACACGAAATCTAGAATAATATTATAATAATAATATCCTTATGAACTATCATTATAGAATATTAAATTATAATATAATAAAACTGTATTTCATTGCTTTTAATTGCATATTGCATTTTGTGATAATTGCTTATACCTACTGCAGTGTTGTTTTTTTCTAATTTGTGTTTATCTCGGTAAACCGTTTATTCGTTATAACGCAATAGATTGGGATAGAAACAAAAATAGAAATTTATTGAGTTATGAAAATAAACACTTTTCTGTAATATTAAAATCGGATCAAATTAATTTAAATGATCGTATTCATAATAATAATCGAATTCCTGGTTAAATTATGTCAAACTACCGGTTGTTCAATCGCAAATGTGTATTTTAAATGCTATTAAATTGAATAAATTATTGTTTACTGTTTAGTTGAACGTGTTATCAGTTATTATGGCTTAGATAGTTCATGGTTTTGTTTTTTCTCTATTATTAAAATATGCTAATTGCACTGTAATGGACAATTGTTTATTTTTAATGTCACTATATTTTAATAAATACGAGTATATTCGTGAAAAATGTTTTATTAGTATAGAAAATGAATAAATAATTTGTATTTACAAATTGTATTTAATCTTAATGGTCATTTTAGATAATATTAGATTCTGAACGGAGTGAAGAATGTATTGCTTTTACAATGATGTGTGTTTTTTTTTTTTTTTTTGTGTCTGACGACAACATTTGGAGCAGTAATAATGCTCCGATTTTTGACTTCAGCCCCTCTTTGAATAGGAAAATTCATCTAGTTGGTACTTTGGGGGGGTCAAAAGTAAAATTTTCAAATAGTTTCCAAAAAAATCGAGAAAAACAAAAAAAAAATGACAGAAAAACGGCAATTTTACGAAAAACCACTTTTCGACAAAATCGATTTTTTGATTTTGCTGTAACTCAAAAACGAGTAATTGTAAATACTTGAAATTTTCACCAAACGTTTATATTATGGTTATCTCTTTACAGTTAAATTTTCAAAATATTTTGACCATTTTTAAGCTATTTATAGACAATTGAAATTTTTAATTTTTTTTAAAATAACGATAAAAATTTTTTGGCCTGCCAGAAAATCTTGAAAATTTAATACAAGGATTCTTATAAGTTGTTCTTAAAGTGATAAAAAAAAATCCGAAATCGTTAGTCACAATTTTTTTTTATAAGTGCTTAAAGTTCGAATTTTTATGAAATATGTCAAAATTGCGAAAATTGGCAAGTAATTTTGTGGTTGAAAAATCGTAAATTTTTTTTTTTTTATAACTAAGTTTTGAAAATTTGATACAAAGTTTTCCATACATTTTTCTTCAATTATCTGTAATAAAAACTCTACCGGATTCAGACAAAAATTTTTTATGAGTGTTTGAAATTTAAATTTTTACAAAACCGCGTTAAATAACGGTCTAGGCTCAAACGATTTTTGATATTTGTTGTGATTCAAACAGTATAAATCGTAAATACTTGAAAATTTTACCAGTTATTTAGATTGCCATTTTCTTTACGTGATTTGATTTTCAAAACATTTTGACTTTTTTTTAGCTATTTATAGACAATTGAAATTTTAAATTTTTTTTATTTTTTTTTTATAAATGTTGATAAAAAAAATTTAGCTAGGACAAATTACTTGAAAATTTAATTGAAGGGTCCACATAACTTGTTCTAGCTCTCATTCAAAAGTTATAAAAATACATAGGCACAATTTTTTTTTATTCGCATTTGAAGTTCAAATATTGACAAAAATTCGTCAAAATTATGAATATTTTTCACTATTTGGTAGTTAAAAATTTATAAATATTTTACTATCAAAAGCTAAGAATTGAAAATTTAATACTATACTGTCCATAAGTTAAGCTTAGAACAATTATAAAAAAGTTTGATAATTATTCAATTTAAGTGTTTAAAGTTTTAATTTTAATTTTAAATCAAAAATACACGTGTAAAATAATGTTTTACTACTAAATAACTTAAATAATTTTTTTTAAAAAATTACTAAACGTAAGATCTTGTAACTTTTACTTAAATGTTTGAATTAGTTTCAAAATAGAATATATGACAATATTTAAATATAATATATCCCAGACTGACAAATCATCTTCGTTCAGAATCGTTTTTCGTATACAATGATACCTATCATTGCATTCAAATTTAACCTACCTAGTCCGAGGTCCACCCCACCCCCTAATGTACAGCAGAGCGATACTCACTTACACGCTTTTTTTATTTTAAAAACCTATGAAAACTATTATTATTACGATTTTAAAAGAAAACAGCTATCTATTATTATCAAATGTAAATCTGTTTATAAATCTATGTATCTGATATATCAAGGAACAGATATTGGTTATTTTTTAAAGTTCAAGTATACCAAGTACCTACCAATAATTCAAAAATTATTTTAACAGTGTATTCTTCAATTAAAAATTTAAAGAGCAAATATAGTGAAATCAATGATTTAGATTATTTATTTTCCGAAGGTTTTAGTGATCTTTATACACATTCAAATTAGAATTCCATTTATTTTTATTTACTTTAACATATTTATCAATCATAAAATTTAATTTAAATGTATTTTAAATTTAATTAATTCTGTTAGTGATGACCTTACTCCTAAGTAAATACAATTAATCAGATAAAAAATGATACACTAATGTAAATCAAATGAAAAATTGTAGTGAATTTCTAGTTGATTTACGTGTATTTCCAATTAACTTTGACGTTCAACTACAACTTGTATATTAATCAACAGCAATGAAACATATATTTACTTTGTTTTATTACCTAATCGAATTAACTTTATTCGTATTATTGTTATTTACATTTTCTATGAAGGATTAAGAATTTTTGTCAAAATAAATAAGAATTTACGTTAACTCAGAAATAATGTAATTATGTATGAAATAAATATCAACATTACATTAAAGCATTTAGGATAAATTACTTAACTAATTAATTTTGTACTTGAAAGTTAAGACTAGATACACAATTTATGACATAATTCCAAAAATAGCTATAAATAACTTACATTTTATATTATTTTACTCTTATATAACATTAAAAAATTATGTATGTAATGAATATAGGTAGAAAACTCTTATGGTTGATGATTTATTATTTTTGAACCACAAATAATATTTTAAATAAAACGTCACATTAGTTTTCAACTTATTATAATATAAACTGTGAGTGAAACAACTACATGATTTATTTTTTCAGTATAACGTTAAACTTGTTCAATAAAGTTGTTTTTACGATAGTTGACAGAAATATTTTAAGTGGTACTATTTAAAAAAATTCAAAACAATGTTATTATCTTTACGATTTACGATTTTTTATTGTTATGTATCTACCTATAACTATACATAGCTGTTGAACTTTTGATCTATTCTGTGGATTGTATAGATATATTACGAACAATAGTCCAACAGTACGAAAGTTATTTAAAACAAAAGAAATAATTCTAAAAAATACATTTATTTCACTAACAATTAAATAGCTAAGAAGATAACATAAGCTATTACAATAACTCGTAAATCGGTTATAAATTAATACGTTTTAAAAGCAATGCGAATAAAGTATAAATAACACGCGAAATCTCAAAGGGAATAAATGTTATTAAAATATAATAATATAATGGTTTATAATAACACGATTTATTTTAGTTACGATGATGAATATCATTTAATATCTGTAATCGTTTATAATAATTACATTTACCTTCAATGAAATAAAAATTCTCAGACTAAAAAGTATTAATAAAAATATACTGAATATTTATACTACTGATTCCCATTTTAAAACAGACAAACGTTTTATCAAACATTTATAACTACCATTTAAATTAAAAATATATTTATTTATTTTTCTTTCTCATCCTATTCCAAACTTACCTCTCTTCAATATCCGTTATACTGAAAAAAATGACAATTCCCTTTAATAAAAGGAAATAAGTTTTTACAGATAACACTTGGATAGTAAATAAAACATCAATATTGTTGTGATTATTTGTACACTTGCCAAGCCAAACGGAAACGTTAAGAAATAAAACATCTTTACAACTTTTCAATACGCGCATCGCAAAATAATATGAGTAAGATAATACCTATAATACCTATATTAAAAAAATATATATGTCATAAAATGTGTAACTAAATGTCTAAATGGCAACCACTTAAAAACGCATACACAATAAATTGATTTAATGAATTTTTATTTTTGTAAATTGATACAATGATGTCGCTTCCTCGAAATATAAAAATGAATAAACTCTAAAATTCGACATGCATGTTTTAAATAAAATAACTGAAGTTATGATGCATATTTTAGATGTAATATTAAATATTTAACAAATAATAATAATTAATAAAAATATATACAATTAAAACTACTTTCTATCATCCATAAATAAATTATTTTGTTTGAGGTGTAACTTAATTATTATTTAGTTGTTATTATAAAAACTAAAATATTTTTTAACAATGTCATATTATGTATGTATGTTTAATAACATTTTGACACAAAATAAATTTTTTTTTCTAGGATTTCTGAATACACTATTATTCAATAACTTTTTAAGTCTATTGACAATTTTTAGTTAAAAGTTATCGTTATTTCATATAAATTGAAAATCGAAATTCAACCATAATAATATACCACTTAAAGATCGTTTACAGAAACAAAATAAAATAATCAAAAGCTCATTTGCAATTATCAATAAAAGAACAACGTTTCGTATAATTATAGTTTCTAAATAATCAATAACCAATACAAATCGTCTAAAAATATTAAATGCGTTTGATAAATATATTTTTACAATTTTCAACGAACAACATACAATAGTCATGTTTTTACTGTATGTGGTCATATAATAGAATGATGATGTATATGATAATTACAAACCGATAAATCTAAATGACAACACTGATTTAAAGGACAAATATATAAGTAACCCTATTTGCGATTGTTGAAATAAATTACATACATTATATGGACGGTCACTGCATAAATGTATCATCATGTTCAATAGAATCGTAGATCAGAGGTATACAAAAGCCGAATTAAAATAATTGATTTTTTGAAACGAAAAAAAAATGTTTATAAACTTTCGCTAGTTTCGCTCCGTCGATAGTATACGTCGTCGAATGTATTTCTTAGAGCTCGGCTTGTGAATTGTTCACTCGTCCAGAAAACACCACTTATAGAATGTTTTGCCGCGCGTGTGTGATAACGGCGCTAAGACTCGTCTACGCCGTATCGCATTAAACGAGGCGTCGAGTGAATGGTTGCGTGTATAATCGGCGACAGTAATGAACGGGGAAAACTCAACAAACGTATAAACACGGTGTGCGTTAGGTCTTAAAATATTATATAATATAACTTATTCCTTAATGAGTACCTGTGCTGGCGGCACGATACAAATATATAATAATATATTGAACACGGTTTCGACAGACCAAGGTGAATTGCGATAAAAAAAAAAATAATAATGACAAAAGCATAATAATATTGCGAAGCCACTGCATTGGATACCTTCATATACACAGTACACACGTATTATTGTCATAAACGTTATTGTTATAATCCAATAATCGTAATCGTGTTATATTATTATAAGATGGCACTTACGTCGGGTTCGTCCGTGAGTTTCTTATGATGTACATCGCTGGTGTCCATTGACCGTTTGTGCACGTGATTGTGTTCGAAGAGGTAAAAACCCTCCAAACTGCCGATCTATAAAATAAAAACGTTTCGTAAAAAATCTCGCCTATTCAATATTATATCCAACAAAATATAATAATATATAACACGCGTAATGTGGTACAGTACTACTGGGTTAAACCAGGAAGTCGGGTTACATATGCGTTATTAGACAACGATTGAATTAATATTCGAAAAATACGAAATTAATACATTGAATGGTTGTGTGAGCGTGTGCGCTCTCAAACGAAACTCTTTATAGAGCCGTTTAATTAAAAAAAAAATCGGTACATAGCTTTCAACCTCAGTATTCAAGAGTAAACGGGGAAGCGTGAAACCTCTTATAACGGTCTCTTTGAACGTTACATAGCTATTCAAGTTCTATAAGTAAAAAAAAAACAAATTGAAATAGAATGGCACGACAGAGTACAAAATACCACGGTTAAAAACAACGAAATCGTACCCAGAGGAAAAATAATATATTTGAAATAATATAATTATGGTAAAAAACTATACTAAAATGGGTTTAAACTATTTAAAGACATAAACACAAGAACCATATTAATGTGAACTTTTAATTTATAAGTAAAAAAATATTTCTCTTAGCTTCTGCGACTCATTTTATTTTTTTAATCATTACATATTACAACAATTAAATAGTAAATATACGTGTAAAAATCTATGTATTATTTCAATTTTCTGCAGGCAAACAAAAAATATAACATAATTTGAATTTAAAAACATATAATAATCAAAAATACAACAATTGAAAATAAAAATAGCCATACATTTTCTAACACTACTATATTTCTTCTGAAGTAAATCAACATTTTTTTTTTCATTTTAAAACAATAGTTGACGCAATTTATCAAATTTAATTTTTTTTTTCGAGCACTTCAAATATGATTAATTCGGTTTAAGACTTTTAATCATAGGTTAAAACATAATAACATAAGAATTTATTTATTTATTTTCAAGATAAAAAATTTGTTTAGTAAAATTTTAAGTTAAAATCGAGACATTTAAAATGCATGCAAATACGATTAGTCTTCTGATGGTTAGGTTAGGTATAAACTAAAATGAAATAAAAATCCCCACCAAATTCATCTTACAGAGCTGTTTTTAAGCCTCGTCCCTTTCATCTTCCCGTAGAAAATAGAGAAAACGTGTTAACGTTGCAAGAAGAGTTCTACTTGCACGTGGTTAGCATACTTCACATTGACCAACGGATACGTGACAACAAAAAATGATAGAGAGAAACTGATGTTTTTTTTTATCCTTCTCTCCAACGACGTTAGCAGACATAGTGACTACAGTCATGATGATACAGTGGTTTGACATAATAAAAACGGTCTACCCAACTCGCGTGATTCTACCAACATTTATTATACTCGGGCCAAAACACAACTCGCGATTATTCGCTGTGTGTCACATACCATTCACTCATGCGTTCAACGTTGGTAAATTTCAATCCGAAATTCCACAATGTGCCTAAGTTCCCATATTTAAGCGGATTTCGTTTTGGTATTTTCGTTTTAAATTGAGTAAAACAATAGCTTTGAGGACTAGTAATTTTCAGAAATTCCAAAGGAATTCACTATACTGGACTGCAAAAACAAAAATCATTCATTGATATACATTTGTTTATAAATAATATTGTTCAACAAGCAAACCCAAAATGTATTTTCAAATTACTGCAATTCCAAATATAAAAGTCTACACATTGAATATTCGAGACTAAACTAAACAATATTATGCATACTTTACATATATAAACATCTTATATTGTAATATTAGAATTTTAAATTATAACTATCATCGATAATAATGTCTTGAATAAAAATAACATAATGTTAAAAATGATGCAATTTTTATTTTTATTTATTTAAATGCTCATGTCTATCCAATATTTTTAAGTATAATTTATAAATCAATATTTATAAATATGTAAATATTTTCTCTTTTAGTTTTAGCTTTACAATAAATTATCTTTTTTTTTGTAACTGTCGCAGATTTTAAGTACTAAGAATTTCACATATTATATAATTGTTGTACTTATATAAAAATTATGATAAAAAACAAAATGCAATACGGTTTACAATATAAAATAAAATTGTACATGAGGTACCTAAGTGATGTTTTTCAACAATTATATTTATAATAAATACATAAATTATAAACGTTATAAAGGAAGATTTAAATAATAACTACTCATAATTTTACAACTAGATTTTATAGCAAGACATCAATATTAGCTTTAATACTTTTCACACTTAATTTTTGGTAATAAAATGATAACTTATCGAAAGGAAGTGCATAAATTAAACTAAATATAACTAACTGTCATAGTGTGAAAGCTGAAGACTACTTTCGCTTTAAATGTTGAATTTATTGAATGACATAATGACCAGAATGATGGCTACGGCATATGCAATATACAACACAGCATGCATATTGCATACTCCATGTTATTAAAAATAAAAAATCTGGTTCAACGATATGCACATAATATAATGATATGCAATGATTATTTATATCATAATTAAAAAAAAAAAAAAAAAAAAATATTTTTCGTTTTATCTTTTTTCTCCGGGTCGAGTTGTTACCGTTTCGGTCAACGCTTTCCAGACAAAGTTATATGAATAATAATACATCGATATCATTTCGGACTTCCTGTAACAATTTTGGGTGAAGGAAACAAAACTAACGACGCGACAATGAAATATATATACACTGCCAACAATTTGTTTGGAAAGGGATTTTAGAACTTCACCAAAAAACCTCAAACTATAATGATATCCATACATAACAATTTTAATTGGCAAACATATAATAATAACTTATAAAATTCAAACTTATAATCAGGAATAATAATGAACAGTTAGGATGCGGTATTATCTTTATTAATATTGGAAACAAGTTAAAAGAGACAAATGTAAACAATAGTAACATTTATCAGGAAAATCTCATTAAAAAATATACAATATCAAAAATATGAATAATACAATCATATAGGTCTAGTCACTAATGAAATTGCATGTACACCGTAGAAAATAACCTGAGGCTCGTCATTATATTATCGAAACACTTGGAGGGACATTTAAAAAAAAAACAAATTCATAATAAGTTAAAATGTTAAAATACTATTCACTATTTTAAAAATAATCAATATCACATTGTGATTACGATGAGTATAGAAAATAAATCCTTTGTCAAATTCTCAAAATAACTGATCTGTGTATATAAGAAATAAACGCTGGGCCGTGTATAGGCTCGATGATATCAACGAATCTGTACATAAATACAAACAGTATGTGAAATAATATATTAAACAGACGTAAAAGAACAGCTCGCTGCTTGCGGAAGTGTGCAGAACGGAAAACGATGTCGCGCAGCGAACAGTAAAAACAAATAATAAGCAAAAAGGTGAAAAAAAACAATAGGTGCAAAATGTAAACAAACGTTCTGGCCCAACGACGAAACACGACGGACGTCGCTAATTATAACACTATGCTAGTGTATATAAACGTGCTAACGTGCGTTTACAGCAGAAGAAGAGGAAGAGAGACACGGCTAGAAGGACGGGATTCTAACAGAGGTTTACACTACTGATTGCCGCCAAACGACACGGTCGAAGGATGTGGATGCGTCGGGACGGTGGGACGGTGGTAAATAATGAAACGGTTAAAAATCGTATTATTGAATCCGAAAATTTATTCAGTCAATTAAGTCGAAAACACGTTTGCTTCCATTTATCTATATTAACGCAATCCAAACGGCGAGTTGCGAACCGTAAACTATTAATAAACGTCCGCCTAACGGCTAAACACCTATACGGACACAAAAACCCTCCTTGCCCGTACACACGCGTGACGTGGTGCAGACATGCAGTGCTCGAATTGGTAGGAAGGAGGCAGGATGACGGAGGTCCTCTACTATTTGTTTTTATATTTTGAGAGCATCTCCACCGTTAGTAATATTGTCATTTGAATGAGGAAGACAGTACCTACGTTCTTCTAAAAAAAATTTCTAACACATTATTTTTGTAATTTTTAATTTTACAAAATTAAGTGATACATTCAAATTCAATTTCCTGAGTTAAATAATTTATTATTATTACATTAATATGATTATACTGTATAAAAAATTATATATATATATATAAACAAATTAAAATTATTTTTGTTCTAAAACGTATATTTGTATTGTTCATAAGTGGTCCTATACTTAGTGACATACTTGAACTATGGATTATTTGTTTAAGGATTAATGGCTGAATGTTGTGTGTGTGTGGCGAAGCCTTACTAGATAGTTTGAATTTTTTATGATATTTATTTTTCCAATTCAACCTCTGCTTACACATACATATATTGTATACTGTTATAATTTTAGATTCTGAACGAAGTGATGAATGTATTGCATTTACTATGATGTGTGTTTTTTTTTTTTTTTTTGTGTCTGACTCCAACATTTGGAGCAGTAATGATGCTCCGATTTTTGACTTCAGCCCCTCTTTGAATAGGGAATTGAATCTAGTTAAAATTAAAATTTTCTAATAGTTTTCAAAAAAATCGAGAAAAACAAAAAAATAAAATGACAGAAAAATGGAAATTTTACGGAAAAACCACTTTTCGACAAAATCGATTTTTTGATTTTGCTGTAACTCAAAAACGAATTATTGTAAATACTTGAAATTTTCACCAAATGTTTATATTATGGTTATCTCTTTACAGTTAAATTTTCAAAATATTTTGACCATTTTTAAGCTACTAATAGACAATTGAAATTTTCGACTTTTCTAAGTTTTTTTTTCTTCAAATGCCGATAAAAACTTTTTGGGTGGCCAGAAAATCTTGAAAATTTAATACAAGGATTCTTATAAGTTGTTCTTAAAGTGATAAAAAAAAATCCGAAATCGTTAGTCACAATTTTTTTTATAAGTGTTTAAAGTTCGAATTTATACGAAATATGTCAAAATTTAAATTAAATTTCATACGCTCATAATGCGAATGTTGGCCATAGTAACCATAGTAACATATAAAAACTATACTATTTGTTTCAAAATAGAATATTTGACAATATTTAAATATAATATATCCTAAACTGACAAATCATCTTCGTTCAGAATCGTTTTTCGTATACAATGATACCTATCATTGCATTCAAATTTAACCTACCCTAGTCCGAGGTCCACCCCATCCCCTAATGTACAGCAGAGCGATACTCACTTATTTTTTTTAAAAGTTAGTGACTGTATTGAACGTTGAAACACAAACCTTCTTCGGATTTGCATAGACCAAAAGGGATCAAATAGAACGAATGTCTCCCACAGTTGTAGTATAGTGATCGATGTTGTTTTTTAAAAAAAACCCACCTATGATGACAGTTTTCGATTTAAAAAGTATATCATAACAACGTTTAGAACTCAAAAAATAAAATCAATAATCGCACAAGAAAAGTTTGATATTTGATAGCATTTATAAAGAACCGAACAGGTAAATTCTATTAATAACATACATGTTAAAAAACCTTATCGCCACGTAAAGTGTGAAAATTTGATTAAATAAAACATGATTTGATCACGTTACTCAAATAAAGTTATATATATACATACAAATATAAATAAATAATGTATATGATCAAATGATTTTAACCAGAAAAGCGATTTATACCTAACCATAAGCCGATTGGGATTTACTAGGATGATGTATTTACACGTTTTGTATTTTAAAAGATAAAAATACAGTAAATACGTATTACTACAAATGGGTTGTCAGACCGTTAGTACATCGAATTTGTTTTCGGCGCAAAAGCTTATGATGAAATGTATAATATTAATAAATATGCAGAAATAACTCGGGTATATTTCACATTCCATTAAAAATTAAAGTACAGAAATCACTTTGTATAGTTATAATATACATTAATTGGAAAGAATATTTAGAAATATCAAGGTATTAGATATTATAAAATATTTTATTTTATTAAAAATTTATAAAAATTTGTGTAAAAAGTGATCAAATAGGTAACCGCTCTGCTGCACAAGCCAACTGATGTAGAGTGTATGTCACTGAGTATTTACAGTAGTGGATAGTTTAAATTTGAATTCAATGATAAATTAATGCAAAAACGATTCTGAGCAGAAACGGTTTGTCGGTCAATATTACAAAGTTTTATAAATTAATCTATATTACTATTACTTATAGTTATAATTGTAATAAATTTAAATAGTAATTTATTGTATTATGAATAATACGGTATGAATAGGCAATAGCTTAAAATTAATATAAATATATTATGAAACTTTCATTTACTATAAAAAAAAAAAATAATAAATTAAATAATAAAGAATTGATTTAATATTATACAAATACTACGTATTTACATTGCCACAAAATAAGTAATCACGGTTAGATCAAAAACTAGTTTTTCATAAATTTCCCGTTATTTCCTATTTTTTTTCCAAAACTATTAAAAAAGTATTGAGGGTTTTTTTTATCTTAATTCCATATAAATATCAACTAAATTAAATTTCTTATAATAAAATATACTGAAGCATTTTAAACTGCTTCGAAATACTGAAAAATGATTAAAATCACAAAAATACATTTTAAAAAACATACATACATCAATATAAAAACAATACACTTATCGTTCGTTCAAAATTTAAAATCTATAATTGTAATTAAATATTTTCATTCTACCTATAATAAAATATTGTAATGTTTAATTTTTATGGATCCAAGAAATATTAATTTATATTCAACAAATGTAACGCAAACGCATTAGTCAAGTTAAAAATGTTTGAGAAGTTTTTTTTACGAATATTGTAAATAAAATACTAAATAGTAATTCTTGGTTGAGCACAAAAACATAAAATTTACTTTGTTTGTTCTTAAAACTATAAATTGAATGACCTATTCAGTTGGCCTCATTATCGGTTTTTCTTTAGATATCAGAAAAGAAAACCTTTATCGATTTTTCCATCCAATTTACAAGTAATAAAAAAAATGTATCCATAGAATGGTACTCTGATAGCAATCCGACCAAAGTATTAATGCCATCATTATCCCAAACCACAAAATCAGAAAGCTTTTAAAATGCCATCATCTTCATTGATTATATATATTTATTGTGATATTTGACTTAAAAAGAATTTTTCTACAAAAATAAATATCATATAGGTACAACAGGTATACTGAGTGATTCTTTTATCAAACAACACCCGAAAACAAAATTTTATTCTTAATTATTTTTAGTCAAAATAAATGTTTATACATTTTTAATTTCATATTCTAAAGCAGAATATTTTTCAGGGTATTTCGATACATAAACATAAAAATTCTGACTAGTAGTGTATGAGTTATAAACTTATAACTGTTATAAATATTTAAAGTTTTGGTCAGCGGAGTGGAGTAGTACGGGGATACCCCGAAATAAGTTTGTCAACTACTCCATTCACCAAAAATATTTTACATCGGAACATGAAATTATAAATGACGTATATTGCCATTCAAAAAAGGAAATAACTTAAACAATTATAACGATAAAAAATATAATTTTTTTAAGTACATGCTATTTCATTTTAACTAAAAAAATAAAAATTATACAAAAAAAAATTTTCAAAAAATGTAATAGATTTTTAAATAATAAAGAGTGTTGTTTTATAAAAGAATCGCCTAGCATACTTTAAAAAAAAAAACTATTTTAAATTTTGTAGATTTACTTATAATTCATTAAATTAATTAAATAACACTATTTACTGCCTTGTTCGAATACTGGAAATATTTTCACACGGGTATCGAGGTTTCAGTGTTATTCTCAAGAGACATTTTGGCTTACGTTAATTGAATAAAAACATCACGTTCCCCAAAGATTTTCAAAAAAAATTGAGATTTAAAAAAAAATGAAAGAAATTATTATTGTTTCCTTCATAATACTATTGCAGTCACGTCAACTCTCATTTGTATTCAAACCTCGGCAATAGTTATAACAATTGATTTTATTTTCATAAAAAAGTAATTTATTAAAATATACTTCCTGTACTTTTTTCTATACGTATTCCGTTTTAATAACTAAAGGTCATACTTTATTTTGTTTCAGTCAACGGGAAACAATAAATTCATCAAAATACGGTCCTGCTTATATTTCATCTTTAGTCTTGTTTTTATTTAAATAGCCTCTATATAATTTTAAAAAAAAACAATTATAATAATAGAAATTATTTATTGTATTAAATTAATTACACACTTTTATTATAGATTTCTAATTAACAATTTTTTTTTTTAATTCTAATAGTAAAATTACTTGTACATTCAACAAGAGCTTTAAAATGATAATTAGGAATTTTAATTAATTTTGAAAATAAATATTACGTTTATTTTATCGCCTAGTCATAAAATTAAAAGATTAACATCTTTTATATTTTACATCCAGTGCGCGATAACCGAGAATTGTGTGTGTTTACACTCCATTATAGGTGACAAACTTTTCTTTTTAGCAAATTTAAAACATTAAACGATTTATAACATATCGTTGAGTTTAAACAACGTATGTATTACAAAGTAAAGTCGAGGTCAGGTTTGTTGTTCAGTAATTACGAAAAGTTACTGGGCAACATCGTGACGGCGACAACAACCTTTAATCTTTAAAATGAAGTTAATTCAAAGAATTCGTATTAAGTATATCTGCACGCTAATAACTTCATAACATCGTGATAAAACTACATGGTTATGTAAAATAATTACGTTATAGTATTATAATATACTTAAGAATTATAATAATTGATAATTTTACCAATTTGAATCATATTTAAACTAAAATTAATAATACAAATATATGTATAGTCTAATGATTGTAGTAAATTATTTTCAACAAAACACACTTATCATGTATACATATTACACATTTATAATACACAATCATGCGTCTAATGATATCCTGCAACTAATTTTATTGACAATTTCAATTTATTATATAATTGTATGTACATAATTTCCAAACTTATTTCAAAAAGTCAAACATTAACTATGAATTAGTTACTAGATAAGGAACGTTCCAAAAAATGTGTGTACATGTGTTATCAGCACAAATTTTACCGACTAAAATTATATCACAAGAGTAGCAAACACCTTTATTATCGTCGTGGCACAACAGGCACAACACGCGTTAATTATTAAGTTATGCGGACGACGTTCCGGTCGTAATATTGCAATATAATATTATATAAACGCATAATATATATATAATATATATTACAATGTAATGACTAACTTTGAAACTAAATTTCGAATACCAGCTAAAATATCCTCGAGACGATATGCAAGCCCTCGTGAGTATTGGATGAGATCATGTATGCAATGCAAATATTTCGAATAGTTCTGATCTCTGATCATCGGATACTTCCTCTCGTTCCTTCTATATAAGATCAAGTATTCGGCAAATGGATAAACTAGCGATGTACGCGGGTGGCAAACACATTTTTCCTCAAATAAATATTCATTACAATAAACCATAACAACAACTCTGAAATGTACAACCAACGATTTTTTTTCAGTGAACACAAAAACAAGTTCATAACTTACACATATATATTATGAAATTTGTGACCCGTAACGCTAATGCAACGGTTTTTGTGTATAAAAATTACTAACCAGAAAATAAAGATATGAAGAAATTTAAAAGAAAACGTATATTACTGAAAATATAGTCGACATTATAATATCAAAAATTCTGACCATTTAAACGATAAGCGTATACAAGCTAGGTTAGATTCGACCATATAAAACTGTTATTGTATATGATATTTGATTTATGGTAAATGTTGATTATTATAATAAATTATGATCGAAAACGTTAAAAACAAAACAAAAATATAAAATATTATAATTATTATAAACGATCGTTTTAGTTAAAGTTACGATTGATGACTGCAAAAAGTGAATAATCATATATAATATATTTTACAAAATTATTAATTTTTTTTTTTTATCAACTTGATTTTTATGACTGTTGTATTTTTACATACATACATTAAATAGATACGCAGAAAAACTATTATGGATTTGTGTTACACGAATAATCAAATGATATATGTTTATAATGTAATTAAATGTTACAACCTAAAACAGAAGGAATGCATGTATATTCATTTGCGTGTTTAAACCCTTTGTCTAGGATTATATTTGAATATAATATGCGGAACTTTAAAGCATAACGATCAACCCCTACCCACAATTTCCCAACAAACCCAACACAACCGACACCAAACCCGAGAACTTAATTATCCTTTTCGAGTTGAAATTTAAATAACTGTAGAATACCTTTGCACCCCCATCCTACTGACTTTATATTGCAATAATTTAAAATTATAATGCATTTCTATATCGATAAAAGCTCATGGGACCTACTGTTTATACAGAAATGGTGGGTTGTTAACAAAAATGCTGATAACCCTGTAACCAAAATGCGTTTCAGATAGGTGGGATTTAAAAATATTAATATATTAATTACAACGCTGTTTGTCAAAATTCAATGATGTGCTTAATATTATTTTATCATTGTTTTTTGTGCCATTCTGTCAATGTTATGAAAATTGACAAACACGGAATACGTCAAAAGGATTGTTTATGACAAACATGATGCTGACATCGACGAAAACAGTAAATATAAACTGTTTATAACCAAAGTGAAAATACAAATATTGAAAACTATAACTGATGCATATAATTATTATATGAAATGGAAATAAAGTGGAGTAGATAGGTTTATCAGAATAACATTAACCACTAAAAAAAAACATTATCACTGAAATAGTTAAAAATTTATAATTACTTTATTATGTTACAGTAATGACAGAAAAATCATTCTACAATAAGACCGATGAATCTGGTTGGACTTTAAATGTGCGACGACACAATTAATAACCTTATGCGTAACACGACACGTGTTATACGTATACATACATATTACATTACATATACAAATATATTTTAAAAATATATAATTGAATAACTAAAAACGGAAATTCGACAAGATTTATAAATTTTTAATCTCGAAATGGAAGAAATAGCAAATAAACAATTTATAGACAACGAATAGTAGTATAACGGCATGGGTTTATCGCATAACGTCTTTATTGTTATCGTCCCCTTCACAGTATAATTTTTCGCATTTTAAACGGTTATTTTTTTTAATCAAAAGCGGTTGAATAACGACCACAGCGGTCATTGTTGATTACCCATTTCGAGTTCATATCTAAAATCATGTATCTTTTCCTCTGCAAGGCATAAAGAAAGGGCAAAAAAAATTTAATCGCCCATTTGTACCCTCCTCTATACGTGGCGACGACGGCGATGATAGTGACGACAGTACCGGAATATATCCCAAAGATGAATATTTACGGAGGCGACAGTAGGGATTTTAATTAGCGCTGAGCTTTTCGGAAGTCTCATCACGCTACAGTGCAATTTTATTTATTATTATTGCCATTGTTATTATCTCTTCACGTCGGCCATTCGCGAATAGATCCCACCGAAAGCTTTAATCACACGAAACGACCGCAATTAGTCCAAATTCTGTGCACTAATTAAAAAAAATAATAATAAAAATAACCAAACCAAACATCCGCTGACACAATATTACTGAAGCGAGAGCGGTGATATTGTGGTGGTATCGGTGGTGTTGGGGTGTTTTAGTGGTTGTGTTAGTGGTGGAAATGGTGGTGGTAGTTGTGGTCGTGATGTCCGTCGACAATTTTTAATTATTAATTTCCAGGGTAGATATACATTTAAATTTTTAACGTGTTAAGTACAAACCATAAACACACATCCATTATATTCGATATCAATTAAATATATTCTTGTCATTTAAAAGTAATTTAATTTTAAATGCCGTAGTTTTTTTTATTGTTCGAACAATACAAAACAATTATTACAGAAATATACGAACATAATTAATACTTGAATAACCACTAATTGCATTTTTTAACTTAAAAATAAGACAATGCTAAATATATATATATTTTTTTTTTTTTGTAAATTATTAAGAACCGTTGAAAATAAATATTTATCATTTATTTTATAGAATATAAACGGCTGTATTTCTTTACAACATATAAAATAGCTTTTAACAGATAAATAAAACGATATTAATTAATATCTTTGCCAAACACTGAGAATTGAGAAGATGGTAAATTGCCACACATACCCAAGTGTAAACATATCAACGATTTTGTAAATATTATAAAACTTTGTAAGTGATAGTTTATAAGTTACATATTTCCAAAAATAAATAAAAATATATAGTTTGATAATCATTTTTTAATAAAAAAAATTAAGGTTAAAAGATAAGTTAAATTAACTTAACATAAATTAAACATTTATATAGATAGTAATATTATAACAGTTTAAACTACTATTTTAAAAATGTATTACATCTAGTCTAATTTTTTTAACGTATATAGGTAATAAAAATAAACTATTAAATATTTTATACAAAGTATATTTTTTTATGTTATGCATTAACCAGTGAAGCAGTAAACATAAAAATAATAATAATAAAATAAAAACTGTAAGTTATATAAAACCAAATAAAAATTAAAACACGACTACGGTAATTATAATGGCTACAATTTCTAAAAAGTAATTGGATCTTAAATAAATTAACGTTTATAATGTATTATAAACATTTTAAATCGGAATTATTTATTCTCGTAATTTTTCAATTACCAACCCTTTACGATGGAACACTCACTATCAAAATAATAATGAGAAATTCAAATTAAATAAATACAGCAACTATTATAAGTTCCAAGAATTAAATACCAAAATAACTGTTGTGAATCAATAATCAACATCATTTCAGTTGGTATTTGAATTAAAATCTATCTTTCACTTAAACATTTAGGGTGAGTATATGAAAAATAAAATCAAAAATATTTGTTTGAATAATAATTAAGTCATAAAAAGATAAAATTTAAGTTTTAATTTTTTTTTTTTTTGAAATAAAAAAAATATTTGAAAGTTAACAATCAATCGTAGTATAAAACATTTAAGATTGTTTTAGACATTATACTTAAACGTGATCTATCCTTGTTTTTTTTATCAATAAATTTTAAACATTTATTTGTAAATGAATTATTAAAATTATTAACCTAGTCATAAAATCCAACTAAAACTAAATTAGACATTTTTAAATCATCAATTTTAATATATTGGTTTTTATATTAAAACGCATACTATTATTTATTTTTAATATCTTATTTTCAAAAGTAATATATTTTCTTCAGTAAAAACGATCTTATTTTAATACCTACTTAATTTTTTTAATTTGAAAACTATTTTCACAGTACTTCTCGATTTTTATTTCAGTTTAAAACTTATTTTCCAATCTGAAAACTAAACGTAAAATGTACGTCTAAAAAAGGCTACAACAGCAGCTTACAGAAATTAAACATACTATAGTTTAATATTTATTATTGAATAAGTATAATTATTAATTAGCGAATATCCCAGATAGCCAGATTTATTGAACATTTTATATTTAATATTTGTAAGTCAAAACGGATTATATATTTCCTGATATTTTTTTTTATCCTGCCTTTGTTATATTAAGTATTTCAGGTAAATTATTAAGAATTTAAGAACACAATGAACTATAACTAAAAATTTTTTTCATAATTACACTATTCTCTTTGAAAGTATATGGTTTGTATTACCTCTTATATCTTATAAAAAATAGAATATGAATCACTAATTGTTATTTTGTTAAATGGACTTAATTTCAAAAATGTTAGTAAATAATTTAAGTTAAATTTTGTAAAAAAAAATTATTTAAAAAATGTATGTACAGTGTCAGATTATGTATAAAACTATTATTTACACAAGACTAATTTTTAAATTAAATGGTCTAGTCAATGATTATCTATATAAAGGTGTATAATATATTATAATATTCTACATAACACTCGCAAGGCACCAAATTATTTACGTAATATTTTCTCAAAAACAATTTTGAAAAATTATTGTGGTTTTAGAAAATAATAGTTTATATTATATTAAGTTTATCTAATTTATAAAATCATTATTTTATTTTTTCTTAAATAGTCTTTTGAACTCTAATTGAAAAACAAGTGAAAAAAATAAACATTTAACTCTATATTAATTCAATTTAAAAAATATATGTATCTAATAAAACCTATTCAAAATGGTAGTTTCAATTATTGTTCAAAACTCATGTTTGATACCTAAAATCTCTACTATAGTAATTGATGAATGGCTAAACTATCACACATGTCAGATTTGAATTCACAAATATTCTTTGCTAGTACCTATCGAATTTATATTTTTAATCGATTATAATATACTGTTCAAGTGTATGACATTAATCAATATGAATAAATAAATAAATGATACATTTCAAATAAACCGCAATGAATTCGTTATTTCAATGGACTAAAAAATACCTCGGAGACCGCAGTAAAACGCATTTAAAATCGCGTTTAAACACATGTTTACATCTATCATCTACCTACCTATGATTGTACAGTGTATGCGGATAGTATATATATAATGGATATTACAAAACTGCATCATCACTCGTTCAGTTATGCTCTGTTTACATTTTAAAGTGTTTATACGATTTTTATTATCTGATTCATTCCTAGCAACGACTCAAATGCATGCGTGCGTACGATTTCCTGATCGTATTAGCTGACTATCGAAGTAATATTATTATAAACTTTTTATTATAAATGCTTTTAATTGTAATGGTATACTACACCATCAATAATAATTTTGTTATATTTTGTTAAATAAAATATTTTTATGGTAATTTTAGCATTTGTTTAATTATCTTTTTATTAATTACAATTGCAATAGGACATTAAAAATCAGATTAAAAATCAAATTAATTAAATAATTCAATTTTTTAGGTAACGCAAAATTTCATCATGTTCTACGGATTTATTTTGATATGTATTTTTCTTTCATAAGTAAATAAAATAGTTCAACATGGACATGCATATAAACGTATAATAAATAATTTTAAAACTTTTTTTTTTTTGTTTCAGGTTGAATAAAATACTGTTTCAACTATGCTCAATCTTACATAATTATAAGTATAACAAACCTATACTATAAATAACTTTGTGAACTGAAATTACACGGTTCATTCAATAAAAACATCCATGAATATTGAATATGGTTTTCGATGATTTTTGAATTATTCGTAACATTGTATATTTAATGTTAACAAAATTTGTATTCAGAATAATAATCATGATATATTGCAATATTACTGTAGATTTAACAAACACCACTATTTATTGAAAAAATAATTAATTTAAAAAGTAATTAATTCCGTACAGAAATTATTATACAATAATTATATATATATATATATATTGTGTACAGGTAAAATACTATATCGATAAACATATTTGTATATGCTAGAAATAAAAAACTATGATATACATGATAATACATTCTTTCTTCGTGGACAAGGAACATAATATGTAAAATGACAGCTCTAGAAGGTAATTTAGGTGAATGTATTTTCAATATTTTCAAACATCAAAATTATAAAAATTATCATTGTACAATAAAAATATTATTTAAGCTGAATAGAATCTCATTTTAAAGTTTAAAAAATTAAACCAATATTTTATCAATGAACTGCCAATGTGAATTTAGATATTTCCCCAAGAATATAATACATAAATCCACATAGCCTATATTAAGGTGCTGGAATATTTATCAGTAATTTTTTTAAATAATATGACAAAGTTAATAATTCAAGTATTAATAAAAAAACACAAATCATTTTCATAAGTCAAATTAATTAAAATTACTCGCCATAAATATGTTTCGTCAATTTTCCAGTAATTTAATGGTGATTTTTTTCCAAGGTTATTATTATTATTTTTTTTTTTTTTTGCATAATATATTTTCTATGCATAACAAAACATACATATAATACATAGTAAACACGTAGCACATTTAAAATAGTAGTTAGTAAATTGTAAGTAGTATAAATTACTAATTTTATAAATTTTATAGATATTAAAAAGACATAAATAAACCTCTAAACCTTGAATATAATATATTTATTTTAAATTTAACTACCACATTATTATAAAATCGAGAAAGCCATTTAAGTATATTGTAAGCTAATTAAATAATACCTGCTCAAAGCATATTATAAGCATATTATTATGTAGATGCACCAGTATCCTAAGCTATAAGATAATTATGAACATACAATTTCTATTAATTAAAAAAAATTAGTGTACATATAAAAAGGCTTAAAAATTAGGCACAATTAATAAACTATAAAACAAAAATTTAATGTAAATACCAATTATACAAATTATCTAAAACTTTGATTAAATACAAATAACTAAAAATAATTTTATTTTGGTATTTACGGACATATTGCATAATATTATACATTTTATAATACATAAAATTTTTCAAATAATGAAATAATTCCTATATTATATTAAGCATACCAAAACACGCATAAAATATCAATGCAATACTAAAATAAATAATAGAAACATTAAAAAAAAATTATACTAAGTCCTTAGTTAACATTTTAAAATAAGAAACATTAATTTACTAAAATATCAAATGTTTTAATACAAAACAGATTATATTCTTATCGAAAAAAAAAACATGAATTTAAATAGTTTGCGTCATATATACCACATTATAATACATTATAATAAATCATTATATAAATAAATGATTTGTCATTACCTATATAAAAAGCTAAAACATATAATTGATTGTTTTGAAAATCAGAGCATCAAAAACCAGATTGTTATGTCGATTGTGACCTCAAAATAATTCGGGTACCTAAATACTATTTGAACAAAATACGCCTTCTTAACACGTCCGTTACGTGGGCGATATGGTTTCATTATATAACGAGATAAATTCAAACTAAAACGCAAACACACATCTGAAGCGTAATATAAAGGTAAACTGATATACTACAGCTATCGTAACCGGAAGTTTTTGAATTAATATAGTTTGCATATACATTATTTATTTTTTTGCATTGTTTTGTCTGGACACCGCCCCAAAAATTGTCAACACATCGCCGGACAACTACAGTACGACTGTACATTGTCTGTATGTGTATTGTAATACACAATTTGATGTTATTTCACATGGTTTGTACAACAACACGAGCATGCTGTAAATGTGAATGACATTCATTATTCCGAAATGTTATGCGTCCGGGATATTTTTTTTTAAATGTAAAACCACTTTATCAAAACTGATAATTAATAATGCATACAAATCGCTGATTTTAGTAAGCCAAAACCCAATCGAAATTTGTTGATGAATTAGATGACGCTAAATCACAAACAACATTATACGGAAAGTATTATGCATAGGATTGGCTAATTTATGTAAAGTAAAGTAAAATATAACCAGATTTAAATGCAATATAAAATAGTGAAATATACACCAAAAATATAATAAGATATTATACAATACATTCACCAATAATTTCCACACTATTATTAAAGATAAGTGAAAGAATAGCATCTTATAAATTTCAAATAAATTGAATACATTTACTTTATTTTATGTAAACTGAATTATTTTTATTGGTCATACTTTCAATTAAATTTGTAATATTTTCAATATATTTTACCATTGATTTCGTCAAAATTAAAACTACTGGTCTTATGAAATTTAAATCAAAAGCTTATAATAATACAGCATAACGTCCAACATCTTTTACAAGTTATTTTTATTTATACATATATATAATAAGTATTTTTATTGTTTACAGTTAAAATATACGATAATATGCATTGTTTTCAAAATATACGAAATAAATAATAAATCATTATTTGTGTCAATATTAGGCGATTTGAGGACATATTACAAAACGAATTTTTATAAAAGGACGTTGCAAAAAAACATAGGTGCCGGTGCGCATAAATCCTAGCCCTAATTATAAACAATACAAACACTGTATAGTCGGTCTATCATCCAACCATTATCCAAGTAGACTTTACTTTCCCAAACCTTGAAATTATATCCAGTGGACTACATTCCAAATGGTAATTTGAATACAGTTGCTCAAGTAAATATAATACTTGTGGATATTATACTGTACATACAATGACAGGTGTGAAATATATAATTTTAAAACGTATCTTTATAGTTCATAGATTTATAATATAAAATAATCGAATTTACACAAAAAATATTTAACACGGAATCATTTTATTATTTTATTTTTGCAATATTTCGTTACCAAATATGTTACTAAATCATAATATAAAAATACAGACATTTGACATATTCTCACGCCTAATATATAATTTGAAAACACAGATACTTTTAAACATTATTTATATTTTGAAGACAAAGCGAACAAATCAAACGTTAAACAATGTTGAAATTTGAATTGTCTGTAAAAATTCTAATAGTGCAATACCTATCTTTAACTTTGCACTGTAATGAACACATTAATGATGTATAACCCACGCATTCACAAATCATTGTAACAAAAACAATCATAATTTACGCCAAATACGTTAATTGTATTTTAATAAAGCCGTGTTTTCAATTAAACGAACGGGTATAGCACAGACGCAAAAATCTGGGAATCATATTTTAAACGCTATGTGACAACTTAAATTGAACTGTTTTTAGAAAATTCTCCGACTCGCGAGATCTTTCAAAATGAATTACAACAACAACAACAACTGGTGCGGTTCATTTTTGCTTAACTTTTAATTAGAAATTGAACGCGTGCAACTATATAATAGCGGTCCCTTTTGAAACGGAAAATGAACTGCGGCACTGCGATTGAATGGCCAGGAACAACACTATATGTACAGCATTTTCGTGGTAACAAAAGTAGTCGCCTACACGCCTGTTCAGACTTAACGAAATCTATTGTTGAGCGCAAAGCAAACGTTTAGAGAAAAGTTGCAAACTAGATACGGTAGCTTTTAACATATTAATATCTTATATAGATATTTATAGTGTATGCGAGTGCGCGTGTGTGGATTAAAACTTTTATTCCCTCTTTTCGAGTGCATACCTAAATTTAATGTACTCGCCAAAAATACATGTTTTTGAAAAGTCCTTCTTCGGGTTACGGCAACGAAAATCATGCAGATGACAAGAGAGTGTTTTCTCGGAACATACATTCTACATCCGAAGCCATACATCCGATTTCAAATTTAATATAAACGATGAATAATAAAATCGTTCACTGACAAAAATAAAGAAATCTTCGATTTTAAATATTGTGCATTTATTATACAGGATGCCCCACTGAGATCTGACAAATGAAATAACTTTTGTTATAATTAATATTTTTAAAAAAATTCTTTAAAATATAATTCATAGACAATTGCGCTAAATTATTATTATACTATTTTTATTTTTTATTTTTTAATACTGAAAATTTTTTTTAAAAATATTAATATTAGAACAAAAGTTATTTTATTTGTCAGATCTCAGTGGGACACCCTGTATATATTTACATAAACCGATTTACTCGCTAATAACTTTTATGTATTAGGTCTGGTGGTACTTTGAGATACGAATAGATTCTATAAAGGCAGTATTTCGGTATTGATGTTAAAATATCGGCATAAAATAGTATACCGGTAATTATCGGTATTTACAAATCGCATTCGCTATTAATATTTTCAATTATTTTAAAATAATGTAACTAGGTATAATCAAAAAAAAATTATTACCTCTTAATAGCCTGAAATTTCATACTAAATTTTCTTAATCTTTAATCACCTTTACTACATAGGACATATTATGTATCAAATATTAGTTATTATTATTAAAAAAAAAAAAAATAGTTAATATATTTATTAGCTTAATTAATGTACTTCTTTTTACTATTAGATATTTCAGTTTTTTCAGTAATTCGATATGTTCGGTATTTCGAATACAAGTATATAACTATATTCGGTATATCAATATAACTACCGGTATTTCGATAAGCCGAAAACACCACCAGCCCTTGTATAATTATATATTAAATATTATGTATCTTAACCCTCGACACACACGAGTCTAGTAATTACTATTAACTCTTCGAAAATACGCCGTACATACATAATTACACCTATATACAAGAGCATCTCTATATAGTGTAGATGTGGGGTCATCAGATAACTCTTTTTAAAAGACATTTTATGAAAAAAAATTTTTAGAAAAAGCTTAAAAATATAACATATTGTTATTCGTTTACATAAAAAAAATATAGTTTTTTCATTACAATATAAATTCACATTTGTATACAATTCTCATATTATTATAACACAAACCGGCAATATAGGTACGAATTTGGTATACTTACTACACTATAATCTAAAATCAGGTCCATACGATGATAGTAAAAAGCGATGGTTGCAATCGTGACAGTTAATATCATGATGGTTATTAAAGAGACTATCACCGTGAGAACAATATTACGATAATTTTAATTTCTGTCACAATGTCATATTTGCAGTGCATTAAATATGTATACATTTTATTATTTATTATAATAGTGTATATGTATGTGGTAGTTGCTATATATTTTATAAACTCATTAATTCGTAAGTAATTTATAGAACTATTATTTAAATAGGTGTTATACTAGGCCTTTGAATTTGAAGGACTTGAGTCACACCTAAAATTATTTTTTATATAATAATGCAATTTTTCATGTCATTATAAATACCATAAAACGCCTACTTTTTTAACCCTCACCCAAAACATATACAATAAAGTTACGTCTACGTCAGTGGCGACATGCCAATGCCTAAATATCAGCCCTATATAAACTATGTACATATAAAAGTAATAAAAGTATTTATGATGCAAAAGTATAAGTACATTATATTGTACCATTGTAAATCATTGTTGAATATTATGAATTTTTAGATAAAAGAGCGAAAGCACTAATTACATTATATTTTTAAACCATAAATGTAGTAGATACTGCCTATATTATACGTATATTATATGTTAAAATAAAAACCAAGTTCATTAATTTAATGAAAAGTAAGAATTTAAGATTCTTCAACTATTTTAAGATAGGCTAGACTTACCATATTCATTATCCTAACAATTTAAACAATAGACGCAGATCCTGAATGTAGATACTCTCCCACGTTTTAAAACAGATATTATGATCTATATGAAACTATTTGTCCTGTCACCAATCTAAATTTACTTTACTACTTTTAAAAATTAAGAAAAATGTAGACGCTTTTGTGTTCTATAAAATGGTGTAATTTTCAACATGCCAATTAAAATGGTCAAAAATGTTTTATTAAACCAATATACCAATTTTTCGCACAACAGTAAATTTACTATATTAAATAATTTATATTCATTCAGGTGAATAACAAAAATTATAAATAAATACATGTACACAATTTTTTCTGATTAAAAATTTTAAAATCTTTACTTTCAATACATTAAATATTACACAAATTCTAATAATAATATAAAATATTGCATAATATCATAAAAATTATAGTAATAAAATCGTAGTTTTGTAGAAAATAAATACTCATAATTAATAATTATACTGACAAAACACGTTTATACTTATGTCTTATACCACAATGTATTTTATTATTGAAGTCTGGAATTTTATTTGATATAAAATTAAATATTTTAAACGAATATATTCGTGTTCAACAATGGAATGTGAGTATATTCTTCCAACATATTATATTATACATAGTACAGTAGTAAAACAAACGTCGTGTGTGTAGTGCAAAAGTGCAAAACTGATTTTTTTTTAAAAGAGAAAGTAATAGAAATATATTCGCAATTGTTCCATTCAAAGAGTCATTCATTTCAATTCTATTTTATTTTTATAATTAAAATGTTTCATCACGCTCATATTGCAATCATCACTATCGTTACTAAAATAGGTAAGTACCTACATCAATATATGTAATATAATATAATACGATTTTTTGATTTTTTTTTTTTTTTTTTTTTTTGAGGATGGAAAATGAAAATTATTCGATCAATTATATTTGAGATAAATTACATAGACAAAAAAAATAAAATAAAATTATATATGATATAAAATAAATTTTGTGGATTGTGGAAAAATTCTCGAAACCATTAGCTTTTATGTATCCTAATATTTTATACAATAAAATAAAAGTTCTTTTTTGGTTATCCAATCAAACATTTTAATATAACATACAACTCGTAGCTTGTCCTTCAAATTTTATATAAAAGGTTTGAGAATGTTTAGTGTTTACCAATCGTTTTTCCCCAAAAAAGTAAGAGTATAGATACGAATATCAATGGTAGCTATGATGAAAACGTTAATAATAATACATACTACATAGAGTATTACAACGATCAAATTCTTCTAACATAAATTTCTTAAAAGAAATATACATCGATATTTCAACAACAACATTAGATATTTTTAATAAATGAGCATCTAATTAAATACATAAAATTAATATACTATATAGAAACAAAAGTAAATTATCTAGTAAATAAAATTATTTATGGTTATATACGTTTACATATACGACTATTTTATGTACCAAATAAACATGAATACATTAATTGTATAATTAGGTTAAACAATTCGGAGAAATTATATTATATACTTTTCAAATGAATTATAAATATTCATTAAAATTTGCTTAACAATTGCAAATCACATAATAAATTGAAAGAAAGTAATCGCTGCCAAACCTATTAAAAACACCAACAGTTGAATAGTTAGTTGTATTCATAAAGTTGGCGCCCAAAATTATCGAATAATATATTATACAAATCTCCATTATGAAAAAAAAATCATAAATACCTAAATAAGTTTAAATGAAAGTAAATTTTAAAACTCAGTATTTTAAAAATATTCGTTTTATCATATAATATAAAACATTAATTCAAAATATTATTAACTCAAAATTGAAATTATAATTTTTCTTAGTATAAATAATATATATTCATTAATTAATTAAAGATAAATTAAATATTTTAAATGTTATAATGTAACTAATAATTTATTTTCAAGAATTATTTATACATTATAAAATATTAATCGACTACTTTACCATAAGCATGTTAATTCTCATATTTGTATGTATTAAAAATGAATTAATATCGTCACGACCTTCATAATAATAGACCACTTATTTATTTTATAAAATAATATATCTCCTTTATGAAATAAGAAAATGAAAATTATTTTAAAATATTGTATTTAAATAAGCAAAATATTTAAAAAATATTTATGAATGGGTTTAAAATAATAGAACTATAATTTTATGAGGTTTTAAATATTTTAAATAAAAAAACTATCCTGTCTATTACTATCAAAGAGACGTAAACTACAGCATGTAGATATATTAATCATTTCAATGCATTCGCATTCAATTATATTCGTACAAAAAATATTCAAATTATAAACATAACAAAAATATTATAAATCATTAAATCGTTTTCTTTTTTTAAAGCAACCAAAATATATAAGCCACATAAATTATTTAATTTTCAGTTTTCGTACAACAACAGTTGTTTGCCAATACATCGAAAAGTTCAATATGTTCTGAAATGTTGCCAATAACTTTGAAATGTTTTGTGAATAATTAAGAAAGGATAATAAGGATAAGTTATCCAGAGCGCAAAGTAATGACTTATGTAAGTCTCCATAAGATAGTTGGACGAGTATCAAAAGTGAAAGTTTAGAAATAATCATTTTCAATATGTGATCTGCCTTTGTTATGCATCCACAATTATCTTTACGGATATTATTTGAAATAAAAACTAGGAAGTTTAAAACTATCTAAACACTAATCAACTTACTCAATTAATATTAACACCGAGGTAATAAGTTATATAAATTATTATAGTTTATAAAGTTGTTTGAAAATCTAAATAATAATAAAATAATCATTAGAACATTTAATGTATTTTATATACTTTTATTTTTTTAAAGTAATTGCATCACTTTAAGTTTAATAAACATTAATATAAATATGAAAAAAACTATTAAATTTTACAGAAATAAACTACTATATACGTAGTACGTACATAATAATATATAGATCTATAATAAAAGTATAAAAATTATTTTTACTGTATAAACTATTTTTTACGAGCATAAATGTTTGGTAGGCATCTGATCGTCACACTATTAACACTCCTAAATAATTTAACAGAATTTATTTTCACCGATAACTAGTCCATACTGCATCAATAGAAAATAAAATTGCAATCTACACGACATTTTAAACAGTTTCCGAAATGAAAGCTATTAGTGAAATTTAAATATACCATTTGGATTGCGGTTTTTAGCAATCTGATCTTGCTTGAGTAAACAACTTAAAACATCAAATATAAAAATACAAACAGATAATCAGTGATCACTGAAGATATATTTTTTCCAATATATAATAATATAATTTAAGCTTATCATAGAATTGTTTTGAAGCATTATTGTAAATTATAATATTTCTCAGTACACATTTCAAAACATTATTTATAAAAACAGTACACCTATTAACTATAATTGAAATATTATGATGAATTAAACAATAACATACAAGCGAAAACAAATTGTCTACGCTTTTTTGCCGTCGCTATATTATAACTTCCATCTCTACAGTCACATGATCATATACTTTGGTCTCGAAATTAAATCTAGACCCAAAGCACAATATAATAATATATACCATCCGGTGGCGTATTTTTTCTGACAGATAAATTATCTGTCCAAGTGAAGTGGTAGTTCGGGTGAGACAGAAAGAGTAAGAGATAGAGAGGAGATGATGCTTGCGTTCTGTCGCACACTGGTTTCCACTCGTTCGGAATACAAGTGCACATGCACACGCACACACGCACACACGCACATACACTATGTATGTACGTTATATTTTCACATGAGAAAAAAACCCTACACTCAGCCTCCTAAAGTGCCAAAAATGGGTAAAGGAAGTTGGATATGACGAGAACGGTGGTGCATAATATAGTTCTGTCGGCGGTGTGTGATCTATATACACATAATACATAAACGCATATTATAATATTATATACGTGGGTGCTGACAAAACGGAAATGACTTTCGTATTACAAAACTGTACGCGATTTGATAATCAGCCTCTATAAGTTTTTAGGTACAAAAAAAACATTTGACATACTGTGTGTGGTCAATGACAAAATATTATATAATAATATGAAGCTGATACGTCTACAGTACAACATCGAAATATCGCATGTTGAAATAAAGAATGATATTGAAATGTTTTTATTATACTACGAACTTCCTACAATCGTACTTGTATATGTACAGGCATGCAACCTCCCATAATGTACATCTCTAAATTATTTAAAAAGTCGTTGACGTTAAATTTGTTTCCTCCCGACTTCGTTATGACATTTTTTCTGAAAATATAACTAAGAATAAAATACAATATACTTAATAAATTTGCAATACCATACACATATGAGAATTACTAAAATTGTACATAGATATTTAAAAAATATTATATTAATTATAAAACAAATCTATATTATTAATGGACGACAGAATAAAAAAAAGTAAAAAAAACGTGTCTCAAAAATATAAATTACTCTATTTACTTTAACTTTTTTAAATTTTAGGCCATTGAAAAAATTAAAACTGAAGAACACTATTTAGGTGATAAATTAAACGAAAACTTTTTTCATAAACAACTTTATGAGTTTTACATTCGTTGTAAATTAATATTGTTATAATTTATACTATTGTTACAATATTACATATTATAGATATACTATTAAAAATATTACCTGGCTACTCAATTAAGTTATGAACTCAATATATGGTACATAATATGATTTATAATATCACTCAACTGACAAATTTTGCGTAATGATAATCAATTTCAATTTTTTAATGATATTTCACTAAAGGGATTTAAACATAAAATGACAAAGATTTATCTTTGGCTTTGTGGAACTTTGTTTAAACACAGAGAAAAATTATTTACTCTATAATGACATTTCAAGAATAAAGGAAACAATTAAAAACTATTTGTTTACCAAATCGTAAAGCTTATATAATAATTTTAAAATTATTATTCAATAACAAATTATTCAAGCGTTTCACTTTTAAAAAATTAATTAAAATTTGTAGTAACAATAATTTAAGTGTTAAAATAAAGAACTATTATAATATAATATACATCTGATATACGTATACAACTAATATTATACTTAGTTCGTCTAATTTCTGATAAACCTTGACCTTCTCAACACAAACCAGTAATTGAAAGTTTCACAAAATGGTTACAACATACAACATTTATATTATAAACATAACGAGGTTTAAAAATCGAATGTCCACTGCACCAAAATAATATTGAGTTACCATCTAACTATACTTAGTAGCAAATGAAATAATATTTGAAGACCATTATACATAATATACAAATCATAGTAAAACACTTAAATATTTTATCATATACGCCATCACGCTAATTGTGAAAAAAAATAAATCATAAATAATCATAAACAACTAAAGTAACAATATAATATCATAAGATTTTTATAAATTACAAATTTTAAAAAACACAAATTATTTTGTGGTTTTTTAGGGAGGAATAAATTAATTCTACTAACAATAGATTAGATGCATGATAAATGCTTTTAGCAAACGCAACGGCTAAATGGAAAGAAAGTCTAAACAGGTATTTCCAGAAGTATCAAGCAATACTACTTTTACCACAACCGTTTATTTAAACAACAACTACTAGTTCTACAGGATAGATTGTTGAGCACTTTTAGTTAGCTATGAGTAGGTACTCGCTAAAAGTACAAGTATTAAATACGTATATATTAATTTTATTCATTGCGTCAATTTGTTGATAAAAATCACATAAATTCAAATTTTAAGTAGTTATTTAAATTTAAACTCATTATTTATAAAATATTTTTAATTATTTAAATGTATTAACTATGAATGAATTATTCATTTGTAATCACTTGTCATCCATTATATATTTACTTCACATTGAAATTGTTAATTTTATTATTTTAGTATCATTTGAAAAGTAATGTTACAAAATAAAAAATTATAATAACAGTAAGAATAAATTCACTTTAAAATAATATTCACATACAACAATTAAACTATTTCGTTTTCATTAACTATATAAGCTATGCAAAAAAATATACATTAATATAAGAGGTGTTTTGGATGAACATTTTCGCACTCCCGCACATCAAGGCAAAAATAATTAAAAATCCACTGATATCACATTTACTTATTGCGCTTTTTGTATTGACTGTAAATAAAGTTTTATTTTATAAAAAAAAACTATTTTTAGTTAAACAAAAATATATTTCAAATGTGCGGACGCATTCTAAATACCTATCCACGAAAACATCCCTGATATACCTCTCTAGTACGTTAATTTCAGTTGAAATACATTCAAAGTTGCATTTATACTTTGACACAAACAATATGAAAAAATAAACTATGTAAAAACTAAAAAGGCTTTTTCGCATCAAAGGAGTGATCCCGTAAATAAAACCTACTTCCTTTTTAATTTAAAATTTTTTACATTAGCAAAATATTCCTTTATTATCCCATTCTTTTGCTAAAACCTCGATTCTTTGTAAAATTTGACGACGAATAATTACAGCTATGTATACAAGTATCTATAGGTATATAAATGCTAGCAACCAATCTTATAATAATAATATGGTCATACTCGTATTATTTAGTTATAATATAACTCTCCTTTTTTTTTTTTTTACGCATATCGTAATATTCCTAATTACACCGTCATCGCTGTGATTACAATATAGTTGAACGACGCCGGAAATGCGATAGTTATATAGGCATATACGATTACAAGATCAGGAGACAGTCATGTGGTAATATTATGTTGTTATTATAGTCTCGTGCAATTATCATATAAGCCATAATCATTCCTGATAATTAAGTCTAGGTCAGATCATATTATTATTATTTTATACACATAACAAACTTACAGTATACATACGCACATAATACTATACAAGTATATAACTTGAAGTAATAGAAATGCATTAAATAAAACCAATGTACATAGATATTTTGCTTGAAAGACACAATCTGGTAATGGTCATCGTAACGTTAAAAAAACGCTCAGAACCATTTAAAATAAGCTATAGGGTGTTTCCCAAGTGTTTCCTTCCTTTTGTTTTTTTTTCTTTTTGCCCATAATCGACCTTCGTCTTATAGGCGTGACTTGCAAAAATCGCACAATCTCTCGACCTTCTCTAAAGCTGGTTTACATAAAGGAAGAAGTAATTACCGGACACAGTTTGTTTTATCCATTTGTACACTCCACCAAATTTTAAATACAGTTTTTATCGCGACTGTAGTCCGGATTTTAGTAATTTATACACATTTGATTTTTATTATTATTATTATTCAAATCCTCACGATGTGCATTTTGTAATAAAAATAATCACTTTCCATTTCAAACGTATTACAGTAACTTTAACCGGACAATTTATGACGTATTATGCATACATATTAAATATATGTACATTGTACATAATATATACGTGTGAGACATGAGTATGTGTCTGGGCTAATGTATTTATAGTTACAGCTAATATTTAATTACAAATAGCTCAAAACCGGTTAGGTACGCATAAATTCTAAACCCAGAAATCAATATGAAAAACCTTCATGGTCAATGATGTATATCACTATAGTTGATTTCTAATATATTGGTTCATAAGAGCACAACTTGACGTTTTGATTATATGGTCTATATTTTATACTTAAATTACAAAAAATTACCAAGTGAATAATTTTAAAGCATCTAAATTAAATGAAATTTAGTGATGAGCATTAACTTATCACTTTTAACAACTTATTTGCATAACATTTTGAATATAAAATACATACACTTACAATTTAAACAATCGATTAAAAAAAAAAAAACGATCTGTTAAAACACAATTTAAGTATAAATTATATAATTTACGCATTAAAATAGACGAACAAAATGGTTTGTTGTATAATTTAAAACAAAATAAGAATATTTTCACTCGTTTTCAAGCTTACGAATACATTAAATATCTTAATAAAATTTAATAAAATATCCTATCACTATCTCTCAACTCTTAACCCACCCACACAAAAATAACATACCCTTTTAATAATTTTCATTTCTCCCATACACAGTTTTTGTTTTGTGTCTCTTATTCAATGCACAACACGTACATCATCTGAACCCATACTCCATAGCTGATTTACCACATTATTGTAAAACTTTACTACAAAAGTTTAGAATACTTCTCCATTACATAAATTTCATGTGGTCTAACTCCGCTTCAACGATATTTTATGCTCTAAATCGTTTTCGCTCTAATTTTCTTACATAATCCGAATTTCTGAGTTTTCAACACTATTGGTTCACATTTTAAGTAATTTTCTATTTTCTTATCTTTACATATTATGAATTATTGATAACGTGTTACGAAAAAATACTATTTATTGAATTAATATGAAAAATTAATAACAAATAGGTACATATGAAAACTGTAAGTAAAAATAAAATTAAAAGTTATACTGAATATAATATTCTTTCACATAATTAACACTCAAGTATATCTACAGTAAAAAGTTGCAGTAAAATTAAATTTCCAGTTAATAAAAGTAGTAATGTTACGACTATTCTTTACCTAATGAGACCAAAAATCCACCAATTAGTCAATAATTGTGAGAAAAAATAATGATAGTAAATAAAGTAAATATTAAACATACTAAAAAGTTAAAATTCAAATGATAACGGCAATTTAAAAAAAAAAATACACAATCTCCTTGAAACACCGTATTTCTAAGATTTATTAAATAGGTATTTATCTTTGCGGTCTGCTAACTACACTAAATACAATTACCATCAATCCTACACAGTTTGTACATTCTCAAACAATAATAGCTAATACTACGAAGATTAATAAATGAAAATTAAATTTTATTCATAACTTACATTATTTTAACTACATTCAAGTACTTAGTTCAAATCTAAATTATTAAAATATATACTATGTAAAAATAATGGGGGGATGAGTAAAAATATAAAACAGAATATAATACAACGCGAGACCCCAGTACCGACGGAATACAGAGTAACGAAATACTGATTATTATACCACTGATTTTGGTCATTTTATTTTTATTCTTCTTCGGCTCTCTTCCGACCATGTAACAAATGGACAGGCGGTTAATGAGTTTCATCACGCTACCAGGACATATTATATACGCATTACTATATATGCCCAGCGAAATTGCACAATTCAGGTAGCTGACGAAAAAAATAAAACTAAATAATTTCTCCTTGCTCTCAAAAACCACACAAACATTTCACCGGGCACTCAATAAACGCGAACCTTGGCTGCAGCCAACAACCCTGCACTCAACTAGAACAACACGACTATTGGTTGTTCACACAGCGCGGTGGTGTACTTGTAACTTATGTCAAGACCTTGAAATCAACAATAAAAAACAATTGATGGACCAATGTATGCACCAAATGTACAAACATATAGTAGTATAGATCGATTATATTGAAAACTATAGGAAAAGTTCAAGTATATTATTTTTATGAACACAAATTTAAAACTAACAAAAACTCACTCATAGGTACAGTAGGTACACAAAGAAATACAATATTTACCAAAATGGTTCAAACTCCAGGTGGTTTTTTTTTACCAAAATATTATTTATTTAATTGTTATATTTCTAAAAAATCCATATAATAAATACCTACCTATTTATCCATCAATAAATTAGTTTAAATTATCACAGATTAATATGAAATAAACAATTGCGTTATTGGGAAGGCACTTAACAGTACCACCTAATTTCAATCATTTATTGTATAGGTAGTATAATAATAATTAATCTATGATATGGTAGCTATAATATTATCAATATGCATTAGGTAATAACTGTTTAAATCTTACAATGTATCTATATATCCTACATTATTCAAAAGAAAGTAAAAAAAAAAAAAAAAATTTAAATTTATTATTTTTATACACTTTTGGTATTAAAATTAAACATTCGCCGTTTAACGATTTTTATATTTATTAAGAAACACTTTTGGTTATGACTAGTTTTAAATAACAAATTTAATAAATAATAATTTTATAATAAAAATAATATAATACAATCAAATTATATGGGTACATATTTATAAATTTATAATACATTATTATTATATTATGGATTCATATTTAAATTAGACATGTTCCATTTTTAAAAAATTCAGCTAAAAACGAGAAATTATTTTAAAACCTTAAACAAAATGTAATTAATAGAAATCCATTGACAGGTTTAAAAATAATCCACTACACTACAGTCATCTACCATTATAATTTATAACATACAAAATACATTTTTTTTTCGACTACCTAATTAGATAATATAGTTTATTTTATTTTACCATTACATTTTAATCAATTTGGTTTAATTTAAGTAAGTATTTTTTCTAATAACATATTTTTTTTATTATTTTTAACACGACATACTCATACTTTTTATTTTTAATATTATTATTATTTATTCATACTTGAAATTATAAATCATAAACTTTAGGTACCTACATCATTTTCGAAATGGAACATATAATAAGGGGCAAATTATAATATCTTTGTACTAATTACGTATTAATTATCCATTAACTATTACCGTCAATAAACTAATATGAATTGTAAGCACAGTATTTTTTTTAATAAATTTGTTCACAAAAAAATCACTGAAAGCGAAAAACTGGATAATTAAGGGTAATCCAATGTGATTTAGTCTTAAAGAAACATATTAATTTATATAAAACTACAATAGAACTAACAGTAGATATTATTATAGTCTAAATCGTTCCATTTATCTAATTAACATAATACAGAAATTATCAAAATAATAGGTGTTCTAATTGAATTAATTTATATTTGTTTAATTAACATATATTTTTCAAAATGTTTTGAAAATACTAATATAATAATTGATAGATAAAGTCAGTCGAAATATAATGTTCATTGTAATATTTTGGTTTCGTATTTTTACATTTTATATATATGTTTTAAATCGATTAAAACGGTTACAATACCACTAATACCGGAACAAGATAATCCTTTTTTACGTTTATTCATCAAATAAATCTGTCCTTCTTCGAAGGGGAAATCACATTGATGGTAGTATGAATAACATAATCACTAGGGATCTGTCAGAACAACTGCCCTCCCAAACGGGCTCGAAAATGCGAAAACTTTGCAATAACATGCAGTCCCGTGGTATCCATTTACAGTAATAAAACCGCATAGAGCTCTGCGAGTGAGATCCAGGAATAGTTCTTGTTTCAAGAGTTCTAACATGCATCATTGTGAGCAAAAATTATCGTTTCTTACTACATAACACACACAACCTATATGTGTACCGCATTTTAAACTTGTTTATTCAACACACCAAACTTAATAATAACTTATAAATCAAGTTTTGTCTAATGAACAAAATTAACTATACCAACCCGTGCCGAAAATTAAATGAGCAAAAAACAAGAAACAATAATATAATAATACAGTTTAGCGAACATTAAAAATGGCCTCTCGTTAACTCCCCCTTTTTATATCCCAAATTAAGAAAACCTAATTTATAATATTTTTTAATGGTTTATATTATATACTATTGTATACCATAAGTTGTTTTTATCTAAAAATATGTATCATCAAACAAAAAACAACAATTAATACATCATATTAAACTCTGTAATGATTCGTTTTTTTACAATATATGCGTATTTCATTTCCAAATTTTACAAAATTGCTTCAAACATCAGTTTGTTTCACAAAAGTATAATAATTTTACAAAATATTACCTATTCACACGCTATATCTATTTGACATCTGCAATGCAACTTTAAATTTTTGAAGCACTTCTACAAACAAAATAAATCGCACAAAACTAAATAAAATAACGTACGATTACCTATAGTAGAATTCTAGAATAAGTACATAATTCCACATTTCGTTAAACATCTAAAAGTTTATTAAAAAAAATTTTTTTTTTTTAACTGTTCAAAGATTATTCGTTATCTCATAATGTAGGTAATTTTAATTAATAATTAAATATATTCTTAGAAAAAAATTAAATAACATTTAATATATAATAATATGATAGTTTTTAAGTAGTCATTAACTACTGAATACATCTAATAAGTAAAACAAAATAATTTCAACGATTCTTACTGTAACGACCAAGTCATAACATATATTCAAGTCGTAACATTTTACATACAATTATTACATAGTGAAAACCACTTTGAACGGAACTAGTCATAATTGTCTGATAAATTGATTGCAAGGAATTAACTAATCCTGGCGATTAAGCAACACCATAATAATAATTTCAGGACTAGGATAACAGGTTTAGGTAGGCACATTACTGTCTGATGTATTATGTGCCATCCGTTTCACTGTATTATATTTATCGCGATCACTCCTTATCCTCCGAGGAGGACTAATCCAAATTTATCAGTGAAATTCATTTAATTAGAACGGAAACTTCCTGATTGTATACATAATCGAATTCGAAAAGTTTTGGAACAACTTTACGTTTAACGTTATGCACAAGTTACGTGAGATGAAAATCAGAAGGATCTAACTTCAAGACGCTAATTGGCAAGAAAAAATGTTTACCATACGCCCCCGATCGAAACATAAATTTCTACTATAAACTTTCAACAAAATTAATATTATTTTAATAAAGTTTATATTTTTAACACTATACCTAACGTCAAATTATTACAGATAATATATAACAATACAATAACTCATTTAAGGGGCATAAAATAAATTAATTAACATTATACAGTTTCAATTATTTAAACTTCTGTGTTTACAAACAAATTACTATAAATAATAAATTATTAGATATTAAATATAGAGCACCACTTTAATCACAAATAACAAACAATTTAAATTATTTCAACCCGAGATTAATTCAAAGATACAATCTATATTAATATATTGGATATAAAATGTAATTTGAATAATTATAATTTCAGATTTCCCAATACTTTCGAAGAAAATATACAGACAAAACATATAGGTTATATCCAATATAAATCACTGTTAAACAAAGTACCTACCTGCGATTATCATGAATTAAGTTTTTATTAAAACATCCCAATTATGATTGATTATAATAACTAAATCAAAATAATACATGGAAACATTAAGAAAAAGATGAACATGTAGACATATAAATTTAAAAAAAAAATGTATATAAAAATATATAACTACCATAAAAGATTATGATTTATTTAATTAAATATGTATTATAATATACAAATTGTATTCGTTTAATAACATGCTATAATCACCAAAGTATTAAATTAAATAATTTTAAATTTAAATTTATTAGTACTATTTTTAAGAAACATTTAAATTGAGGAATTGGTTTTATTATCTCTCGTATTTCTAAAAAAATAACCTAGTTAAATTAAATTAGTCTACAAATTAAAAATCATAAATAATTAAAAGTTAGCCTAATTATTAAACCAGATTTAAGCAGTTTTATATTACAACTTAAAAGTCAAATTATGTTTTATAAAAATAGACTCAACAATCTTAATTAAGGTTTTAATATTAAGTGTGTTTGAATTTGTATAATACTTAAATAATTTCAAACATCATCATATCGTTTAAAAAAACATCATTTAAAGTTAACAAAGATGATACCATGTAGGTTCACTCTGCTGTACAGTTAGCGTCGAGTGGGCCATTGTAATAAATGTGTTGAATTTAATTATCATCATTGTATACGAAAAACGATTCTAAGCGAAGACGATCTGTCGACCTATACCACAAAATACATTTCTTAATATTTTTACTAAAGTAATTAATATTGTACTGTAAATAAACGGTAAAATGATTTTTTTTTTGCCGAATACACTGCACTTATTGTATTATTAATATTTTAAAATTAATTTTTATATTCTGAAAATTGCGTGTAATAAAATTTGAACTTCGAATGCATACAAAAATGTATACCTATGTATTTTTAACATTTTTATATAAATATAATAACAACTCAAGTGAAAAATTGTATTCAATTTACAAAAATGTTGACTCGATGAATAATTTTTTATTGGTATTTAGAAAAAAAAAACTTTATTGAAAATTTAAAATCCGATAAATATATTAATGGCTCAAATAGAATCAAAATACTTAAACAATTTTAATGTATACAGAAAACTCGGTTAAAATGTTAAGTATCTATTTATTTTTAAATTACGACAAAAAACAAAATCAATTTTGTCGTAAAAATTTCTGTTTTTCATTAATTTTTTTTTTTTTACCTGTTATTATGTTTTATTTTAGAATTCCTGAGAATTTTTAATTTTACCTCTTTAAAATACTAATTAGGCCCAATTTTTTATCGAAAACCTTTCTTTCAGTTGAAAATTAGAAAAATTTTTCAACTACTTATCGAATATACAGAAATAAAATAAAAAACATTCATTATAAAATCTATACATTCATTGCTTTTCTCTGAATCTAGAATGTACAATTTACATGTTAAGTATATTACACATGGTTATATTATCATAAAATCAATATGTTAGTACCGTATAAAGTTAAAATAAATAATAAATTTCTAATTTGGTATAAGTGTACCGAATCATACACTGATACTATATAAAAAATTAAAGAACATCGGTATATGGACTTTCTGAATTTGATAAATAATTTATGAGCATAATGAAATATAACCAATAACTTGCCTAATCATATTTAACACAGTCTAATTAGCATAACTGAAACTGTAAATAAAATATCTTAACTCGGATGGTAAATACTATCTAAAATAGAGTAGATGTAATAAATAACAGTAGAAGATTTAATAAAAAAAAATTAATATTTACAAAACCAAATAATATAAAATGTAAACCAAAAATATAATTAAATAATATTTTATAAAATCAACATTGGTAAGACGTATTAGCTAGTAGCTATGACAACAAAATATTCGACAGACTGCCACAATGGGTAAAGTAGGTATTTTGAACGTAACATAGAAACCTAAAACAATACATGTTCAATTGAATTAATACAACCAAAGTACTTATTACTTAAATTACCTATTAATTAAATCAAGACTGTAAACGATAAAATTGACTTAACATTATATAAAAATGTATACCTACATGTATATTAAGCAATTCGATGTATTTTAAATTGGATTACATAACAAAATATTTCGATATTATTATATGCATAAATTATTTTTAGAATTACTAATTAATAAATACCATAAACTTTCCAATAAATAATTTGTAATTTAATGTACCTAAAATAAACACCTATTATGATATTATATTTTGCATAATTTTCTAATAATAATTAGTTAAAACTAATATTAATTACCCACAAAATATTTCGTATGTAAAATGTATCCTAATAAAATACATATAATTTGAGTACGTCATATTCAATGATAATAAATTGATATTTGTAAGACCTGACATATTTATTTACTGATCCGAATTATTATGACTGAAAAAAATGTTATGTATAGGTACTATAGTGTAACGTGATTCTAATATCATTTCACGACAGATATTCTATTAGTTTACTATGACTTGTAAGTAATTCGATTTAAGAAAATTAATTATATTTATATATTATTAAGATATTCAAAAAATCGTTTCGGTCCGATTTATAATTCACCATTCGTTCCAGCTTAACATTCGAATAATATTCACAAGTAGGTAATTAAATTACCCATGGTAAAAAAGGATATATCATTTTAAATATTCAGGGCAAAATATGTATGTCATAAATTACTAAATATATACAAGGTACATCCTTAATAATTTTCACTAATTAGGTAATAATAAATATATATATATAATATATATAAACTGTATAGTTATAAATAATAACATTAATAACTTACAAAAACTAAAAAAAACACGATTAAACCAAAAGCAAAACAAACACAACCCATTATTATTTTATTTTAACGGTTTTTTTATTCTAAAACATTCACATATTTTTGGATACATGGTTTCATATCTTAACTAACAATATAAAAAATCACTGAATAATAATGTACCTATATATATTTACCATAATAATGTATTTTATTCAAACTTTCGGATAACATTTTTAAATATTATTTATGTCTTATACCTATAATAACAAATAATAAATACTTTGTGATTAACGTATGAAAATTTATCTACCATAATGAATATAAAACAATGATGACTTATATAATTGCATATTATGCAAATATATATGTATACAATAATTATATATATGACGACCTCTTTACAGCACAAACCATAAAACCACAAAAATCGAATACTTAACATAAAAAAATATATAGCAATAAAGCAAATACATTGAATTATAATACTCAATCCATGTGGTTTATTGAGTTTATACACACTTAAACCAAATATGACTAATCATTGTTAACTTCCATTTAAAAAACGTTTTATATTATTTAACTTAAACAAAAACATAGTTATTATAATTTTTACATACCCCTTAATCTATAGATGTAAATAAAAAAGTTTTGTCTTTTGAATAAATTCACAAACTACAAAACTAAAGTTTGACAAAAAAAAATGTTCGATACTTGTTATTAATTTCTTTTGTGATAATACAAACTTGATATGAAATTATTGTTATTATTATATTATACTATAGTCGAGACTATAGTCAATTAATAAATTATGTAAATAATTAAATAATCATAATATAACTAAACAAGTAAGTACGACACTCGACACTTACATTCTAATATAATTCCTAATTGAATATAATTATATTTTAATTAAATATAAACACTTTCTACAAATTTTAAAATTACAAGGGATGCACTGTGAAATAAGGCTATTCCGCTAATGAGTTAGAATTTAATTTCACTAACAGTATTTTAAAATTTATTTTCACGGATAAATAATTTGTTCGATCTACTTCTATCCAAAATTAAATTATTCTAAAACGGACGCAATACAAATGAGTTGTCAATATTATGCGCAAAGAATAAGCGTATCCCTCCCTTGTTATAGTATTAGCATTATATAATTTATCCATCAACAAAATAAACAGTACCTATATTATTTTTAATAACTTTTATTTTAAACACCTACTAAATATAATTAATATTATGACTAACTAAACATTTAAATTAATTTGTATTCTTTTCATATACTTAATATTTGTTTTAACAATAATTATGATAAATAATTAATTTAATAATTAATTAAATTATATTATAATAGAATAACACAAATATTATAAATGTAATATTATAATTAACATACAATAAATACTACATTAATTTATGTCAGGTTTAAATAATTTATCAATTTTTAAAACACAGTGTAACGTATAGTAATAGTATATAACGAATATACAACAGATTAAGTATACCTTACTACTGTTCATATATAAAACATTATTGAACCATAATATACGAAAATAGTTAAAATAATAATCGTTTCAATTGGTACCTAGTAAGATCTTATTAAAAACTACAAATAACAAATTCGAATATTTTTTCTTTAGCTTGTCAATTTCGACATTGCTTTGTTCTGCTGTATTAAGTTTTATTTAACCTGTTAAATTTCTGTTTCAGTTTGTTGTGGTAGTTTTAATTTAATTATTAATTAATCGGTGCAACGAAATATTTTAATTTTAGATAATATAGATCAATCAGATTAAATTTAAATGAGAGAAATTATATAACCGAATGTCTATATACCTACTATAGGTATTTACGAGATTAGTAAATAATTCAGGCTTATTAAAACTTATTGTTTAGCCAAAATTCCCAAACATTAGTAACATTTATTTACTGTTTTTGTTTGTTAACTTTGACAGGGTCACATACTATCCATTCAAAACAGATTGGTACAATAAGTTTTTGATAGACAAATCATCCGATTTAAATATATTGTCAAAGATAACTTTTCTACTTATACAATAAGTTATTTACCAGAAACCGTTAACAAATGAAACAAATAATGCGGTTACTAATATTAAAAAAAAACGTGGTTATCAAGATAATTCAGTAACCATCATAGTGAGTTGTAGTCCGGTCAACCAATGAACGTAAAGGATGTCAATGAAACGTCCGTATCGTTAAGCTTTCAAAAAGTTCTAAGCTTAAAACTTAATAAAATATTTTTGTTACAAGACATTAACTTGTAAACACTAAATATATAATTAAAGTATATTATACAGAAAACTTCGATAACTCGAACTTTTACAGCTCAAATACTTTCATAATTCGAAAAATTAAATACATTTCCTGTTAACTCGTCAACTCAAATTTGTTTTATAACTTTTCAGTTTTAAATTATGAAAGTTGAACTAAATTTCAGATATATATACAATCAACATAATATGTGTGCGCGCTGTATATTTGTAAATAATGTAATTTGTATTCAAATGAACCAAAGAAAACTTAGTGCAATGTGGTAAAGACAAGAGATACGGAGTGAGTGTGACTACATAGTAATGGGAGGAGCAGGTGTCAAAGTCAGTAAGAATTATGATCTTTGAGGATAACCAAAAGACAATGTTGTAAGACTTATCGAGGTTTAGCAAGAAAAAGAAATCAGTCTAACACTAAGTCAACAATCAACACCTAGTTCTATTATTAAAAATTACCCTCCTATTAACTTTACTAATAAATTAAAGGCTAAAGATATTTTTGGCTTACAAATTGTAACTCAATTTTTTTATTGGTGCAAAATATTTCTATCTAATATTTTTGTGCGTTGTATAATTAAATGATTATATAAACTAACATAAATTTCACACGTCACAGGCTATTTATTTGATGAAGTTGAGCACATTATGTGTATGAGTGATATAAATAAATAATAATGTAATATAACTATAGCATATGTATGATTGAATAATTAATTTGCATATTTAAAAATGAATGGAAGTAAATCAGATCAGACTTATACAATATAGTACAACAGTAAACAATTTTTTAAGTGAGACAATATACTGTTCCTAAAGAAATTTAGAATTAAATATAAAAAACGAATAATAAGTTGTAAACATTTTGAATATGTTATCTATCTCGACTTTAAACAACAATTAAACTAATGTACTGACGATGAAATGGCGACGATGGTTAGTTATATTTGGTCAGTGTCTTTCTTTGGCTCCTGTACACCAAACCAGACAGAACTAATGTAATTTGTTTTAAATTACTTGCGAATAAGAACCCCTTTTCCTTTTGCCAAGAAACAAATTATAACTCAACGATGATCGGTACGCCATTAATCTCTGTCAAAAACCGAGCAGCTCTCCAGGGAAAAAACCACTTTTCCGATTTTGAAAATTACTAACAATAATAATTCGACTCATGACGCTGATTTGTGTCTACAACCGAACGTCAAAAGCAGTTCGATGGTTATGTTTCATCCGACAAAAATTAAAGAAATACCCCATTTCATCCAAGGTTATAATGGCCCAAATCGACAAACTACTTTATTTTAATTAGTATTAATAACTCATGTATATTATTGGTCCTTAAATAAAAATTACACCATTCATTGATATTTATATGTACAATAATTTTAATTATTAAAAAAAAATATAATTAGCTACAAATTTTGTTTTAAAACATTTGTCAAAAAATATACTTATATGGGGAGACACATTACTTCTTAGTATTTTTTTTTATTTTTTTGCTTTCATTTGATAATATATTGTTTTATTGTGAGTCACGTGTATTATTAATCAATATCAATCAACTTTGGGCTTATATATTAATTTAATATACCTATAATGTTAATTTCTATAATAAACTACATAACAAAATCAGTGGGCTTACACCTTAATTCAATATAACATAATCAATATCATAAAAACAAACTCTGTATTCTAATTTGCACATGTATACATTTTATAAGAAACAGTCGCTTAATATCATCGCCACCACTCTTCACTCCCAAATCTTTCCCATATTTTTTTCTCTTCATTCCTCATATCTTGTAATTTTACTGGCCAATTATTTCATCAAAAAACACTCATTTTTTTAAATCAATTTATGTTTTTGAAAATATTTTTTATAGTTTTAAGTTTTTACTTTTTTGAGTGAAAGCGTATTTTAAATTTCATATTTTGAAGCAAAATATTTTTTGAGATATTTCGATACATAAAAATCGAAATTCTTACGAGTAGTCTATAAGTTATAAGTAGATATTTAAAGTTTAGGTGAACAGAATAGTGATACACTGATACACAGGGATACCTTGTAAAATGTTGGTCTACTACTAAACTTTAATACTTATAATTCATAAACTACTTGTCTGAATTTCGATTTTGATGAATTGAAATACTACAAAACATATTCTGTTAAAAATATTAAATTTAAATTTAAGTCATCATTCAAAAAGAAAAAAAACTAAAGAAAATATAACAATAAAAAATATTAAAAATATAATAATTTTTTTAAATGTTATATTTTGACTGGAAATTATAGTATTACAAAATTTAAAATAGTAAATACCAAAGTATATATTTTACAATTTTATACAAATGTATAGTATGGTATAAAATAAAAAATGTATAAATACATTTATCACAAAGAGTAATACCTCAGAGTGTAGCGTGTAGCGTATGTAATCAAGGGTGTACAATATATAGTAAGAATAGGTAGAATAAAATAGGAAATTAAAAATTCACATTTTTTCATAAAAAAAAATATTTATATTATACGACATATACACAAAATATTATTCATCATAATAATAAAACAAAATGTGTTAATCTAGGTAGTATTTAGTTTTTATTATAATAAGAAACTAAAAGATTTTGTTGAAGTGTTAACATATAACAAATAACAATTACAATTTAGAAAAACCATTGATATTTTAAACTGAAAGTTAAATTACATTAAACTATAAAGTAACATAATATATTAAATATATTAAACATTGATTACAATTTATGAATAAATAGATAAATAGTGTAGTAAAATATATAATACTTATTATTTAATAAAAGTTTTAAAATATATTTTCTACTTTGATAATATCAACCAAACAGAATTTTTTCGTTAAACGAATTTTTATTTATTTTGTATGTTAAATAAAAATTAAATAATTAAATAATTAATAAAGATCCAAAGATTTACTAGTATTTTATTATTTACATTTTTGGGGACCGAGCGTATAACTACAAGAATACATTGCAGGTACGAGGTAGGTACTATGCCACTAAATGATCAGTCAGCACCAACGTAAACAACCGTTTTTATTACATTTATTTATGTTTTCGTGATAAATAATTTTAATTTATAACAAAATGTTTTTTTTTTTATAATATATTCTGTTTTTGCTAAATGCTAAATGCATTTAGTATAATATTATATATATACTTAAAATTGTACTTTTTTTTTTTTTGTTCAGCTGAAATGAGAATCTAACCATATCTCGTTTGGTGGTAAAGTATAAACTATAAAAGAAAAGAAAAATACGTAATTTCGAGAGAAAAGTGTGTCGTGCCTTTTTAAAACTTAAATGAATATAAACATAGGTCATAGACAAGTCTAAAAAAAAACAAAAAACAGTCACGAGTCAATGAGGAACACACTAATAATTTCGCTCCCCTGCCAAAAGTTAAAAATTACGAAACTGTATACCTTAGTACTGCATTTCTACATAATAAACAAGGGGCAATACACTTAAATATAATAGTATCATTACTTATACACAGAAACAAAAGATTGAGCCTTTATAATAGTATAGTAGTTAAATGGATAAAAAAATGAATTAACAAGGAAAATAACTGGAACATAAAAATAAAAACATACAAGGGAAAAAACGTTGTATCAGGTATTTTATTATATAGGTACTAGTGACAAGAACTTCATAGAATTAAAAGTAGGTATTCGTTTATATGAATAATATTAATAATATGGTATTTTTTGCTTAAAATTTTAAAATTCCATGTTGCAGCGTAAACGAAGTACACGCATATTAAACTCATAAACATTTTTAATATTAATTAAACAATAAACTAAACATATTTTAATACAAAGAATACTTATATAAGTTATTAGTTACTACCTAACTACTTAAGTTATACCGTATTATATTTTATTTGTTAACTCTAGGTACTTAATGTATTAGTTGTTTCTAAAATTATAAATTATACTTCGTATTTATTTAACACTAAACATTTATAATAATAAAGTCTAACTATACTATACTAATATTATGTAAAAAAAATATTTCTTAAAGTAAACGCCCCAGAAAAAAAATATAAATCGGATCACATAAATAATATAATGTTGTTGTGTTGACATCGTTTTGCAAGCTGAAATGTCTAAACACGTGGATCTTATTATAAATTAATATTATGAAGTCACTGGTCTCTCCCCACTCCATCACTCATAAAATGATATACCTTCTTCGGCTAAACGAATAAATTTATACTTGTCCAACAAAACTATATAAGAGTTATATTAAAAACCAGTTAGTTGTTTGGGAGACGACGAACAGCTGATGTTCTCTGTCGAGTCTGTCGTCGTAGTACTACGACAGACACCGCAAAATAATTACAATGTTTCAGACGTGATCAGAGAAAGTAAAAATTCTTCGACAATAAACATATGAGTAGATGACCATCAAGGAACACACTAGTTGCGTGAAAGGATCAGGGAAAAAAGTCGTACGCGTCACTTAGACTACGCAAATTCACTATAACCGGTTTGATTGTACTTTTTACTCTACTCATTACTACATTAATATAAAATGACAGTTATGCAATTTAATTCTACAAGAACATAAAGTTACTGTTATTGGGTCATCACCAAAGAAATCGAGAGTAAAAAGTATTAATAAAACGAGCATGGACAGGATACGGCGAGTCGGCGAGTGGGTGTTACATACACTCATCACGCTTTAATCTACTCGTTTTATACTATAACACAAGTATTTTAAATTTTAAATCGCTCCCGACTTCCACGCCAAGCCAATTTCCAATATTCTTTCTCAAGCTTAACGGGAATCAATATGAAGAAGATTTAGTAATCTTTTAGTCAGTTTTTGTTATTTTTCCAATAATATTATATTGATAAATCATAAAAATAAGCTTTTTAAAGTGCAAACTATACGAAACTATGATAATTTCAGTTTACAAAAGAATCTTATGAGCATTTTATCAATTATATCAAAAAGTCTAAAATATAAAACACTGAATATTTCAGATTAACTGTGAACTTTAATTTCAATAGATATACGTACATAATACATGATGATATTATATATTTTTTTTTTTTTATTATTAAATATTTTTTTTTCATTAATAGATAAGTAGCTTAAAAACATTGCAAATGTATTTTAAACTGTTAAATTTCATAGTCGACACATAATTATAAAATCTTCCATATAAATTAAAATAGAACAACAGAGAATACAATCCATATAACTTCCATACTTTTGTAACTTATAAGTCTATCCAAGGCAACAAATACAATTAAATAAAATAGTTCTTCACTACAAGAACCTGTAAGAAATATTTTTTGAATAGATAGGTAGTAAATATATCTTTTATTTCTTTTACGGCTATGCAAAGAAAATATAATAAAAGGATTCACTCATAGACCATATTATTATCAACCTTCTTATGTGCCAACTATTAACTCATTAGTATTGATTAGTTACGGACTACAGATCTATATTCAGGTTTAAGGTATGTATCTATTGTATAAATTTGAACGAGTAATTTTGATTTTATTAAATCCATTGTTAAATTAAATTATGAAAAAGTGAATTTACCTGTCCTATGTTATTGAAACCATGTTTAGCTGCAATTTGTTCAGCCTGATCAGAGCCTTTTGGTATATGCACGGCGAATTGGTTCATATATATTGGACGCTGACGCTGTCCCACGCACAAGGTGACAATGCTTAGGCACAACAGGCCAAACCATGGTCTCATTGTACGTAGACGATCCTAAAATAAATGTATTAATTTGTATAATAATAATATGAAATGTCCAAATCTGATAATCAATAGCCTATAGATTAATCTATTAAAAGAAAATATAAAAAGTCTAATAACTTATAATATGAATCATAAATTGACAAATCTTATCAATATAGATAAAATTTATAAAATTAAACTGATACTTTCAATGATATTACCAAAGTTTACTATAATTAATAAAATAACAATAAATTCTTCATTTCTAAAATATGATATAGATAGGTACAAACAACTAATGGGTACAAAATAACTTTTGATAAATAAGTAATAAATTAATCTATTAACTCAAAATCATTAAATTTAATTCATTAAGATAATCACATAATAATTCATAATAATATAACCATTGATTAAAAACTAAATAAGTATAAATATTAAGTACTCCTATTATAAAATAAAAGTAAAACTAACAACTTTGAAAATAGAAGACAAGATTGATAAATAATTAGATATGAATAATATTAGTTATAAAATCGATTAAACATTTGTTCGATAAAGTATCAATAAATAAACATAAATTATCAATGACCACTTAAGATAGCTAATTATTAAAAAATATATTTTACTGAACATTTGACTTGTCGAATAATTTTATTAAATCATAGGTAAATACTATGCAAGTCAGGAATATAATATATTTTTTTTAATACCTATTTTAAATACATTAAGTTTAAGTAAATATGATCCTATGCCAAATTAGTATGATAGATAGAACAATTAATAATATAACGTACATTTTCTTTATTGAGAAAATCTATGATTTCCATCTGTAGGAAGGTATATTTGAACAAAAATTGAATATAAATCAATTTAACTAAACCGGGTATAAAAGCATCAATAAAAGCTTAATATAAATTTTTTTAAACAACAATAAGTTCATTGTTATTAATGACAACACAAATATTAAAACACTAATTAAGAAAATTAATATTGTCAACATATCCATATAAACCCCAAATTAAAGGGGCTAAGAAAATGTAACTTCAATATTATCTAGAAGGAACCAATCTCCTATAGAGACAGAATAATAACTTTTTTTTAGTAGATAATAAAAACACAAAAAAATGTTTGGCCACTTCTCATGAAGTATCTACAACTTAAATGTTTTTTATGTTTATTTGTTGGACACAATAACAACAAAATATAAATATTTTAAAATATGTTAAAGTAATTAATCGAAAATAAACAAAATATAATTTTTGTTAATATTATGTCTAATTTAATTTATTAATATTTTTAATACACAATGTTATTATTCATTGCATTAAGCAAATATTACTAAAATCATCTTGTTGTTCAATTAAATAGATAAACATCTTTTTAATACAAACTATGACAATTCACATTTTAATCTATCTATCTTAAATTTTGCCATAAGGATCATTTATTGCTCATGCTAGAGACCACAAATGAACAATTTTAACAAACACTTAAAATATTTTAAATCTAGCTATTCTAGCTTAGCTCAATTAGATTATTCAATATATTAATTTAAAAACTATAGGTACCTAAATGTTCGAGTAATTATTTATAAATAAAATAATATAAAACAGGTAAATAGTAGACATTGTAAAGATTTGAGCCCTAATATACACTCCATAAAACAAATAAATACATACGAGCTATTGAGCTGAAGACTAAGAGTTTTGATACACTTCACAAAATTCCACTAAACATTATATAATTTAATATTTTCTTTAAATTTTCCAAAAACAACTTGTAATCAAACTGTTAAATATAAATAAATTTAATTCTTAAAAACATTAAAGCAATGTCCAGTGTAGTTGGTTTAAAAACTAAAATAATAGAAAGCGATAGTTTTAGTTAAGACGTTAGTTGAATTATGTGAAATATTAAATTTTTAATTAGAATTAGTAGCCGACCGAAAGACAAGCACGGAGATCGGGAATCAACTGACTGACGGTAAACTACAAGTTACAACTCGTTTGATAAAAAGTGACTACAAAGTGATAGCGTCGCACGTTTCTAGAAATCATATGACCACTAGTGAAACCAGTATGTACACTGTTACAATAATTATGCTATACCGTACCGAGGAAGAAAGTAATGGCACATTCAGTTCGAACTTACGAAAATACAAATTACAATTTACTAGTATGAGTGTATGACTAGTCACTAGTATGAGTAGTATGTGTAATGTGTATTGTGCAGACCGTAGACATGTAATACGGAATCGGAGCCCGGAGTCATCATTACATTGACAATAAATTATTAGTTTAAGATTAAGACCATTAAATAATATTGGAGTAGCTACTAACATTAAATATCTAAAGTAGTATAACATCTCGATTAGATAATAGATATATATAGGCATATCCAGTGGCGGCTCGTAGTAGTTTAGCACAGGAGTGCGATGAAAAAATTAAAATGATAAAATAATAATACAAAACTTAACACATCGTGCGTCGTTGCCGTCCGATTTGTGCGACAAAATTTACCGCACATCATAAGATTCTATAGCCGCCGCGCCGTCGTGATGATATTAGTATTAGGTACTCATACATTAATATTATACCTAAAGTTTATACGGTAAACCGGTATTTTTATGTGCGATTCACAATGTCGCACAAGCTGCAGCATTGCAATCGTTGCATAGGCCTATATTATAGGCTTATAGCTATCCATATACCCGTATAATAACATCGCGAGTTCATAATGATATTCTAATAAACTATGAAAATAATTTTAATAATAATTAAAAATATAATATTTAATTGTTAATTTGTTAATGTATAAATTGTACAATATACTATGTACTAAAATATGTACCTATTTATTTTGTAAATATATATGTACTATAAATTGTTAATTTCTGTAGGGAGTGCGACCGCACCATCGCACATATGCACGAGCCGCCACTGGGCATATCTATAAATACAAATTATAAACATCTAATATAATACAATTGTCTAATTAGCATTAAATAAAATAATAAATTTAAAATTTAAATTATTGCTAAAATAATTACGTGATAGTAACTATGATTAATTTATTTATGTCTAGGTATCTGTGACGCTTCAGCAGATCAGCTCCTAACTGTAGTTTGTATAGGTACATCTCGAAATTACAAGATGTACAATGTACCTATTTAATTTATAATAATATATTTTAAAGGTTTTGTTTTGTTGAAAAAAGATTTTCAATTAAAATTATAATACGATAAATTGCCTATCCATCAAACAAATAGGTAGCACTACAACTGCGCAACATAAATAAATATATCAATATATTACTAAAAAAATAAAATAAAATAATTATTTACTATTTTACTATAATATTACAATGTTCAATTATTTTATTTTTTATGTTATACAGTTAAAATTCTAATACAATAAACTCACTTTATGTTTAATCAAAAACTTGAATACCTATAAGTAAATATATATCCTTTCAAACTTTCGCATACAAATCGTCAAACCCAAATACTCAACAACTGTAAAAAATGTATTAAGTACTTAAAACGACATCAGTACTAATGAATTGTATACTTGCATTACATTTTTTTACTCCCAAAACTGCTTTGGATTCAAACTCGGGCGTGCTGATTGCGTTACTGTATAGTGTATACCTATAATATTACATTGAAATATTCTGAGATTGTGGTTGAATCTTGAGTGTCATACTTTTCATTTTTCATAAAAGAAAATATTATCAAGTCAAAAAAATATAAGTTGCTTGCTATTTTAAATTATTCCCAATTCCCAGACGTTACAATAATATCATAAAAAATTCTTTAATATTTAGAGGAAATGCCGAGGTACTCTTGTATGCATAAATACATTGAACAAACTTTAAAAAGTAGGTCAATGTTTTTACTTCAATAAGTCATCATTTTAACTAGATATACTAAATTTTAACTTCATTCTGGTGTTAAACCTAATCACTACAACTAGTTGAAACTTTATTTTTATAAAGTAACTATAATATGCCTGTATAGTATTAGTATATATACCATTATAAAAAATACTCTAGTTACAAGTTACTAAGAATATTTTTCAACAAATAATATTGTAAAAATGTATTAATTTATTTTTCATGATACAATAATATTATAAAAATAAAACTATTACTACATAGTTATTAAAGTTGCCTAAACTTGCAACTATACTGAAATTAAAATAAATTAAAAAATATTTTAAAGTATCTACACAAATCTAACCTAGAATAATTTTCTAATTAATTTATGTTTAGGTATATACCTATATATATATATATATACAGCCGAGTCGCGATAACTCGAAGTTGAAGGAAGATAAAAATTCGCTTTGAAATATGTATTATTTAAGATACCCAAGTCGAACTTATATTTATTTGTATATAATTTATATTTCTAGGGAATAAAAAAAAATTCGAGTTATGAGGTTCGAGTTATCACGACTCGACTGTGTATATATTGTATTTTTTTTATTAAAATTTACAACGTTATAATCTATATAGGTACCTACGTTATGTATACAACTTTTGAGGGAAACTGTATCCTACATTTTCAATCCATAGAAAATATGTTGAATTTTTAAATATAAAATTATTTCCAAATGTTTAAGACTTTAAGTATCTATATTAAACAACACGAATTTTGTAATAGTATAATGCAATTTTAATAATGTTTTTTCGAGTTAAGTGGAGAATTGGTTTTTATTGTATTCAGGTATTTAAATTTAAAATTTACTAAAACCCTTTAATAATAGTATCTATATCTACGAGGAAGGGGTCGATTAATGCGGGATTTGTGTATTTCAATGGATAATTACAAAGAATTTTTTATAGTAACAAGAGAGGCTATAATTTAGGAAGTTTTCATATTTTTTATTCATTAAAGAATGAGTGGTTAATACTAGTATACTATGGTGCATTTGTTATTATTACCCATATTTATACCTAATATATAAAAGAAAGTACAAATAGAACAATAAATTATTTTAACGAAATTATAATATAATAAGCCGGTTCTATAGTAGTATTAAATTGTCTTTATTATGTTGTCATAATTAATTTACAATTACTCCCATTTCACATATATTTGAATAGGTATTTCAATATGTTTTGTTATTAAAATTGTTTATATTTATTCATAAATCATAACTTATGAAGTACCTAATGAGTAATGGCTATATTATAACTATTCGTAAAAATTTCAATATTATATTAAAATATTTTTAATGAATATTAAAAATCATTATTTGATTTAGGTATATCATTATAGGTACATTCTGTCTGTTGAGCGAGAAAATCTGAGATCTATAATTTAATGGCAAAATAATGATGATACAAGATCCTATAAATTTGGATAAATTATTGGAAATTGGTAAAAAAATACACAAAAATAAATAAGTATTAATTTAATTAATGTACAACTTCAATAGCTTATAAATTGTAATCCACATACCTATTTAAATTAATCTCAAAGAGTTTGCTAAATATAATAAATAGTAATGAATCTATATCAGGTTGTAGTATGATGAACATTTTTTATACTAGAGAAATTGTTTAACCCTTCTACTATAATAAATACGGGTACAATAAATCATTTTTTTCCCAAAAAAAAAAAAATAGAATAAAAATAATTTTGTTTTTTTGGCAATTATGAAACAGACATAATCACGTAGAAATGTGGCCTGTATCTTGTCTAAATAATTTTCTCGGTCTGAATTTCACCCTAGACCGTCCCAAATGATTAGTACGATTTTACGAACTGTCCAGTCTTGTGCGCTACAATCACAACTATTTAATATCCCTGGTACAAACATATTAAACCTTACCTAGTAAAAATATAGATTATAGAGTATAGCCCATAGGAACACAAAGTCGAAAAATCGGTTTCAAATTATCCACTATATTGTTCATATTGCTTAAAAGTGGTTATACAAATATATCTATGTATTTAACAAAAATATTATACAGGTATTTTTAGGACTATTTATTTTCAAAAACATAATTTTCCTAAAACGTTATACTAAACGTTTAACTAAAATTAGTACCTATATATTTAAGCATATATATTTTTCAAATGTGTATATTAAAATCAGAAGCCTCATTTAATATAAACTTAAGGCAAAGTATGGCATTTAGTTACGGCATTACAAAAACAATTGTTTGATTTTTAACTTTCGTACCGAATCCAACTTAGTGTTCCAATGACCATGACCAATACAAACTAAAAATTGCAAAAATTCGTTTCGAAAATTTGTGAAATATTTTGAATTAAAAATTAATATGTAAAATAAAATTTTTTACAGTCTTAGCCCTTAGGTATATAAATAAGTAATACAACTATGAATAACGGTAAAAACAAATAAAATAGAATTATTGTTAGTGAATATAATATAGGTTAGGAGGATTATCATTTTATCAACGCACCTATAATATTTTTAGATTCTCAACGGAGTGATGAATGTATTAATTTTACAATGATGTGTGTTTTTTTTTTTTTTGTGTGTGTCTGACGACAACATTTGGAGCAGTAAAAATGCTTCGATTTTTGACTTCAGCCCCTCTTTGAAAAGGAAATTGAATCTAGTTGGTTCTTTGGGGGGGTCAAAAGTTATAAATTTTCAATATTTTTTAAATGAGTCGGGAAAAACCCTAAAAAATCAGGGAAAACGGGAATTTTTACGCAAAACCAGTTTTCGACAAAATCGAATTTTTTATTTTGTTATAACTCAAAAACTAATCGATGTAAATACTTGAAATTTTCACCAAATGTTTATATTAGCATTCTCCATACACAGATACATTTTTAAAGAATTTAAGAATTTAAGAACTTTTTTTGAGCTATTTATAAATTGAAATTTTCAATTTTTCTAAGTATTTTTTTTTTAAATAACGATAAAATTTTTTTGGCCAACCAGAAAATCTTGAAAATTTAATACAAGGTTTCTTATAAGTTTTTCTTAAAATGATTAAAAAAAATCCGAAATCGTTAGTCACAATTTTTTTTTATAAATGCTTAAAGTTCGAATTTATACGAAATATGTCAAAATTGCGAAAATTTGCAAGTAATTTTGTGGTTGAAAAATCGTAAAAATTTTTTCTTTTATAACTAAGTTTTGAAAATTTGGTACAAGGTTCTCCATAAATTTTTCTTCAAATATCTGTAAAAAAAAACTCAACCGGATTCAGACAAAAAATTTTTATGTGTTTGAAATTTAAATTTTTACAAAACCACGTTAAATAACGGTTTAACCTCAAACGATTTTTGATATTTGTTGTTATTCAAACAGTATAAGTCATAAATACTTGAAAATTTTACCAGTTATTTAGATTGCCATTTTCTTTACGTGATTTGATTTTCAAAACATTTTGACTTTTTTTGAGCTATTTATAGGCATTTGAAATAATCAATTTTTTTTTATTTTTTTTTTATAAATATTGATAAAAAAAATTAGCTGGGAAAAATTACTTGAAAATTTAATAGAAGGATCCACATAACTTGTTCTAACTCTCATTCAAAAAGTATAAAAATACATAGGCACAATTTTTTTTTATTACCTAGCATTTGAAGTTCAAGTATTCGTCAAAATCATGAATATTTTTCATTATTTGGTAGTTAAAAATTTATAAATATTTTACTATCAAAAGCTAAGAATTGAAAATTTAATACTATGCTGTCCATAAGTTAAGCTTAGAATAATTATAAAAAAGTTTGAGGATTATTCAATTTAAAAAATTTTACGAGTGTTTAATGTTTTAATTTTAATTTGAAATCAAAAATACACGTGTAAAATAACGTTTTACTAATAAATAATTTTCGATTTTTGTTATTTTTGTTATTTTTAAAAAATTACTAAACGTAAGATCTTGAAACTTTTACTTAAATGTTTGAATTTGTTTCAAAATAGAATATATCACAATATTTAAATTTTAAATATAATATATCCTAGACTGACAAATCATCTGCGTTCAGAATCGTTTTTCGTATACAATGATACCTATCATTCCATTCAAATTTAATCTACCCTAATCTGAGGTCCACCCCACCCCCTAATGTACAGCAGAGCGATACCCACTTACCCTTTTTTTTTTAATTTGGGTTTGTTCTGAAAGAATCAGTTTTTTTACTTTATCATTATAGAATAATAATTTTGGTCAGGCATGTATACAGGTTGGGGTTAAACCACCTCCCGAAATAACTTCGAGTAACAAGAAAGAAATTGATTACAGATTTCAACACATATATTTTTGTTTAATTTATCTTAAATTTTTGGCGATGCCATGAATATGAAGTATGAATATGGCACATTCCACTTTTCTTCTATTTTTTACCAATTTTTTGATTTCTTTATACTTTTTTCATAGATGGACTCGAATAAATAAATTAGGACTTTAAAAGTTTTGGATAGCCTCCGATATTACATCGATTGATAATCAGGTTTTTAGTTGTTACACTTTTAAGAAATAATTGTTTGGTTTCATGGTAGTTTTTCTAACTGTCATGAAAAATTTCTGACAACTGCATGTCTGCAAAGTCAAACGATTTCGAAGAAATATCAACATTAGCAGTCCAAACTTCATATCAAACTCTGCATTTGTTAAATATGATGAACAATAGTTTATTAATAATTTATAATTCCTTTTAAATTTAATTTTATACAGCACAATACTATTTTGTAGTGCACAAGATACAAGAAACCAAAGCCTACAAAAAGATACTAAATGCCTACAGATTCAGTATCTTTACTTAATAAATAATATTCGGTACATGGCTGATTTTTAATTTTTATATCTATTTTTAAATAATCTGAATAATAGGCCCATGGCCCATTCAATTTCAAAAAAATATTCAGTTGACTTATTTTTTTAAACGAATAACCATTATCATTTATCCGTGGTTATTCATGGTTTTCATTTGTAAATGAATATAATTTACGATGAAGATAAACAATCTTAGAAAGATTAATACAATTCTTACCATTAACTTTAATTGACATAAACGAAATTTTTATAGATCCATTTATATTATACTGCAATGAAAACGACATTTTAAGTATTCCCTACTGCCTTGGTTTATTCTATTGATGCAGAAGTTTGCGAAATGTGTAGTATATACTATTGCTATAGTCTTAAACAAATAAAATACTGTACACTATATAATCTTACCTAATAATTACTTTATCTAATGGACTATAAAAAGATACATTTAATTGTATAACAGAAGGTAAACAATAAACATTAAAGAATTTATAATTGAAATTCTTTTTTTTTTTTAAACCATTTTAAAGATATTTTTGAAAATCTTACTTCTAATAAGTAATAAGTTATAATATACCTATATCTGTAGTATGAAAATAAAAATTATTGATAACTACTTTCTTGATTATCAATGTAGAATAAAATCAATCAAATGACAATAATAAACACATAATCGAAACAAATTATTAATAAAACAATGTGATTAATAAATAATATGTCAACTGAAAAGTGGTTATGTATGTAGGACGTAGGTATGTAATATAAAACGGTAATGTTTAATTATATTTTTTATATTAGAAATAAATTTATTACTTATTAGTAATATAAAAAGATGTGTGATCTCGATATTAGCCATTAGGTAAACTAATATAATTTCAAAATCTGTAATAATAAAAAAAGCGGGTAAGTGAGTATCGCTCTGCTGTACATTAAGGGGTGGGGTGGACTTCGGACTAGGGTAGGTTAAATTTGAATGCAATGATAGGTATCATTGTATACCTGTATACGAAAAACGATTCTGAACGGAGATGATTTGGCAGTCTAGGATATATTATATTTAAATATTGTCATACATTCTATTTTGAAACAAATTCAAACATTTAAGTAAAAGTTTCAAAATCTTACGTTTAGTAATTTTTTAAAAATAACAAAAATCAAAAATTATTTAGTAGTAAAACATTATTTTACACGTGTATTTTTGATTTCAAATTAAAATTAAAACTTTAAACATTCGTAAAATTTTTTAAATTGAATAATCCTCAAACTTTTTTATAATTATTTTAAGCTAAACTTATGGACAGCATAGTATTAAATTTTCAATTCTTAGCTTTTGATAGTAAAATATTTATAAATTTTTAACTACCAAATAATGAAAAATATTCATGATTTTGACGAATATTTGAACTTCAAATGCTAATAAAAAAAAATTGTGCCTATGTATTTTTATAATTTTTGAATGTGAGTTAGAACAAGTTATGTGGGCCCTTCAATTAAATTTTCAAGTAATTTGTCCCAGCTAAATTTTATTTATCAACATTTATAAAAAAAAAATTGAAAATTTCAAATGCCTATAAATAGCTCAAAAAAAGTCAAAATATTTTGAAAATCAAATCACGTAAAAAAAATGGCAATCTAAATAACTGATAAAATTTTCAAGTATTTATGACTTATACTATTTGAATAACAACAAATATCAAAAATCGTTTGAGGCTAATCCGTTAATTAACGCGGTTTTATAAAAATTTAAATTTCAAACACTCCTAAAAAATTTTTGACTTAGTCCAGTAGAGTTTTTTTTACATATATTTGAAGAAAAATATATGGAGAACCTTGTACCAAATTTTCAAAACTTAGTTATAAAAGAAAAAATTTTTACGATTTTTCAACCACAAAATTACTTGCAAATTTTCGCAATTTTGACATATTTCGTATAAATTCAAACTTTAAGCACTTATAAAAAAAAATGTGACAAACGATTTCGGATTTTTTTTTTATCACTTTAAGAACAACTTATAAGAAACTTTGTATTAAATTTTCAAGATTTTCTGGCCGGCCAAAAAAATTTTATCGTTATTTTAAAAAAAAATACTAAAAAAAATTAAAAATTTCAATTATCTATAAATAGTTCAAAAAAAGTCACCCCCAAAGTTTGAAATTGAAGCATTATTTCGACTAGTTATGCTGTACACAGACACAAAAAAAAAACACACATCATTGTAAAATCAATACATTCATCATTCCGTTAAGAATCTAAAATATAGGTAACAAGTGATTATAAATAATAGGAAATAATTATAAATAAATCATAAAATATACTAATTATAATTTATGTTTATATGAATTATGTACTTATATTTATCCAAAAAAAAATACTTTAAAAATTGTACACTTAAATTGAGCTTTTTACTGTGTTTTTTACGTTTTACGTAATAGCCATCCTACATAATCTTAATATATTAAAGAATACGTACCTATTAGGTATTGTCTTTTTAACTTAATTTAGAGTAAAAAATATAAAAATGAAAACTAATTAGTAATTATAGACAATACGATACAAAAACAAATAGGTCAATAGAAACATAATATTGTTATTATACTTAAAATAGATGTTTATTGTATCCATTTTACGTGTAAACTAGAGTAGTTTTACCCGCATAATAGATTACATAAACAACTAACAAGTCGGTGTTAACTAACTAATATTTCTTTTTGGCCTTAGTAGTCAGTGTAGTTGTTACAAGCAGTTGTTAGGTACCTACCATCAAGTACTACTGTGTACTAGTAAATACCTAGTTGATAGACAAGAACGTACCGTATTATTTGTACACGCGCGTCATGAATCATGATTACAGTTTACATAATTACCTACATATGTACCAATGTACCAATAGTTATTACCTACTTGCAATACTCGTGCATTTTATGTTACCTAATATATATATATAATATATAGATACTATATAGATATATATCATACATAGGACTTTTTTTATTCAAAGATTCGGTAACTACATTTTGTTTTTTTAATAAATTATGGGCTCGTCGTACCGACAATAATGTGTCATCTTCGTAATGTGACGCAGTTAGTGGTGACCGGTTGATAACAATTACCGAACTTATAAGTTCGATGTTTCGAGATTTAAAAGTTTAGCCATTAGTTTCATTTTATATCAATTTATAATGTGTCGCAGCTACGAAATACAATATTCTCGTACCTAAAGAGTAAAGAGTAAAAACCTAATAAATTATAAGAATAAGGTTCATATAGCTATGATAAAAATAGTTGATAATATTTTATGTATCACACATTATATAATATAATATAGATTATAGATATTAGTGTTATACTTATACATTTATACCATATTATAATATATTATTTATAATTTTGTACACATTTTATGTACCTACTTATTACTAAATAGTTGATGTCGATGCGAATAAGAACTATTCCCCTCACTTAATCCAGCCTCTTTATAAATTATTGTAAGTTATTTGTTAAAAGATAATTTTAGAATACCTTTAAGTCTTAAAATGTTTCTCATAACTTATATAGTTATATTATTATCGCTATATTGTTTAATAATAATTATACGTATAATAACGAAGATCTTCAATGAAGTACTGAATTACTGAAGAATAATTATCATAGTTCATTAACTCCCAAAATTTAAGTAGGTATAGATACATATTTAAATGTGTGTTGTGTATTTGTATAACAATGCCGTTTATTATGTATTGAACAACCTGGGATGGGCCAGATACTTAAAAATCAGTATCGCACTATCGCGATATACTAGATACTAGATACTTCGATTTGGAGTATCTATAGATACTCGATAATCGACACTTATATTTTAAATATTTAGATACTCGATACACTTGAAAAAATTAGCCATAGCCTATTATGATGCATAGGATTTTTTTTTAGATTCTGAACGGAGTGAAGAATATATTGCTTTTACAATGATGTGTGTTTTTTTTTTTGTGTGTCTGACGACAAATTTTGAAGCAGTAATAATGCTCCAATTTTTTACTTCAGCCCCTCTTTGAATAGGAAAATTCATCTAGTTGGTACTTTGGGGGGGTCAAAAGTAAACATTTAAGTAAACGGCAATTTTACGAAAAACCACTTTTCGACCAAATCGATTTTTTGATTTTGCTGTAATTCAAAAACGAATTATTGTAAATACTTAAAATTTTCACCAAATGTTTATATTATGGTTATCTCTTTACAGTTAAATTTTCAAAATATTTTGACCATTTTTAAGCTACTTATAGACAATTGAAATTTTCGACTTTTCTAAGTTTTTTTTCTTCAAATGCCGATAAAAATTTTTGGGTGGCCAGAAAATCTTGAAAATTTAATACAAGGTTTCTTATAAGTTGTTCTTAAAGTGATAAAAAAAAATCCGAAATCGTTAGTCACAATTTTTTTTTATAAGTGCTTAAAGTTCGAATTTATACGAAATATATCAAAATTTAAATTAAATTTCATAATCTCATTATGCGTATATGTTGCCAAATACTTTTTTTATTAATAAACAGATAGTATAAAGTAACTATAGTAACATATAGTAACTATAGTATTTGTTTCAAAATAGAATATATGACAATATTTAAATATAATATATCCTAAACTGACAAATCATCTTCGTTCAGAATCGTTTTTCGTATACAATGATACCTATCATTGCATTCAAATTTAACCTACCATAGTCTAAGATCCACCCCACCCCCTAATATACAGCAGAGCGATACTCACTTACCCGCTTTTTAATTTTATTTATACACAATTAGGTAGGTTGATAGGTTGTACAGCCGTATAGGTACCTATATATATATATATATTATATATAAATTGGTACAAACCGTAAATACTGATTATTATATAATAGTCAATAATATGGTATAATTATATAAATGTTTAATTATATAACATGCAAGCCCGGATCTTGACATTTTGAGGCCCAGGGGCCAATGTTTTAAATGAGGCCCCTGTACGAAATAAAAAAAAGCGGGTAAGTGAGTATCGCTCTGCTATACATTAGGGGGTGGGATGGACCTCGGACTAGGGAAGGTTAAATTTGAATGCAATGATAGGTATCATTGTATACGAAAAACGATTCTGAACGGAGATGATTTGTCAGTCTAGGATATATTATACTTAAATATTGTAATATATTCTACTTTGAAACTAATTCAAACATTTAAGTAAAAGTTTTAAGATCTTACGTTTAGTAATTTTTTAAAAATAACAAAAATCGAAAATTATTTATTAGTAAAAAGTTATTTTATACGTGTATTTTTGATTTCAAATTAAAATTAAAACTTTAAACACACGTGAAATTTTTTAAATTGAATACTTATCAAACTTTTTTATAATTATTCTAAGCTTAACTTATGGACAGCATAGTATTAAATTTTCAATTCTTAGCTTTTGATAGAAAAATATTTATAAATTTTTAACTACCAAATAGTGAAAAGTATTAATGAATTTGACGAATTTATGTCAATATTTGAACTTCAAATGCTTATAAAAAAAAATTGTGACTAACGATTTCGGATTTTTTTTTATAACTTTAAGAACAACTTATAAGAAACCTTGTATTAAATTTTCAAGATTTTCTGGTCGGCCAAAAAATGTTTATCGTTATTTAAAAAAAAAATACTTACAAAAATTAAAAATTTCAATTGTCTATAAATAGTTCAAAAAAAGTCAAAATTCTTTGAAAATTTAACTGTTTATGGAGAACGCTAATATAAACATTTGGTGATAATTTCAAGTATTTACATCGATTAGTTTTTGAGTTTTAGCAAAATAAAAATTTGATTTTGACGAAAACTGGTTTTGCGTAAAAAATCCCGTTTTTGCGTCATTTTTTTAAGGTTTTTACCGACTCACTTAAAAAATTTTAAAAATTTTTTACTTTTGACCCCCCAAAGTACCAACTAGATTCGATTTCTTTTTCAAAGAGGGGCTGAAGTCAAAAATCGAAGCATTTTTACTGGCCCAAATGTTGTCGACAGACACAAAAAAAAAAAAAAAACACACACATCATTGTAAAATCAATACGTTCATCACTCCGTTCAGAATCTAAAATAATGTTTATATTATTATTATACGTGATGTGTATTGTTGTAGTCGTAGTGACTAGTGGTGTATAAAAATAGCTTTTCCCGTTCGATCAATGGGTGACGGCATGCGATTACTGATAATGACGTGTAGCAATATGCGAGTAGGTATTATACACATAATACACTTTAGACACTTTGGCCGTTTAGCCTTTATCATACGCGTCACTGTAATACTGTATATTATTATGAATTATTATATGATTTCTAACTTATAAGTGGTTAATTTGACATAATTGACAATATTATTTATGTCATAATTTTTTTTTTTTAGTTGATTTATGCAATGTTATAGCCTATAACGAAAAAAGTATTAGACAAATCTGAGGCCCCTAAATAAATTCCAATTATCGAGGCCCGGGGGCCATGGCCCCTCCTGCCCCCCCCCCTTAATCCGGGCTTGATAACATGTATAAATATTTTAAATAAAATATAAATGTATGATAATGTATTTTACTAGTCAAGGTTTAATTTAATTTATATTGTACATAACGTTTTAAAAACTAATAATTTATTTATTTACTATAATATATTAATATAACTTCTTATTTCCTTTTAAAAATACTAATTTTTCAAAAGTAATATCTGATAATTTATTCCTGGTAGTATTATGAATAAATCCTGCTAGAGAAAACATACGCTCTACTGATGCTTAACACATAGTCAAACAGTCGCGGTTGGAAGATAGGCGAGTAAAAATATTCCTAAAAACTTAATTTTTCAAAGTATCGCATTAATGTATCGTGTATTCTTCGATAAAATTATTTTATGAAATACTTGATACATTGACTAAAAATGTATCGCGATACAAGATACTCGATACTTCATATAATTGTATTGAGATACAAGATACAATTGTATCTAAGATACATATCTTAGATACTAGTATGGAAGATACTACCCAACCCTGTGAACAACTAGCTAAAATTCAATAACACTTCAGACTTCTTAACATTGTTTTTTTAAATGTTATAAACATATTTGTAGTTATTTTAATAAATTAATTAATAAATTAATTTTTTTAAGAATATTTAAATATAATAGATAATTAATAAAAAACTGTTTGGAACTGAATAGAATATTACTCAATAAATAAAAATACTTCTGAACCAGATACAATTATTGTAAATTTTAAGCAATATTAGAATTAAATATTCTTTTTTTCCGCTATGTGATAACGTTTTGATATAGAAATGTTAGTATGATAGTATCATATTCATAATATTTAGAATTTTTCTAAAAAAGTGCCATTTTATTCAACATAATATTATAAATATGAAGATTAACTGTTGTTATCATTATAGATTATGATTTGCTACAATGTAAAAATTAAATATACAATCGACTACATGTTTTTAAAGAATATTCTATAGAATGTTTTTAAAAGTATTATTTGTATTAAAGGTTTCCATATTATTTAAAATCTCATTTATAAACTATAATTTTATCAATATCTTTATTGTTTTTATACAAATATTAGCATTATTCATTACTCATACCCCTTAGTCATATTATGTAAAAAATAAATATATTATTATTGTCGTCTTCTAGACACCCAAAAGGCCAGAAAGCTTAACTCCAAGTTATCTGTCATTCTAAACACGTATATAGTTAACAGTCCAGAAATATCAGAGTTCATTTATTAAAATACGCCGAATTTGATAACTGCGTACCGTACTTAAATCGTTGCTTAGGTGCAACTTTGCCCTAACTCCTTTGTGTGTTCGTGCTCAGAATATTATCATCTGAGATGTGACCGCTTTAGTGTCACATTTGTCTATAGAATAGAAGCAATTTAGAATAGGTTGCTTATAGCTGTCTTAATAAATAACAATAAGCTTGTCACTGCAGTACGTCAAATAACATCTAGAGAAAAATAAAAACCAAGATCGTTTTCTGAAATTTATAGATCTCAACTTTTCACACTAACACCATTAAGTTTCTATTTTACTACAATATAAACAAGATGTATAACAATAGCAACAAGGTTATGAAATAGTATTAGTAGTACGAGTATGTACCCACAATTAATACGCAGTGCCTACTGCCTAATATCCATTACCTATACCTACCTACTATTTATTATTTATTATTTATTATTCAATTTCATTAACATTATTTTTATTTTAATGGTGTTACACGGAGTCCTAACTCCATGTTATTATTACGTCATGATATTCTGCTAATTAGTGATACTAACTAGTACCTAAATAATATGAAATATAATTATTTAACATTTTAACTCACTCTCGGTAACCGAGGAGGTTCCAACGCCAACGCCAAAAGATCTGATCTTTTGAGTATCGAATATAATAAGAAGCTACCCTTCTGAATCAAAGATAGTCAATATTCGATAATATAGATGGATTCTTGTGTAATATTATTTTTTACCTATTTACGATGAATTCGTTGTTTTCATTAATTTTATCAAGAGAACAGATAATTAGACGATTCAATTTAAGAATAGAGATATTCACAAATATATTTTGTATGGGCAATTGTATTATTGTTACCGAATCGATATCAATCAGAATATATAATACATTCGTGTCTTTTATAAACTAAATTAAAAGTAGTTAAATTTTTTTTTTTTATTTATATTAAAATTAAAATATTAAAAAAATTGATAAAAAAATTAGAAACATAAAATAAATATAGTAATTTTTCTTTTTATCTTTCCAAATTTCGTATATTTTCTAAATTATTTTAACAAGACAATGTTATTAGACTTCATAATTTCACAATATATATATGTTATATAATTAAGGACATAATATACCTACAAAATGTGAAGAATTCAAATTTTTTCTTAACATTTATCTAGGTTAGCGTGATCAATGAATGATAATACATTTTATATTTAGAAACAATAAATATTATTAAATTGTATTTTTGTTTACAATAGAATGTTGAAGGTTATATTATTATTAAATAATATATATACTGCTTCTTTTTGGTTGAAAATTTAATTATGATATACAGATAATAATTTTCATTGGAATTAAGAAATTTATTAAAGACACGTTACGTAGGTATACAAGTTACGAGAAACATATAAGCTAATAAGAACTAATAATTTTATTTTATCAATAAAAATTCGTTTATCTTTCCCTGAGTTGTATTTTATTCTGCAGGCGCCATTATATATATTATATATGATATACAAGATATATCAATATATTCGGTGCAAACTTTAAACATGTAAAATATAATTTTTATCTCATAAATCATAGAACCTAATCCATAAGGTCATAAATAAATTAATACGAGTACATAAAAATAAACCATAAAAAGGAAAAATTAAGTAACTACTCAGCAATTTCTATGAAAAGCATGTTTGTATGTTTTTTAAATTTTTCGGTTTTAGACTTCTAATATAAACTATTTACGGAGAACCTTAGATTAAATGTCAAAGCCTTAGCTATAAAAATTAAGCACTTTATACATTTTTAACAACAAAATAATTTGCAAATTTTTGTGATTTTGATTAACTTTGGCTATAATAAAACTTATGAGAAACTTTGTATTAAACTTTTTAACTTTTTAACTAAGCAAAAAATTGTTTATCAACATATTTTATAGAAAAAACTAAAAATTTTAAATATCTATAAATAGCTCTGACTCAAAATATTTAGTAATTTATAACTTGTATAATATAGAAAATAAAATATAATATCACTTGATGAAAATTTCGAATATCAATAATTATTCAACTATGGTTATTTGTTTTTGAATAGGTATCGTTAATCGTTTTATTAGAAAAGTTTACCTATTTTACTCTTGAATCTCATATTTAATAAAAATATATAAACGTTATACGCTCATAAACAGTATTTGTGGAATAACGTATTAAATATTTATTTTTAATCCAGTAATAATAAAAATAACAACTCTAAACCTTATATTACATTTAAAAATCTTATGTAAGTTGATTATATAAATATTAAGAATTATATGAAATTCTAACTATAAAAGTATAAAATAATTTTCGAATTTTCACGATTTTGACAAATTTCAATATTTTAACTTAACACGCTTATTAAAAAATATTGCAACTATATATTTTCTATATTTTTCAATTAAAACTTTTCAAAAGTAACATCTAGATCCAATTTCCCATCAAAAACCAGCCTCAAAGTTGAAGATTGAAGCATTTTTTCTACTATAAACGTTGTATATATACCTATTAAATAAAAATAAAAATACCCATCATTGTTAAATCAATATATTTATTGCTCCGCTCAAAATTTGTAACGTGTACTGTGACTGTATGCTAGTGAGTAGTGGACTATTTAGTTTAATTTTTATGACATACTAATATACTATAACTACGCTGAAGTATATGGAACACTACGAACAGCCAGACAACAAAGTCGCCCGTCTGATGGCCTTCACGATCGACTGAGTACAGATATTTTTTCATAATCGATTAGTCCGGAAGTATAATAATAAGAGTACAAATATTGTCAACATTTTTTTATAATCTTTATATTTAGATATCAAACAACTAAACCTCTTGTAACTTATTAAATTTATTAGGTTTAAAAAATAAAATAAAAGTGAAACTATATCATTATTTCTACATGAAAAACTATTTTGAGCGGGGACGATCTATACAAATTATTTAAATAGCAGCAAACACAATTTTTACATAACTCTCTGAAACTTTATTGTTTTTCGAATCGAAATTTTAGTTTTTATCTTGCGAATTCATAAAACGGTAAAACGAACAATACTTTAAAAAAGCCTAAAATGTAAGCATTGGAGATGACAGGGATATTGATGACTAGCGAACAAACGAAAAATACTGACAAGATAAACATATAATTCCACCATCATTGGGTCAATATAACTCCATCGTTATCTACCTATGTCGCTTTGCACTACCTATATGAATCGACCGTAACTTTCGCTGACTTTAATCGCTAGATGGCAATGTCGTATACGTTTTTAGTTTTGTAAGATTTTTAGATTTCCTAATAGGAAATTCCTATTCCTAACCAACCTATTAACCACTAACGAACAGGCCCCTTATAACACATTTTTTTATAACATTTTTAACAAAAACATAGGTTATAATATTGTTTATATTTATAATACAATTTTAGTTATTTCATTATATACATAGAAAATAGAGATATATTTCACATATAACTAACAAGTAATAATATACAGTGGCAAAATAGCTAGGAATTTGTCATTTGACTTACTACAATACGACAGTACCAATCAATACGCGATACAACAAATTTCGATAAAATAACCACCAAAACTGTCGCTTCTTTCTTATTTCATGAAAATATAAGATTAAAAATAATTAACCAAAAAAATGTGGAGTTGCCATATAACAAAAAAAAGTTGTTATGCGCATGCGCGAAATGAACTAGCATAAAAATAGTTTAATTACCTTAATAATTTATAACAAATTAACAAAGTTTGTTAAGCACCAAGCCACTAACAATAAACAGAATTGAAATATATTTAATATTTGTTAAGTTATAACTTATAAAGTGTTTCCAAGTAACAATTACACATGGTATGTCACGATTACTGATAAGTAACAAACATTCTATACAACAAACTTATTTTTTGGTCCCTTGAAATTCATTATACCTATTACCACGAGCCGCGAGGAGTTAATTGTATTAAATATTAATGTATTATAATTTATAGTATTACCTACATCATAAACCATTAGACAAACACTTACGGTACTACACACAATAAACCTATAATTACCAATCTCACTAGCCATCACTTTTTGGCTTAAATAAGCTAAATTTACACGATGATACTAAAACGATTGTTGTAATCGCGACTGAAAATATTACGATAGTACGATAGTTTAAATAGATACTGTAGTGGGGAAAATTTGATTGTTTTTTCAATAAATAAACGAAGTAACAATGTCATAATAGAGCTTAGAATTGCTATATTACACTATTCACACAACCAAAGATGTATTATTTCGGACTATTCAGAGGCTAGAGTCTCGCCTAAAATTATTTTGAGCGATTTTGACTCTCCCAGATCTACTTCAGTACTACTTATTTAATTTTAAAAATGTCGTCGTGACTCGTGGGCTATAGGTAATTAGTCAAAACATAAATAAAATAAAAAATCATTAAATAAATCGAATATAATATATTTAAACTTTATTTAAAAAAAAGTCAATCATATAATAATAATATAAATTTAATTTTTATGATAATAATATGAACATACAGATTTCAAAAAACTGAAAGTATCTATTTTTTGGTCCAAAAGTCTATTATTTTTTGTGATATAATGATTTATTCTTTACTCTTGGACCTTGGTATAAGTGATATGACTGTTTTACTTATTTTATTTTGTTTAAAGCAAATTTGGATTTTTATTTACACTTCAGTTTGAAAATCTAGCTAGTTCACTGATTCATAATGTAGCCGTAACATTAAAATAATTTTAAAACATCTCGGGAGAGTTTACACATTTCTTTCAGATAAGCATATTGTTGCCCCGGAGAGTTTCCTATTTTAAAAAATCGGGAGAGTTTACCACCATCCAATACCCATTATTTTTTTTATACATTCATGAGTAATGACTAAGGCGCGAATTAAAACTTGTATATAAATTTCCTTAAACATAACTAGTATAAGTACAACATATTTTTAACGGTAAAAAATTTAAAAAATAAAACCAGCGCCGGATTAAAAGACGATAAAAGACGACGGGGACAAAATACATTTTCCAAATAATAGGTTACTAAAAACTGATACTAAAAATATTAGTTTGATATTTAACTAATTTTGTATTTTTTGTACTTTTTAGATTTTTAAAGCATTTTTCTGGCACTTGTTTTAGTTTTAGAACTCGTTGCGTATGCCAGATGCCTTACGTTTATTTTATATACAGACATACAGTTTTCTATAATAAGGCTTGAATCATTAATTCAAGATTTATCATAAATATATTATTTTTGAAACTTAAAAATTTAAAAAATGTTTATAAGTAAGCTCAGTTTTTTATTATGGAGTGTGGTTAGTAATTTGAAGATAAAATTATGACGATTGACGAGATAAGATATTAAACAAAGAATAACGATCTTAGTTACTTTGGTGTAACTTAAAAATATTATTACTGGAGACTTGAAACTTGACGTATATTATTAATTATTATGTAGTATGTATTGTATTTTACTATACGGGGTGATTGATTAAGCGTAAAACACTCATTATTTCAAAATATTTTAAAAATATAACTTTTTAATAAAAACGTAGTATTTTTAACGACTTAAAACTATGTAAAAAAATGTTTTCAAAAACATGAATACTTTTTTAAATAATGAGTGTTTTACGCTTAATCAATCACCCTGTATACGTATAATAAATATTTTCAAAACATTTATGTTAGTTTTATCAGCTATTATCTATTTATACTAATTGTACTACGATCCAGGAACTTCACTCATATATATTAACTAATAATATTTTATTTTTTATTAAATAATATTGCTATTAATAATGTATTTATCTACGTTAAGTAATACGGTCGCGGTAGGTTGAATTAATTTTTACACATAATAGCATCATGATCAGTGTTTTTTTAATTTAAATTTATTCTTGACACAAAAACAATACAATTTCTATCGTAAAGGAAATAGGTTAGCTATATACTATTCATTTAGTGTATAAATAATATATAATATATAAACATTAATAAGTTTTTGCCGTATAGGTATAGGTAATTATTTCAAAATTGTTTTAACGAATATTGTTGTGTAGTTGTATTGTAATTGTTCATATAGACATATAGTATTCAAAGTCATTAAACATTTGAACGTATCTACCTACGTCTAATAACATAAATTACGAGACATTCATATTTTGTATTTATAAATAATGTATATATGTATATATATTTATAAAGCTGGTTCGCTGGAGAAAAGCAACACTATAATGCCGATTATCACAGATCTAACCAGTGCCATGGCGAACTAAAAGTTTTCCAAAGGCAAGTTACAAATACTCCATATGCCCACCCACCAATATTATTAAAGAAAGTAGTGGGATGGAAGAGAGCTTCAAAAAAAATCCTGTAAAACATCTTTTAAATGTTTAAGTTAATAATGCATAAATGCATTATAATATAATATAATACAACTAATTATATTATTTCAGATCATTATTGACTACCTATTTAGTATATTATATCACATTTTCAACTAGGGGACCCAACTGCCACCTCACGACACCCAGCCTCCTGTTCAAAAAAAAAAAAAAATCTCACACGCAATTGCCTCTGAAATTGTCATTTACCGCGCCACTGGATCTGACGTCTGGAGCCGCCGACAACGAGTAACCGGCGGCCTGGTTGATTTTTACGAAGCCGAACTACCAAACTCGCACAAGGTGGCAATTACCACGGACGCCAGTGGTCGCACTACATAAAGCATCATGTTATTTCCTGATGACACGGAGACGGTGTGTGGACTCGACGATTCGATGGTTGAAAACGAGACACAGGAAAAGAAAACCGTGGCGAGGTATATCATGTACGGTCGGCCGTTTAATAAGGACATGCCTTTGACGCCAAATTTTGTGATGAGGAGATCTGAGGCTTCGTCTGCGATTAATAATCGAAAACGTGAATCATTATGGTACCGAAGCAAAACATATTTTGTCGGGCGCTTATTGTTTTGTTGCGCATTGTAATAAGCAAGCGATTTCTCTGTCGTACACCCGAGATGTTAAAAGAACGCCACACCATTCGGGTTCAGATTATCGCAGTGGTGTTTTGGAGGGTAAACGCGGGTATAGGACGTATACCCGTGAACCGTGAACCATCTTGGTGATTTAGCGTATACTTTATAAAAGTAACACCAATACGCACGTATACGCAAGTATAAATAATACATAATAAATAATAAATAGAAAAAAATCCATAGGATATACGTTTATTTTTAGAAAATTTGTTATTGGTAGGTTAATAATAACATTGATAATTGATTATTATTTAACGATAATATAGACAAAGGTAAAAGCAAAGTTGTCAAAAAGTCTATGGCAAATTTTATAAATGATTTAGTTTTCAAATTTTGATATAATTTTAAGTACAATATAAACATATTTTATTTGTTAATACTTAATTTGTTATCCATTTAAAAAAGAATGTTATTTTTTTGATTTTTTATTAAAATACTATTAAATTTTGTTAAACCTTTTCCACTCACTGATAAAATTTTTTTATTTATATACGCCTATAAGGCATAAGCTATAACACTTTAATATACAACTTGTTAAAAAAATAATAATGTTTTTTATTCCTTTTCATTGTATATATAGGTTCTGTTAAAGTTAATTGTATATATTTTATATTTTTTGTAGTTGCCTATTTGACTATTATCTTTTATTTAACAATTTTACATTTATATTTTTTTGCCTTTAAAATCGGGCAATTATTGAACTTTCCATAGAAGCTTTAAATACTTATAGATAAATCAAGAAATAATATGATATAAAATTAATACACATTTTTAGATTCTGAACGGAGTGATGAATGTATTGATTTTACAATGATGTGTTTTTTTTTTGTTTTTGTGTCTGTGTACAGCATAACTAGTCGAAATAATGTTTCAATTTCAAACTTTGGGAGTGGTTTCCGATGGTAAATTGAATATCCTTGGTGCATTATAGAGGTGAAAAGTAAACATTTTCCAACAGTTTTCAAAAAAATCGAGAAAAACAAGACAGAAAAACGGGAATTTTTACGCAAAACCGTTTTCGACAAAATCGAATATTTTATTTTGCTATAACTCAAAAACTAATCGATGTAAATACTTTAAATTTTAACCAAATGTTTATATTAGCGTTCTCCATACACAGTTAAATTTTCAAAGAATTTAAGAATTTAAGAACTTTTTTTGAGCTATTTATAAATTGAATTTTTCAATTTTTTTAAGTATTTTTTTTTTAAATAACGATAAAATTTTTTTGGCCGATCAGAAAATCTTGAAAATTTAATACAAGGTTTCTTATAAGTTGTTCTTAATGTGATAAAAAAAAATCCGAAATCGTTAGTCACAATTTTTTTTTATAAGTGCTTAAAGTTCGAATTTATACAAAATATGTCAAAATTGCGAAAATTTGCAAATAATTTTGTGGTTGAAAAATCGTAAAAATTTTTTCTTTTATAACTAAGATTTGAAAATTTGGTACAAGTATCTCCATAAATTTTTCTTCAACTATCTGCAAAAGAAACTCTACTGGACTAAGACGAAAAACTTTTATGAGTGATTGAAATTTAAATTTTTACAAAACCGCGTTAAATAACGGTTTAGCCTCAAACGATTTTTGATATTTGTTGTTATTCAAATAGTAAGAGCATTGATTATAAATATTATAATATTAATTATAAATTATATAATATAAATATTATAATTATAATCAATGGTAAGAGTCGTAAATACTTGAAAATTTTACAAGTTATTTAGATTGCCATTTTCTTTACGTGATTTGATTTTCAAAATATTTTGACTTTTTTTGAGCTATTTATAGACAATTTAAATTTTCAATTTTTTTTTATTTTTTTATTATAAATGTTGATTAAAAAAATTTAGCTGGGACAAATTACTTGAAAATTTAATAGAAGGGTCCACATAATCTTTTCTAACTCTCATTCAAAAATTATAAAATTAAATAGGCAAAATATTTTTATAAGCATTTGAAGTTCAAATATTGACAAAAATTCGTCAAAATTATGAATATTTTTCACTATTTGGTAAAAATGTTTTCACGATTTCACGACATTTACCGTCAACTAAACCTTATATGTATTAAAAGTACAGGTTGGTATCCGTATCCCAATGGTAATGGACAATGGTTATATATTACAAGAAAAGAAACATTATTAAATAGTTAAAATATTAAAATACAATTCAAATTTATAATAAGAAATTAAGAAACAAAATAAGAAAACAATTATAATGCACAACAAAGAAAACATATTATAATGATAAGTTAATTAGAAGAGTGAGAAGGTTCATTATCGACAATTCTTATCATTCTTACAAGTAGCTCATCGCAGTTTAATTTGTGTTACAACTTACAAGCAAGAAAATAAAATTGATAGTAATGTTGTTACTTGTGGGCAATGTAGGAATTTCGAAATTGATGCAAGAGAGAAGACAGTTTTACCTGAGAGTAAATTCGAAAGAAAAGTTAAATTTGATTGTACTCTCATATCAGGCAACGACTATAATTACAGAGAATTAAGATTAACTATTAAGAAGTAAAGGACTAGAGATAATCATGTTACTGGACACTGGTGCTCAATTATTAGAATGTACCAATGTACCTACTTTTATATACGCTGACAAACTCATAATTATTTTTCGTGTACTGTAATTATAATACACCATTGAACATTTCAATTTGAACATAAATTTAACACATTCACGTATCTCACTCACTCGCTTTTTTTTTTAAAAAAATGACCTATAAATACTTATAATGTGAATTTTTATATTTTATTTATGTATATTTGATTGACAGAGAACAATAAATAGGCGCTTGATGAGAAACCTCTCCGATTGAATGAACTTTTACAGACCTACACGGCTACACGGCATACAAGTTATCAGGTTCGGTGAATTATATCCGATAAAAATAAATGCCGATTTTAGATTTTGGTAAATTGCGTACCTGCGTCCTGCACGTTGTATTTCATTGCTGTCTGGTACTCCAGAGTGTCTACTAGGTAAATTACATTTCTACGATATTTTTATTGATATTTGGATTTTCCCATTATTTGATTAATACCTTATCGAATTATATAGTAATAAACGTATAAACATAATAATTAATAACAATCAGTCCAAGATTACGTTTATACTTTTATACGATTATCATTTATCATCGCGTTTACGATTTAGTATCTTAGTAATCATTCTAATTTCAAATAGCACTCGTTGTTTTAAAGTGTAACTAAACCTACAGGTTTTTCATAAAGTATAATACAACTTGTTTTTTTTGTTCCAAAATGGATTTGTCAACATGAAAAATAATTTTTAAACGGTATTGAGGAATTCACAAACTTTTAATGATATACAACGTTGGAGCTGCTGTTTGAAATCATGTAAGTCTTATTTTATAAATTAAAAATAATTTTAATGTAATAGATTGACCTAAACAGCATAATCACTTAAAACAATTAAAACTAGACGATAAATTTTTAATTCGACAACAAATTAGTAATACTCAAAAAATAAAAGCTTCGGTGTTGACATCGTATTTTGTCAAAACTATCAAAATTTGATGGCTTAAAAAACAATAAGAACCTTAGCAACGTGGCATTATCATTTAAACAATATTCGTTGTACGCATACACATCTGTTGCTCACCCAAAATTACTTAATAGGCTATTATAGACTCAACTAATTAGTAATTATAGTAATATATAACTGAGACGCAAATCACCTAGTTTTAAGAAAATTTGATGCATTTTATCTTAAAATAGTCAATTACATGGCAAGGAAGGTAATGGTATGTATGTATAGTTTATATTATTATGTAATTGTATTATTGCTGTAGATGGTGAAAATAAGTACCATAACAACAGGGCATAAAAAACATCTGATTTTAGGGGACACACTATTAATTTAACTATTACTTTTGAGCTTTGACAGATTTCTATAGCAAAAAAAATCTATGGAAGTTGTAGTCTCCCAAAATCTCCACTCTTTTATGTATAACTTACCTTACACATTAATATTATTTATATGATACTGGTACTAAAAATACATATAATAAATACAAGTATACGTTCAAAATATTTTAAATTGTGTTGAAATTCTTAAATGTTTTGTATTACTTACCTATTTCTGCAATCAAAACTAAAAACACGTATAAAACTTGTGAACACATATATTTGTCATTCGGGAGACGCACTTTGATTTTGAGGGGACACTACAGTATTTTAGGCTCTGCATAACATTATTATAACAAGATAATACTATTACTAGTAAGTAGTATTACTATATATACATTGAGGTGATGCATACAGATAAAATAAATAAATATAGATAATAATAATTGTTTATTAGTTTGATAGATATCACATAATATACAAATTATACAATATTATATCATAATAGGTATATTATACATACGTAGTATACATTTCAGCAACAACAGAAAAAAATATATCACGACATTTTAAATTCGTTATGACATTATATTTATTAAAATTAAAGTATTCAATATTTAACAACATTATTTTTATTTCAATAATTATATAAAATATTCCTATCTATGACTTTCGTTTTGTAATTATTAAAAAATATACAATATGTCAACGGTATTATACAATTTATCGTAATATTTAAATACAGTCTCTCGTTAATCGTAATACATTCTAAAGCGAGTATAAGTACACAAAAAATTTCGTTTAAGATATTAATTTAGAATATTTAACAGGCTTTTGCCTGAGGTACACAAATATGTACAACGATACCTGCACAGCACAATTATAACTTAGATATGATATAATAATTAAGTTCAAGTACATTTACAGTATAATATATAGTTACATATTATATTATAATATACTCGTACACGCATGAAAGACAAAATAGGTACTAGGAAAAAAATAAAGTGCACTACACGAGAAAAACAGCTAAATGGTGCACAAATCAACAAACGAAAAAGGAAGACTAGAAGTCTGCGTTCAAAGAGGCAATTTCAATCGAACGGGAGGGAGTGAACTGCAGTATAATATATCACTTTAAATCAAGTCCCGTTGCGTAAAAAGTATATAACGCTTATATACTTCAAGCGTGAATTCATATTCGTATGATAACCAGTGTGAGGGAGTAATGACATTTATTTGGCCATTCATTCAATGATGTAAAATAAAAATTCAACAACTCGGGCATCATAGAAATTTGTCTAATCTGTGGTCCTAGGTAAATAAAGTTACCGAGATAACGTTTAATATGTAATATGTGCCTCCACTTTTGGTCATTTTCAGTCTCGACTTTAATGGTTTAATCAAATAACACATAGGTACAGTATATTTGATTATTTCCTAATAATACGTATATAGATTAAAATCAAAATAGTTGTCAATCCCTCCGAGCACAATATGCCTTGCGGAGACGTAGGATCCACTGCACACAAATTCGTCAAATATCAAATGTAGATACGGGAAGAACACTTACGGAGGTAGATGTAGCGCTTTATAAACGCTGAACGTTTCTTGTCTGGCGGAGGTACAAAAAACGTGATGCAACGCCGCTCACGAACTCAATAACTAAATCAACCCGAACGGGGGTAGATTCACGAGAAATCAACGGAGGTAATATGCGCAAAATGTCTCGTCCGTAATGGTCGGCGGAGGTACAAATAAATATTTAATTAAACGATAACAGTGGTACTGTTTACTATACCGAATTCGGAGGTAGATCTCCGACGAAGATGAAATATAGGGCGTTGTTATGTTCGTAGAGGCTTGACGCGATAAGACAATAAATATAAGTATAAGACTAATAATATCGGAAAAAATGTGTTGTTGCTACCCACGAATATGATTCAAAGGAAGATTCTAAACACATAATCGACGGAGGTATAGATAATTATATACTGAAAACTGCGATTCGTGCGTTAATAAAAGGTTTCCACGTAAAATTATATACTTATTAATTGTCATGTACGCATAAAGAACAAACGGAGAATCTCTGCTCGACAGGAATTTGAACAAAAGTTAAGCCAGTTACAACTGCCAACCGAGTAGATTAAATCGAGCGCATTGCGGTAGGTAGCAATGAGGAAGACACTTCATTGATAAATAACACCTTAAAAATTTAGATCCAACAGACACCAATTCTGACTACCGATGTCAAGTGAAAGGATCTAAAAATAAAATTTTATTTCAAAAGTCCAAAATCAAAGTACCAGAAGAGCACAAAATAAAACAATTTCTATTAATAAGAAATAATACAAATTTCGCCAATAGATGTGTGAAAATACAATAGTGCATGAGTAGGTACTTAGTGCCAATCACATAACAAAATTAGCTTCATGATATATAGCAATAATTATCAGGGAGTGTGAAAATGAAGACAACATATTATTAAATATATTTAAAAATTAGGACACGTTTGTCCAAAATTACATAGTCAACATTTTAAGATTTACAAGTGTTATCCTAAACACTTAAGTTACAATAAAGACGTCAAATTACACACCAAATTATTTTATTTTTAAACAAATTTTAATGTATAATTTTATTTAATTATTAAAATGTTCTAAAACTTATAGGTATGCAATTTTCAGTGTAATATTTTTCTTTTAATATGTACTATGTTGAACATTCTTATTTTTGGATAACACTCAATTATTTTAAAAAGAAACATTCTAGTAATTCAGTTAATTAATATGTTATTGTTTCCAAAACTAATTGATAAGTAATACTATTATACTGCAAAGCCTTCTCTAACTTTTAAAATATAATAGCCTTAACATAGTTAAATTAAGTTAATTAATAACAAAATGTACTTGATAAATATAAATAATCTTATTTTTCAAAATACAGTAGAACTTTCAAAATTTGATAATTTGTATTTGAGGATAAAAAAAATTATTATAATTAGATTTGAAGTAATTTTAAATTAATGAGATATTAAGGAAATGCTTGTTTTACAATCATTAAAAGTTATTTTAGTTTTTCCATTATTAAAGTTCTACTGTATTTAAATAAATAAAGGCTCAATTCAATAACCAGATTTCTCAATTTTTATTTTCAAAATGAAAGTTTTGTTAAATAGTTAATATAAAAAAAGAACCGTTTCTTTATATTTGTAAACAACCTCAATAAATTGCTTTTAAGTTTTTCTGTTTAAATAAACAAGAATATCAAATTATTGGATTATGCCTTTAATTATTTAAAATTGTATTGTAACACATATTTATGTAATATGTATCTAAACACAGATTATGAAGTTTTCATAATAATTGTAAAAGGACATATTATAGTTAAGTACACCTTAAAATTATTTTATAATTGAGTTATTTAAAATAAACTTAATAGTAAACATATATTAAGCATACATTCAGATAAACTTTTAACAACTATTAAAACCACAAATCCTTAGTTGAAAATACATTACACGGATAACAAATTTAAAAAAAAACACACATTTGCTAAATATAAAATTGTATAATAAGAACATATTTCAAGATTGTATGCATAAAATAATTAATTCACCCAATGAACAAACTTGGCTGGTTAAAAAAAATAATGATAACATAATAATTTTCTATTATGATATACCTATTTTTTAAATGCATTTGTTAATTATTAACATTTGTCAAAAAATCAAAAAAATACTACACTACTGTTCTACTTGTTATATAATGTAGACCAGGAGTGTCCAACCTTTTTCAACTTGCGGGCCAAATTCAAAATTTATATTTATACTGCGGGCCGTAAAGAAAAGCAAGCTCAAATTTCACACTAATATATTTCTATAAATATTCTAAAATCCAATATATTTTTTATATTAAAATTAAATTTGTATGATATTTTTTAGTAAATTAAAATAAAATTCTTTATAAATTATAATTTCTATTTTTTTTTCACCTAGGTATAAATAGTCCTATACAAATTTCTAATTTTTTAAAATAGTCTCGGGCCGGTTGGAATACTTCCGCAAATTGGACACGCTTGTTTTAGACCATTAAAATAGTTATGATTTAAAAATAAAATTCACCAATAATTATACATATAATACATAACATTTTGACAAAAATTAATATTATAATTACTCAATAATAAATATACATTTTAATTCCTTAATATAGGAACACGATTATTGAAAAATAATGAAATAAATAAAAATAAATGATGTTATTATTATTATTAATATATAAAGTTTCTGAAAATAATATATTAATATTAAATATTATATAGATAATATATGTTATGTTTTAAATTTATCTGTCCTTGATTTGTGTTATTTATGTGTATACATATTATATATATTTTATATATTATGTATTGTATATATTTTTTTATTTTATAATTCAATCAAAAGCTAATATTTTTTAGTATTATTAGTTGTTTTAAATTATCAATTTAACATAAAATTAGCAAAGTATTTTAAAAATATATTTTTTTTTACATAAATGTTAACAATTATAGATTTAAAAAATAGGCAAATTAAGAATAAATTATTGATTAATTATTAATAATAACACAGAAATTATCCAAATTTTAGAAAAAAACTATCCAAATTCCTGATTTAATTATCTTAAATCCATCATTACCAATATAACAAATACAATTTTATCAACTTGTAATTAATTGCACCCCCAACATGAACAAAATATCATTCATTACAACATTATATTAATTGTACTAAACTAATGAAACAATATGTTATTTTCTAATTTTATAAATAATCATATGATGCTGTTTATAGGTACTTAATATTATGGTCATTATGGAATTATACCCATAACCATACCGTAAAAACACTTAAACCATAAAAAAACAATAATTTAGTTATTCTTATTGATTAGAGTAATAAAAATATAAATAAAGTTTGGGAATGTTTTTTAACAAATAATATTCATTGGTCGTAGCAAAAGTTAATTAATTAAAATATATATATATAATTAAAAAAAAATTGGCAGTGTAAAATAACAAATAAAAACCTAATTAACCTAACTTAATTTATTTACTCTTCGAGTTTTTTTATTTATTAGTCTTAAAATTTTGAAGCATTAAAAGGTGAAATACAAATTAATTGTCTAATTATATTACTTAAATTCATTTTTTTTAAATCAAAATTTTAAAAATTAGATTGTAGTTATTTCTTGAACTTCAATTATAATTCATATTATATTGATCAATAAAACCAGAGATCATGATTAAATAGTTAACCCAGCCACCAATATATGATTTATACATGAACTATAATAGTAAAATTTAATTATAGTTATTTAAATGCCAAAAACTCAGTTAATATATAATTTAAAGCACTATTTGAATATAAAAAAGAACCTTATTATTAGGAAAAAAATAATAAGAAAGTAAATATTCACGTAGCGATGACATTTTAAGCATAAAAACACATACAATAATAAGAATATTGTTTAAATTATTTTTAAATAGATATTCTTTTATATACCATCAAAGGATATTATAATTAGGATGAATAAAATGTTGATACTTAAATTGTAGCTGATCAATTAATCATTCAAGTAGTGGTCCAATTAAGTTATTCCTCAGTAAAAGTTAATACTCATTTCCCTTTTAATGTAAAATAACATATAAGCTTGCACATTTTCTACCAAAGACGCATCAACTTCATGTACTTTTTCATCATTATACTCATACCATTGATCTAAATGATAAAAAAAAGAAAAAGAAAAATATATACATATTTATGACAAAGGCAGTTTATATTAAGCGATTTTTCAAAATTGTCATCACAATCTATGGTTTTGTAATTTTAATTTGTTGAGGTCTGTTTTAATTGAATTTAGTATTTTCAATATAATCAGACCTCATAAGATTTAAAAATATTACTGACCTAATCATAATTTAAAAAATAAATATTTTGGAAAATAATCAGAACATAAAAAACTTAAGATTGTAATACCTATACTGTTTTTTGTTGGCAAAATTTTAAATCAATAAAAAATTGCATTTTGAAATAAAACTTAAACTGTTTTATTTCTGAACTTTATTAATTATTTAAAATTACCTTCTTTGTCATCTAAAGCATAAGAAGTATAATGCCCAGATCCTCCTCTGAAAATGGTATAAACAATTTATGAATAATAATATATGCATTTATAATATAATATATAAAGAGCTTGATTTTTATTTACCCTTCTCCATCATGTACAACAACTGCAACTAAATCAAACAAGTATGTAACTTCATTAACCAATACTTTTTTCATTTCATTATCCAAATATTGAGACATGTCTAATGATTTCATAGGAAATTTAATATGCGTATGAACTTTTGTACGATAAGTTTCTTCCCATCTAAACCGTTTAAGATGGAGACAAAACACCTGAATAAATATAATCATTATGTTAAGTATAGAAGAGTAGAATTGTTTTCCTATAGATTAGTAAAAATAAAAACTTACATTAGGCAAAGCGTCAATCCAAAATCTTTTAGTGGATCTTTGTTGGCTTTCACACTTGTCACAGTAGTAAAAATTTTTTTCATTTAGTTCTTCTATTTCAAAATAACGTGCCAAACAATCTAAATAAAAATATATTTTTTTATCATAAAAATATTACTAAAATTTAGTTTAATTTTACCAGTTAAAAGATCAACCGGTCGAGATACAGATGGGTCAGCATTTTTATAATCTGGAACATCTAGTGAAATATCTGTGATTGGATCTCTTGTTCTGGAAGGTGTATTACAATTTAAACAGCACACCTAATAATAAATCAGTATTGTTTATTTTCACTGAGTTAAATTTACAGATTCTTACAAATTGTATGATAAAAAATAATGGAAACTCTTAAATAATATAATATTAATAGGGTGTCATATTATTGTTTTTAAAGACAGTTCTTACAAATTATAGGGTTACAGTGCAATACTGTCTTATTTTTTGGCTATATCTTTTTTAATTTCAAAATGAATTAAATAAACATTTATTTAAATTAATTTTCTAAAGTTAAAATTAAGGGGATGACAGTTATTTGAATGTTACTATTATTTATTACATTTGAATCGACGTGGTAAATGCTTAAGGTATATTGATACACTATTATGAGTTTAATTAGAATAGGAATGTTTTCTCTATTCTTCTATGTGGAAACTACATATAAATAAAATTCTTATATCATAGGTATTCTATTAAATTGCCCTGTATCCACTTTTAAAAAAATTCTATTAGAGTAAAATTAGTTAAAGTTACAAAGTTAAAGAACTAAATTTTTTAGAAAATATCACTATATTCATTATAATTGAACACCCATAATACAATGTAACATACAATTTGGAAGAACCTGTTTAAAAAATTCACATTCTATTATAAATTATAATATATAAGATGATCCATTTAGCGTATATTAATTTTTGTATAATTGGTAGAATACATGAAAATCTGTTTGTACCACATTCTATGGATCAGCTTATATAAATTATGTAGAGTAGGGCGTAATGTTGAATCAAACTTCATAACAACAGTCTAAATGGTATTTTTAAGTTTAAGCTATTAAATTATTATTATTTTTATTATGTAATTAATTAAAAGCAATTTAAATAAAACTTTTGTTCAAAAATCTAAATTAAACTCAGTGATAGTTTTAAGTAATTTTTCAATATAAAACTAATAATATAATTTAAATTGTATAATTAATAATATAAAAAATGATTTTCTAAAATTTTGATATCTTATTCTAAACATCATTTATTTTTTGGTAAAACCCAACTAAAACATTACACCCTACTCCATATTATATAAAAGTCAAAATGAATAGTGATTAAGTGAAAAATTAATCACCTCACTTAATAAAAACCCACGAAACATCATGGACACAAGTGTATCAATTTTATTAGGATTTTCATTCGTTATTCCCTCCTCTAACAACAATTTACTTTTTTCATCTTTCAGCTCGGAATGTAAAGTATCCAATGTAAACATCAAAAATTCATGAGCATCATGTTGATGAAATCCTCTAAATATTCATTATAATTTTAGTACAATATAATTATTAGATATATATAGCATTTTTTGTAATATAACTGATAACGTCATATTAATATTGCAACTATTTGGTTCACATTATACTACAAATGGATTCATTCTACTAAATTTATTATTAATTCTATATCAGACTTTTTTCTTATTGTAATAATACATACATTTTAAAACCAGAATAAATAATAAATAAATAAACCATTAAAAAGCAAAATCCAAATAATTTTACATTAATTAAATTTAACCATCAATTATTATTAATTACACTTTACTCAAAAAATACATTTGTTTCTTTGGTCTTTTAAAAATACTTAAAATAACAAGAAAGTTACTATACTGAAAAAAATATACTTAACTTAATGACTAATATAAAATTAAATATATTTATACGTTCATATTAATGTTTAAAAAAATTAAAATATATTTTTTCTTCTAAATAAATATGGAAAATGAAGATATTAAGTTGAGTAAAAATCCTAACTCAAATCATAGTTATTTATAACTAAAGCCCACAAGGTATTTAACAATAATATTAATTACTTAAGCTCAATTTAATATTAACAAACAAGATACTCTCACCTACATTAATTAACATAGGTTTCTAATATATGATAAAAAATTGATTGAACAATTGATTGAAAAATTGTTTAATTCAATAATTTGAAATTTTGAAATATAAATGGATAAAATCTATATACCTAGAAAGGTACATGTAACTTGAATGAATTGTAGTGTATATCGTTCTTGGACATTTTTACACAATGTCAGAATTTCGGGGTTACAATATTATAAATAGAAGAGATGACATTAGAATTTCCATGAAATTGTTATATTAAAATTCTTTATAGATGTAATAATTCTTAACTTATTAATTTTATCACCAATTTTGTCATACCTTATGGTTAATAATTATCATTAGCAAAATTTTTTTTTATACTTCATAGTAGTTACTAATTATAACTATTTATATAATTTTAATTTTACAATCTAGTAATATATTGCTAATGAAGACATCCAGAAAAAAAAATAAAAAATATATATATATTAAATTCTACACCCCATACAAAAATATTTTCATTAAATTGTCATGTAATTATGTTTCTTCATATGTTAAAGTCTATTATAAAAGCAAAATATATTCACACCACTATCACTGCTTCATAACAATATAATAATTATTAATTCTTAAATATAAAAATATATTATTTTGAAAACTTAAATTACTATTATATGTCCCTTTAAAGTATACCTAAATATTTATTTTAATTTTAAATCATGTGAAAAAATATATATCTTATTAATTACTAACTTGTAGCGAGGTTTAATTTTGCAGACAATAGAGAGAAGAGCTGTTGGTGAAATTGCTTCTCTACATTTATAGCCTGCCGGTTTTTGCCATTCAACTAATGTCATCAATAATTTCCATAATTCTTGGGCTATACTATGTTGCAACCTTGGATCTGAATTATTATTGTTATTTTGTTGACATAAATCAGCAAGTTTGAATAATTTCATACAGTATATAAATGGTTTTAGATGGCTGAAATATTTGAAAAATTAGATAAAATAAATTCCTTAAATATGAAAAAATAAATATTAATATTTAAAAGTAAAAATTACATATTGTTCATTTATTTATAATTTAAACTAAAATTTAAAATGTAATACTTTATTTATACAAAAGAATATTTCCTTCGCATTGACTAGGTAGATTTTTAATATTTATGTTTTTTGATAAGTTATTAAAAAGATTAAAAATAATCAAAATTATTTTAAACTAAAACATGCTAATTTAAAAAAAAAACTATCTGGTCAATGCACCTAAACTATTTTTCTTTATAAAATATATAATATATGCCTTTGCTCTAAACTGAACCAGAGAGTAGTAACTGTGGAAATACGTAATACCTTAGTTCCTATATTATGTGGGAGATAGACAGAGAAAACAAATACAGATGTGATAGCCCCTTCAGATGTTACAATCTTTTTGAAACTGCGCATTTTAAAATTATCATGATTTACTTAAAAACAATAATATCAATAAAAGGCTTCTGTGGAGCCCCGAATAATAATCTTACCTTTAAATGTCAATTTACACTATAATCAAAACTAACAGCATAATATTGAAACTTGTGAACGAAAATTTGCTATGTTCTACGTGTGTAAGACAGAAAAAACACATGCAGGTATTACGTTCTCTTAAAGTCTTAATAAAATAATTTATATGCATACAGGGCAAACAATTGTTCACTTGTTATTATAAGTTGAACACGTTACATAATGTATCCAGATCTAGTATATTTTTTATTCTGGGAAAAATATAAAACTAACATCCTTTCATAATTCAGCCCCCTCAATTATGCCTACAACTAATACCTTTAACTTATATCCATTTATTATTTAGTAATTTGGAGGCCCCCTGAATCAAAATTCAGAGCAAGATCTTAAGAATAATTTTGATGTTTAGTAGTAAAAATTATAGTATAAATCTCTTGTCTAAAGCTGATTTGCAGAATACAAATTGTAAAATATAATGATGCATAATTAAAATAAAATTATATTATAGTTAGTTGTTTATAGGTTAACATGGATGTCTTATACATACACACAGATATAGATAATAAACTAGATTGCTAACTAGTATAAATTGACAAGCTAGCCGGCGGACGCCAATTTTCCGCCATGTTGGTTGTGGGCTGTGGTATTTTATCAATTTTTATTATTGAAGTGATAATATAATACATATAAATTTTATTATTTATTTAATATAATTATAGTATCTTTTAAAAGTCATCAAGAGAACTTTCAACTTATTACCTTACTATCTCAAAAAGCCAAAAATATTTAAAGAACTAATCTAACTGCTACAAACAATTAAACAATATAATACACAAGTAATATTAATCTAATAATATATTTCAGATGTAAAACAAAAAAAATAAGATTATAAGTTATTAAACAATATTGTGTTATGTAACTTTTGTTTTTTGTTGACAGAAGCTTTCATAATAGAAGAACTTAAAATTTTGCTATAAGAATGTATACTAGATTAATTATTTTTATCTTGTGAGGACGTGAATGTATTTCAGTGACTTCAAAACATTTATTTGTTTCTGGATGTAAGTTTGAACATTGGGTTCACTAAATTGACAATAAGAATGTTCACTTTGAACCGAATTTATATCAAATTTTTCTTTGCTAATAAATAAACTAGGGACTGCTGTTCCCTTAAGTTTCTTAATATCTGGGCGTTTTACAAACTCAGTGGAAGCAAAATGAATATCACATATCCTGTGATGTGTTGGGACAAAATTGTGTCTCTTTATCGCAGCTATCCACTTTTCTTTCAGTATATGATTATTTGGAAATCTACAAAAGCTATTTAGTAAAATTGTATGTATTATGTATAGATAACCATGTTGAAGACTACTACCACAAAATAGATTACATCTAATCTGTGTTACTGCCTACTACTAATACATACTTAAAGAAAACCACTTTGTCACGACCACAACAATTAGCACATCCAAGCACACAACAAGTTTGTGGCATTTTAAATTAAAATTGTATTTTGTTCAATTAAACAGCTAAAGTAAAAATAAATAACTATTCTACTTTTTTATTTGTAAGTAAAAGTCAAGATACAATGTTCATTTGTTTGTTTTTATAAACATTTATGGGTGATGAATATTATTTATTTTTAGATCATATTTAAATCAGATATTTTTTTTGTATATATCACTATCAAACAGTGGTGTAGTTACGGGGGGCAAAGGGAGAGATTGCCCCCCAAACCTACTCTGAAAATTAACTTTTAAACAAAATTTGGTAATTTAAAAATACTATAATTGTAGTTGTATATTATTAAATTCTATATTGTATCATTTATTTTATTATTTTCATTTACTGAAATTAATTACTAATTACTACCAATATATACTTAGATATTTGACTTAAGAGGACGTTATACCCGCATATGTTGTCTCTGTCTTACTAATGTAGATCATAGCAAATTTTCGTTTAGCAGAACAGATTTTGTGACGTTAGCTTTAATATTAGAGTAAATTTACCTATTATCAAATTTAAAGGTAAGAATATTTTCTAGAAAATGTCATATGCTTTTATTGATATTATCATAATAAAGTGAGTTATGAATATTTTAAAGTTGTAATATTTTACATAACTATAACTCACTTTAAAATGATAATATTAATAAAAGCATAATATGACATTTTCCAGATAATATTCTTATCTTTAAATTTGATAATAGGTAAATTTGCTATGATCTACATTAGTAAGACAGAAACAACACATGCGGGTATAACGTCCTCTTAATATAATCCATAATTATTATAAACAATTTTGAAATTTTGGCCCTCTAACTAAAATTCTTAATTACGCCATTGCTATCAAATATTGCTTATTATTATAATAATTAATCTTATTATTTTATACAAGCATATTTTTAATAAATTTTAATTAATTATATTCCTGTATAACTTATTTTGCATTATATGTTTTTGTATACCTAATATATTAATATATTATTATATTAATATGTGTGATGTGCACGTTTAAAGATATACTATATAGTATATCTTTAATCATAGTACATCTTTAATGATCGTGGTGATGTGACATGAAATACCCGTTAAATGATACATTTAAAATTAGGTATCACGTTAATCATATTGTATTATGATAACACTACAGAGCCCACAACCAACATGACTTTTTTTGGCGTCGGCTGTTATCACTAGTTAGCAATCTAGTTTATTATCTATATCTGTGTACATACAATAATTAATTTAATGATAAGATTTTTATAACTGTACTTATAAATAATAATAGATAATGAGGGAAGTGTGAATAAAGTTTTGAATATATTTTATAATCAAACAATTGAGTGCAAAACATTTTACTCTGTATTTTTATTAAGTAAGAATTTACTAAGTTAAATTTTTAATTTAATGAATAATAAAATAATATTTACCAAAGCGATTGCCAAACTGCGTTCATAAAGCAATTGTTTCCGCTGTTAGATATACCAATTTTTTTATCAGTTCTAGGACCTCTCTTAAAGAATGGTTTTTTAGGTTTAGCTTTGAGTGCTTTTTTTGGTACAACAGCTTTAAGTGGATTTTTTGAATTGTTAACTGTGTTTGGTATAACAGTTTGAGGTTCTTGTTCACTAAATATTAAAAATATATTAAACTTTAATACACTTATTGCTTTAAATATGTTAGTTCATAGACTGTACATTCAACACTATAAAAACTTATAGGGGACATAAAAAATCTCTAAAAACAAGACTAAATTGGTTCCAAGATGAACAATGGTATCTTTGACAAGTCATTAATAATAATTTACCAAATATAAAATTATTTTTTTATGGCATGTTCATTTAATTTATTTAATGTCTATACAACAATAAGACAATAATGTTGGGGTAGATAGAATATGGCACCATTAAACATAAATTGATAGATTATACCTAACATTTTTGTAGAGATAGCATATGATAATCAAAAAATCTGTATGAATAGCATACAATGTCAATACATACAATAATATTTCTAGCATTGGGAGTAAGCCAAAAAATATTGTATTGGTAACCAAGACAACATAAATCACAACAGATACAGCCAAGTAAAGATATTCTATCTATAATATAGAAACCTAAAATTATAATCAATGACAATTTTGAAAAAAACAATAGCAATGAGATTTCTATAATTGCATTCTATAAATAGGTAATTTATGAATAATATTTTATTTTATAGAACATTTACACAAATAATTGAATGAATAATTTTAAAAAAAGTAATATTTATAAATTTACATGATTATAACGTCAAACATTAGATAGAATGTATATTATAAGACATAAGCAAAATACTTCAAATTTTATTTACAAATATTTTAATTTTAAACACTATATTCTTTATATAAAATCTAACCATACAGTTAATTACTAATTAATAGTAATATTTACCTAAGAGCCTGGGAAACTGTATTCATGAAACCGTCATTTTCATTATTAGGTATACCGACTTTTTTATTAGCTCTAGGACCTCGTTTAAGGCTATTTTTTTTTGGTTTAGCAGCTTTAGGTGCTTTTCTTCTAAACATTAAAAAATATATTAAGGTTTAATACAATGATAACCTTATTTAATTTTTAATTTTATTAAAATAATTACCGTCTTCTCTTTTTGTTACTATTATTTGCACTTGGTCCACTATTATTAGCACTAGGTCCACGATTATACAAAATAAATTGTCGAAGACGGTTCAATTCATCATCGTGGTTTTTTGGTTCTATTTCAGAATTACACTTGAAACTTTAAAAATAAAAATAAATTTTACAAATTTTGTGGATATTATGAAACATAATAATTATAAATCTATGAAAATATATTTAAAATTATGACTTGTAAGTAAAAAAATATTTCAAGCAAAAAAAATCTTTTTTGAAATACATCTTTAGATCAAATAAACTAAATAGTAATTATTTTTTAAACTAACCAGAATATAGCTGCAGATTCTACATTTATAAATATGCAATGAGTTTTGTGGAACTCATAATGTGCAGTACTGTGTCTTGCTGCATTATGTCCACAAAGAATTTGTCGACACTCCATACACATCCATAGTTGATCTACTCGTAAGCAAACTGAAAAAAATACTAAACTTAGTTTTTTTTAACTGTGTACCAAATTAACTAAATATTTAATTAGTTATAAAAATTAATGACCCGTATATTTTGAATATTTTTCTTATGTAAAATTGCAGTTTTTAAATGAATAAGAATTACATACTCAATTTTTTAATATTTGTTTAAATTTGTCTTGTCACTCAATATAATCAATATCAGGTATAATACTTATAAAAACATATATAATAATACAATTGATCCCCTGGCCCCCTAGACAACCATTTTGTGTAAGTCTGGGTATATTTGTTCATAGTTTCAATCTCCTGATCTTTTTAATATTGTTTTGTATATTATTGAATTTAAAATATCTTTTATGTAAAAATTTGTATGACGATTCGTAAGCCAAATTTTAAAACAAGTAATAGTATTTTCATTCAATTTTAATTTTAATTTTGTTTGTATAGTTATAATTTTATATATATGCTTACTATTTTTTAGATTCTGAACGGAGTGATGAATGTATTGATTTTACAATGATGTGTGTTTTTTTTTTTTTTTGTTTTTTTTTTTGTCCGTCGACAACATTTGGGGCAGTAAAAATGCTTCGATTTTTGACTTCAGCCCATCTTTGAAAAGGAAATCGGAAAAAAAATGATGACAGAAAAACGGGATTTTTTACGCAAAACCAGTTTTCGACAAAATCGAATTTTTTATTTTGCTATAACTAAAAAACTAATCAAAGTAAATACTTGAAATTTTCACCAAATATTTATATTAGCGTTCTCCATACACAGTTAAATTTTCAAAGAATTTTGACTTTTTTTGAGCTATTTATAGACAATTGAAATTTTTAATTTTTTTTAGTATTTTTTTTTAAAATAACAATAAAATTTTTTTGGCCGGCCAGAAAATCTTGAAAATTTAATACAAGGTTTCTTATAAGTTGTTCTTAAAGTGATAAAAAAAAAATCCGAAATCGTTAGTCACAATTTTTTTTTATAAGTGCTTAAAGTTCAAATTTATACGAAATATGTCAAAATTGCGAAAATTTGCAAGTAATTTTGTGGTTGAAAAATCGTAAAAATTTTTTCTTTTATAACTAAGATTTGAAAATTTGGTACAAGGTTCTCCATAAAATTTTCTTCAACTATCTGAAAAAAAAACTCTACCGGACTAAGACAAAAAAATTTTATGAGTGATTGAAATTTAAATTTTTACAAAACCGCGATAATAACGGTTTAGCCTCAAACGATTTTTGATATTTGTTGTTATTCAAACAGTATAAAATATAAATCGTAAATACTTGAAAATTTTACCAGTTATTTAGATTGCCATTTTCTTTACGTGATTTTATTTTTAAAACATTTCGACTTTTTTTGAGCTATTTATAGACAATTGAAATTTTCAATTTTTTTTAATTTTTTTTTTATAAATGTTGATAAAAAACATTTAGCTGGGACAAATTACTTGAAAATTTAATTGAAGGGTCCACATAACTTGTTCTAACTCTCATTCAAAAATTATAAAAATACATAGGCACAATTTTTTTTTATTAGCATTTGAAGTTCAAATATTGACAAATATTGGTCAAAATCATGAATATTTTCACTATTTGGTAGGTAAAAATTTATAAATATTTTTCTATCAAAAGCTAAGAATTGAAAATTTAATACTATGCTGTCCATAAGTTAAGCTTAGAATAATTATAAAAAAGTTTGAGGATTATTCAATTAAAAAAATTTTACGAGTTTTACAAGTTTTAATTTTAATTTGAAATAAAAAATACACGTGTAAAATAACGTTTTACTAATAAATAATTTTCGATTTTTTTATTTTTAAAAAATTACTTGACGTAAGATCTTGAAACTTTTATATTTAAATGTTTGAATTTGTTTCAAAATAGAATTTTTGACAATATTTAAATATAATATATCCTAGACTGACAAATCATCTCCGTTCAGAATCGTTTTTCGTATACAATGATTCCTATCATTGCATTCAAATTTAACCTGCCCTAGTCCGAGGTCCACCCCACCCCCTAATGTACAGCAGAGCGATACTCACCCGCTTTTTTAAATATATTTTTTGGTAGTAGATATTTAATAATAAACAAATTATTTATTAGAATGTATTTTATCTTTTAGATTCTGAACGGAGTGATGAATGTATTGCTTTTACAATGATGTGTGTGTTTTTTTTTTTTTTTTGTGTGTCTGACGACAACATTTAGAGCAGTAATAATGCTCCGATTTTTAACTTCAGCCCCTCTTTGAATAGGAAATTGAATCTAGTTGGTACTTTGGGGGGGTCAAAATTAAAATTTTCAAATATTTTTCAAAAAAATCGAGAAAAACAAAAAAAAAATGACAGAAAAATGGAAATTTTACGGAAAAACCACTTTTCGACAAAATCGATTTTTTGATTTTGCTGTATCTCAAAAACGAATTATTGTAAATACTTGAAATTTTCACCAAATGTTTATATTATGGTTATCTCTTTACAGTTAAATTTTCAAAATATTTTGACCATTTTTAAGCTACTAATAGACAATTGAAATTTTCGACTTTTCTAAGTTTTTTTTTCTTCAAATGCCGATAAAAATTTTTTGGGTGGCCAGAAAATCTTGAAAATTTAATACAAGGTTTCTTATAAGTTTTTCTTATAGTGATAAAAAAAAATCCAAAATCGTTAGTCACAATTTTTTTTTATAAGGGCTTAAAGTTCAAATTTATACGAAATATGTCAAAATTTAAATTAAATTTCATACTCTCATTATGTGTATGTTGCCAAATATTTTTTTTATTAATAAACAGATATTATAAAGTAACTATAGTAACATAATATAGTAACTATACTATTTGTTTCAAAATAGAATATATGACAATATTTAAATATAATATATCCTAGACTGACAAATCATCTTCGTTCAGAATCGTTTTTCGTATACAATGATACCTATCATTGCATTCAAATTTAACCTACCCTAGTCTGAGGTCCACCCCACCCCCTAATGTACAGCAGAGCGATACTCAAGTACCCGCTTTAATATTATTATAAGAGTGGTGGGGCTAAATGTTTTTTTTGATATATTGCTAGAACAACTTGTACCAATTTTTTTTTATAAAAGTATGAATAACCAATTATTTTTTATTTTTTATTTAAAAATTCAAAAAATTTAATTGCTTATAATTATGTTACAGTTTGGGATATCTTATAATTAAGTTGTAAATATACATATATTTAAAATTATTTTTTATTATATTAAATCTAAATTTGTGTATTGAATGATTGATTGAATTATACTATTTTAATTTCATTATATGATACGAGTAATACCAATCTATTATGTTTACAAGGAATCATGATTAAAATCAGTCAATCCACTTTAAAAAATATTTAATGTTTTAATTATTTGATTTCCTTTTATTTTATTTTTTGAAACATTTTTGTTTTATTATTTGCATTTTTTTCCAATTACTCTCCCTTTTCTACATAATTTTCTTATATTTTTATTTACATTTAATATGTCCTTTTAGATTCTGAACGGAGTGATGAATATATTAATTTTACAATGATGTGTTTTTTTTTTTTTTTATGTCTGTTATCACATTTTGGAGTAGTAATAATATGCTTCAATTTTTGAATTCAGTCCCTCTTCGAGTAGGAAAATACACCTAGTTGGTACTTTGGGAGGTCAAAAGTAAAAAAATTCTAGTAGTTTTCAAAAGCGTCGGGAAAACCCTCAAAAACTAACGAAAAAACGAGAATTTGCTCTAACTCAAAAACGAATCATTGTAAATGTTTGAAATTTTTACCAAATGTTTATATTAGCGTTATCTATTTACGATTAAATTTTTAAAATATTTAGAATTTTTAAGCTACTTATAGACAATTGAAATTTTCGAATTTTCTAAATTTTTTTTCTTAAATGCCGTTAAAAAAAATTTGGCTACCTAAAAATCTATACGAAATATATCAAAATCACGAAAATTTTAAAGGAATTTTGAAGTTGAAAATTCATAAAATGTTTGTGATTTATACTTAAGAGGACGCCATACCAGCATGTGTTGTCTCTGTCTTACTAACGTACATCATATCAAATTTTCGTTCAGTAGAATACATTTTGTGACGTTAGCTTTAATATTAGAGTAAATATACCTATTATAAAACTTAAAGGTAATACTAATATCTAGGGCATCTCATAGGGGTTATTGATATCTAAATTTTTAAGTGAGTTATAGTTATGTAAAATATTAAAATTTTAAAATGCTCGTAATTTGATGTACCTTAGTAAGACTGAGACAACACATGCGGGTATGGCGTCCTCTTAAGGTTTAAAAATCTAATACAAGGTTATTCGTAAGTTTTTCATCAAGTAACTGTAAAAAAAAAAATTCCAGCAACAATATAGGAAAAATTTTATGAGCGTATGAAATTAAATTTTTTACGAAATCGCGTAAAATAACGATATATTACAATTGAAATATAGGTAATAATCATAAACCTTATTATAGACCTTACGAGTATAAGGTCTATGGTAATAATATAGTATATCCAACTAATTATCATTGACTGACAAATCATCTCCATTCAGAATCGTTTTTCGTATACAATGATACTCGTCATTGCATTCAAATTTAACACATCCATTATTATATAGTGACCAGTGACCTACTCTCCATCTCTACTATACAGCAGAGCGATACCCACTTGCCCACTTTTTTTTATTATATAGCTATTATAATACCTATTCATTTTCACGTAATTATTTCTTGTTTATCCAACGTTTTATTTTATACTTCTAATTCAATGAATCACAATTAGTTCAATCGCCAAAAAAGTTTTTTTACAATAATATAACATTAATATCTAAAGATAATGGTAACCTTCCCTTCACTTAATCCACTACACATATATATTCTAAAGTTCCTCTTTTAATTTCTTCATTATTTTGCTGCATAACTGAGCCTATATATTTGAATTTATTGTACACTAAATAATTTGATTGGACCTACTTATTTTTAATTTATGTATCTCCAAACCTTTCTCCACATTACTATCATACTCTAATTCATTGTTTCCCAACTTTGATGGGTTCCGACCCAAAATTGAGTTGCGAAATATTTATAATGGGTCGTAACTTATGGTGTTGGTAAACTGATTAGACAATTATATTGACGATAATTATAACTCTGATCCAATGCATTTGCATTTTTTTTTTTTTGGAATTTCTTGTACAATGCTTTCCAAGCAACAAATGCGTTGCAAGTACTCCGTGTTCTAACCACAACATTTTTTGGGCCAGTTTTTGTATTTTGACGAATTTTATACTTTTAAGGTCATTCTTCTTTGATGTTTTTAAAGCATTTTAAATTTTTTTAGAACATTTTTGACATATTTCTCGTGTTATGACTAAAAAGTTGACTTAATATAAATATAAATACTACATAATACTACGTAATATAAATTATTTTCATTTTGAATTTAACATCAGGTAATTTGGTTTTAAATTAGACAAGACATTTTTTTACATAATAATTTGAATGTATTTAATAAATGATTCATTTTTTTGAAAAGGCATTTTTCGATATTTTTAAGAGCATTAATATCCGAGCCCTAATAGTAATATATAAAAAACTTAGATAATTTTTTTTTTTGTTTTAAAGATGGTCATGTAACCAAAAAATAATTTTGGGGTCGCCATTACAAAAAGATTGGGCAACACTGCTCTAATTCACTAATTCCAGCTGTTACTATCAAAGTACATATCTTCATATTATATCATATATATTGTATTAAATATTATTATTATTAAAAATAAGTCAAAGAGCCAAACCCATAGAACATGTATTATATAAAGTCAAACCTAGAAAGCACATAACAAATATAAGATATGATATCGGATACAAGCAAACAATACTATAATAGGAAATATTAGAAAAATAATATAAAACTTTTCTCATAAAAACAATGACAACTAATAAAAATATATATTTATTTTGTAAGCTGGAGACTATGATTTTAATTAATTGAATTAATCTTTATTCTATATTTTTATATTAATTATAGTTTCTCTGACATAGGTAGTCATTTAAATTTAGTGCTATACAAAAAATGTGTTCTACTGCTAATAGTTTACTTCAAGACAAATTATTGTAGTACAGTTTTATAAACCTAGATTATTATACAATAGTTTATTATTTATTATATAAATTTTAAATGTAATGATAAATAATTATTTTATATTTTTAAGCTTAAAGTGAAAATAAAAGAAAAACCTGTTATATAGGTAAGACTTATGTAAATAAAGAATGTTTAGAACTTCAATCTATACATCTAGTTCAACATAAAACCAGTTTTAATGTCAGACAAAATCTATTAAAAAAAGCGGGTAAGTGGGTATCGCTCTGCTGTATATTAGGGGGTGGGGTGGACCTCAGACTATGGAAGGTTAAATTTGAATGCAATGATAGGTATCATTGTATACGAAAAACGATTCTGAACGAAGATGATTTGTCAGTTTAGGATATATTATATTTAAATATTGTCAAATATTCTATTTTGAAACAAATAGTATAGTTTTTATATTATGTTACTATGGTTACTATGGCCAACATTCGCATTATGAGCGTATGAAATTTAATTTAAATTTTGACATATTTCGTATAAATTTGAACTTTAAGCCCTTATAAAAAAAAATTGTGACTAACGATTTTGGATTTTTTTTTATCACTATAAGAAAAACTTATAAGAAACCTTGTATTAAATTTTCAAGATTTTCTGGCCACCCAAAAAATTTTTATCGGCATTTGAAGAAAAAAAAACTTAGAAAAGTCGAAAATTTCAATTGTCTATTAGTAGCTTAAAAATGGTCAAAATATTTTGAAAATTTAACTGTAAAGAGATAACCATAATATAAACATTTGGTGAAAATTTCAAGTATTTACAATAATTCGTTTTTGAGTTACAGCAAAATCAAAAAATCGATTTTGTCGAAAAGTGGTTTTTCCGTAAAATTTCCATTTTTCTGTCATTTTTTTTTTGTTTTTCTCGATTTTTTTGAAAACTATTAGAAAATTTTAATTTTGACCCCCCTAAAGTACCAACTAGATTCAATTCCCTATTCAAAGAGGGGCTGAAGTCAAAAATCGGAGCATTATTACTGCTCCAACTGTTGGAGTCAGACACAAAAAAAAAAAAAAAAAAAAAAAAAACACACATCATTGTAAATGCAATACATTCATCACTTCGTTCAGAATCTAAAATCTAACAGGTTCAGTTTTTGACATTATTTTTTATGATAATTTTTCTTTTTGAAATATCTAGCAAACTAAACATCAAAACACTACAGAAAATATATAATATCAGTTCTAATAAATTAAATGCAATGATTATTATAATTTTAGAAGTAACTAAGTGTAATAATTACTTAATTAGTAACTGAAAACTAGATACATACCTTGATATATACATCTTAACAAAAAACTATATTTTAATCTGCAATCTTATTCTCTACAAGCGCTAACTTTGTATGCATTATTTATAAAGCTAGGTACAACACAACTAAATAATTAATACACTATAATTATCTAAATAAAACCATGATACATTAGGCTTAAGCAAATTTTATTAGGCGATACATTAGGAAAATATAAATTTATATTTTTTTCAGTAGATAATTATCCCGATAATTATTATCTAGACTTATAATTTAGGTATAAGTACTTTTCTATCAATACAATTATTTATACCTTATAAGTTATAATATTAAAATTGAACTTTCAGAAGTTATTATTGTATTAGAATGTATTAGAATATACAAACAATTATAATTATTTTTAAGGTGATCAAAATATTTTTATCTTTTCTAAAACATTTTAAATTGTATTCAATAAATAATAAATTATTAAATACTTTTGAAAATAAATATTTAACACATTTTTATTTTACTATTCATTAGAAACAGTTGCTAGTTAAAATGTATAAATACACTTTATTTAGATCTTACAATTATACATGATTATAAACGATTATAAATATCCTTGATGGTTAATAACATATATAATTGATTTAAGTTATTGGACTATGAAGTACGAATTAGACAATGAAAACATGTCATACTCAATTGTTTGTAGTGGCTGACTTCACGGGGGCAATCATCCATGTACTTCAATTATAACAAAGGTAAGACATAAAAATAGTATTTTGCGTTTGTGTATAAAAATTATTTGATTATTATGACTAATGAATTTTGACATAGAAATATTCATCAAAAAACTTATTGGCTAAATATGACTAGAGATAAAATATCATTTAATTTAGTAAAAAAAATTATATTTTCATTCAAACATGTTTTTTTTTTTTTAGTTTTAAATGAAACCAATAAAGAGAATTAGAGTAATATCAATTTACAGTAGTTTAAGTTTTGCATTTGCCCCTATGTTAAAATCTAAAATTCAGTGCCTATGCACTTGTCCACAACATGATATATTGATGTATCTCATAAAATACTCATAAGAATAAAATAAAATAATTATTGTAATATTATTACTGTTGATATGGAAATTTAATAATATTTTATTTATTATTTTTGTTCCTATCTAAATTTATACAATAGTGCTCAATGCTCATACAAGTTACTAAGTAACTGGTTGTAAATTACTGGTACAAGCGAGGGTACAAGGAAACTTATGTAAATTATAATAATTAATGTATGCTAACTACAGTTATTTACTGATTTATTTAAATATATTTAATCACTGAGAACCCCTCCCTACAGGTATTATATACCACTATGGTCTTAGTCAGTGGTTCTTAACCGGTGTTCCGCGGAATACAGGTGTTCCTTGGACTTGGTATTAGAAGTGTTCTGTCAAAATTTAAAAACATTAAGAAAAATATTAAAAAATTAAAAAATGTATATAATTACTGTTGTATTTTACGGCTGTGTTCTGCAATAACTTTATAAAATGTTAAGTGTTCTATCATTAGAAAAAGGTTAAGAACCACTGGTCTAAGTTATCGTAATTTTATAGATTTAAATTAAAACATTTAAAATTAATACCTATATGATAAGAATTGTTGAGTTTGATGAGAAATTTTTTTTTACATATCCAAAAATAAGGTAAGTAAGTACTTTTGTAAGCTGCATATTGTCTTTAAATTCCTCTATGTGTCACTGAATTAACATAGTTTTTGCATAAAATAAGATGTTCAGAATGTGACTATATCAATAAAATCACTTGGAAATTTAGAACTATAGAACTATTTATTAAAATTTTATAAGCATTGATTTATAGATAAAAATTATTCTAGTACTAATGAACTTATTAAATCCAATGAACATCATTATTATAATGCTAAAATTCTGTGACAATACTTTGTCCTACAAAAATCATTCTAGAAAGTAAAACAGAAGTTTTCAAACTGGGTGCCGCGACACACCGGTGTGCCACAATTATCCATTAAGTGTGTAGCGGTTTTAACATAAATTACTAATTGCATTGAATTGTGATATAGCCGATATAGGAAAATTCGGGTATGTGTCAACTATTCATCCAAGAATTAAAAATATCTGTTAGCCCACCAATCACACATTTCTTATTAAATGTATATATAATTATAATTAATTCAAAACAATCTTGTTTGTTCATCTAAAAAAAGGTCAGTGTGCCGCGAAAATTTTTGAAGTGTACGGTGTGCCGTGTATAATAAAAGTTGGGACAGGTCCAATGTGTGATCTACCGATAAATGGCTGGTCCAATGAGTGATTTACCGACAAAATATTTATGTATATGCTACTTAAAATAGCAATGTAAGTACTTACTTACTATATAATGTTGATTGTTATATTCATACACAAAAAATAATTTTTAAATCTGATAAAATAATCATCAAATATTTGAGTTTTGTAGGTTTTATAAAGTGTTTTAGATAAAACGAGCTGTACATCATTGTAAATAATTTTGTAGACTTAAATACTGAAGCTCACACTCAAACAATAGTCATTATGAATGTTAGTCAAGTCCAAATACAGTATAAAAATTAATGGTGCAACTCCACTATTAGACTGCCAACTTAATGAAAACTCAAATATTTGATGATTTTTTTTATCAGAGGTAAAAATTACTTTTGCTGTATGAATATAAAAATCGACATTATATAGTGCAAGTAAGTATACCTACATTACTATTTTAAGTAACATACATAAATACTTAGTCAGTAGACCATTCATTGGACCAGCCATTTATCGGTAGATCACACATTGGACCGGTCCCTAAAAGTTTGAAAACCACTTCAGTCTAATTTCTCAGCAATCAAGAACACAGACTACAAGGATAATAATTGAGTAATGTCAATAATGTCATGTTTATGAGAAATATGTTACAGAATATTATCTTATGATGATGACATTAAATTTAAGATAATGCTGAAAAATTAATAAATTATTCTTATTATCTAAAATAGGCACAATGTATTATAAAAAAATATAAGTACCTATGTACAATTTCATGTCCCTCAATAAATGTCTCGTTCCTGCTCTACCTTTGCTATAAAAAAACCACTGAACATCATACGGTTATAACAACCCAATAGACAGTATTTCCCGAGAATTAATTGATAACCATATTAATTTTTCAAACTAGAGTAAAATTATCTATTATAAACTTTTAAGTTAAGAACATATCTGGGGAATTTCATGAGCGTTTTATTATATTTTTATTTTAAAGCAAGTTATGAGTTTTTTAAAATTGTAAATTGTTTATACGTCTTAAAAAACTCATAACTCTCTTTAAAACAAAAATATAATAAAATGCTTATGAGATGCCCTAGATAATATTCTTAACTTTAAATTTTAGAATAGGTAATTTCACTCTAATTTGATAAATGAATATGGTTATAGTCATTTTTGTGAACGTACAATTTGCTATGTTACGCGCTGGTTAGAGAGAGATAACAAATATTACGCTGACATCTTCTTAACATATTTTATAAAGCCTGTCATCCTTAAAGAAAAATTACACAAATCAAATAAAAAATGTAGTTACTAGAGATAATACTGGATTGTTATGAATTAAATTAAATTACTTAAAATTTAATTATAGGGATACAAATCACTGATATATTGAGAGTAATTCATTATTATTATAATATACAATTTATAAAAATAAATTATTTTTAAGAAAAATATTATATTAAGTACTTACATACCCAACAGTCAATACGGATATAACTTACAATACATTTGGGGGACACAATAAAGATTACTTTCCCAGATATGATATAATATAAATAAAAATATACAATTAAACAAACTATATAAAAGTAACGTAAACCGAAAGCTATTTTTATGGATGCAAGATAATGATAATTGATAATACTAGTAACATAATTTAGTATTCGCCATCCTATAGGATTTGTGTTATAAAAATGGTAGTTTTTCTTATTGTTTTTTTTTTTAAATTATTGATTATACTGGTAATTTCTGATTTCATAACTGCGCAAAATTGCAAATAATATAATGATCCGATGCTGCTATTACTGTTACAATTTTAATTGAAATTTGAAATATTGACAGTTAAAAAATATTATTATTATTGTTATTAATTTGGGTACAGTTCTAGACATTTATTAGTAATTGATTTCTTATGTAAATGACCTTTATACAAATGAAAAATACATACTTTATTCAAACCTTACAATTTAACGTTTTTTAGAAAATGTTAAAGAAACTGTAAGTAAACAAATAAAATATAGGAACAAATACATTGATGAAAATATAGAGGTTAGGTTAATAGTAGTATATATTTTATGATTACTACATTTTTTAATTTTTCAATAGACTTAAAACTGAAATAGAAAAAAAGAAAATGACAAGATGTTCAAATGTAATATTTTTGTCATTTAATAAGAAAAATGTATCAGTATATAACTCCAAAAATAAGCAAAATGCGTTCAAAATTTGTATGAATGATTTGGGAAGATATTTTCCCAATGAATGTGCTTATACTTTAAAACATATTTAAAAACCTAAGAATTTGATTAAAATCCAATAATAATCCAGCAATACTTTGTTTTTAACAAAAATAAAGATTTTTCAATTAATGCTTTAAGCATGTTATTGTATACATTATACACTATGCAGTAACTGTTTTAATTTCAGTACCAAAAAGAAGAGAACCATAGTTAAGATTGAATATTAAATTAATAGGAAAGACTAAATGAAATGGTTATCCTTAATAATGAAAATTGTATTACTACCTATACAAAATTTGATTACAACAATGTTTTTAATATTTTTGGTACTAAACAAGATCATAAAAAATGTACAATATTTTTTTAATTTTTAATTATTATTTGATGTATAATAAATTTAAATAATGACAGTAAAGTATGTCAATATTTGTTTTCTTACTCAGACCCATACACATCATAGATAAATTGCATTCATGTAAAATTGTCTTCATGATTTTTAAGTAATCATAGTAAAATCAACTATTATGTAGTATTTTTAAAGGTTTGATATTAAATGGGTTTTATATTTTATTATCATTCAAGTTATTATTTGACTTAATAAATTGTAAATTGAATTATTTAAAATAATATTTTAACAAATCATTATTGGTAAAATATTATTATCTATAAATTATAATTTTTACAATGAATGATTTTACTTATTAAGTATTAACACAAAAAAAAACATTTTACATAAATATGTTTGGTCTATGTTGCACATAGGCTAGAGAGAAAAACAAACAGTGCAGACAGATATAAAATAGAGAATGCCTTTTAATTATGTTTTTGGGAGAGGGAGGGCAAAATTATGTAGCCTTGGGGCTTAACTTTTACTAACATATGTATTATAATGATCAAGATTTCATATTATTGATAATAATATGTAGGCCATTATTAATTTCATATGGTCATCATAATTACGCTTTTTAAAGCAAAATATACATATGTTATTTACCTAGTGTACATTACATTTTTCTTTTTTTAAATGAACTTGTAATTAAATTAAGTTAACTTTAAATAATATATAGAATCATCTAAAAAAACCCAAAACGTTTTCATTTTTAATAATATGTTGTTCATATTGAATGACTATTCTATTGTAGGTATTACTACTTTAAAATAAAATATCTTTAAATTGTTTTAATATACATTTTGTCTGGTATTAGTGGTATTATTTGTATTACTATCTGAAAACATTTCAAATGTTACTAACTTTAAATAATATTATGAAAATTATGAGGTTGGCATATTGTGACAAATAGAAGATGCCTACACAGGTCCATCTATTAATGTCAAAGATTTATAAATAAAATATTAGTGATATGTAATAATTTGAAAGAAGACCAAATACATGCAGTCACATCAAGAGAATTTTTAAAACATTTAAAACTTCGAACAATTTATTAGGTAGATAAAACTATGTATAGTAGCAAATTGCAAAAAAAATTTAATTTCAAATTTGTAGTGTATACATTTTCATAATTTTCATTACCTTCATATTTAGCTACCTCATTTCAAATGTATATGAATAGCAAATAAGACAATTGATAACAAAAACAAAAAAGTGTTTATTTACATCTTCACTATCTAGAAACAGGTATTTAACAATATCAAAGATATTATTTAGACATTCGAGTGCAAGTTGAACATAGTTAAAAATATTTTGTCAAAAACAGATTATTCGTAAATATAAAATTTCAACATACTATAACTTTGCCAATTTTGTAATTAGAAAAACACTTTATATAAAAATTGTTTAAAAAGAAATGGTGTTGCCACTTAAAAAAATGTAAGTTATACCTATTGCGCATGCATATATCAAAAATGTTAAAAATTTGAATTTATTTGAAAATATGTACTTGGATACTTTCTTTAAATACCTGAAAATCCCATTTCAATATAAGGTCATCCAATTGAAATATTGTGTGGTACCTCCTAGCGTGAATACTGAACACACTGTATATCAAATTTAATGAAATAATTTTAATTGTTCGGTTTTTTTAATTTAACACATTAATTTTTATAATTTACTTTTCAATCTCTTAAGAATTTATGATCTAAATTTATTTTATACATTGAATGATAAAGAACATGCTTAACAATACACAATATGAACAAGTTTGACGTATCATTTTACTATCTCATTCCATAGGCATAAACTATATTTATTTATAGACAACAATAACAAGTTTTTTGACAACTAATTCAGCAAACTTATTTTTACTCCCATCTTTTGAGAGAATAGTTGCATTATCATTGATAAAAAATCTGTAAAAAATCTTCTGTTGAAATTAGCTGCTGGGCTACTGACTAATAGGGCCTTTACCGGAATCTTTATATAAAATCAATTTGATTATCTTGGGAAATGTATTTTGATCGCAATAATAAATTAAACCACCTAATAAACAATAATAATCTCTGGATTTTTGCACAATACTTCTCTAAGTTTTTTAGGGTAGGAAACATGGATATGCTATAATTGAAAATGGTTGAACCAAAGTGTAATAAATAAAAATCATTGACATAGTAACAACATTGAACAATGACTAACAAAAATGTGAACCAAAACAGAGCCTCTACACAACCTTAAGGGATTAAAAGTGTGATACCAGGAGTGACAATTTACTATTAGCCTTAAGAGGACGTCATACCTGTATATTATGTTGTTTTTGCTTTATTACACGTATGACATACCAAATTGTTGTTCATCAGTTTCAACAGTATGCTGTTAGTTTTTATATTAGAATAAATTGTCCTATTATTAAACTTTTAGATAAGAACATTATCTGTGTTCTCTCTTAGGTTTTTTACGATATTTTATGTTTTAAGTGAATTAATAGCTTTTAATTTTTAAAATATTAATATTTTACGTACCCATAACTCACTTAAAAATTAAAATATTGTAAGAAACCAACATGAGAACACTGATAATGTTCTTACCAAGAAGTTTAATAATTTTAATAATAGGACAATTTATTCTAATATCAAAACTAACAGCATATTATTGAAACTGGTGAATGGAAATTTGCTGTCATACATGTGTAAGACAAAGACAACACATGCGTGTCTGACGTCCTTTTAATATAGGATGATCATTTTTTTAAAATAAAAAATGGAACAATTGTTATACCCCCCCCCCCTAAAAAAATTATTATTGTTACTTTACCCTTTTGAGTTAATTAACCTAACTTTAATAATAAAAGTTTCCGACTGTTTAGGAATATTATTTTTTTTATTATCATTAATCAACACAATAATGTTGTATATCAAAACTAATACAATTTTTTTTAAATAATTAGGAAAATTTTCTTTTTATTATTAAACACTACTGCTAATTTAATTGCTCATTAGCATCGGTCCTTGACTCATGTTTTACGAAAACTGTTATCTGTTATTTATAAATTTTATAAATTTGGTTATAAAACTATTTTAGATTTGTTTCATAGATCGATTTATTTTAAAATATAATGTAATAATATGTAAAACCGGGATTAAAACGGGACCATCTTCTAAAAAAGGGATAAAAAGCGTCCTGTTCGAAACTTGTCGGGACAACAGGACACGATGATAAAAAAAGGGACAATCCCGTTTTAAATGGGACGTCTGGTTACCCTATCTTAATAGAAAATAATCTACTTAAAAATGGTAAGGCAAAATATTTTTTTAAGTGAAAAATGTTAGCTCAAGTAAGACAAATAAGTTTTTGGAATCCATATATCATTACAAGATGATTTGTGCAGTGAAAAGATAATGATTAAATACAATTTTTACATTGCATGTGAGGTGGATAGGGTTATTACATCAGAGATTTAAAAAATAATAAAGACTTAAACATTAGTCAATCCAAATATTTTTAACCTATCTCAAATTCATATTTCTGTACATTTTTTAACACACTATTTTATTATTTTATTTCAATGCTATGTATACAATGACTAATGACTAATCTCTAACACTGTCTGAATTTACACCTGGGGAAAATGAAAATTGGCGAATATCTGAGAAGGAAATATATAGGTACTATACAAGTATTCTTTTGCCAAGGAATTTAAAAATATCTGCAAATAAAGGTATCACCAAATAATTATTTTTAAATAAAAATAAATACCTAAAATTGTCCTTAGAATGAGCAAAAAAATGTTCAAATTCCATTCCAGGCAATTATATTTCTAAAGTAACATGCATATTAAGAATAGCAAAATAGACACTAATAACATTTAGGTATTTTAATTATAATTGTGAGATAAAATTATAAAAATAATAAAATTACATGCAATATAAAAAAGTTGTTTAATTTAATTATTAAAATTATAACAAAAGGTCAAAGATTAATTAGACTGATAAACTTCAATTTAAAGTTGTGAATTTATTTATAATTACTTTAATATTATAGTCATAAAAACACCAAAACAACAAGCTTACACTTTAATAGTAATAATCTTTTTTTCAAAATAATAAATACTAAATTATAACATGCAAAAAGCAACTAGGTAGAAATTGTTTAACCTACTTGCTGAAAATAAATGCAGTAATTAGCATAAATTTAGAAGGGTCATAGAAGCTAAGATATTTTAACCAGTACCTACCTTGTTTGAACCTATATGGCCAATTGACTAATCCTAGTATCGCCTCAATAGAGGTAATAACAATATAAACAACAATAATAGCTATAGTAAGAACCCTATTATAGTAATATTAATAATAACAGTAATAGTAATAATTATCATAATAATAATTTCTAGAGACGTCATCACCACATTACATTAAAATATATATTTATTACTGTGGTGTCATGTACTCTCTATTTTACATGTCTACATGACATCTCACCATTGCAACTCCTGTTGTTGAGTGTAGCTCTAATCTGTTCCACATCCAACTTCAGCTTCTCGGCTGCGTCGGCAATATGTGGGCAGTCCATATCTTCATCCATGACTTGTAGAGATAATTAAAGATGTCTGTAAGGCGCGTACCGTCAGCAACAAACAATATGAATTTTTCAAATCAAGAACAAGTATTCGACCTAATACATACACAAATATCATAGTTAATAATATAATAAATATTTAATAATTCAATCAACTAGGTATATTAAAATAATATAATAATTTACTGTATTATTTAGAAGTGACGCAGAACAAATAAAATCTACTCCGCTCTACAGCACAGTAATAATACTATAAATAACACCTATATGGTATACTATCATACTCGGGGACACTACTCACTCGCTCTCGTGGTGTCGTTCAGGTAATGAGTAAGGGTAAACAGATGACAGCGAAGATCGAACACGGTGGGGAAGAAAGGGGAAGGGGGGTAGTTGCCACTGTCGTCAGCGAACACAATGACGGGACGTACTGAAAACCGCCCCCGTCGAGTGAACGAATTATAAGAAGACGACAACGATGGAGGAGGTCGGGCGAGCGTGTGCGCGGACACAACTACCAACTGCGACCACTGGACTCCGGTCTGATCGTCCCTAAAGTCGTATGGAACCGGGACGCACGCGCAGAACGTCGATGAATGGTGAGACGACGACGACGGCGGCGGCAGCGAACGGGCAGACCTAAGGCGGCGGCAGCGAACGGGCAGACCTAAGGCGGCGGTGTCCGTATGGAGAATGGGCACACTGACACTAGCCACGGATCCGTGTTCCGTCGGGATAATGACGTCGATTGACGGGACGGGGACGGACGACGAACCGCGGTGCTACGCAGTTACAGTTGCTCGGCAATGGTGGGGACGTCGGTAGCGGGTTTGGCAGACGGCCAACAGCGTTTTTCCTACGAAAACAGCTGTTCGCCACGGCGGCGCGCTGTGAAAACGGAACGCCACCGTCGTCGGGCGCTCTGGCGGCGAACAACGGAGGCGAGCCCCCCGGCTGGGCTGCTGTTCCGCCCCGCCGTGCGCTGTAGTTGTTGGCGTTGTTGGCGTTGTTGGCTGTTGCTCAATGCTCTCTGTTCGTTCGCTCGCACGCACGCGCTCATTTGTTTTGCCGTGTTCCTCGCGTGTCGCAGTGCGTGCGTGTAGAATCGGTGCCGAGCGGCGATCGATCGAGCTGCTGACGCGCGGTGGCCAACCGCCTACGTGCGAACCCCAAATGCTGCGCACGTCGAGTGTGTGATAGACCGAGCGGCGGTTCCGACGAAAAAATGATGATCTAATATTATGTTCTCATAGATATTATTATCATTATATTTATTAATTGATATTCATAATATTATGATGAATTGATGACACTAACTGGTGCGACTTATTAATCCAGTGATTATACTCGTTTTTTCCCAGTCCAAACCTTTGTATTTTCGCGGACCTCCTAATCTTAAACATCCCGCATACAGGGCGTATAATAGTAGCATTATTTCTTGATAATATTTTCATCGGGTCAATCGTAAAAGTAGAAAATGGAATGTCTACGGTTCCCATAATTAAAGCGTTTCATTCTGGGGCAACTACAGTTGTCCGGTCGTCTATGAAATATTCTTGATATTATGACCAAACGACCGGACTAGAAGAACTCGTTGCAGCTATATGAGTAGACCGAGTATAGTGTGTCGTATAATCGTATATCATGATATACGAGTATACGATATATTATACGCATATAATGTATTAATTGATATAGTGCAGTCGCTCGAGTTGGCTTAAGCACTTATCCTTAATTTACAAATAACTCTTAAAAATCGTATTTTTCTCACTCCCTCTTTACTCTTTAGACATCCGCATAGTATTAATCTCTTCGGTTTTCGTCTTATACTATATAGTTGAATACCAGCCCTATTCGCCGACGAAATGTAATATCTATATAAACGGTTATAATATATGCATGCTCCTACAACTAAATAACAAAAAATAAGTCCTACTACTCCTACTACTTATTATCTGCATGCATTCTGTATCACACAGTTTTCATGCAACACACCTACAACAGCTGGCTATATGTGTTTAAAAACTACATATAGACTTCAATATGTAGGTACACTTCGGCACAACCGTTAGTCGTTAAATATAATATAATATATTACTATATATATTATTAAGGAATACGGAAGGTCGATGTCGATGTGCACATAATATGCGAAGATAAAACGAGTTTTCTCCCCTTCGTAAATCATGCGACAACATTAATATTGCTGCGGGTCGATTATCGGGAGTTTTAACTTTCAACATGAAGACTACCTATATACAGTATCAGCTATAAATACGTATAATGAACCTATATATAAATATAAATATAGGCAGTTAGGCTAACTCACCCCTATATTTTTTATAATGTTAACGAAGACTACAACAGTGCACCGTCTGTCTCCGTAAACCACCGATAAGTGGAAACCCTGTCACTTTTATACACACCTATTTTTCAGTGTGCGTATTGCACACCCTCGGCTTACAATATCTTAAATTGAAAAATGTATAGCTTGCAGACAATATTCAGCAGTTGCTGCACATAATGTGTCCCTATTTGGCAGCAGCTGCTTCTCACTCTATAGCTAACGACATAATATACCGTACCTATACAGCCGTTGAAAAGAAATATTTATAAGTGATTACATGTATATATATAATATATAATATATTGTATCGAAAACATAAACAGGTGCTCGCTGAGTGCATCATATAAATGTATGATACTATATTGTCTATTATATATTTATATGATACCTACTATTGTTATTTGATGCATTTATCAAATAATTATGAAACATACTTTTATTGTGATGGTCTATCTTAATACTGTGGGAGATGAGTTTAATGTATATGTATATACTGTATAATATTATCCTAATCATATATTTATACGCGATACGCACGTATTTTCACGTTCACTTAATATTTTTTCGTCCTATTCACAGAGGATAATCGTAGTAATAAAGTTCAAGGAAAAAGTCCGAGATCCTCATATAAAAACTAGAAATTATTTATTTAAAAAGATAAAATATGATATTTATAATTACTAAGCCTTATTATATAAAAAAAATCTAATTAATTATTCATACAAAAAAAATATATATTTATATTTATATATAGCTGTATGAGTAAAACTCGACAAACCAGATAATTTAAGTAAAAGCAATGGTTCAATATTACATCATGTTTCCAAAATTCGATCAGTGTTTAAACCCCGAAGAAAGTAATTATATACATATAGCCATATAGGTACTAAAAACACTAACGTATTGTGATATTTCTATATTAGTTGTTAAATTTGTCATTTAAATCATTTAATTAAATTGTACTATAATCGGAATGTTAAATGTTCATCACATCATATTTTTCTTTTTATCTATAATTATATGAACAGGATTGTTTTTTTAGTGGAATTTTTTTATGCTTTGACTTTTTGATAGTGATCATTTACAAAATAGGTATAGATAAACAGAGTTATAGGTGTATCATAAGAACAATAAAAATATAATCTTTGACAAATAATATTATATAATACATTTATAATAGGTATACATTTAAATTTTGTATTTACTATACGCGATGAGTTATCATTGCATTTACGTCATTCGTCTCTTTTTTCCATACACAAAGCATATTTTAATTAAAATTTTTTAAATTTTTGATTTAGGTATTAGGTACTTACCTACTTTTATGAATATATTATTATTATATATACATACTCAAGAAATTAATATTACTCCAATTTATAATTATATAAAATATGCATCCATACATAGAATAATTGGCCATTGAATAATTAATAAGAAATTATTAATTATTATTAACATATTAAGAAAAAAACAAATAAAATATAAAAATAATATATTTTTTTCCTTTTTTCTTTTTGTTTATTATATTTTTATTATATAATTTTTACTAATTGTCTCAATGTCAAAATACATTTTAACTATTTTAAGTATGAAAAAACTTGTTGAACATAAATATATCTAGCTTTTAAAATCATAAACTTATTGGCGTTAATTTACTATGTAATTTATTATTTTTTCGGGAACCATATATAGGTCGGTACTCAAGATATATTAACCGTATAAATACTACCGTACCGTAAACTCAATGTTACTTACGATAACTTAAGATTAAAGTTTTGACTATAGGCGATTTATTTTTTACAGTTCGTGCTACTAATTACAGTTAAATAATATGTTTTCCGTGTAGACTACGCCACTACGGTAAGTATATCAAACACGCAGACGCCAATACGTTATATAATTTGGGAAGAGCAAGTGGATGTGTGATATACCAGTATAACATATACCATAGCCCATAGGACATAGGTAGGTGTTATATTGATTGGCCTACTTAATAAGAGATCAATACTTAGATGACATAAAACCTGGTCTTGTGTAATATTCTAATTTTATTTAATGTTTTAAATATTATTTTACCTTTTGAGTTTTGAAGTATAATTAATTTTCGATTTACGTTAAATTATTTAAAATAATAATCATCACACCATATTAAAGACAAAATATCGAATTTTAAGTCATCAATCGTTGTCTAAATATTTTTTAAAAATATAAATCTATTATTAGTATAATAATGTGAATAATGTATATAATATATTTATAAATATATAGTTATTCTAAAAATGAATGTATTAAAATTTAAAATATTTTTAAACCGTAGGAAGTATCGATGTGCCAAGTAGGCCCATGGAAAAATTATGTATAATTAAATCACAAGATATACAACTCACAACAAGCATGTGTAGATTTTTTTATAAATATATAAGACGTAATAGTTTTATCTAAATAAATAAATACTAATTAGCTAAAATATAATATAACCGTCATAAATTAAAAACGATACAATAGTAATTAGTCGATATTAAAAGAAAAAAAGCGGGTAAGTGAGTATCGCTCTGCTGTACATTAGGGGGTGGGGTGGACCTCGGACTATGGTAGGTTAAATTTGAATGCAATGATAGGTATCATTGTATACGAAAAACGATTCTGAACGGAGATGATTTGTTAGTCCAGGATATATTATATTTAAATATTATCATATATTCTATTTTGAAACTAATTCAAACATTTAAGTAAAAGTTTCAAGATCTTACGTTTAGTAATTTTTTAAAAATAACAAAAATCGAAAATTATTTATTAGTAAAACGTGATTTTACACGTCCTGTATTTTTGATTTCAAATTAAAATTAAAACTTTAAACACTCGTACATTTTTTTAAATTGAACAATCCTCAAACTTTTTTATAATTATTCTAAGCTTAACTTATGGACAGCATAGTATTAAATTTTCAATTCTTAGCTTTTGATAGAAAAATATTTATAAATTTTTAACTACCAAATAGTGAAAAATATTCATGATTTTGACGAATTTTTGTCAATATTTGAACTTCAAATGCTAATAAAAAAAAATTGTGCCTATGTATTTTTATAATTTTTGAATGAGAGTTAGAACAAGTTATGTAGACCCTTCAATTAAATTTTCAAGTAATTTGTCCCAGCTTAATTTTTTTTATCAACATTTATAAAAAAAAAATTAAAAAAAATTGAAAATTTCAATTGTCTATTAATAGCTCAAAAAAAGTCAAAATGTTTTGAAAATCAAATCACGTAAAGAAAATGGCAATCTAAATAACTGGTAAAATTTTCAAGTATTTACGACTTATACTGTTTGAATAACAACAAATATCAAAAATCGTTTGAGGCTAAACCGTTACTTAACGCGGTTTTGTAAAAATTTAAATTTCAATCACTCATAAAAATTTTTTGTTTTAGTCCGGTAGAGTTTTTTTTGCAGATAGTAGAAGAAAATTTTATGCAGAACCTTGTACCAAATTTTCAAATCTTAGTTATAAAAGGAAAAATTTTTACGATTTTTTAACCACAAAATTACTTGCCAATTTTCGCAATTTTGACATATTTCGTATAAATTCGAACTTTAAGCACTTATAAAAAAAAATTGTGACTAACGATTTCGGATTTTTTTTTATAACTTTAAGAACAACTTATAAGAAACCTTGTATTAAATTTTCAAGATTTTCTGGCCGGCCAAAAAATTTTTATCGTTATTTTTAAAAAAAATACTTAAAAAAATTGAAAATTTCAACTGTCTATAAATAACTCAAAAAAAGTCAAAATTCTTTGAAAATTTAACTGTGTATGGAGAACGCTAATATAAATATTTTGTGAAAATTTCAAGTGTTTACATCGATTAGTTTTTGAGTTATAGCAAAATAAATAATTCGATTTTGTCGAAAACTGGTTTTGCGTAAAAATTCCCGTTTTTCTGTCATTTTTTTTTTGTTTTTCTCGTTTTTTTTGAAAACTGTTGGAAAATGTTTACTTTTCACCTCTATAATGCACCAAGGATATTCACTTTGCCATCGGAAACCACCCCCAAAGTTTGAAATTGAAGCATTATTTCGACTAGTTATGCTGTACACAGACACAAAAACAAAAAAACAAAAAAAAAAAAAAAACATACATCATTGTAAAATCAATACATTCATCACTCCGTTCAGAATCTAAAATAAAAACATACATCATTGTAAAATCAATACATTCTTCACTCCGTTCAGAATCTAATATAGGTACTATAAAACATGCATTTTTCGCATTCTTATAATCGAAATATGCAATAATATTCATTTTATTCAATATGTGCAATAATATGCATTTTATCCAAAATATGCAAAATAAAAACACCATCATTTATCTCATCATGAGGTGATTCGTGAAAATTACTGATAAAATCAATAATCAGAAATCGCAAAAAATAATTTATGTAAGTCAGTAATTTTCAAAATTATCGGGAAAAACCCTGAAAAAATAACGGAAAAACGGGAATTTTTACGCATAACCACTCTTCGACGAAATCGATTTTTTGACTTTGCTGTAACTCAAAAACGAATCATTGTAATCATTGTTAATACTTGAAATTTTCACCAAATGCTTATATTATGCTTATCTATTTACGATTAAATTTTCAAAATATTTTGACCTTTTTTGAGCTACTTTTAGACAATTAAAATTTTCTTATAGGCAATTTTTTCTTAAAATGTCGATAAAAAAAATTTGGCTATCCAAAAAATCTTTAAAATTTAATACAAGGTTTTAAAAAAAAAAAAAAAAAAAAAAAAACACACATCATTGTAAAATCAATACATTCATCACTCCGTTCAGAATCTAAAACAGTTACGTATACATATTGTACATAATAATATATAGGTGGTTGAAAGTATACACATATATATATATACTGTTAATTTGTTCAAACAAGAACAAATTTTCGTTATTGAAATGTCCTTACAATATGTATATGTTAATAATTTACAAAAGAATCATGGAGCGAGGTCAAAAGATTATCACTAATCGAAAAAACACATAACTCTAGCCGGTTATCGCATCTATATAGCTAAAACATATAGTTGTACATATTTCTCATGCCTATACGAAATTGGAAACACGTGTATAACCCCGCTGATGAAATATCAATAAAACATACTAAAATAACACACTGTACAGTTGTACGGTCTACGGCGAAGATTAAATCTAAGACTTATCCGATTATCATATATCATTATAATATTATGTATGTGTATTATGTTATGCCCTTAGTTTCTAAAACGTATTCCAATGTTACAGCTTTAATGAATTCTGGTGAAAAATGGGATGATTATTTAAATTGATAAAAAATAAACAAGTCAATATGGGCAAGTACACCAATCCTATCTATCTATGTATATTGTAATAGTATACGTAGTATAATAGACATGCATTCTGGATTATTTCAATACGGCTCGACCTTTTTAAGTAGGTAGGTAGGTTGATATCCCGTCATCTACGCTAGCTATGGAACAAAAAAAAAAAAACTGAAGTAACGAAATAACGTTCTTATTATAATTTATTATAATTATAAAATATCCCGGTCTGAGACGCATCATAAAAATGCAGTTTCAAATCTGAACACATATATTATAGAAGTTATATCTTATAATATATACATAATAATATATTGTAATAATGTAATGTACAGTTCGGTTGGATAGCCGTCAGCCGTCATGTACTATGTAGTATATATACTTATGTCTTATAAGCACTGTGGCAGTGGTCCCGCGCCTTATCGATGTCATTCTAATGTTGTTTTAATGTTATTTTTTTATATTATCAACTATACCTACTTTATTTTTTCTTTGTGTTGCCTCTGAATATTTCGTTTTGTGTCCACACACTACACAGACTGCCCGACTGTAGTAGCGTAGTCTGTTTTTCTGTTATATAGGTACTCTATAGTCTATAGTCTATACAATAATAAACATTTACAATATACAAACACAAATATATATGTTGCAGTATTGCATTGTATTATTTGTATTGTGTGTAATTACATTTGTACGACATTTGTACATTCCACACGCCACACCAAAATATACAAGTACTTAAAAAGTACTGAAAAACAAAGTATTGACTATTTGTATACAATCCAATAATAATAACTATTTTATATTTTGTTACATGCTGAGTACAAACTCAAAAAATATGGACTATGGCGGGTAGAAACTGTACTATACATAGCCACTAGGGAGACTAGGAAGATTATTATTGTTAATATTCATTATTTTTTTTACTATTATTACATTGAATATTGATCGATCGGATTCATAAAAATAATTAATATTGATTAATTTGATTATTCCAACTCCATTTCTTTTCTTTTTAACATTTGAATCATAGACATTACGTTTAATTACCGAAGTATCTAATGAATAATAGGTATGGTTTATGATATATATGTATATAACCTAACATTTAGGCTTAGGTTCCTACGATTACAAAATTATAAAAAATGTAATATTGAGCAGGTATACTGATGCATTACTGGAGTAATACATATTTCCTATTGTCCGCGTTTATGTGTGTATAAAATAAAACGTATTAGAATTTTCAACTTTTACCGGTTGAGGTTGACCTTGGTAAATTATAGAATATACATGAGGTGTACCTACATGTGAACCACTAGAGTACCATTAAATATATACAAAATAGTGTATACGGTCGTCGCCCGTCGGTCAATCGTTAAATTACTATACTAATGGTTTCGGGCTCCAATAGTTTTTTAATCTTGAATTCAAAAAACTTTACATTTATTCTTATGATTTGCTATGAATGACTTATTTTATTAAAAACAACTATTTTCTGATATGTATGATGCATGAATAAAAATAAAGAAATTATAATTAAAATAAGTAGGTACCTACTACATGTTTAGGTATTTCAAACTATTAAATTTAACATTAAACTATGCAAAATGAAATAATATATCTACGAGTTGGTAAATATTATAATTTTTAGTTAGACAAGTGAGGAAACGTGTTTATCATTTTAATTTATAAACATTTAAGTTATAACAATAAAGAAATTCAAAATGCAATGAAACATTAATTTCACATACAACAAACAATATATGTGTGAGTGTATTTACTATTTATGTATAATGTATAAAATATAAATTCTATAAATGTCAGAAATTATAATGTTAAAATAAATAGTGCGTTTGACACAAATACTAAAAAAAGAATAAAAAAAAAAAATAGGTATTGATAAGAATAACTATGAAAAACTAATAAAAAGTATTATAAAAACATGAAGTGCAATCGCAGTTTGCAAAATATCAAAATTACAACATATTTTATATAAAATAACCGAGAAGTATCTCTGATGTACAGTGATGGTAGATTTCGAGTGTTACCGATTTATCGCATAATATTGTATAAATTCTGTTGATTATTCCAATTTTTTTGAACCCAAACTCCGCTGATATTTTTTTTTACCAGTTTAATTTTTATTATTTTTATTTATTAATTTCAAGCACTTCAAACTCAATTTGATAATATCACGTCAGACATTTCCCCCCTAATTTAAAGTTAAAATTAATTACACAAAACACAATTCGTTCTATATAATATATAATATGTCTTTGGTTATCATATTTGTTTCATTGTTTGCTTAAATGATTGATTATTTGGTTATAATTATCTTGTCGATTATGGTAGTAATATAGTACTTAATACATTAATGCAAAGTTTGTAAGGTTATCGTTATTTTATTACATGTAACACTAAATTTTTTCAACTAAACATATACTTTATAGTTTATAATAAAATTATAGAATATTTAGTTTTTACTTATTTATTTTTATTGTATTTATTATAATGATAATTATTATTATTTATTTACACGTGTAATTTTGTACACAATTTTGGATTTTATTTTGTTTTTATAATATTTGTAGTAATTGTAGTACATTATACATATTTTATAATGTTATTGTGTAAGAATAGAATAAATAATACGAGTATGTAGGTACGTAAAGAATAAAGATGAAAATTTGTAACTTTATATGGGCTACGATTATCTAATATATATTTAATTACAAAATAAATTATTAAAACCAAAACTGGAGGATTGTTATTTTTGTTTCAATATTCAATTTTATAAAAAAAAATAAAAAAAAATTGTTCGCATAATGTGCAGTATTTAATATTTATAATATTTTTAGATTGCTGTTAGAACAACTTGTGTGGATCCTTGTTTACATTTTCAAGCATAATACCGTTTCAATTTAAATAATTCTAGTTTACAATAAACTGTGTTGTTGTAGATGATCTATAAAACACATCTTACACAAATTGACATTAATCAATAACAATAAATATGTATTAGCAATTCGTGTTGATCTCTTACAAATTACAATAATAATGCAGGTGTAGTTAACTGGTTAACTTAAAAATATTTAAAATTATTTGTCTACGCCAGTTGATATATACGGGTTTTTTAGTTAGTTATTATTACTTTTATTTATAAAATAAACACAAAATTTAGTAATTTATATGTTCGCATCGCATGATACCCGTATAGTAAGGTATCTATTTTAAAAATTATATAAACTTTTTTTTAAATATTACATTTTGTATACATAGTGGTTATAAAGTATTAATTGTCGATACACTATAATTTCGATACAAAAATACAAAATACATTATAGTATTATAATTATATTAAAAATACATTAAAAAAAGGAACCTTTCGAAGTTTCGAACGACATACAAATAGTTATTATAAATTTGTAAATAATATTAATTTCGTTCACGTTCTATAATTGATATAAAGTGACATACATTAGTGACATTCACGTGTCGTTCGCTAACAAAGTGTGAACGTATCTCGTTCTTTCCAAATACTGATAAATTAATCAGTATTACACATTGTATTATACTATTATATTATTAGAATTAGTGCGCTGTAATATGCATGGGTTTGACTATAATAAGTTACAAGTATACGACTGTACGAATGTAAGATATACGATATACTTCTCCAGTACATTGTGATCTGCTTAAACTATCAAGCTAGCTAAGCTAGCTGAATATTGTATACAAGATTTTTTAATACTTATTTTAATTATATTTATATAATAATTACAATATTCAAATAAATTTAAATATTTCTCTCGCGAAGTTGCGACTCACGAGTCTCACGTGTAAAAAAAACTAATTTTTAATATTAAACTTTCACAGCAATTACATTTTATGCAACAATATTGTTTTTTCAATTTATTTCCTTACAATACCTGGTAGGTACTTAAATATTTTTTTTCAAAATAAATATGATAATACATTTACTATCTACATTGACTACATTGTTATTTGCTATATTACCTATATTGTTATATATTATTGTAGTTTGTATGATGTATCTATCGTCTATATCGGCGTTTATCAAACTGTGGTCCAAGAACGAAAATTGAAAATATTATGTATAAAAACAAAAATACCAATACTATACAGTATACTCGCATCACACTGGAAAGTATACTGTTAAATATAGATAAGTAAACCGTCAAATTTAAGACAAGACTATCCAGAAATATCAGAAGCGGTAAAATAGAATTTTCAAAATGTGAATACTAAAAATAAATATAAAAGGCGATTACAAGTAGAATCAGATTTACGAATTATTTAACTATATCTAATATTATCTTATATTATATCCTAATATATCTGATTTAGTATCGAAGAAACAACAACACCCACCACATTGAATTTTTTTTTTTATTAATTATTCGAATTATATATTTATTAATTCAATTGTATATCATAAAAAACGTAAATTTTTCAAATAAAATAAAGCAATACAATAAATTATTATTGTTTTTTATTTTTATTAAGGGGTCCGGGCGTCCGGCGAAAGAAAAATTTGGGAAACGCTGGTATATATAAGTACAAATGTATTGCAATGTACGTGTATAAGTGTAACCTATAATATGTTAATAAATATTTACAATTTACTATTTATTTAAAAAAAAAAATGTAATCAAGATGTATTGATATTTGATAGCATCAATACACACCTTGGCTCAAACTATATGTACTTAAATTAATAAATTATTATAGTATTTTATTATGTAATGGTGATTCAATTTTACTGCATGCATTATATTATACATTTATACATATTATTTTGTATATTATCTCAGGCCTAACTATACCTACTTCCACCCCCCGCTGTAAATGTTACTAATAACTAATGAGTCACTTCTTACTCATATATTTAGAAGTCAACATTTGGTATACTTATCATATACGTTTATTCACTATTGTACTTTTTATATTGTATACACATTGACACATTGTGTATGAGTAAAAGATTGATAAAAAAATAAAAATGTTATCTTATCTCCAAAAGTTCATCAGTACAATTCTAAATTCAAACATTGTCTAGGAGAAAAGAACGATTTTAAACGTTAATAAAAATTTAATCTGAAATTGTTTAATTAATTATTTGTGTTATTTAGTTTATAAGTTTAGGCGGTTTATCTCACTATTAGGTATATTATGATTTATGACATAATTGTACGCCTAACTAATGAATTGATTTTTTTTTAAAGGTTCTCTTACAGGTTCACAAATATTTCATTTTAATAAACTGGAATTTTTTTTCTCTTGGGTTATTGCTTATTGAATTAAAAATATAATAAGGATTTTGACGAAGATCTATACGACCTAGTTAAACTCAAATGATATATAAATTATTTCCATAGCAGCAAATCAGTTAATATTTATAAGCATATATAGTACTCGACAATAATTAGTATTGGTTGATGGCATAGCGCTTATTTGTATAGCGTGTCTAGCAACGTTAATAGATTTTTAACGATCGTATTATATTTTAGTTTATAAGTATACACCAGTAACGCCTATGCTCTATAATGCTATCTGCTAGTTGGTACACTGATATTGTACAATTTCATAAACGTCTAGACGAGTGCACGACGACGACACATGTATAAAGACGTTTTTTCACAAAAACAGACCAATAATGGGCGATAAAGCCAAATAATATACAATTTATTTATTTATTTAAAATCATAAAACATTATAATAATCTAACATTTGTCTAAATTGTCTTTTATATCTAATATTTATCACCTATACAGCTGTATATAGGTATTATTTATCTTTTCGTGATAAATGTTCACTGTAGAGCCAATTGCTACATTGTAGCATAATATTGAATATTTAAATTTTAAATAATATGTAAATATAAGGTATACAGAACCTTAACAGACAGTAATAATAACTATATTATAAAATTATACACAAATCTATCTATATCTCACTAATAGGCAATAGTTAAACGGTTCCCCTTCGTGTTCTACGAACCTGCATAATATTTTTGTTGTATTATCTCTAAAGTCTAACTAGAATGAATATATCATATATGTATGTACCAACATATTATAATGTTATAGATAACATTTGTCACTAATTACTGTCTTACTTTTTTAAACAAAAATATTTACACATTATTTTTATTATAATATAAATATCAAGCGTACCAATAAACATATGAAATACTTATGCACAAATTTACATAAAATATATTATATTTAATTCCAAGTAAACCATCAATCCAAGTTACTTGAAACGAGATTTTAATTTTTTTACTATTCTAACCGATTCTTGAATGAAATAATGATAATTCAACTCTATGAAAAATCTCGGGATGGAGTACACCACCAAAGATAAAATTAAGCAAGGGTAAAACATTTTAACAAAAAATTAAAGTGCTTGTTCAAAGCCACCCCAGACTTAAGGAACTTCAAATGCCCGTTTTTTTCAAATACAATTTAATACATAACGTCTAACTGTATTTAATCTTTAGTGGATTAGCTAAACAATATAATATATTATATATTGTATTTATATAACGTTATTTACATTATGAATTTTGTGTTGTACCTACATAACACATTTTAAATTATAATTAATTAAATTGTTAAATTAGTATTAAATTATTTTTTCAATCATCGCAATCAAGATTTATAAAGGTGATATTAATTTAGTATTATTATATATTTAATATTTATATTATCGTGATTCTTACAAGTCTTGTGCCTGCTATGTAATTTAAATAAAATAATATCAAATGAAAAAAATAGCAATATTGATACAATAAAGTGTTGTCTATGAAACTGGACAAGATTTTTTTAATTTGTAAGTAACGGAAAATCATAATTTTCAATCAATTTTACGATAAATATAATTTTAAATCAAAATATGTGTAATCATAATAAATGTATTATATTCGATGAAATTTTCGGAAATCTAAATAATCTAATTATAAAAAGTAAACAATGAAGTTATAGATAGCTATATATACTATATACTGGAATATTTATAAAACAGTTTTTGACCAAATAGTTAAATAGACTTTGTTTTTTGTTAAACTCTTCAGAATTAATAACTGTAATAACATGAAATTTTTTTTAAATATTTATGTTAGCATTTTCTACATTGATAACATTTTTTTAAATATGTTGGATTTTATTCAGCTATTTTTGAACATTTAAAATCTCTAAAAGTTTTTCAAGTTGTGTAAATAACATTTTTATTATTAAGTTAAATAGCTTGAAAACTAAATGTAATTAGGTTCTTCATAATGTTGTTTTTGCATACAGTAGTTTAAATATTTTGAAAGTTCAAGCTATTAAAAAAAATTACTTTTTAGAGTGTCACATAACAATGTTTATATTGTTGTACAGTCATATATCAGTTTATGCAGTCATCTAAGTTATTATTATGATAAATCAGGATTAAATATATGCTTATGTTTATTCTATTAAAAAACATTTATAAGAATAATTTGTATACAGAACTTTTAGTATTATAATTGGTTGTAAATAAATAGTATATTTTATAATCAATAGTCTCATGTGTAGTGTGGTTGTATAAGTATTAATAGGATACCTCATGGATACCTCCATGTTTTTTCTCTGTCTTACTAACGTATATCATAACAAATTTGCGTTTAACAGAATACATTATTTTGTGAATTTGTAGTGATGTTAGGTTTAATATTAAAGTAAATTTACCTATCAAATTTAAAGGTAAGAATATTATCTCGGAAATGTCATATGCTTATATTGATATTATCATTTTATAAAGAGTTATAGATATGTAAAATATACTATGACTTAGAAATGTTCATACGTCATACCACATTTTAAAATGATAATATCAATAAAAGCATATGACATTTACTAAATAATAGCTTTACCTCAACATTTGATAACAGGTAAATTTACTCTAATATTAAAGCTAACATCACAAAATTAGTTCTGCTAAACGAACTTTCCATATTGTATGTATGTATGATAAGGCAATACTGCGGGTAAAACGTTATTAAGGTTAAACGTCGAAAAGGCGTTTTAAATAGGCAACTTAAACACATTTCTATAAATTATGATAATGTATTAGGTAATTAATAAGGCGGCTGAAAGCAGCGTATTTATTTTATGATTTAGACCTAAAAGCCAGACAAAATTACGCCTACTTAGATTTTAATGCAGTAAATATATTGGTGTTCATTGGTATATTTCCTAGACTATTGTGGAATCAATTTTTGATATTTCTTTTAAAATTGATTTTAAATCCTATGATTTCTCAATAATTTTTTTATTATAAATTAACGTTAGTGTCTTTCTAACAAAAGTCAAATAGTTGCTTAAAAATCACTTCCACAGTAACCAAGAAAAAATAACGATATATGTTTACATAATTGAAATCCGATCATTCAAAATTTCGTATTTTTGTCAGACTTTTAGGTCTAAATTTATTGAAATTAGTTTCTCGTTGCAATAAAATAAATAACATGTGCAAGCGTATGTAGGTACATTCATAGCCCATAGTCCATATTTATAGTTCATAGAGGATTTTACAATTGGCTAAATTTTAGTATTACTACGATTATCAATTACTATTTATTGCATATCATTAGTTCATTACATATTATATAACAACCATATTTGACAAAGTTCGACTTCGTTAAATATTTTATAGATTCTAAACGTTATTCAAAGTTAAAATGTACATACATTATCAAATTTACTCATTGCATTATGTAATAGTGTAATACACATAATGTATTACACAAAATGATTTTAAACAGAGCAATGAATATATAAATATAACAATTGAAATTAAAAAATTTTTTGTGTTTTCATGACAATATAATATATATGGTAGAAAAATAATATAATCTTCTATTTTGAGGATGGTTTCTAATAGAGAATTGAATCTAGTCGGTTAAAAAAATCAAGAATAATATTTCAGTTTATGAAAGAAATTATTTGGTTTTTTTTATTTTCTAACAAAAATGAATAACTTTATGTATACCTATTAAATTTTCACCAAATATTTTTATGAATATTTCTTTCACATAGAATATATTCATAAATATTTTGAAACTTTTGAGCTATTTATAGACATTTGCAAATTTATATATATATTTTAGATTCTGAACGAAGTGATGAATGTATTGATTTTACTATAATGTGTGTGTTTTTTTTTGTGTCTGACGACAACATTTGGAGCAGTAATAATGCTCCGATTTTTTACTTCAGCCCCTCTTTGAATAGGAAAATTCATCTAATTGGTACTTTGGGGGGGGGGGGTCAAAAGTAAAATTTTCAAATACTTTTCAAAAAAATCGAGAAAAACAAAAAAAACAATGTCAATTTTACGAAAAACCACTTTTCGACAAAATCGATTTTTTGATTATTAATAAACAAATACTATAAAGTAACCATAGTAACATATAAAAACTAAACTATTTGTTTCAGAATAGAATGTATGACAATATTTAAATATAATATATCCTAAACTGACAAATCATCTTCGTTCAGAATCGTTTTTCGTGTACAATGATACCTATCATTGCATTCAAATTTAACCTACCATAGTCTGAGGTCCACCCCACCCCCTAATATATAGCAGAGCGATACCCACTTACCCGCTTTTTTTAAATTAATCTTATTATTCTTACAAGATTGTATAAATATAAATAACGGGGAAGTGATTACGGGAAAATGTGTGACAGGGAAATAGTAGACGCCAGACGGGGAAGTGTTCATGAATATTATGTATATCTACATAGTTGAAATATTGAACAATTAAAATAAAAGATATAATATACAATAAGAAACAAAAATAGAATAAATGTATAATGGACAACAAAGAAAACATAAAATATGTATAATAAAATAGAGTAATTTAATTAGAAGAATGAGATCGGTTCACCATTCACAATTTTTATCATTCTTACAACTTACAAGTGGCTCATTAGCAGTATGCCAGTATAGTTTGTGTTTCAAGCACGAATATAAAACTGATAGTTCTTATTACGTGTGACTAATGTAGCTATTTTGAAATTGATGCAAGAGAAGAGATTTGGGAAGTCAATTTTATCTGAGAATAAATTGGAAAGAAAAGTAAATATTACTGTAAAGCAGTGTGAATAATTTCATGGTGTAAATAAGTAGGTAATATCTTAAAATCAACTTACATTTTTAGATTCTGAACGGAGTGATGAATGTATTGATTTTACAATGATGTGTGTTTTTTTTTTTTGTTTTTTTTTGTGTCTGTCGACAACATTTGGAGCAGTAAAAATGCTTCGATTTTTGACTTCAGCCCATCTTTGAAAAGGAAATTGAATCTAGTTGGTACTTGGGGGGGGGGGTCAAAAGTAAAATTTTCAAATACTTTTCAAAAAAATCGAGAAAAACAAAAAAAAAAATGTCAATTTTACGAAAAACCACTTTTCGACAATTTTCAAAGAATTTAAGAATTTAAGAATTTTTTGTGAGCTATTTATAAATTGAAATTTTTAATTTTTCTAAATATTTTTTTTTTAAATAACGATAAATTTTTTTTGGCCAACCAGAAAATCTTGAAAATTTAATACAAGGTTTCTTATAAGTTGTTCTTAAAGTGATAAAAAAAAATCCGAAATCGTTAGTCACAATTTTTTTTTAAAAGTGCTTAAAGTTCGAATTTATACGAAATATGTCAAAATTGCGAAAATTTGCAAGTAATTTTGTGGTTGAAAAATCGTAAAAATTTTTTCTTTTATAACTAAGTTTTGAAAATTTGGTACAAGGTTCTCCATACATTTTTCTTCAAATATCTGTAAAAAAAAACTCTACCGGATTTAGAAAAAAAAATTTTATAAGAGTTTGAAATTTAAATTTTTACAAAACCGCGTTAAATAACGGTTTTGCCTCAAACGATTTTTGATATTTATTGTTATTCAAATAGTATAAGTCGTAAATACTTGAAAATTTTACCAGTTATTTAGATTGCCATTTTCTTTACGTGATTTGATTTTCAAAACATTTTAACTATTTTTGAGCTATTTATAGACAATTGAAATTTTCAATTTTTTTTTTATAAATGTTGATAAAAAAAATTTAGCTGGGACAAATTACTTGAAAATTTATTTGAAGGATCCACATAACTTTTTCTAACTCTCATTCAAAAATTATAAAAATACAATTTTTTTCTCAATTTTTTTTTATTAGCATTTGAAGTTCAAATATTGACAAAAATTCGTCAAAATCATGAATATTTTTAATTATTTGGTAGTTAAAAAATTATAAATATTTTACTATCAAAAACTAAGAATTGAAAATTTAATACTATGATGTCCATAAGTTAAGCTTAGAATAATTATAAAAAAGTTTGATGATTATTCAATTTAAAAAATTGTACGAATGTTTAAAGTTTTAATTTTAATTTTAAATCAAAAATACACGTGTAAAATAACGTTTTACTAATAAATAATTTTCGATTTTTGTTATTTTTAAAAAATTACTTAACGTAAGATCTTGAAACTTTTACTTAAATGTTTGAATTTGTTTCAAAATAGAATATATGACAATATTTAAATATAATATATCCTAGACTGACAAATCATCTCCGTTCAGAATCGTTTTTCGTATACAATGATACCTATCATTGCATTCAAATTTACCTACCATAGTCCGAGGTCCACCCCACCTCCTAATATGTACAGCTGAGCGATACTGACTTATCCGCTTTTTTTTTTTTTTATTCTTATTACTAAGAAAATTACATGGCATTTTAACTTTTGACCCCCCCCCCCACCACCGCCCCCAAGAATCAACTAATTCACTTTTTCACCAGAAAAGTTGTTTAAATTGAAAATCGAAGCATTTTTACTACTTCAAAACGTGCCCATAAACATAATAAAAACATACATCATTGTAAAATCAATATATTCCTCTTTCCTAATCTTATATGTATCAACACCTATATTTTATTTCATAATAATATAATAAATTCAATGTTTTTGGCAAAGATGAAATAACCTAAAACCTATACCTATACTGTAATACGAATAGTAAAATAAATTACTTTAGTAGAGATGTTCAATATAAAAAAGTGATATTCAATTGTCCATTAATTTTTTATAACTTAATTCTACAAATTAGAATTATTCTTAAGTTTTTAATAAAAAATGTTTATTTAAATAAATTATTTTCATTCATTATGCATTGAAAATAACGATCAAAAAATAATTTCTAATTCCAGCTTTTAAATGGATTATGTGGCGCGATCTAGCGATATACAAATTTTATACTATCTATGAACGTTCGTAGAGACGTGTAGATAGGTTAAGTTTAATAAAGGAGTAACATTTTTGATAAAAAAAAAACTCTAGTATCGGGTTTATTACCTATCTCTTAGGAACTTTAAGTTCTCCGAATTTTCTGTATCAATTATTTCCCGACTTAACTTAAACTTTTTACTCCTTAAATAGTTACCTACACTTTTAAATTTACATCTAAACACTAGAAAAACTGGTTGTTATAATGAATTCCTTTAACCACACACTACTGTCATACAACTATACAAGATAAAATATTTTCAATAGTTAGTCTATTTGATAGACCTTGTTCTTGCAGTCCTTAGATCCCTTCTCCCTACCACCCTACCCGTTCAATTAGCCAAGTAGTCCAAGTAGCAATTAATTTAGTTATTCAGGCAGCCATCAACACATAATTAACACAATATAACCGGTGTTCGATTAACCAATCACACAAAACTAATCGATCTATTCCGTCAAAGATAGTAAGATGTCTTATGTAATATAATAGGTTTTTTTAAACTGTTGTTAAAGACTTAGCTGTCCTTTATGCATGACCTATTTTTCTCACCGCTATTACAATTTAAAACATTAATGTTTCATAATAATATCATTCAAGAATAATGATCATTCTTAAAATGTATACAGGGTGATTTTTTTATCAAACAACACTCATTATTTCCAAAAGTATTCATGTTTTAAAAAATATTTTTTTACATAGTTTCAAATTATTAAAAAAACAACGTTTTTATAAAAAAAATTATATTTTTAAATATTTTTTATCCTTATATTTTTTTAAGTTTTTTACTTTTTTGAATGACAACATAGATTTTTAATTTCATATTCCAAAGCAGAATGATTTTCTGAGTATTTCGATACATAAAAATCGAATTTAGGGCGAGTAGTTTATGAGTTATACGTATTTTAAGTTTAGTTGCGCGGAGTGAAGTGGTACGGGGTTACTCCGCAAAATGTTTGTCCACTACTCCGCTTGTCTAAACTTTAAATAAGTATAACTCATAAACTACTTACCCTAAATTCGATTTTTATGTATCAAAATACTCAAAAAATTATTCTGCTTTGGAATATGAAATTAAAAATCTATGTTGTCATTCAAAAAAGTAAAAAACTTAAAAAAATATAAGGATAAAAAATATTTAAAAATATAATTTTTTTTATAAAAACGTTGTTTTTTTAATAATTTGAAACTATGTAAAAAAATATTTTTTAAAACATGAATACTTTTGGAAATAATGAGTGTTTGATAAAAAAAATATAACTATTTATTTATAAATGTGTTTCTTGAGTTTTTGTTCATAATAAATATCTATACGTACCTAAGGCAACATTAATAAATAAGACTGAAGGTAAGACAAACTCACGCGTTTTAGATATTTGTTATTTTCTGTATTTTTAGATTTTTTGGTTTCAGGAGGAAATATCTAAAAGCAATCAAGTATTAAATTTTCAAGTCTTATAAGTATAACTATAAAAATTGATTATTTTATAAATTATTTATTACAAAATAATTTGCAAATTGTCATATGATTTTGACTATTCTTGTCAAAATTTGAACTTCAAATGCTTATAAAACAAATTGTGCCTACATATATATATATCTTTAATATTTTTAAATAACTGCAGTATTAACAACTTATAAGGAGCCTTGTATTAAATTATAAATATTTATAACCTATCGCAAAATATTTAAATGGAATTCGAACTAAAGTAAACTGTTATAGCCATGATGCGTCATAGACTATTGTATTAAAAATGTTAAATTACGATGAATTAAAAAAAATATTTTTTGATAGATATTGGCCACGTAATGAACTTTAAATTTATTCATGGGAACCATGACCATTCATAACAACTAATTGCATGAAATATGTAATTAAAACATATATAATTGGTTTTAGAAGATATGATTCTCAAAAATAAAAAATAGTAAGTATATCAAAATACTATACCGGATACATACCTATAAGGAATGTTAATAAGTATAATTGTCAACTGATAAAGTGATAAGACATCAAACTATGTAGTTATCCTAAAAATGGAAACAATTGACAAATATCTAGTCAATTTAACGAGTGTCTACGAAATACTAGTATTTTTTACTGAAACGAATGAGAAGAAGTTAACATGCCGAACGATTTTCGAGACTATTCAACTTCGACAACGTTGATGAAGTACAATACAATGAAAACAATTATTAATACGGCAACTAGAAATACAACTATACTTGCATGAATATATGGATGAAGAGGACGATGCCCCGTATTGTTAAGCATCATTCATCAATTTCAAATAATAAACTCGTTTTGGGGCCAATACGTGATGCGATGATCACTGTATTGAAAATACTCAATTTCCTCATTTCCATACTCAAACCTAACTGAAATAACGAATTAAAAATACATCTTATTAATTATTAAAATTGACAATAAAAAAATATTTCTCGTCATTGATCAACTAAACAAAATAATCATATATTCATACCAGGAGTAGACTTTTTGAAAAATAATCAAACATAATGTTGCTTTAAGCATATAATACAAATTCGGCTAAAAAATAATAGATTAAAATATAATATAATGTGGGATAAAATAACGATCTAATTCAACAATCAGTTAAATTACAAAATAGGTAACATTCAACTATCTGAACTATAAATAATACATACATTTATATAATAATAATAATAACATACACTTTTCAATAAATAAATAAATAAATAAAACGATTTATGTCACCTATAGGCTATAAGTCGTCTATAACTAATTGATGATTGATATAAAATCATTTTATCGAAAACAATTTGAAATCGTTTCTACAGGTTATACGGCATAAATAAATTTATAATCCGTTTCCATATACGTAGTGCTCATTTCTTGTGTTAAAACAGTTGACACAAAAATCATAGTTCGATCGCGATATAATTGAAATATAATCGTCACCATAAGTATACCAATTATTGTTTCAGTATTTATATTCCGGTGATTAAATATTACAAATCTATATTGTCACATAATAATGGTACTTAATGGGCAATGGTCCATATGTTCACCTCAACTCAAGTTAAACTAAAGCGCTTCCGTGACTACCGGCCGGCACAACCAGTGGTCGTCATAACCGCACACTTACCGTTCATATTTTCATAACCGATTCAATATTCTTTATAATAAACTCGACGATGGAAATGGATGTGATCTTTCTATTTTTTTAACAGCAACAGAAAATGCTACCAGTTCACAGTTTTCCGTCGGAACGCCAAAGTAATAAATTATAACGCAAATTTTTGAATTTATATGTATATTAAATATTTATTCTATTAGTGTGTCACGGTCAGCACGTTTGTCAATTTTCCTATTAGATTGGAATCACTTACCACTTTACTAATTACCAGGAATCAAATAGTAAAGCACTAGGGACTATCAAAAATAAGAATTTGAATAGTAATGCATTTAAGAAAAACTTAAACTTTAAGTTAATATAAAATACTATTCATATAATAATAAATAAATATTTTTAAATGGTAAAATATATATTTTTACGTGCTGCAAGTTTAATATTAATTATTAGGCCATAAATAAATAAATTACCGCCCCAAAATTAAGTGCAATAATAATATACAAAAACAAAATGATGTTAGCCTTATAATCAATAGATATTCATTTTTTTTATTTATTTTAAGTTGTTTTCAGAAATATTGTACTAAAAAAAGAGGTATGAATTACCTAAAATATTTTTATAAATAAATTATTCAAAATTGAAAACTTGAAATGTAAAAATCATACTGAATTCAATACTGACCATAATTTAATTTAATTGCGGACACAAATTCACAAATTAATTTTAATAAATGTGATAGATAATATTTTATTGTTTGTTGAATCTTTATAGAATTTTAATTCACTATAAAAATGAAATTAATATTACATTATATGCTATAATAATGTTAAACGAAAAAGGTGTTGATTATTATTAATATTTTCAATGCATCAATGCATAAGAAATTATAAAAAAATACTTAGGTCAAATGCAATCTATAACTTTACAATATATTCTTTGTATATTTATATTCTACAGTGATAAGTAGTATTATATCAATAAGAGTGATGATTATTTCAAAATCTATTAACGTTTTCCTAAATTCAAATACTGAATTGATTACATTACAAAAACAACATTTTTATCGCTATCGTTTTTTAAATATTTTTTATACAAGCACAATTAAATTTTAGTTAATTTATTAACACCCGTCGGTACAGTTTTTATAGCAGACAATGGTACATTTATGTAAACAATCTCATCCATGATATATCAGGCGCGGATCCTGCAGAATATATTGACGGGAGATCGATAAAAACGGACACGTCCGAAACGATACCGGCAAGACAATGCGTTTTATCGGCTGCCGAAAACATACATCCTAGAAAAATCATCATAGTCTATGGAGGGAGACTATCGCCCTTTGACAACTCCTTGGATTCAGTGGCTGATTAACCTTCACGGCTCGTGCCGCCCTGATGTACGCTTATAGTGTTTACAGCCTCCCTTTTCTTTATAATACTATTCAAGGATTGTAGTTTAAATGGGCTAACATCGAAGAGTGATGGGTAATCAGGTATAGCCGCCCTGGAGTGAAAAATAGTAATGGTTCAATTTTATCTATTTTTTTGGTTCATTTTTTGAAAATAGAAATAAAATAATATAAAAAAAGCGGGTAAGTGGGTATCGCTCTGCTGTATATTAGGGGGTGGGGTGGACCTCAGACTATGGAAGGTTAAATTTGAATGCAATGATAGGTATCATTGTATACGAAAAACGATTCTGAACGAAGATGATTTGTCAGTTTAGGATATATTATATTTAAATAATGTCAAATATTCTATTTTGAAACAAATAGTATAGTTTTTATATTATGTTACTATGGTTACTATGGCCAACATTCGCATTATGAGCGTATGAAATTTAATTTAAATTTTGACATATTTCGTATAAATTCGAACTTTAAACACTTATAAAAAAAAATTGTGACTAACGATTTCGGATTTTTTTTTATCACTTTAAGAACAACTTATAAGAAACCTTGTATTAAATTTTCAAGATTTTCTGGCCACCCAAAAAATTTTTATCGGCATTTGAAGAAAAAAAAACTTAGAAAAGTCGAAAATTTCAATTGTCTATTAGTAGCTTAAAAATGGTCAAAATATTTTGAAAATTTAACTATAAAGAGATAACCATAATATAAACATTTGGTGAAAATTTCAAGTATTTACAATAATTCGTTTTTGAGTTACAGCAAAATCAAAAAATCGATTTTGTCGAAAAGTGGTTTTTCGTAAAATTTCCATTTTTCTGTCATTTTTTTTTTGTTTTTCTCGATTTTTTTGAAAACTATTTGAAAACTTTAATTTTGACCCCCCTAAAGTACCAACTAGATTCAATTTCCTATTCAAAGAAGGGCTGAAGTCTAAAATCGGAGCATTATTACTGCTCCAAATGTTGGAGTCAGGCACAAAAAAAAAAAAAAACACACATCATTGTAAAAGCAATACATTCATCACTCCGTTCAGAATCTAAAATTATGTGCCTCCTACAAGTTGCCTTCATAAACTAGTAGGCTCAAGCCTAACGAGCTTAGTGGTTAATGTGCTACTACTTGGATTTACGCCTGTATACAAGGTGCAGTGAATCAAATAATGTATAGTTTTTAAAGGCTATTAAAAAAAATATATTACGCAAATTACAGAAATGTGGTTTATTTTATTTTATTCTTTTATTCAGTACATCATGCTGTTTTATACATTAAATTTTGAAAATTACATCAGAAATATGATGACCCTCAGCAGTTGATGCATTGTTGAAGGCGATTTTTTAAGTTTTTTCACATATCGACGGGTATAGCAGCGATTTCCTCTCAAATTCGATATTTGAGTTCTTCCAATAAGGTGTAAAATATTTACTTAAATTGGGTGAACACATGGGCCATCTTATCTTCAGTTATCAAACTTTAAAAATCGCTTTAAACAGTAATACTGCTGGGCCTGGGGGGTCGGGTCATTATCTTTCCGATGACATTTTCAAAACTTAATGTATAAAACAAAGTATATGGTTTAGTATTTTAGTATATGGTGTATCGAATAAAATAAAATAAACCTATTAATATCTTTTAGTTGCGTGATTTTAGATTCTCAACGGAGTGATGAATGTATTAATTTTACGATGATGTGTGTTTTTTTTTTTGTGTCTGACGACAACATTTGGAGCAGTAAAAATTCTTCGATTTTTGACTTCAGTCCCTCTATGAAAAGGAAATTGAATCTAGTTGGTACTTTGGGGAGTCAAAAGTTAAAAATGTTCAATATTTTTTAAATGAGTCGGGAAAAACCCTAAAAAAATGAGGGAAAAACGGGATTTTTTACGCAAAACCAGTTCGACAAAATCGAATTTTTTATTTTGCTATTTTTAAATTGGATATCCTTGGTGCATTATAAAGGTCAAAAGTAAACATTTTCCAACAGTTTTTAAAAAAATCGAAAAAAACAAAAGAAAAGTGAAAAAGTGACAGAAAAACGGGAATTTTTACGCAAAACCAGTTTTCGACAAAATCGAATTATTTATTTTGCTATAACTCAAAAACTAATCGATGTAAACACTTGAAATTTTCATCAAGTGTTTAAATTAGCGTTGTCCATACACAGTTACATTTACAAAGAATTTTGACTTTTTTTGAGCTATTTATAAATTGAAATTTTTAATTTTTCTAAATATTTTTTTTTTAAATAACGATAAATTTTTTTGGCCGGCCAGAAAATCTTGAAAATTTAATACAAGGTTTCTTATAAGTTGTTCTTAAAGTGATAAATATCCGAAATCGTTAGTCACAATTTTTTTTTATAAGTGCTTAAAGTTCGAATTTATACGAAATATGTCAAAATTGCGAAAATTTGCAAGTAATTTTGTGGTTGAAAAATCGTAAAAATTTTTTCTTTTATAACTAAGTTTTGAAAATTTGGTACAAGGTTCTCCATACATTTTTCTTCAAATATCTGTAAAAAAAAACTCTACCGGATTTAGACAAAAAAATTTTATAAGAGTTTGAAATTTAAATTTTTACAAAACCGCGTTAAATAACGGTTTTGCCTCAAACGATTTTTGATATTTGTTGTTATTCAAATAGTATAAGTCGTAAATACTTGTAAATTTTACCAGTTATTTAGATTGCCATTTTCTTTACGTGATTTGATTTTAAAAACATTTTGACTTTTTTTGAGCTATTTATAGGCATTTTAAATAATCTATTTTTTTTTTATTTTTTTTTTTATAAATGTTGATAAAAAAAATTTAGCTGGGACAAATTACTTGAAAATTTAATAGAAGGGTCCACATAACCTTTTCTAACTCTCATTTAAAAATTATAAAATTAAATAGGCACAATTTTTTTTATAAGCATTTGAAGTTCAAATATTGACAAAAATTCATCAAAATCATGAATATTTTTCACTATTTGGTAGTTAAAAATTTATAAATATTTTTCTATCAAAAGCTAAGAATTGAAAATTTAATACTATGCTGTCCATAAGTTAAGCTTAGAATAATTATAAAAAAGTTTGATGATTATTCAATTTAAAAAATTTTACGAGTGTTTAAGGTTTTAATTTTAATTTGAAATCAAAAATAAACGTGTAAAATAACGTTTTACTAATAAATAATTTTCGAATTTTGTTATTTTTAAAAAATTACTAAACGTAAGATCTTGAAACTTTTACTTAAATATTTGAATTTGTTTCAAAATAGAATATATGACAATATTTAAGTATAATATATCCTAGACTAACAAATTTTCTCCGTTCAGAATCGTTTTTCGAGTCAAGTCAAAATATTTTGAAAATCAAATCACGTAAAGAAAATGGCAATCTAAATGACCGGTAAAATTTTCAAGTATTTACGACTTATACTATTTGAATAACAACAAATATCAAAAATCGTTTGAGGCTAAACCGTTATTTAACGCGGTTTTGTAAAAATTTAAATTTCAAACACTCATAAAAAATTTTTGTCTGAATTAGGTAGAGTTTTTTTTACAGATATTTGAAGAAAAATGTATGGAGAACCTTGTACCAAATTTTCAAAACTTAATTTTAAAAGAAAAAATTTTACGATTTTTCAACCACAAAATTACTTGCAAATTTTCGCAATTTTGACATATTTCGTATAAATTCGAACTTTAAGCACTTATAAAAAAAAATTGTAACTAACGATTTCGGATTTTTTTTTTATCACTTTAAGAACAACTTATAAGAAACCTTGTATTAAATTTTCAAGATTTTCTGGCCGGCCAAAAAAATTTTATCGTTATTTTAAAAATAAATACAAAAAAAAATTAAAAATTTCAATTGTCTATAAATAGCTCAAAAAAAGTCAAAATTCTTTGAAAATTTAACTGTGTATGGAGAACGCTAATATAAACATTTGGTGAAAATTTCAAGTATTTACTTTGATTAGTTTTTGAGTTATAGCAAAATAAATAATTCGATTTTTTTGAAAACTGTTGGAAAATGTTTACTTTTGACCTCTATAATGCACCAAGGATATCCAATTTTCCATCGGAAACCACCCCCAAAGTTTGAAATTGAAACATTATTTCGACTAATTATGCTGTACACAGACACAAAAACAAAAAACAAAAAATCTAAAACAACAATTTGTTTTATACCCTTTCAAGTTTTTTTTAAATATTATGTACTATTTCTACTAAAAAAAGATTTGATTCCGTTTCTACCGTTTAAAATTTTTTTTAATGATTGCTGTTTCCGCCAATAAATATATAATAATAATATATACACCTGCTTTGGGAATATTATTATAGGGACTTACCTATATTTTCATATACTTACGTAGGTACGTGTGTAACAAAAAATTAATATTAAAATTTTTATGTAGATTGTAGAATTTTTTTTAAATATGATTATTGTTAAGGCATATTTAAATTTTAACTTAATACTTGAAATAATTTTACATAGTTTGTATAAGATAAATAGGTATATGTAATATCTAATATTGAAGAATATAATAATAACTAATGACTCAAATCAAAATATAAATAAATATTCACTTTAGAGTGTATGTCGATACATTTTATCTGTTTATTCAACATAAATTCTATAAAATCAATAGATAGAAGGTAAATATAATATTATAATACAAATTATTTGTCTATTTATTCAATACAGTTTATAAAAAATAACAATAATATAACTAATGTCAAAAATATTCAGTTATATGTATAATATATTTTATTTCCACATTATATGAACTGCACAAATGTAATACAATTCGTGTTAAATGCCTAAATATAAGGGAAAATACATTTTCTTTGATCTTTAGTTGTTTCATAATATTTTGATCATAACAGGAAAATTGGCGGAAATGGAAACTAAAATTTTTTAATATCGGTGGAAGGGCTTTTAAAAGTATAAAAATTGTTTGGAAACGAGTATTTGAGGAAAACGATACTATTGGTGAAAAGGGGTACCACCTGGTAGAACTGGGCTTTTAAAATTAATTTTTAATAACCCTTATTTGTATAAAACTTCTAAACCGTATAAATAATTAAATATTTTAAATTTAAAATGTTTATATTATAAAAATGTTTGTATACTTACTTACCTATGTATAATGTCAATGATAACGTTGTGGTTCCAAGTCATATAATTATTCTACCCGACTTAAATTTAAGTCCAATGTTATTGTTACTAAAATGAAAACAGTTTTTGGTAATAATGTCCTAAAATCTAAATACCAGTTTATTCAATATTGTTAATAACTTCAAAAATACCTGTATATAAATATAGTAATACCTTTTTTTTAATACGTGTATTATTATATTACTTAAGTTGATATATTAAATCATGTTTTTTGTTTATAACTAGTATAGTAAAATTATGTACTTAATTAAAATACCTTTTTCAGCTCAACTGCTCTTGCACAGCAATTTTTTGAGATTCACTGCTTCTTTAAATATTATTAAAATATATTAAGTTTATTATTTTTGTAATGCATTTTTTTTTATGATGAAAAATATTATTATTATTTAAATTTTGGAGGAAACAGGTAATTGCCATTTTAAAATATCCAACTCAGGTAACAAATGTTATATTCTTCTCTGGGATACAATTTACATAATATTCTATTTTTATAAATAATTTAAGATCTTTTCAATAGACGTATATAATATGACAAAATACATTTTTAATTTTATATGTAAAAGTAAAATATTTGTGGGAGTATTTCGAATTTTAAACGATTGATTACTATATAATTTTATAATATTTAAATAAATCAGATGAGCTAAGTAGAAAAACCCTGTATCTTGCCCCCTCCCCTAAAAGTCCTTGGTACACCTCTACCCACTGCCATGAAAATTAAAATTGTATACACAATGCTTGTTGGTATATATTATATAATTTTAATGTCTAATGGAGTACTTACCAATATTTCGCATAAAATTTTGATAAATATCAGCCATTTAAAATCATTCATCAGTTCATCACAGACCACAATCACGATGTACTCTATTTATTGATACAGTCTTGTACTCTTGTATAGTAATACAATGCACCATACCATGTCCATGCGCTACCTCCATAGTTCACGATCAGTTATTTATTTACACATTTAAATCATAAACACACCCTTTCTTTAATAAATAGGTACCCATAAATAAATACTTTTAGTTTTTAAACCATCGAAATTATATCTTATACTGCACGTATGACCAATTGTTTCGTTTTTAAAAATTAAAAATTATTCCCTAAATGTTTATAGAGTTTGCAAGACAATAGTCGCTGCAGCGACGCTATAGTAGTCATAGGTAGGTATATTTCTACACGAGAAGTGTTTATAATTAATTTTATAAGATCTAAGCTATTGCACGAAACATATTTTATCCCAGGGTAAAAACTCTCATAAACCTGTTTCGATGAGCCAAATATGGAGCCGTCCTGTTAAACATGTTTTTTTTACATTGTGTATTATCGTATACATATAATATAATATTATATTGTATATATGCACATAAAGAATAGTATAGGTTGTGTATTCAGCGTTTTTTGTGTCTGCACAAGTCTTATCTCCACAACATATCGTGGAGATTTGAACATTATCCTTTTTTTCATTTCTATATAGATACAATATTATACTTGCGTTTTTCGTATTGTTTTTAAAAGGCTATTATTGAGTTTAACGTTTAACCATCAGTCCCGAATCCCGATATACAATCATTCGCATAATTTGTAAATGTTATAGGTTTTGATAATACAAAAATAAGTTTTTTTGAAATATATTATTATGTTATTTTTTGGGAACAAAACCAATTTTCAAGTAAATACCCGGTTAACATATTTTAAATGTTCCTAGCTACCTATACAATAGTACCTATCATATACGTTATTAATGTTTTCATTATAATTCATTATACCTATAGAAGTACATAAAATGTTGATACAGTGTAAAAATACCACATTGAAGTATATAGTGTAGGTAAAGACGTACTTCATGATTCATGAATAATATAAAAATTAGACACAGTATAGGTTGTTACAGTATACATGTATTATGTAATATGTAATTTATATATATATATTTATAATATAATTGTAATGTAAGTAATGCAACAAAAATTCCCCTATCTTAAATTAACTAACAATTATATCGTCATGTTAGCTTAGAACATAATAGTACCTATTCACTATAATACAGTAATATGCTTTAAAATATTATGTGTATCATTTGTTGTTTAAACATCATAAAATTATTTATTTTATCAACGCATAATTTTTATACATTTTAATATATTTAAAAATAATGTCCAAGAAAGATATTTACTATAATATAAATTATTATAATATTTTTACACCTTAAGTATAAACCAATCATTTTCTTTACTTATTATTAATACCTATTGATTAATTTTAAGAATTTTAATTTATAATAATTATTAAATTTTAGAGTTTTCCTTTTAGTAGGTAATGTGTCTAAGATATTTTTATTAGTGGCATACTGGCATTTTTATACATAATAGATACATGGTTGGTAAGTCTAGACGTCTGGATGAATACACTACGTGAAAACGCTTATGCTATATTTTTATTTAAACTGTAGTCCTGTACAGTGGCGTCATTTGGGGGGGGGGCAAGGTGGGCATTTGCCCCTGTCTAATTTTAAAAGCAGCCTGATGGGCCGGAGTCCGGTGGTTGCCGTTGAACCATTATTATATTTAATTAGTACAAAAATATGACTATATAAAATTTATAATATTTTCTTAAAATATTATACTGTGTACTAAGAAATTATTGTCGTAATGATAAATTTTTAATTAATAATTTAGATGGAATATATTTATATTTAGACGTATGCGGGTACATGCATGCATGGATATTGGATATGTATGTGTGTGTGCATTTTAAAGGAAAAGAAACAACAATAATAAATAATTATAATTAATAACTAATATCATAATCTCCGTATGGTTTTATAGTTTTATTTCTAAAATCAAAAATTAGTACAAATTCTAAAAACATCAACCGTGAGCCATTCGGCACTCTTATTAATCATTTGTTTTAGACTTCAGTATTCAGTTACCATTTATACCATTTATTACCATTTCTATAATTTGATCAAAATATAAGTATAGATATTTCGTTGCGAGCGAAGCGAGCGGTTTTTTTTTTACCCATTTATAGGCCGGTCAAAACTTTTGCCCCCATCTACCGAAAACTGAAATGACGCCACTGGTCCTGTACCATCTCGAATGTTCTATAAAACAGTTTTTTTATTGTACTAGGATCTATGAACATACTACAACTTAGAAATTGTATTAAAAAGAACTTATACGAATAATATAGATACCTATATACAGTTAAGTATATTGGTACTTAGTCAAACGAATATTATAGATTTTTATTTTTATTTAAAAAAACTGCCCACTTAAAAATATTTGTGAAAAATCTGAAAATATTGGATACGATGTATTTATTTTTTATTGTTTTTGTATAATTTATCTTTTTATCAACATTGCATAAAAGAAAACAATATAATTAAATTATGTATACCTATTAAAATATTTTATCATAATAGTTATGATTTCCATATATTACTATACTAGTGATGGTTATTGGTCAAAGTCAATGTTTCATTCCAGAGTGTAGCCTTAAAGGTATTTATTTAATAGTTGTACCTGCTATTATATAATAAGTATAATGTTTTAGTGTTTTACATAATATATTAAATAAAAATATTATTTTAATTAGATAATTATAAACATATATAATATAGATATTCATAAGGTTATACAAGTAAGTATTAAAATGAATATGTGGTTGAATTTATTTTAGGTGTAATATTTAATACGTATAGGCCATAGGGTATTAAATATTACACCTAAATACATCTAGTTCTCATTTCTGTCTCAACGAGTATATTCAAAATAAAAGTTATTATACAAAACAGACAGTAGGGGTATAATATTTTGCATACAATTAAACAATAATACGATATGTTGGGAAATATATTGACCCCTTTTCACATCCCATAGGACTTGGAATTTCAGTTAACAGTAAAAATTATTATGAAAGCTATTTATTGGTATATTTATATATATTATTTAGGTATAGTCATTTCAAGAATCCATTGCATATACCTTTTTTTTTTTAATAATCTCATAAAAATAAAGTAATAATAATAGGTATAGGTAATTATATAACAAAAATCGTGTATAATTGATATATTTTACAACCTGTAATAGGTATAATATTTTTATTATTATTATAGTTTTATAGGTACTTTTTTCACCGTTTTTCTTCTAATTACACATTTACATAACTATACGTGTAATATTCGTTATGTTAATACATTGTCCACGTTCGTACTAATAATACTCAGTAGTATAGCTCTATAAAAATATGTTGACATTTTGTAAGTATTAATAAATATAATAACATATTTTCCACTAGTCTTATGTTTTTTTTTTTAATAAGGTCAATGTGCGATGAAGATCAATAATATAAACATAATAAATCTAATTTTATTGTCCAGAAAATTTTGACTAATTCTAAAGTTAATATGTATATGTACATAAAACTTCATATTAAAATATAGTTTTACTAATATAGGTAGGTATAACTATATAGGCTATAGCTATAGTAGATATAGAATATATTTATGTATTATAAATTGAATATGAATAAATGATACAGTCAACATCAATACAATAAAAATGACTAAATTATGTAAGTACTAAGTACCTACTCACACTTCATTATTATCGTTTATGTATTTGATATGTATAAATATATGTGTGTGTATACGTGAACATTGAACAATTAATAGATATACCGTACGACGTCAAAACGAAAAATTCACCCTCTTTTTCATAATCAATTATCTTCCCTACATTGTATTATATAGGTGCATTCAATTTCAATCTGTCTAACTACAGCCGGACGGGGACATATTAATTTGTTTCTGTTATTAATAATAATCGTTCTTGTAACGTGATCATCACCATTCGACATTCACCACTCCATTTACAGACACAATACAAATGGAGTAAGTTAAACAATTACGTACATAGTGAGTCAGAAAAATATTTTTAACCATACACATTGTGCTAATTTATACATGTATGTATAGGTAATGTAGAACAGAAGTGGTAACCAATATAAACGTCGATTTTTATTGAAGATGTATATTATAATTTATAGCACGCAAATAAATTTAAAATAGCTAGGTAACAAAAAAAAAAGGTTGTATAAAAACATATATAAAAACTAACACAAACACGGACTTATTTGTAAGTAATAAATAAATACAAATTTAATACGCAATAGCAAGGTAGGTATAAATCTATCGTCTACCTTATTAGATGAAGATTTGTTTTATAATTTATATGTATAATGTAGTAGGAATAACCATAATTTTTATGTGTGTATATAGTCAAAATAGCTCGGAAATCAACACGCTAGCGAAAAGGATTAAAACAAGCAATCGTTGACAATTTTCTGGCAATATAATAGTTTTACATGCGTGATGTGCGAAATGCGAAAATGATGTAATATAAAATACAATATGTTCAATATACTATACAAGCTCATATTATAGCGTAAATATGAGTAGGGCATAAAAAAATAATAAAATGATTTCATCGGATAAAATCGCGACAAGCAATCTTCGAATATAACCTATAATATTATAATAATAATATAATATATATCTCGTCGCGAGACTAAGTCGTAAGCTCATGTATTCACGTAAGTATAATAGATATTAATTTTCCAAGTCGTGACTTGGAACAGCAATGCCTAACTATTTATTTTCTCTATATTTCCATGTGCAAAATAGTAAATTTGCGTTCAGCATTACCAAACTCATCGTGATGTTAGTTTTGATATTACAGTGAAATGATCGATATTTTCAAATTTATAAAGCTAACGCGACACAATATTGTGGTTCTGTCGAACGCAAATTTGCTAAAATAATAAATTATGCGTACGCCTGCGGACGTGACGTGCGGTCCTTTGCGGATGCTGATGATTTATAAAAATCAATACTACAGCCAATAAAATGCAATTTAATTTGGATTTTTAGCTTGTTTATAATGGTTCACGCGCGGGTATACTTAAAGTTTTTTTGCTACATGAATTATGAATAATTAACACACGGAGAACATACTTTTAAAGTTTTAACCGATATTTCCCGACAATTATATAATATCATAGGAGGTATCGCGTTGTATACTCGTACGCGATTTTAAGCTTAACGCAATCTTCCGGAGGTTTAAAGGCATTAAAAACGACGAATACGCGTCGAAGATGATGATAATAAAAGTAAAATCATTATTATGATTATTATTAAACACGTGATACGGTAAAACGTCGTCGTCGAATCGTCGGCCGTGGGTGATTATCGTACACCTATAAAATAATATTATAAAATATAATAAAAAGTGTAATATTATTATATGTACGCAGACGATGGCGGTGGCGGTGTGTGTGAAAAGAGTAGGGCCGAGGCGGTGTCCGCGTCGCGGCGGACAACAACTGGTCCGGCCGGTCTCGTCGCCGACGCCGCCGCCCGTCACGGCAGGTCGGCAGCGGTGGTGGCGGCGGCGGCGGCATTGTAATACGCGAGCGTCGCGGTCGTCGTCGGCAGCGAGCGGGAGCGACGACGGGGCAGACGTTCCGCCGGGCGACGCGCGAACCCGGTCAGTTGGGTTAGGTTAGGCGAGAAAACCAGTTGGCGCGGCGCTCGCACCACAATCGGTTTAAATACACCAAGTATTGTATATATATATATATATACCATATTGTATTATTCTTGTATATTATTATTATTATTATTATTGCCGTCGGTCGTCGCCACCACCGCTACACCACCGCCACCATCACCACCACCGCCGACGCCGACACCGACGCCGCAGCCGCTGACAGAACCTCGCCGCGGGCTAGATACACACACCACCGTAACCCCGCGGACCGGACGGGATTTCCATACACCCTCGACGGCGGGTGCAGAGAGATTGAGAGAGAGAGAGAGAGAGAGAGAAGGAGAAAAACAAAAATAATAAATACGGCGTGAGCACCTGTTTTGACGATCGCCGCCGACGTACGTCGATCGTGACGATAGATCATTTTTAACGGGTCCGGCGACGTCCCTTCTCCGAAAACTCCGCAGCTGTTCGCGAAACCAATATGATCATTTCTGTCGGCGTGTAAAATCGTCTGTCGCTTCGCGTCTTCGTAACCGCACCGCGCGTACGTCCGCCGGCCACAACGCATCGTATCGCTGAACGCGAGCGAGCGCGACATAAATCACGAGCACCGCGGGTGTCCGCGTGCACCGCACGTCCGCGCACCAGCCGTGTGCCCCGCGTAACGCGTAATAATAATATAATCATCAGTCGCCCTCCCCATTAAACGGCGCCGATAATATATTTTGCAAATCGTACGTTTTAAGAGATACAAATCGTACGCCGTTTTTACGCGATCGCCAACGAAACGTGCGCGACGCCGCCGCCACCGCCGCATGGCTCGTCTACCGGCCGTGGGGTGGTACTTGCTGCCACTGTTCGCTACGGCCGCGGTCGTGTGCACGCTCAAGCACAAGCAGCAGCAGCCACAGACGAAAAAGGACGACCTGTCCCTGTGGATCGACGAACAGCAAGTGAAAATGTACAGTGGTGAGCATCATCGACGAAGATTGTAATGTGTATAACGAACGCTCGGGTTTTTTAGACGAATTTTAGTGATTTTTACTTTTTTTTTTTTTATAAACTCGCTTTTTACATAGTTGTAAGTACTACATAAGTACTTACATAGATTATAACACGACGTGTCGACATATGTTAGTGTACAAACAGATTTGATTTTTAATGGTTTTTTTTTCTTTTTATCGTGCAGGTGATTATTTACTTTTCTGAGTGGTTGCAGCCCATGTATTATTCATTAACGAATTCTGAAGTAGAATATTTTCCTAATACATGATGAATACATGCATACATCAAATACTGATCCAATATTGGTTTCTTATTATCGTTTAGATAAGATGCGGATTGAAGTGGCAGAACCGCAACACTGTATATTATAGCTAGGAACACCCCTCGAAATTCTAATACTCCGTATCGTTTATAGTTTATCTAAACTTTTAAGTGCTTATAAATAAAAAAAAAATATTGTTTGAATGTTCAATATCATACATACATCGACATTTTCAGATTAATATTCTGTTTAAAAGTTGTTATCTACGACTATTTGAAATTACAAAAATTGATTTAGAAACGAACGTGGCATGTAAAAATGTACAAAGGGATCATTTTCTCTATAAAATAACATTTATAGTGTCCAACAATTTTTTGTCGTATAAATATTTTAGGGGGTGACTTTTTAACACGAACATCATATCTCAAAAAAAGTTTGTGAGTATGGTTAGCTTAATTATTGTATTTATTATCATTTTTGAAACTTAACCGAATCACATGTTATAGTTTATAAGTTGGCTTATAAGCAACGAATAACTTTTTTAACCTAGGTATTCAATTATTATAATTTTATCCCTTACGTATTAAATTACAATTGTAAATCAACTTACAATTTTAAAATTGATTTAAGTACGTTCAATTGTATTAATGTTGAGTTATCAAAAAGTGTATTTTTCCTAACATTTGAATACCAATGTAATAATAATAATAATTTCCAAACTACAATAATTTATTTATTAAAATAATTTTTATTTGTATTACACATTATATAATATCTATACCTATATGACGTGTAACAATTTTCGGTAAGATAATTTATTTGAGAATGACATTTGAGTGTCGAACATTGATTTATGTTCCTATAAGGTATAATGATTCTCGACTTTTTTTTTATTTAAGATACCCTTGAGATTTATCTAAAAAGTCCGTGATACCCAGTCGTAGGTGCTACTTCAATTTGATGGTGATCAAAATATTTACAAAACTCCTCAAAGTATAATTTATTGAATAATATAAGTCACGAACATTTTTTTCTTAAATAAAACAAACAATTAGAAAATAAGTATACTGTAAAGCTAATTCTCAAATGTAGCTACTTTAAATAGGTATTAAAAAAGATGTTGTCAATTTATTAAAGAATAACAATGTAATTTAATTTATTAAACAGGAAATTTAAATTAGTGCAAATTCACTATTTCACATTAGTTAAATTAATACAAAGCATTGTCGGGTCAGTAAGTAACATATAAATACTAATGTGAATTTATATTTGTTATTAGCCAATTACGAAAAAAACTTAGCAGTAGGACGTAGAGTAAATTTGCATATGGGTTTAAAACGAAAAAAAGTGTTCTACCAAGATTAGATTAAGTTTTAGCTGCGTCTATATACACCCTATACAGTCTGTTCGACTGTTCATCTTATACACGTATATACTACGGTTGCAGTGGTAGTCGCGGCGCACCTACGCATTTAATAGTTTAATACAAAAGTGCAGCATCGGTTTAGCATCGTTGCAATAAGGAATGGAAATAATAGGATACAAATATATAAATAAAATATTACAATTATAAAACATAGAGTAGTGTGTTATTTATAATAAAAAAAACGTAGATTTTCTAAGAGATTTTCAAAAAGATTAAATATTCACTGAAACATCACTCTATTTATTATGTGTGGTTGGTGTATACGTATTTTAAATTAATGGTACCTAATAATTTTTATGTAGAAACTTAAGTAATACTTAAAATAGCAATGACTAATGACATTAATAAATAAATAATACCTAATATTATAAATGATACGTGTTAAACCTGAATGTATTAACATTATCATTAATTTAGATTGCGCACACTTTCAAATTATAATTTTTAGCAAAATTATAAATAAAAAATTATATTATAAATTATATTATGAGTAACTAGTACTGCTAGAGATAATATAATATGTTATGTTTTTTTCTTATTATATTAGTATCAAGTTCTTCTGGCATGGACACCTAAACTTAATGCTATTGAAATACAATTTTTTTGACATTATATAACAATAGATAGATAACAATTATTATTTACAATACAAATATTACGTAAAGTATATTATATATGTATATAGGAATACTTACTATATTATAACACCGTCATTCACATAAATAATCACTTAAATATTATCATCAGGATTATTGATTTATAATCAAAGTAGGTACTATTCAAAATATAATTTTAACTAGTCATAAAAAACTTACCATAATATACTTTTTCAGTGTCATATATTTTTAGCTCTGCCAAAAATTATTTAAAAAAGTATAAATTTGTGTAAGTAATTACTATTTGATTGGGTTAATGGTTTTTTTCAAGGAACTTTTTGTAAGGTTCAATGAATGATAATAAATTTTAAAATAAACGTAAATAAATGTATTTTTAGAAATGTTAGTACACTTTAATATCTATACATTATGATTATATTATTATGTATATTATAATATTATATACAATACAATATAGCCGTATCGGTATTTGATATACTAGTTACTCTACAACTTTTTAATTATATTCATGTTCCAATAAGCAATAAATATTTTTCAAGGACGCACGTTTAAAAGGTGAATACAGAAGTAATAGTTTTTGTCTTTTAATCCACGTGAATTGTTCTTAATAATAACGTTGTTTATCAAAAGAATTGTAATTATAATTTTTATTTAAACAATACAATGTTAAAATACATATATAAAAACACATACCTGTTGTACATATCATAGATACCTATTATCTATTGCGAGATATACAAATGATTGAAAAAATAACACTTAAATTGATATTTTGTATTTTCGTTCGGCCGATTCATTTTTAATTCATTCTCTAATATTCATAAAAACATTTTATTTCTAAAAAATTTAATTTCTGGTTAGATAATTTTTGCTTTTATTAGCTTAAAATAAATTTTCATCTCACCCATTTAAAAAAAAAAAAATCATTAAGTACATATTTTCTTTAATTCAACTAATTATCTAAAAAGTAACCCCATTTATTGTATCATGAGGTTAATAACTAATCAAGATCATTCATTATACTTAAAAGTCGTAATTAAATTTTTTTTATATTAAATTATTAAATAATTATTACCAAATATTTATTAAATTATTTTATTGGATGCCAGTCTGTACTTAATAAAAATAAATATTTATCATTAAACAACTATACTAGATTAATATATATTATTGTTACTAATCAAAAAATCATATTTTATTACTGATTGCTGCTTAAACCTTTTATATTTTCAATTCATCAACACTCAAATTTATAAATTTATTGAATAATAATTGGTTAGGTTCTAAAAATAATTAAAAGTGTATGAAACGACAATTTTTTGAATTAATAAAAATACGTCATTTCTATATTATGAACAGTATAATATTTAATAATTGACTGATACCATTTCATTGCTAAAAATAATGCCTAACTATATAATATAAAAAAAAAAGTAATATACCCAATACGATCAATTCAAAATTCCTAATAACATTATAATATTTTATTCAGATAATTCGACGCATACCTGCTATTTTCGTCCCATATTGTATTTAATTGGAGATAATTGCGTCATAATAAAAAAGTCAAAATTATTCATGCCTACTTGTATCCCAGTCTACTTTTTTCATAATCATAGCTTATATTTTTTCCCCAAAATTCCATACTGATAACAGATTGATTGGATGTACTTATATGTACTATATATGTACTTATATGCTTACAATTTATTCTTTTTTTTGCGTATAGTACTATAACATGCATGTTACATTTATTATACAAACGTGTATAGAAAAATTTTGATTACCATTTATAATACATTAACTAAATATTACATAGACTATCTAGTTATTTCATACAATATAATTTTGATTTCTATTAAAATATTAGGTGTATATTAATATATTATATATATTTAACAAATACTAGAAATCTTAACTTATATTTATATTTATATACTGCATATTACAGATTATAGAACGAGTGATGACGACGATGTCAGCCTTATCTGAAATATTTATGTTGTATTTAGGCACCTATATTAAAATAACAAATAATAATTCGTATACAATTGATTTAAAACTATACTGATACTCCGATACTCGTATTTAATTATACCATAATAAATTTAAAATTATATAATACACATAACACATAATATTTTATGTAAGTGTCAATTTTTACTTAATTATCCGTCAAGTTTTTTATTAGTTATTGCTGTTTGACTTTATTAGACAAATATTCAAGTTAAATGTACGTAACTATAATACATAATATGTATTATAGGCCTTAAAATGCTATTTTCAACTAAACAGTTTCTAAAAATTGGTAAATACATGAACACGCATGTCTTCACAAATAATGAAATATTATTATTTATTAACAATAAACATATAAATCATATAATATAAAACTTCAGTAGATTAAAATATCATGAGCCAAGTGTTCAACCCTTTATCCTATATTGACAAAAAAACAAATAATTATTATAATGTACATTCTATTTTTATAACATAATATCGTAAAGCTTAAAAAATATTAGTAAATTATTATTTATTACTGAACAACTCGTCTTATTGGCGTATGTTTTGTAGGATTTGGACCGTTTACAGTATATTGTACGATTTAAGACACCAGTATACACCACTATAATAATGTTGTTATTTCGATATTTGTTAAACTTATTATAGATTTAACATTTAAAAGGTTATATTTATACTATACGTTTTAACTCAGAAGTAAATTAATCTTGATTAAATTAAATAAGTATTTTATATTTATAACATACCTATGTCTTATATATACCTACTATACAATTTTAATAAGGACAAAAATAATTTGAAAATCTTTTATTCTAATGTTATTTTTTCGAAATATATTTTTTTGAATTCTTTAGATTACGAATATCGACATATTTTACGTCACACCCTGCCTGCAGATAAACTCATTCACATATTATATTTCGGGCATATAGGTACCTACTAAGATAGTAATAATAGTAATATGTGTTAGGTTTGTTTATATTAAACCATTTCTTAAGTAATAACTAATAATATATATTCTAGTATCTCTACTCATTGATTATAGTTCGTCTTGAAAATCGTATGTTTAAAAATTGCAAACACTTCATTTAAAAAAAATATAATAATATAAAAAAAAATGCTGATACAGGTGTTACTCTGTCATAAACACTTTTAACGCTATTAATCTGTATGAATAAAATAAAACAAAAGTTAGTTTTATAATTTATAGATTATATTTGATTATTAAATAGATTAAATGAGCATGACGTAACATATGTTGATTGTAAGGGGGGCGTAGTCTCTCACGAGTCACGAATTGAAGAATAATTTAAATTATTGCCCCCTTCAGAAATTATTAGCTACATTTAATGATCATCTAGATCTGGGTTAAAAGTTTTGTAAATAGATAATAGTAAAATTATCTATAAATATGAAAATTTAATTTTCAAACAAAGTTCAAAAATTAAGTTAATGGGTAGGTAGTTAAATACAAAAATAATTTCTTATTTTATTTTAAAACGTAGGTATTAATAATTTATTTTTAACACTACACTTAAAATAAGAATAATACTTATTTTTAAATTTTAATATATTAAATATTTGAACATGTAAATGCTGAAACGTTAATTTTAAATTAGGCATACAATATTTTATGTAAAAGTATATTTATAATTTAAAGATTAAAATATCGTACAACATTTAATAATCCTATACCCAAAAACTTAATAAACCTATACAAACACATACATTATATTATACGAACGTATAATAAAAAATAGATGTGTACCTATTTATTATATACCTATTTATAATAGTTTTAGTTAAGTAGTTAGAACCTTTAGAATATAAATAATTATGATATTATATTACAATGTATTGTATACATTGCAGATACTTCGGTGTACCTAATTATTATAATACCTAATACGGACGCCATAGAATTCTAAACTATTAATATAATATATCATTCATTTTTTAATATTAATCAATAATTAGTAGGTATATATTATATAAAAGCAATTACTGTCTTATAGTAGGAGACTCGTACAACAGATATATGATAAAAATTGTAACTTAAATTGAAATAGGTTAGGTTAGCAAATAAGTTAGTTAAATAACTTTTTATAAATTTCATAACTCATAAGTACATTTGAATAGCATTTGATTCCTGGAGATGCAGCATAATATATTATATTAGTGATTAAGTTAAAAATTTTAAAATAAACATTTATAAAAATAATATTAATTTATATTATAAATTTTAATGGCCAAAGCCTAAAACTAGTAAAACTACACTCATTGGCAAGACACCGAAATGATAACAGAGTTTTGTTTATAAGCTGTTTTAGTTTTAAGTATAATTGTAATAGAATTTGATTTGATGTGCATTTGTATTAATTTGGTTTTTAAGTTTAATTCAAATCTTAAAGCAATAATGTTCACCAAAGAGTTACCATCCCAAGTAAGCAGTTTGAGTAATTCAGGCATCTAAAAATCGTCTAAAAGCCGCCTAAAAAAACATCAATACAATAAAAACTGTCTGTAGTTTCAAACTTTCAAGTAATATTTTTTCAGGATTGAAAATGCCAATATATGCAATTATGGAAGGCAAAGTCACGCCATATATTTTGGACAAAAATTTTGAACAGTACTTGCCAGTCATTCCATCTGAGGTGAGTGACGGGCGTTATGAAATTATTATTATTATTATTCCAAATATATATTTACGTTAATCACATACAGGTCGGTTATGTGAACTTCACATGGATGTCTGGAAATAAGAATTATTTTTACATGTTCGACACTCTAGATTCGGATGACAAAAACATACTGGAACCACCCACAGTTACTGTGAAAACCGACGGTAAAATACCCAAGAGACCCAAAGGTAAACTAAATTTGTTATATAATATATACTAAAGTCCAATTTTAATTATAATTTTTATAACTATGAACTAAGTATAATATATGCATTGTGTGATATTAAAATACTCTATAAATATAACGACTTCTTAGTTTTATTAACTATAAAATTAAAACGGCTGTTACTATGTGTTAAAGATGTAAAACCTTTGAAATATACCTAACAATAAATATATTATAAAATACAATCAGTGCCGCAACTGGTATAATACTGCGCATAGGTGCAGACGGTGCAATGCACTCGTTTAATGTGCCTCAAATTTATACACCAAGACATTATACTACACAAATTCTCAACGAATCTTATGTAATAATTATAATATAAAACGTACAAATATTTATTTATGACGTTTTAAAAACATAAAAAATTGAAAAAAATGTTACCTCCCTAATTAAGTCCTATTATAAGAAATTATATGAACAGTGTTAGACATTATTAAAAAATAAAAATGAGTATTTATTTTACGGGCACATGCATATATTTGATAGTATACTATAATTTAGTAGTCCAAACAATATACTATTCTTGCTTAATGTCCAAGTACAAGTTTATATAAAAGTGAACAGAAGTATAATGTCTTTCCTACGCCTGATACTACGTCTAGATTCAAACATTTCAAACCAAATAAAAAAAGGTACGCTCAATTGAGTACTACTTTGTTATACAGTAGATTTCGACTGTCGAGTGGACTATTGAATGTGTTAAAACTTAAATTTGAATTCAATGATATATTATTGACTATTGTATACAAAAAACGGTTCTGATTGAAGATGTTTTATTATTCTATGTTACTATAAATATGTTACATGTCTTGTATTTTTTTTAAAAATATATTGCTATATTAGGTAGATACAGACTGTACAGTACAGTAATTTATTTTACATTTGTAATACAATAGGTTGAATTAATTGTTGTTAAAAACATTGAATTTGAAATGTTATTGTATGTTGTGTGTGTATAATAAAATATTAAAATATAATAATATATGTAAACGTTTTAAAACGATAATATTTAAATATTACCTACTTTTATTTTATAATAACGAATATATTTTGTAAATGCATTGTTTAACAATTTAACTTCGTCCAACTTTGAAAAATGTCTGAAAAAGAAAAAAATATGCTTCTATACTTTTTTTAGATTTTCCGATTTCAGTATGAACTATTATACTTATAAAGTTTTTAACTTATAAGTTATGAGGATATTTGTACTCAATTTTTAAGCCTAATCTATAAAAGTTGAACATTTTATTAATTTTCAATAGAAAATTTTTTTTTCAAAACTTGAATTTCAAGCACTGATAAAAAATTAATATAATTCTTTGCTATAGGTAAAAAAACCTTTATTGAAATTTATAAAAATAGTATAAATAACTCAAAAATAGTTTAAAAAAATGTTATGTATGGGAAATTCTAAAATTCTAACCTAAACATTTTATGAAATTTTTAAGTATTTGTATACATCGATGTTGTCAAAAACTTTCCAGTTTTACAGTTTTTCAATTATTTTTTTATTATTTTTTTCGTTTCTTTTGAAAAATAGATTGGATATATATTGACCTCTTACGTAAAAACTATACTCAATTTACAATCAGTTTCCACCCTCAAAATTTAAGATCGAACCATTTAATCGACTGTTTATTGCGTATACGTAAACACGCATTATCGTAAAATCAATACATGCTCCGCACAGGATCTAAAAAAAGTTTGCACGGTTAAACGTTTTATTAAAATAATTATTATTAAATAGCTTTTAAAATAAATATGCATGATAAATATTGTATTATAATAAAACCAATCAGTTATAAAATATACAGCATAATAGTATTGATAGGTTCTTGATGCGCCTGATGTGGTACACGCCACCGCATCAATAATGCGAAGAAAAAGAATATGCATGATAGTTCGACATATGACGACAATTATCATGCTGTACATGAACAGGGACAAAAAATATAATATTTTATTGTAATAATATCCGATCAATTAAACGTTATAAATTATGCAACATCATAATAGCGTTATATACTTATTTTATCAATGCGTTCTTGATGTGGCCCACGGTGGTCTTCGATGAAATGTTTTAACAAAAATCGAAAATGTTAAATGCTTCGATGATGTGTTTCCGTGACCAACTCCCCACTTTTCGTGTAAAGGTGCATTTTTTCTTGACATTGTGCTATTCTATTGTTTGACGCTGGAGTGCTGGACGGAAACCATACTTTTCCGTATTTTTTAATACAGCTACATTCAGCACTAGAAAACTAAAACGGGCGTGGCACTGTTTAGTTTTGAAATTCACACTACGATCCATTCTACTTAAAATAGCAATGAATTTTTAATTAACTTTTTGTATAACTGATAACTAAATCATAAAAATAAAATATATAGCGATTTCATTGAGCATTTAACTAATTTTAAAAACCATCACACGATACTACTCAAATACGTTTTTAAGCACTTTCCTATTCAGAATAAAGATTTTCATCATTTTTCTTTAAGAATATATTCTAAATATATTCATTCATTTAGCCATTTAAGGAGCATCGTTATAAACTCCATACAAGATTCCTACAAGATTCCTATTACCTACCATAAAATCACGTAAAATGAAAAATTCATGAAAAAAGATATCAACAAGTGTTAAAGTGCTCTTTGGTAGTAAAATGTAATTTATTCGAAAATTAAAATAAAATTTTTCATAATATTTTTCGTTGCAAATATCTAAATGCCGTATCATTAAGTGTTTAAACCTAGTTTTAACCCGTGCTGTTCTATATTATAACGGAGAATGTAGATACGGGGAACGGAAAAAAAGTTCATTATAATATGGATTACTAGTGAAACATTGGCAATCATTATTGTGATTATAACGGAACATAATAATATTACCATTATCGTGGTAATATCGATTATAAGAGACACATAAGGCGTCAGGGAAACTAGTATGTGTATACTGTATATATTATAAGTTATAATTTATAACCTATAACACTATCTGCAGTATAGCAGATTATGAATACATCTCTGCTCGGGGAAACTATTTTACCAGCCCTCAAAAAAGTAATTACTCAACAAAAACACATATTTTACACTATAGAAAAATATAATATAATCTTAAATTAACCAGATAATGTGTATACTATCCAATTTTCGTATACTCTACCCTTAACTTATATAATATGAACAACCTAACCGAGGAGAAAAGTCTGGATATCATCCCGACATTTTCTGCAACTACTGAATATTACATAATATTCTGTAAAAAATATTACGTGTAACATACAAGATATATCTGACAAATGGTGTTATAGGTTTACCTGACCCCAGGTAATAAAATCATAATGATATTATTATTATATTACAATTATTATTCTACTATAAAAATAATATTTCGTTGTAAATATTTTAATATAATTTATATTTCGTTTTTTTTTTCATAATAATTTTCTTTTACAAATATCATCGTATAGTACCTATTATCCATACGATTATTGTCTATAATACTATTCTATAATTTGACGTACAGCTTAGAATCTTCACAAACAATATAATAAACTATTTCAGTTGCATTTCTATTGACCGTCGTCGGTTCGTCTATTACCTGTCGGCGGGTGGTGAACGAAACCGATGATGCGCCCATGCCTCTGAAGTGCGACCTAAGCCGCACTAACGAACGTCGCTCGTGATGCGACCCGTCGACCGCGGAGATATACGGCTCACAATAACAATTTCAGCCGGGTTTTTGAGTACGAAAAGCACGAAAAATTCATACTATGCATCAATGTTGCGGCCGCGTACGACCGTCAGTATATATAAAATATACGATAGAAATACGCGGACGCGCCATACACGGGCACACGGCCCGTGATTCCGTACCCCGTGATGATGGCCAATTTGATTACGACGTTGCACCGAAGCCAAAAGCGACCGTAAAAAATTATGTTAAACTACAAACGTCACTATAATTCAGTCAAATGTTCCTCTATTTGTACACTCGTAATTGTATCGGTTACCGCTCATTTCACAGTATAACGGCATGTCGTATTATTATTCATGGGAATGTGCGTACTCAATTTTTTTTTTAAACTTATATTTATTACTCGAAATTTCGAACTTCTATATGGATTTAACTGTAAAAATCATAAAAATTACATCATAATATTAATTTCATGACAGTATATGTACACTAAATAACAAGAAAAAACAAGAAAAACAATTACAAACTTGATTGTATATACTTAAATTCGAACTTTTCTTTACGAATTTTGAATTGTTAAAATTGTGTTCTTAAAGTTCGTAGTGTTAGTGTTCAAAAACCCAAATAGGTACATAATTATTCATTTTGATTTCACAAATTTGAGAATCCACTCACCGGTACATACTGTTTCGAAGTATAATCTTAAGTTGAAAACAAATTATAACATGTCAAAATTAATAATCTATATTATTTAAATATAATAACACCTCCATAATGACTAATGGAAATATTTTCAAAAAAGTAAAAAAAAAAACGATTTTTGTTATACGATAATAATCATAATATAATAATTTATTTTCAATACGTTTTTACATAAATATATCCGCCAGAATAAGCAGGATAATGCAATATTTACGAAAATAAATAAGTAATTGGAAGACAAAGGTTTGAAAAAATAATGTATATGTGCTCACTGCTATCACTGCGCTCAAACTTTCCTGTAATACTGTACTGTTAAAAACACGCTAAAATAAAAAAAATCAATAAACATTTAAAAATTGTTTCCTCATTCAATTAAATGTATACGTTTAGATGTTATTTAAAAAAAAATATATCGTATAACTTGAACGTTTAACGTGTCTATTAATTTTTCGTTTTTATTTATGATGGCTATTATACCGCTAATCCGCTGAGATATTCCTCTGTCAATCTGTCATGGTTGATCTAAAGTATTTATGTATGATTTGAAACGTGTCAACGTTCAGAATATTCTTCCAGTTTTAGCTGAAGTAATTGGTTGGTAATTATGTGTCGAACAGTCTTAACAGTAGATTAGTATTTGATACTAAATTATTTGTATAATGAATTAGTGTATCATTGTGTCAATAACTGATTGTGGGCTGTCACTTGTCATCCATATTTCAAACCTATATTTCTACTGGCATATCTCACGCACAAAATGTAATTCTATGACTAGAACTGTCATCATTTGAAAGATCTTTAATAAGAATAATAATAGTCTTTACAATACTGATTTAATGGAATCAGTTGATGCCACTATAGAAGCTCTGATTTCACGGAGACGATGTATATATAATAATATATATATATATATATATATATATTATGAATTATAAATGCATTTACAAAATAGTCTGTCATCATCCATATGTTTATATTTTATTTATATAAAATTCATATAATCCTCAATAAATTACGACAACTACAACAGTCATTGATAATTGACAAAATGAAATATTTAAAATAATATTAGGTACGGCAATGGGGAAGAACTCTTCAATTTTCTATAATCCGCCTGTGTACACCACTATTATAGTAGCCGATAGAATTGTTCTACATTCACATTTTTACAATATACTCTGAGTTGACGTCAGTGCTACAAGGGCGTCACATTTTTATTTACTGATAGGTTACTGAGATTTTATTGTTCACATTTTTTTCTAGATATTATAACAATGCAATGTTTAATCATGACATTTTAGTCGTTTTACAAAAATTGTGTATTCAAACAACAATCTTTGTAACATTATTAAATATTATGAGCAGATACTGAGGACCTGAGGTACCTTTAAAGTTTAAAGGTAAACAGTAAGTGAGTAAGATGCTCCACCATAAGAATTTACTATAAATTAAATAACATAGCTAGGTAATCTATACTATGTTATAATTTTTTTTTTTATCTAAATTAATTTAATTTAATATTTAGAAAAATTACTGACACGCGCTTTTACATTATTTTATTTACAGCGTTTGTTCGTTGATAGTTTCAATAATAATTGTGGAATGGATGAGACGTACTCTATATTATTATAGCGATATTACATGTATTTGATTATTTATAAGTTATAACCTATTGGTCGGAGCGGGTAAAGAGAAACATTTTGAGGGTAAGAACATGTCCCTCATATTCCCCTTTTACCAAATTTGTAAGACTAAATAGGCCCACTTGATTATTTTACCACGGTTAATCAAAATTCTAGGTACGCTATATTGTACATAAAAATATTTTCAGAATATTTTTGCAACGAGAACTCAAAATAATAGTTTTGATTAACGGCTAATTCGATTTAAAAATGAATCTGAATATAATTAAATAAATTAAATATCATCATAAACCTACACATAATAATTATAATATATTATATAAGTAGGGGCGTAGAGTATAGGTGATACTTACTCATATAATAGTCAGATTTATATAAATAACACAAATGATATGCTACTTATAAGTGTTTTAATTATCTATTATCATAATGCTTAAGTGCATTTATCTCATGTATTGTTTTTTTCTCATATTATACGTAGACGGTTGTATATGCAGTTTCATGCTACGCAATTTCGCCTGTTTTACATTTTTACAAGAAAAAAAACGAAACACGAGTGTACAGTGTACTCTAAAAATAAGTACGATTGTACCCCATAAAGTATAGATATTGATCTTTGTAACAATTTTCTTTCTCATTTTTACTGGCTTAGGAGCTAGGACTGACAACGAAAATAAATTGTTGGATTTGCTGAAAATTGTTTCATATTATGAGAGTACATACTACATAGTACATATAATACACTGTTAAAAATATTTAACTCGTATATAAAAAACTACATAATATGTAAAAATGTAGCAACGTAATATCGAGTTTTTCATTGATTTTCTAATTTTATTAAAAATTTAGTTTTAACTCTTATACAATGACCAAAATAGGTCAAGTAGATCAAAGAGTAAAACACATTTTGACCACACCATTAACATATTATATTGATTTGCAACGATAATACTTTTTATAGTATAAGATTAAGGGTTATATTAAGAGTTATATAAAATATATTGTAGCCTGTAGGTACTACTCAAATAAGTTATAAGAATGTACTCGGGCGTCAGAACAAACTCTACTGAAAAATACGCCTACAGGTTATTATAAATTGGTACTTGCCACTAGTGAATGATTGTCAAATTTGTGAAAACTCAATTTGTGTTTAAAAACTGTGTGTAGCTGTATATTATAGGTAGTAGGTACTATTATATGTATCTATACATCACGATCATAAAATATTATGTTCCTTTAGGGCTATAAGAGGATTTTATGGATTTCAGAGAAATGACCATAATCGGTAATTTATTGTAGTATGATTTATTGTACAATTGGACAACAGCTAGTAGTTACATACTACTTACACCCTATTATGTATAGCACCCTACCTAAACAATTTGTACCTACAGATTCCGTTTTTGTAAGGATAATAATAAGGATTATGTTTTATAAAAGCAGTGGGCGTTTTTAAAAATGACAAAACACAAAAGATTCGTTGAATAGAATATTACAATATACATTATTATGCACAAATCAAATATATTTTGTTATTATATAAATATGACACATAAAACGAAATACGTTCTCCCCCTGAGCGTTTTGTTGAGTTGTCAGTTGTGTCCATGTCCATAGTTATTCATACAGTATCAAGTACACAAACTATTTTAAAATTGAATAATTGTTCTTGATTAATACGATTGTTGAATATTGATGATGATGATGATGATATCATTTGTAGCTCTTATATAATTTATAGTCTTATAGATATAGGTACATTGCCCTAGTGCCCTCATCCTTTTATCAGTTTTATCTACATTGCAGATCAACTTTGAGAATTTTCTATAGTTACCTAGTTCATAATATTTATTGATATAAATATATAATATGTACCATAATATATAGATTAATAAAATAATATTGGCAATATTGCAGGAGCCGGGAGATACGAACTATCATCAATATTATAATCAATACAATGAATTATTAAATTTTGAAAGATAATTTTTGGTATTAAATTAAGTATAAGTCGTATAACATTATGTAATTATTTTATTATAATGATTGTTATTGAATAATGACTGATTAGAATGAATATCATCGAAGATTTAATTATAGGAGCATACTACAATAGTCAATAAATACCTACACACGAAATTTACCGTTTATTTTGTATAAATATTAATTATTGTGTCATAACTATGGTTTGGACACTTAGTTGGTAATTAATAACTAAGTACAAGAAAAGTGAATAAATGTCACGTAATCTTAATAAACATTTTGAAAAAGTACATCTAAAAAAAAGCGGGCAAGTGAGTATCGCTCTGCTGTACATTAGGGGATGGGGTGGACCTCGGACTATGGTAGGTTAAATTTGAATGCAATGATAGGTATCATTGACCCTAAATCGCATTAGGACCGGCCATGGAAGATGTAACCACATGATGTACAAATGGAAATTACACACCACTCCTTCATGTGACTGTGGAAATGATATGCAAACAATCTCCCATATAGCAATTGAATGCCCGTTCCGTGCATTCAAAGGCACTATAAATGATATCCATACAGCTAACATGGATGTGATTGATTGGATACAAAATCTGGACATGAATCTTTAGCTTATAGTTTCAAATTCATCTCAGCTATAATAGTTACCACCTGCCATATTAGACATATTATTATTTTATTTTATTTTATATTATTTTATCTTATTATTATTATTTGTATCCTATTCTATATAGTTTGTTATTATTTACATGTTTAAATTTGTTGCTCTACTTTGTCATACGAAATATATATATATTGTATACGAAAAACGATTCTGAACGGAGATGATTTGTCAGTCTAGGATATATTCTATTTAAATATTGTCATATATTCTATTTTGAAAAAAATTCACAAATTCAAACACTTAAGTAAAAGCTTCAAGATCTAACGTTTGATAATTTTTTAAAAATAACAAAAATCGAAAATTATTTATTAGTAAAACGTAATTTTACACGCGTATTTTTGATTTCAAATTAAAATTAGAACTTTAAACACTCGTAAAATTTTTTAATTGAATAATCCTCAAACATTTTTATATTTATTCTAAGCTTAACTCATGGACAGCATAGTATTAAATTTTCAATTCTTAGCTATTGATAGTAAAATATTTATAAATTTTTAACTACCAAATAGTGAAAAATATTCATGATTTTGACGAATTTTTGTCAATATTTGAACTTCAAATGCTAATAAAAAAAAATTGTGCCTATGTATTTTTATAATTTTTGAATGAGAGTTAGAACAAGTTATGTGGACCCTTCAATTAAATTTTCAAGTGATTTGTCCCAGCTAAATTTTTTTTATCAACATTTATAAAAAAAAAATAAAAAAAAATTGAAAATTTCAATTGTCTATAAATAGCTCAAAAAAAGTCAAAATGTTTTGAAAATCAAATCGCGTAAAGAAAATGGCAATCTAAATAACTGGTAAAATTTTCAAGTATTTACGACTTATACTGTTTGAATAACAACAAATATCAAAAATCGTTTGAGGCTAAACCGTTATTTAATGAGGTTTTGTAAAAATTTAAATTTCAAACACTCATAAAAAATTTTTGTCTGAATCCGGTAGAGTTTTTTTTACAGATAATTGAAGAAAAATGTATGGAGAACCTTGTACCAAGTTTTCAAAACTTAGTTATAAAAGAAAAAAATTTTACGATTTTTCAACCACAAAATTACTTGCAAATTTTCGCAATTTTGACATATTTCGTATAAATTCGAACTTTAAGCACTTATAAAAAAAAATTGTGACTAACGATTTCGGATTTTTTTTTATCACTTTAAGAACAACTTATAAGAAACCTTGTATTAAATTTTCAAAATTTTCTGGCCGGCCAAAAAATTTTTATCGTTATTTAAAAAAAAAATACTAAAAAAAATTAAAAATTTCAATTGAATATAAATAGCTCGAAAAAAGTCAAAATTCTTTGAAAATTTACCTATGTATGGAGAACGCTAATATAAACATTTGGTGAAAGTTTCAAGTATTTTCATCTATTAGTTTTTGAGTTATAGCAAAATAAAAAATTCGATTTTGTCGAAAACTGGTTGTGCGTAAAAAATCCCGTTTTTCCGTCATTTTTTTTATGTTTTTCCCGACTCATTTAAAAAATATTGAAAAATTTTAACTTTTGACCCCCCAAAGTACCAACTAGATCCGATTTCCTTTTCAAAGAGGGGCTGAAGTCCAAAATCGAAGCATTTTTACTGCTCCAAATGTTGTCGTCAGACACAAAAAAAAAAAAGCGGGCAAGTGAGTATCGCTGTGCTGTACATTAGGGGGTGGGGTGGACCTCGGACTTGGGTAGGTTAAATTTGAATGCAATGATAGGTATCATTGTATACGAAAAACGATTCTGAACGGAGATGATTTGTCAGTCTGGGATATATTATATTTAAATATTGTCATATATTCTATTTTGAAACAATTCAAACATTTAAGTAAAAGTTTCAAGATCTTACGTCAAGTAATTTTTTAAAAATAACAAAAATCGAAATTTATTTATTAGTAAAACGTTTTTTACACGTGTATTTTTGATTTCATATTAAAATTAAAACTTTAAACACTCGTAAAATTTTTTAAATTGAATAATCCTCAAACTTTTTTATAATTATTCTAAGCTTAACTTATGGACAGCATAGTATTAAATTTTCAATTCTTAGCTTTTGATAGTAAAATATTTATAAATTTTTAACTACCAAATAGTGAAAAATATTCATGATTTTGACGAATTTTTGTCAATATTTGAACTTCAAATGCTAATAAAAAAAAATTGTGCCTATGTATTTTTATAATTTTTGAATGAGAGTTAGAACAAGTTATGTAGACCCTTCAATTAAATTTTCAAGTAATTTGTCCCAGCTAAATTTTTTTTATCAACATTTATAAAAAAAAAATAAAAAAAAATTGAAAATTTCAATTGTCTATAAATAGCTCAAAAAAAGTCAAAATGTTTTGAAAATCAAATCACGTAAAGAAAATGGCAATCTAAATAACTGGTAAAATTTTCAAGTATTTACGACTTATACTGTTTGAATAACAACAAATATTAAAAATCGTTCGAGGCTAAACCGTTATTTAACGCGGTTTTGTAAAAATTTAAATTTCAATCACTCATAAAAATTTTTTGTTTTAGTCCGGTAGAGTTTTTTTTGCAGATAGTTGAAGAAAATTTTATGGAGAACCTTGTACCAAATTTTCAAATCTTAGTTATAAAAGAAAAAAATTTTAGGATTTTTCAACCACAAAATTACTTGCCAATTTTCGCAATTTTTACATATTTCGTATAAATTCGAACTTTAAGCACTTATAAAAAAAAATTGTGACTAACGATTTCGGATTTTTTTTTATCACTTTAAGAACAACTTATAAGAAACCTTGTATTAAATTTTCAAGATTTTCTGGCCGGCCAAAAAAATTTTATCGTTATTTTAAAAAAAAATACTAAAAAAAATTAAAAATTTCAATTGTCTATAAATAGCTCAAAAAAAGTCAAAATTCTTTGAAAATTTAACTGTGTATGGAGAACGCTAATATAAACATTTGGTGAAAATTTCAAGTATTTAAATCGATTAGTTTTTGAGTTATAGCAAAATAAAAAATTCGATTTTGTCGAAAACTGGTTTTGCGTAAAAATTCCCGTTTTTCTGTCATTTTTTTTTTGTTTTTCTCGATTTTTTTGAAAACTGTTGGAAAATGTTTACTTTTCACCTCTATAATGCACCAAGGATATCCACTTTGCCATCGGAAACCACCCCCAAAGTTTGAAATCGAAGCATTATTTCGACTAGTTATGCTGTACACAGACACAAAAAAAAACAAAAAAAAAAAAAAAAAAAAAAAAAAAAAAACACACATCATTGTAAAATCAATACATTCATCACTCCGTTCAGAATCTAAAATACGCAAATCCAACTTTCGACAAAATTGATTTTTTTTTTATGTGTAATTCAAAAACAAGTCATAAATACTTGACATTTTCAATTATTTTATCATTTTTTTGTAAAATGAAAATTTTAAAAATATTTCGATAATTTTTGAGATATTCATAGCAAGAAAAAATTTCAATTGTTTGTTAGTTTTTTCTATACATTTCGATAAAAATTATTTACTTCATCAAAATTCTTGAAAATTAAGTACAAAATTCATCATAGGAAGTTCATGTTGAAACCATAAAATATTAAAATATCTTAAGAGTAATCACTAATCAGGTACGTATTGGCGATTTCGCATTATGAGCAACGAGGTAACCGCCTGCGGTCGGCGAGAGTAATCAGCCGGTCTGACTACTCTCGCCGACCGCGAACGGTTACCTCGTTGCTCATAACGCGAAATCGCCAATACAAAAATAATTTTCACGGGGGGTTTTCAAAATATAGCAATACAAATTGTGCCACAACATAATAAAACAATTTTTTCCTCATTACTCGAAATTATTTCAGGGGATTTATTTTTTAATTTAAAAATATTATTTGTTAAAATTTAAAATGTTTACAGATATTATAGTAAATAATAATATTATATTATTGTGATTTTTACAATAATATTTATGAATTATTTTAAGATGTTATCTATTTTATACTTTATAAACCTATTCTTATTATTTTACGGTGTTTACAGAAAGATATGTTAATACATATTACCTAATATTAAAAGTAAATTGAATGACTTTAATAACTAGATCAAAAGACATAACGCCTATAACGAAATATATATAGGCGAAAATCGGTGGGGGGGTTAAGGGGACTAAGCCCCTAGAAGTTTAAAGTACAGGTCTTAGCATTATATATAGGTGTAATGAGCATATATTGCTTATCCCCCTTAGTAATTTCACCAATTTCCACTTATGGAAATATACTTATAGTGATATAGTAGGTATAGGCTGACAGACCAGTGTCTCCTCAGAATGGTTAGTCAAATTCAACGATATATCATTGAATTCAAATTGAACATACCCATATGACTTACTCAACATTTAATGTAGGTACAGCAGAGCGGTATCACTTGCCTACCTTTTTTTATAATTTATTTACTATAAAATTACTTAAAATTAGTAAATATTGATATCAAAAAATAAAAGCTGATCGATACCACAATACCTATTAACAATTTATTAAACCACTGTAAGTATTTTCCCGGCAAGTTTGTTCTGCACTTATATGTTTTTTTAAAAATTTAAAAATATTTTGTACTATACATTTATTTAAAAAAACAAAATTTAATAGTCTTTTCAAAATGTCATTAAAATTGCCTAAATCATACCCCTTAATTGGTGTGAAGCGTTCTATAACATGTTCTATAAAATATACATACCCTTTGTAATACATATTATGATACATTATATTACTATACAGAAATGTTGTATCTGAGTTCCATCTCAATGGAAACTCAATAATCTTCTTTTATAAATGTACTAGGTACATACAACATACTAATTATATCTATTCACACAACATAATTTAAAATAGTTTATGCTAATGTGGTATCGCTTTAAATTTTTTAAAAAAATAATTATGAATACAAATAATATATTAAATTATATAAAATTATTTTAAAATGTTCAGCTTGAATTTTATGATTTTGTTTCCTTTCGGAGGGGCCAGTGGAGTCAGACGTTATTGTGTCTAGTTTGGTCCTATTTTAATTCAATATTATTTATCCCTTTTAGTAATTTAGCAATATAATTATTAATCATTAAGATAAAAAATATATTAATATACTCAAAACATTTTTTTATTTTATTTTAAATATAAATTTATTGTTTTCAGTGTTTAGTATATTGTTGCCTTGTTCCGGGAACAGATCAGGTATTGCTAGTTTCAACATACGGTTATTAATACGAAACAGAAAAGGCCGTGCTTTACCTGATACACCATTAAAAGTGAAACTCAGAAAAGAGTGTATGGTTAGAGGTACAAGTAAAAGTACAAGTAAGAAAACATGCTATGTCCTCATTCAAATGTAATTACTCAATAATAGTATTTTCATTTTTGTATAGCTTTATAAATGTATAATATGTATCATAGACGGAGCCAGAAGTGTTGTTCAGCATAATATGCAGAATTTAAATTGGCTCACCACAATAAGTGAATGGGATTGAAGGGGGGGGGGCTTATCCATAAAATCGTTAAAATGTTTTTAATAGTCACTTTATATTTAATAATAATTAATATTGAAGTATGTACCTAATAAAGATATAACTGCATTAATTATGTAATTACTAATAATAAAAAAAAAATTAAAAATATATATTTATAGTATTAACGTAAATAAACTTTACTCTACTTTAATATTATAATGACATTCGTCTCTTAAAATCTACCGTTATTTTAAAATCGTCTATAACAGCATCAGCATAAACATAGGCTGCTATTTCCCGCTCTACTATCAATACCATCAAAGAATTTAATCTCTCTTACCTACTTCATGATAGATCTTAATTTGGATTTGACTATACTCTATTCGAAATGAGATCGTACCTCGGCGGCAACCAGTTTTCATCGAGCGGCAGTCAGACAACACCCGTTTGTCCACCCCACCGATTCAATTATCTGAAGGCCTGCTGTGTAATAAAGCCACGCCCATGCGCACAAGATGGCCGCCGAGATACGATCTCATTCCAAATAGAGAATACGGTCAATTTAGAGAAAGGCCTCTCACAAGTACCAGTTGTTACTGGTAGTTCTGTGTAAATCATATTGATAATGCAATATTTAAAATATAACCTCTAAATTTTTGATCGACTTAAATTATAGCGGATCTTCGGGGCGAACAGGGCGTGCAGCTGCATACCCTGCGGCCTGGACGCCCTGTGGCTCCGCCTATGATATGTATCACTTTTTAGCTGCCAAAGTATTTTAAATTAAAAACACATGCAGGTAACTGCACTGTTATTTTCTGAATAATACTCTAGTTTAATCAGCATAATCACCTTCGGGCTTCGACTGTATAATAATGATATCTGTAGAAACTTGAAAGAGAGAGGAAATATTTATGATAGAGTATTGTTCTTTAGACAAAATGTCCAATTATCTAATTTAATCTTTTTCAAAGAAATTTCTATAGTGAAAGTTTAATAATAATTATAAGGAATGAAAAATTACATCAATTAACATTATATGCAATGAGCCCTTGAATACTTAACCATTTTACTTTTGTTAACATTATAATTGGCTATTTTGATTATGGGTATTAAATAATTTATATTTAGTCTATTTTATAATGAAAAATAACATATTATGCCTAACTAGGGTTCGGAACTTGTTGCACTTAAAATTATCGAAATATGCAGATAACTTTTTATTTTGTTTTTGAAAACGCATGTTGTAATTATAAGAATAAAATTTAAAATTTAGATAGGTACATAATAAAAATTGTGAATAAAACAAATTGATTACAATTTATAAAAGTACTGGTTAGGCACATGTCCTGAGTTAATAATAAATAACGTTAACGCGTGATATAACTAGATCAGTTAACCATGATAAAGAGGACGTCGCACCCGCATGTGTCGTCTCCGTCTTACACATATACGGCATAGGCGAAACGCGTTTGAGTATAACTCGCTCAATTTTGGTTCTAGAGTAAATATACCTATTATAAAATGAAAATATGACAATATTTTGGAGGGCAAGTCGATGAGTTTTTTTTAGAAAATTAAAATTTTAATAAGTTAAAGGTCATTTAAACATTTTGAAATTTTAACTAATTCTAAACGGTTATAACGAACGTTATATTAGAAATAATGGAAAAAACTCATCGACTTGCCCTCCGAAATATTGTCATATTTTAATTTTATAATAGCGAGTTATACTCAAACAACGTAAACGCGTTTCGCCTATGCTGTATGTGTGTAAGACCGAGACGACACATGCGGGTGCGACGTCCTCTTAACAAACAAACACGTTCTGCTTTTCATTTTGTCATACAATTAGAATTTAGATGTCATTAGGTTTTATCACAACATTACAATTGTCGATAAAAAGGTTGGTACTAATCAGATACGACAGACTATAACCTTAATTTATTTTAAAAAATATTTTTGAATTTTTCTAAACATGATTTTTCTTGACAATTTTACATACATACAAATTTAAAAAATGCGAAATATGCATAAATATTCATTCTTCCTAAAATATGATGAAATATGCAAATTTAAACTTAGTATTTAGTTTTGCCATTCTATAAAACCTATTTATAATTCACTTAGAAAAAATCTTCAACTGTTCAACCACTACAAAAAAAAAAACATTCAAATGTAAGAAGTCCCAAACCCTACATAATATAACCTTCAGTGATTTTTCTTTTATAGTTTTGAATTCTGAATAAATAATTTATTAGTTATTTCATAATAGCCAACATTTGTTTTTTAGAATTTAATTACCCAATTTATTAATAATCATGAAATAATGTTTATAATTATTTTTAAAGGTCTAGATTTAGTATGTGATAAAAAATGTGAGAATAATGGTTGGTGCAATGCAGATAAAATATGTCAGTGCCCTGAAGGGTACATGGGACAATACTGCAAAACAGCATTATGCTATCCACAGTGTATGAATAATGGTACATGTGTGGCTCCAGGTGTCTGTCGATGTCCATTAGGTTTTCAAGGACCACATTGTGAAGGAGGTAATAGTTTTAACCAATTAATATAAATATTTTTACTTTAAACACATATATATATAATTTAAACACTTTATCATAATAATTATAATATGATTTCATATAGACAAAAACTTCACACTCTTTTTGCTACTTCAATAGCTACTTTGCAACCAGTTTTGATGACTTTTGTTAATGCATCATAACATGGAGTTTGCTCAGCTCCATGATCAATACCACAGTCATGATGTTCTTGTTCTTCATCCCTAAACTTTTTAATAGTTTCGAGAAGCTCTTTATCAGCTTCGGGATCATTCATCAGATCTCTTAGTTGATCATTATAATGTTCTACAATAACGGTTTCTACGGCAACAGTACAAGCCATAGCAGCTTTAGGACCCATAAGTGCTGTACCTATAAATACCATTTTTATATTAATACAATTTAATTATTTTTTTTTAATAATATTTACCAGCTCCGAGTACATAGCCAGCACAATGCCATAAAGGAAATAGCAATGATGGTCGGACTCTATTTTTGATTATAAGTTGTTCAAACTTGCTTCTATGTACTTTTTCTTGTTCCCACATTTCTTTAATCTTAGGACCTACACTACTATTTCCTAATAATATAAATAAAAAAAAAATAATAAATTTAATCAAGTATAATTGATAATATACATACAATGAATAATTTATTTTTTAACATACCTAATACTGCCATCTGTCCTGCATATATTCGATCAGCTCCAAGTTCTCCAGCATGATTAACTCTTATAAGACTATCTAATTTTTTGTTAGCACCATGTAATCCTCTTTGGAAAATAATTCTAGAAAATGTCATTTTTTGTACAACCATTTTCATTTTGTTCTTATTAAAAGCCTATAATCAAAAATAATATGAAAAACAAAACTTATTAATTATATTTAAATACAATTTACAGGTATTTGTGCAGAAAAGTGTTTAAATGGTGGAAAATGTATACAAAAAGATACATGTCAATGTCCTAAGGGGTTCTACGGCTTACGATGTGAATATTGTAAGTATTTTTTGTTTTTGAAAAATGATTAATTCTAATAGATAATCAACATTTTTAGCTAAGTGTATTATACCATGTTTAAATGGTGGAAAATGTAAAGGAGTGAACAAATGTAGATGCATATTTGGTTTTCAAGGAGACCATTGTGAAATTGGTCAACCAATAAAGCAATATTATAATTGTAAGCGGCCTTGTCGTCATGGATATTGTACAGCAAATAGAACCTGTCGATGTCAACAAGGATGGTTTGGAAAATTTTGCCAGAGAAGTAAATTTTATAATTAATTATTTAAGTTAACAATGTTAATTTTTTTATTTTTTATTTAGAAATACTTAAGCCAAAACATGATAATCATAGGCCAGGATATCCGCATTCTTGTGAAGACGACGATGATGATATGGATGATTATGATGAAGTGCCCAAAAGTCATCATAGATGGCATTGACTGTTCTCAATTAGAATGACATTTTAAGTGTTAAAAACTGTATAAATAAATGATCTGTGATTTGTAAAGTATAATTAAAATATAAATTTATTGAGATTTATGTGTTTGGGTTAATGACAACTAACCAATAAAATAAGATGATAAAATTGTTCTATACCATATTCAAATATAAATATCTATAACAAAAAAAAAAAAATACTCTACTTATCTATGGACAATAATTATATTGTAATGAAATCATTTAATTACACTTTTCTAGTGTCTGATGTATATATTAATAAATTATCTATCTATCAAATTGAAACAGTTTAAATTTATCTCCCTAATGTAATTAATAAATACTATTCAGTGTTAAACTAGTTGATTATACAACATTTCTATTGTTTTTAACAACGACCACCATCGTTATCATTTAGGTTTTGATGTGGCATATGCCAAAACTAATAACCAACGTATCAATCGGACAGCATGTCTGAATTGTTTTTAGCCATTATATGAAATGTGAATAAATAAATAGTACGCAGAAATACTCGAGTCTATCGAATAAACGATAAAAACTTCGGGCCCCAGAGGTAACAGTATTCGACATTCGATTTCGAAATTTGGCGGGTAAAAGAAAGCCGAGAATGAGGTGATTTACCGGTAGATGGCGAGGCGCGCGCACCAATGGCGTACGGCTAGCGACAAAATGTCTTCTCTGGCTACCGCGGCTCAGCACTTGACGCGCGCAAAACTAGTAACCACCGATACGTACGGGTCCGCACGGCCAATTGACGACGACGCGCGCGCGTTTTCGCCTTGCACACACACACCGTCGTTTGGACGTCGAAACGACAATTGGACGAGAAAAACGATTCGGTTTTCGACGATCGGTTTTTCGCGGACGACACGGCCGTACTGGTGCGGGAACGGTCTCGAGTGGCGCGACGTGTCGCCGGGGCGGCGAAGTATCCGAAAGTGACGTGAACGGGTCGGTGCGCAGACGCGTATTTAATTGCGAAGACGACGACAACGCCGACGTCTACTACTATTAAAACTGTTATCGCGATAAACACAATAATAATATTATTATTATTATTATTATACCACTATTATTATAATTATTATTATATATACCTTTGAGCGCGATATATAAATCACGATACCATTGATATAATATATAACGTACAATACGAGCGTATCGTGTATACAATTATTAATGTTATAAATATATATATATATATATTATACGGTTCAGAGGGATACTGTGTGGGAGCGTGTACGGCAGAGATAACCGCCAATCGGCCGTATCGTAGAAACACAGCTATAGTCGAATCGCACGGCACGACCCCGGGACGGCGACGACGACTGCTGCTGCTGCTCTACGAGTTACGACGGTAGACGACGACGGCAGAACAACCAAAATGGCGACTACGACGACGACATCGATCGGCCGGACGGACGGGGCCGATCGATAACAACGCGCCGCCCGCGTCCCCGTGACGTGCGTGTGTTCCACGGTATAATACACACGTACACCATTACACGATATTAACCATAATATTATAGACGAAATAATTAAACGCATACAATGTCATATCACATTATATAGGTATACGCGGCGGGTTTTTTTTCCATAGTCGTTACATCACAGTATTCCTTCTTTTCTGTTCGCGTTACGTACCCCGTGACCGTTGTTTTCCGTCCGTGTGCGTCCTCCAACGGGGCCGTTTCAAAGGCTCCGCGCCGCTGAAAAAGACGCGGTCGGCAGCGAGCCGGAGACGTCGACGACGGTTTTTCGCGCGCGCCGCGTACGGGCGATGGACTCAGCCGACACGGGCACTGCCGACGCTGCCGCCGCCGCCGCCGCCGTCGTGGTCGACGCCGACGCCGCAGCCGTAGCCGCCGTTCTCCCGTCACGCAGGTGCGTACGCAGCCGTACTCTGGTAATATTATCATTATCGTCACCATCGGTGTGTCGCGTCGATTTTAATGGCACGACAACGACGCCCCACACCGTGTCACTTGGGCCGAATATTTTTTTTCCCGTCTACCCGCGGGAACGTCTCGTCTCTCGCGGACGACCACTCGGCACGACTGTCTAGCCGGAGGGTCCCCCCCGAGCTCGGACCGGTCGCCACAGTTTTGTTTTCCGTTACCTTCTCTCGCGGTATCGTCTAATCGACGCGGCACACGCACGAACAACACATGACACATACTGCGGTGGTGGCGGTGGTGGCGGTGCTCCTCTAGGAAGTCCGTCGACGCCGACGCCGCCGCGACGTTGTTGTTGCTGCGCCTTAGGAGTTGCGCCCGGCATAATATTATTATTATTATAATGTGTACATGTGTGTGCCGTCGTGCCCCGCGACAGTAATACACGTCGTAGTAGTAGTAATAGTAGTAGTAGTAGTAGTACAGTAGTAGACTAGTAACGACTATATTATATAGTAGTTGTACTGGTTGTAGGCGGTCATACTTGTTGTACTAGTAATAGGAGTTATGATACGTGGTGGTGGCATTAACCCGATAGTCATTGCGGTTGTAATTTAGGGAGACCAGGTCCGCGGTTAATACGGTTTTTCTGCTGAGAAAGCTGTACGCGCCCCTCCGGCTTTTCACACCGTCGAGCCCCCCCCCCCCCCCCCCAATAATATATTACTTTGTTTTCGGATTTGAAATTTTTTGCAGTTTCTCAGATTTTCGTTCAGGCGTGTGTTTTACCCCTCGACGACGATGTCGTCGCGAGATATACCCTCCTGTCGTGAGGAGTGGATATTCGTTAAAAAATTTGTTTTCAAAATTCCCCGAGATATGTCGACGATGTTTTCGGATTTGGTCTCATCACACCTCGCTAATAGCGTGTTTTTAATATGATTTTTACTATTTCATTCGGTTTAATCCTATCGAATTTCGAAACTGACAACTTATCTAATATTAACGTTATTATGACATCATTTTCGCTATAGTCCGGTTTCCTTTGTCCCGCCACTTATCATTCGTGCGTAGCGTTTGTTTACTCCGTTATCTCGGAAGTACTCGTACACAACAACATTGCTCGTTGTAAGTCGTATTGACGACTCTGAGTTGGCATAAAACATATTTTATGATTAACATGCTGCGAGTTTCAAAATTATCTATATTACAATTATTATAATATTATCTCAATGCCGAGATGCTTTAACATTTCACGAAAAAAAATTCCCAAGCATACGATTGAGTGTACTATTTTTATTATCGGTTGTTCCTATCATTCCTATCTACAATTTTAGTTGCTTACCAATCGCCAGTGCCCAGTACTTATCGTTGGATATCCACCATTTGCGAGTGGTAGTTAGATATGCCATATCCATTCCAAAATATTAAAAATTGTTTTATTTTAAGTTTTAATATTGGATTAAAATTATTTTATCTTTATTCGTGTTCGTAACAAAATGTATAATCAATTTTGGAAATCGACTATATTCGTAGGTATGGAGAAATTATCAAATTGTTGTCATATAGGATACCTTTATAGTTCATTTACATGTATATTATGTGATTTAAACCAAAAATTCATAATTAAGGAGAGATTTTTAGTTGTATTAATTATCATTAAATTATATCTTAACATAGTTATTTAATGATAGCCTATTAATTTTCAAATTATTTGCTCTTATCAGCAATTCAGTAATTCAGATTATCATAACTTTGTTTACGTTTGATGATAATAATTTACTCATATAGCAGCTTACTTTAAATATTTTACCTTAAGTCTATTTTTTAAACTATTAAAATAGTTTATGTATTAAAATCGTAAAGAATTCAGACTTACTCAAATATTTTGTTTTGTTTTACAATAAATATATTATTTATTAAATTTGTTATCACATTAGGAAATACTGTTGATAGCCTGATGCAGGAATATCCTTAACTAGGTTGTAGATAAGAATAGTTGGGATTAAATTAAATCTTTTAAACAATAGATGTTATCTGATTTTAGTTGTTTAAGTTGTTATTAGTTATTTTAACTAAATTTATTATTCATGTAATTTTGATTTTTATAGAAAAAAAAAATTTTTGTTTTCATCTTACGATTCATTTTGTATTAGTTGTTTGTATTAATATTGTTAGTATGTTAGAGTAAAATATTAATCTTATTGTACTATAATTACTAATTGTTTTTTCAACCTTTAATAATAATATAATATACAATTTTTTAAATTTATTATCATGATTATTATGGAAATTTTTGTTATTTTATATGAGTGGGTAAGAAAAGTTTATTATATTACTTTTAAACATAATTTTAATGTCAAAACATTATTTAATTACAATTTTAAACAACAATTTCTAAAAGTTTTGAAACTTAAATTTTATAGGTAATAAATGTTTTTAACTAAACAACCGTAGGTTATCCTGTTTTGAAGTGTCCATCAATTTTATAAATACAAATTAGATAATCTACAAATGTATAAAAATATGTTAATTTGTATTAATATTGAAATAGGTACTTACTTATATGTTTGTGACTCATTTGTCAAATATATTTGTTATTTGATTATAGCTCATAATTGTGATAAATGCATTAACAATTTGTATATTAAATGCATTTATTAAAAACACATATTAAGTTTATTAATATTTTTGTTTTATAGATTATTCAATTTCGATTTAAACCAGACATTTCATTTCATTGGAAATTAAAATTGTCCAAGTCTTAAGATTTTAATTGAATATTTGACTGAAATTTTAACTTGTGAGGTATTGAAATATCTAATATTCTATTTGAATTATTAAATAAATGATTTATTAAAATATTATTTATAGGTCATTTTTAAGATAAATTATTATTATGATGGATCGTAGTGGAAATGATATCAACATGACTGGAGACAGCGATCTAGACGATGATGGGTGTTTATCATCTGATGACTGCGACGGAGACTCCAACCAGAGTAAAAGTGATTTGATGTCTGCAGCAATGGGAGATGATGTGACTGCACAACTTGCCGCAGCAGGTTAGCTTAATGTTTTGTTAATATTTGTGTTTACTGTTTTAACAATTTGCACTTTTCATTATTAGGGCTGGGAATATTATTCTCAAAAAAAGCTTTATTCCTATAAAATTTAAAATGATGTATCTATAAAATGTATTTACAGTTTTTAATTTAAACAAGTTTTTAACCCAAAAATATTTTTATTAAATTTAAAAAAAAATTCAGGGTTTCACAATTTTAATTTTAATTCTTTAACATATGCTTTTAATCTAAAAAAATAATTCTCGATTTTTACACTACATAAACATCTTTAAAAAAATATGTTTAATAGTATTCAATTAACTTACAACATTTTAAGCATATTTCAAACTTATTTTTTAATGTAAATGAAATTTAAAAACATGGGTTTTGGTATTAAAAATCTTAAAATTCTTTAAGAAATATTATATAACCTTTAAGTTGAAAATTCTCAAAAAACTTCTCATTCTGATTCAAAAATACATGAAGTGTATAATATAAATCAAGCATTATATAACTAACTTTGAAATAAATCTAAAGTACATAGGCGGATATTGAGGGGGACTTGGGGGGCTTAAGCCCCTCCAGAACGTAGTCAAGCCCCCTCGGAAGGTTCTAGTATCTTTGAAGTGTCTAATAATGTGTTGACGCTAATGGATATGGTAAAAATGTTAAGCCCCCCCACGGATATGACCAAATATCCGCCTATGCTAAAGTATATAGATTTCCCAGCTCTAATTATTATTATTTATTATTCACTGCTTCTTTTTAACACTAGATAATCTTAACATACAATACTCAATAATATAACTATACAAATAATTAGAACAATAGACATTGACTTTATGTTGTTATTTTTTATTTTCATAGTTTTGTTAACATATTATTTTTATTTTAAATATAGAACAATTAAAAAATGGTTCAATTTTGTAATTATTATGCATGTTTTGTCTTTATTTTGTTTTGCACTATTTTTTTTTTTTTTTTGTTTTGCGTGTGTGTGTTTGTGTTTGGCTGGTAGAAAAACGCAATAGCGGATCGTCGAACACTAGGGGTCTTTGTTATGGTTTGTGTCGATCAGGACCGGTTGGAATGGCTGCTGCTGCTGCAATTGTATCATCGAAAAAGCGCAAAAGACCACATTCATTTGAGACCAATCCATCCATTAGAAAACGACAGCACAATCGGTTACTACGTAAACTCAAAGTGAGTTTTTAATATTAAAATATATAAATGTAATGTGTACATTTTAAATTTCGCTTTTAAGGTTACCATTGATGAGTTTGCTACCAGAGTTGGTCAACAAGCAATCGTATTAGTAGCTACACCTGGGAAGGAAACCACAGGTTTTAAATGCTTTGGTGCAAAACCTTTAGAAGATGTCGTAAGTAAATTTAGATTTATATTGTAAAACATATTTAAATTAATATTGTAAATCATTTATATCTGAAGGTAAAAAATTTGCGTGCCACTATTATGGACCAACTGGATACTGCATTAGCACAGCATGCACCACCGCCTATTCCAGATGACCCTACTCTTTATGAGCTACCACCACTTATTCTTGATGGAATCCCAACTCCGGTTGAAAAAATGACCCAGGCTCAATTAAGAGCTTTTATACCTTTAATGCTAAAGTATTCCACTGGTAAGATTATTTGGATATTAAAAATGTAATCTATTCTAAGGTTCACATTAAAATGAAAATTGGATGTTATGGATGTTAGAAGGATCAAAACTTTTTATTGCCATATGTTTCATATGAATATACAAATACATACTGATATGAGTAGATAATTTCTTGATTTTAATTTATGTACATAAACACAAGGCTACAGAAGTTCATATTTTACATTATCTAAATTTACAGTTATAATTTGAATAATTTGATTCAGTCGACTTACCTATTATCAGACCCAAATTTAAACTATTAGAGGCATAAGCAAGTTCACATTTATTTATAAACAAATAAAAAGTAATTAATTCAATTTGAATACTAGTACAATACAATACATTCTTTTTTTTTTTTTTTTAATATTACATCTAAAAATTGATTTGATTTTTTCAATTGAAATTTGAGTTTCATTATTGTTGTTTTATACTTAACTATAATAATTGATTTTATTTTATTTATCAGGTAGAGGGAAACCTGGTTGGGGCAGAGAAAGTACTAGACCACCTTGGTGGCCCAATGAACTACCTTGGGCAAATGTCAGAATGGATGCTCGATGTGAAGATGAGAAACAAAAAGTAGGTAATTATTAATAGAATTGTTGAATCATTTTTTAATATTCATTGTATTGCTAGATTTCTTGGACACGAGCATTACGACAGATAGTTATAAACTGTTATAAATACCATGGTCGAGAAGATTTGTTGCCTACATTTTGCGAAGAAGATGAAGCAAAAACAATTGTTAATAATGTTGCAAGTCAATCAATTGTTACTTCTGTGCTCAAATTCAATCCAAAAGCAACTAGTATTGAAGCACGAAATTCACCAGATGCACAGGAACAACAACAACAACAACAACAACTAACCCAGGTTAAATTTGAAATTTATTCAAAAATATTTAAAAAAAATATTTACAACGAACATTTTGATAGGTACAGTATTCTCCGGCGTTCCTTCATTCAATTAGTAATGTTGATGGGTCAATGTCCATATTTCATGTTGATCCAAATAATCCAATTATTACATTACCAGATGGAACTCAGGCTCATGTTCAAGGAGTTGTAAGTATTGTTTTGACAAATTAAAAATTAGTTATAAAATGCTGATCATTTATATATTTATATATATTTTTTCTTTAGATAAATGCTTCTCAAGGACCAAATGGCCATACAGTTCATTCTGTTCATACCCTTGGCGAAGGCCAAAATCAAGACGGTGTAACCGTAGATATATTAAATAATGTACCTGAGGCCACATTAAATCAAGACGGTCAAATAATTATTACCGGTGAAGATGGACAAGGTAAATATGCTTAAATGTTTATAAAAAAAAATGTTACCAAAATAATTTTGATCTTAGCAAAATTTGTATTAAGTTGAATAAAATTATAATTGAACAGTATAAAAATAATTGTTTTAATAGCTACTCATTTTTTATAAAATATAAATCTTTAATTATGAAACATACTTATAGAATATTAGATTACAATTAAACTAATAAAGTTGAATACATTTAAAAAAAAGAACTTTAAATTACCCCTTTCCTATTTTATTTTCAAAAGTTATAACACACATCTGTTTATATCATACATTTATTAGTGTTTCAAAATATATTTTTCTGGTATTATTTAAACAGAGTTTAAACTTAATAAAAAACCGAAATCTAATGCAACTTAAACAAAGTTATTCTCACTCAAATTAAAAAAGTCATCATCATCTGACTTTTCTACGAAATTTAGGTGATTAAACTTATTGTATAGCAGCCATGCTATGTATCTAATAAGGATAACATAGAATTTAGTCCAATTTTTCTAATATGTTTGAATTAAGTCCAGTTTATTATTTCAATATGTTTGAATTGAGTCCATTGAACCTAGCACAATATACTTAATACTTAACGATAAAAGTATATTCATAAATGACCCGATGGTTTATATTCAAGAATATTATTGTCCCGGATAATTTGTGAATACACAATTTATTAAAAGTGCAAAATCATAGAATGTATGTTAAGTAAAAGAAAAAAACAATTTTTATAATTAATGAGTAAGTTTTGATTTAAAAAAAAAGTTTACTTAAAAGTGCTTAATAGATGAAAAATGAGTAACTGTATTAAAAAGAAAACTCAATTAAATCGACCAACAATTATTTTTTGGATTTAATTCCGTCAATCCAAAAGTATTTCTGGGACTCAATTCACGTATTCTATTACTGTCTAGAAATTGCCTTAAAAAATAGCTGCCTCAAACGATATTTTTATATTAAATCATAACAATAATAAATAATAATTAACATTCTACATTACCCAAACTATTATTTTTATTTATTAATGATTATTTAATAATATGTACAGTGTTGTATTTTCAGTATCAAGCATGATAACAGTCCCTGTAAGTACTTCATTATACCAAAGTGTTTGTCAACAAATAAGTGAAGGAAGCATACAGGTACAGTTTTCTAGCATACAAATATAATTAATAAAATATTACCTTTGACAATTGTTATTTTATTTAGGTTGTTACGCCAGTTATGCATCATATGCCCAAGTCAGAGCCCGGTGGTGGGATGGATTCCTCAAATTGTGAAGTAGAAACCATTAATGTACCACATCAATTGGTTGCCATCACCGGGCAAAATGGCGAACAAGTGTTGCAGTTGATCTCATTAAAGGATAACAAACTGATCAATGCTACAGTTGGCGAAATTAAAGAAGAAGGCGCAAACATGTCTAATTCGGACCAATGAGAACAACTTCAACATTACCTGTGCTTTGATGACCTTGGCAAATAAATTTAAATTAATATAGGGTAATGATTGTCGGTATTTTTAATTCTTAAATGTATAATATATGTGCGTGTGATCTAATGATGGCATATACTTGTGTATATTCCTTGTTATTCTGCCCACAAATCTGTGTACAAATATACTATATATTTTATCACTTCCATTTGGTCCAGATAATTTACTTATTAAAAATATTGAGTAAATTATCTTTCTATACATTTTTAAGTGTTGTTATAATAATGTAATTTTGTTCTTGGTTTAAAATTTCTTAGAAGTTTTTATTATACATAACTCTAGTGTTTGGGATTTTCTATTTGTAGAAAAATAAAAGTTAGTAAAAAATACAGTGGAATACTATTTTAAGCCTAATTTAATTAGTCTGTTTTAAGCAGTTTAAGCCTGATTTAATTGACCATTTTGGAAATTTGAGCATTTAAAGTTTTAAAAAAAATTAAAGTCATACATATTTGTGTGGCCATGACTCTAAACCTAGTCAATATGTTAGTCTTGTACACAATATTACGGAAGTTTAAGTTTTTGTTTATTTGTTTAAGAATAATATTCTCATCCTAGATTTTTAGATGTTTTTATTTTTATGTGGGTTGTATTTTCTTGTAAACTGTTTTTTTTTTTATGTTATTTGTCACCTTCACAGACATTGATGTTAAAAAAGTGCAATTCTGTAAAAAAAAAAAATACCAAATTTAAATTAAATTTTTTGTTTCCACATTGTTGATATTGTTTATTTGAGTGTACTTGCCTGATATATATTTATGTATATGTCATGTATGTTCATATATTTGTCTATTATATTATATAATTGTAAATATATAATATGTATATATAATATATGACTTATAAGTTAAGCTTGTTTACACTTTTTTCTTTTTTAATTGTGTACATTTTGTAATTAATTCGATGTGAAATCTTCATAAGCAAATTTTCTGATTACTTATTTATTTTAGGTTATTAGATAATGTTATACAATACTATGTACCTATTGAAATAGATAATTGTTGTGTGCTGTTATCAAACATGAAACAGTACATTTATTATTATCTGAAAAAAATTGTTTTACTTTATTTAATCTCTTTTAATGATATACCTCATCATCATTCTTCTCATATCCTTAATGATAAAATTGTTTCAATTGTATTGTTAAAAATACATTGTTTATTCTTCTTAATTTTAGCTACTATTGAAATATTTAGTTCTAGACAGTTTTGAATGTTTTGATTAATAAGATAAAAGGTTATTGCCTAATAATTGTGTAGATGTCCAACTTATTGCCTAAAGTCTATCACTTTTCAAACTGGTCTTCCAAACTAAATTACAAGGCTGGGCATTAACGAGTTAAAAAGTTAAAGTTAAGTTAAAAAGTTAAGTTACTTTTAACTAAGTTACTTAACGAGTTACTTTTTTTTTAAGAAGTAACTTCTATCTTAACGAGTTACTTTATTTTTAAAGTAACTTCTAACTTAACGCGTTAATTTATTTTATAGTCACGTTAAGTTATTTTTTTTTCTTTGTACGAACCCCAAAGATTTATTATAGCATTTTGTGTAATAAAAAAAAAAAAAATAATAACAATAATTATTATGTTAAATATAAATTATTCTGCTATATAAAATTATTATGTTATTTGTAAATATTTAACTTGAGGTGTAAATGGTGTAATTATAAGTTTTATAAGAAAAAAAAGTAACTTATGTTTAACTAAGTTAAGTTACTTTTTTTTTCCAACTAACTTGTAACTTTAACGAGTTAAATAAAAAAGGAAAGTAATTTTTAACTTTAAACTTAACTTACATTTTTCCAAATTAACTTAACTTAACGAGTTAAAAAAAATAGTTAACTTGCCCAGCCTTGCTAAATTATATTTAAAAAATGTATTATTTTTGAATAAATTAATAAAAAAAAACTTAATAGGAACTACTCAATTAAAAGATTTTTATTAAGTTACAGTTATTAATAACTTAAATATCTAACAATCTGTTGGTATGTTATTAATTTATTATAATATTATATATCTGCATCAGTCACTAATATTGTTATGTTAATCACCAACATACGACGGTATAAGGCCAAAAGGATTGTATATTAAGTAGCTGCATATTTAAAATTAGATTTGACAAATATTGTGTACATTTAGGTATAATTGTATGAATTAAGGAGTAAGGATGTATAGTATCTATATGAGAATTTGTATATATTTTTAAATTCTTATAAGCTAAAACTTAATAACAGACTACGATTAAGTGTTATTAATTTATTATTATTACTTTATTTTTTATTAATACACGCCAAACGACTAACGATCAAACGAGTTATACCCACTTGGTCAAAATATTTCAAATTTCAATATTGTGTAAATCGCACCCAGTATGGCTGTTACACAATATTTGATTAAAATAGACCGTTATTGTGATTGTCATTTAGAATTTATTTTATTCCCTTATTAAATATATGTATTTGTACTTCGTTATTATCATTTATCAAAACGGTTTATAAAATCTATTTGAAACATTGTTTAAGCTAGTCGCCTGACGTTTTTTATTTTTGAACGTACAAAACTGGTGTAAATATATCGCAGTACCTATGTACTAATAACGAGTTTTCGATCATACGCAACAGATGAAAGTATACAAATGTACAATATAATAGGTACTATATCACAATATATACCTACCTATTTTAATAGTTGTTCGACAGTAACAAAACGAATTTCCAAACTGCAAATATCCGGGTACTTGACTATTTCATAATATTAGCAGTAGTAGTGTAATAGCGGTGAATATATTAGGGGTATAGGTAGTTAGTAATAGTTACTGGCCTTTTCTGCTGTTGGGTTGGGTAAACGCGTAACACATCGCAGTTGTAAGTAGGGACTGCAGCGACATGGAGTTGGCCAACAAAGTATACTGCCTACCTACTATTACTACACAATAAATGCAAGTATGATAATGTACACATTGGATGTAACATGTTGAAAAATGAAAAGTCACGGTATATAAAAGGTATATGTTGCTGGGGTAATAAATATTTGCCCGAGCGCTCGACCCTTCAGCGTATTATTTAGTACCTATTATACGATGCATTATGATGCATTTATATTCTATCACATTCCTATTATATTAAAGCAATGTCGCCGATCCCGTTTCGAAATAAACAATCCTTTTAAATCTCCTTCGTAATTTCCCGTACACGGGCTACTGCGGACTGCAGTAGTGGTCATAGCGTAGCTCCGTAGTATTATCAACTATATTACTGAGGGTAACCTCTATAATCCCGGGGGAGGGGTGGCGTCTTGCAGCGTATTACAAAACGAGAGCGTATTATACACAATACTATGGGTAAATATGTAAATAAATATATTCTAAAAGACGCGCGTTTACGTACCTACGAAGACTGTTAATCGACAAGTTCGATGAAGGATTGCTCGTCAGACGGAATCGCGCGAGACAATATTATTATTTATTAAGATATATACATCTATTTAGATGAATACAATTACTGCTACTAAAATACAGTAAATATTTAGGTTTACCGCCGCATCAAATTGTTGGCCCCCGTGAGTCCAGTACAAAATGTATACTCATAAAATTTACCAAAATTTTTTCATTCTGTGATTATTATTTTTTTCATATAAAATAAGAATAACCGTTTTTTAAGATTTTTTTCCTATAGCAAGTATCTATTATAGTACCCAACACTACATCCAATACACATACTCATCTAAATATAATATCATTTTTATTGGTTGAATGGTTGATGCACTAATATTTTAAGGAATGTTTTTGGTAAACTGAAAAGAATGTAGGTAGTAAAATGCCATTGCCCGACAAAACCAGTTTTAATAGGTACTAAACATAATTATTATAATATTGCATAGACTAGGTAGCGTGACTCGTTCTTTATAAAATTGACTTTCCGTTTTTACCTAGTATTACTAGGGTAGACACATATATTACTATTTTAATATAAGTATACACACGTATTTATTTATAAGAATTTATCACTTTTAGGTACTTATGGTATTTTATTCCGATAAAATACGTCGTGGAGTTTGTAAATAAATACAAAATGATAAATTATATTTTATTTAATTATTTTAAACACAATTATTATAAAACATAAAAAATCAATAGTTAACTATTTAAAATTCGAAATTCTTTTCCTTGTCCAATTAAATATTTAACCCTGCGTAGGTCGCGCGGATTACCATTGTAATCCATCTAAAAATAAATAGTTTTTTCGTATATTGAAAACCAGTAAAATTATCTTATCTTTTCAGTACCTTCGAATAACATGTTGCTTAATATAATTAGTTTGTTTCCGAATACTGGTCGCTAAAGTTGTCGTTGTTATCGGAGTTCAAAGTGTGTTGGATTACCAGTGTATGCCGCGCGATCTTTCACGCCCGTGAAATACATGTACAAATACATACATGTAACATGTACAAATTTATAAAGTACTCTTGTTTTTTTTGTAATTATTAATATAGAGAGCTAAAATATATGTAAGATACTTAAATATTAATATGTTTATACAGAAATATTATAAAAATTTAATTACATTGAGTATCATTACAATTTAAGAAAACAAATTCTAATAAATTATTATTTATTGTCATTTAAGTTAAAGTTCATATTCTAAGGTAAAAAATTTTAATTTTAATTTTTTCTTTATCGCAATATATTTTTCCATATGTACTTAGTATATAACAATAATTTAAATTTTCAATATAGACTTAGAACCTATTAAAAAAAAATAAAAAAATAATGGATTACAACTGTAATCCGCGCGACTACTGGCGTACTATCAAGGCACGCGACCTACGCAGGGTTAAAAACCAAGTTAGGTGCTTACTTTATAATAATCTGATCTGATTATACTCCAGCCCTCCAGGTGTTTAAATGCTATAATTTATGAATTATCAAGTAGATATCTAAAATCTAAATCTAATTTTGCTTTCAATCCTCCTATAATAAAAAAGTTTAGAAATTAAATTACTTACCGGAATATTGCTATCAGAAATCCAGAAATTATAAAAAAAAATATAAAACAATTTAAGACCTGTAGATAAATAATTAGTTAGTATTGTTTTTCAGACAACAATCGTGACAAAGATCATCCATTGTTTTACATCAAACTATTTTGTAATTGATTTGTTCGATATTAAATTGGGACTCGGGAGCAATATATCAATCTGCAATAATCAATATTCAATGTTATTTATATATTATATACAACATAATATATATTTAATTGGGTAGATAATATAAAATAAACTATAATATATTTTGAGGACAAAATAATAGATCCGATATTAAAATAAATATTCACATGGTTTTGGACGGTACAACGTACAAACTAAAAACACGACATCGATGTTTATTTTATACTTAATTTATTAAGTATTAATATTCGTGATGATGAATTAAAACTTCTTTACGTATATTATGAATTTTACTTAAGGCCCAAAGATATTTCAAAAAAATGTAGATTCATTTTAAGATATTACCTATTGACACTATTTTGCGGTAAGGTGTATTGAGTAATGACTCAAAATATATTAATACAAGCAGACAGCAGTTAACATTATATGATAAATTACACCTATTTATTATTATTTATATTATTATATAATAAATTCAATGTTTTCAACAATAGTTTAATCAGCCTACCGTAATATACTAATAGTAAAATAAATTACTTTAATATCAATATTAAAAAACATATCATATAATGCAACGTACTTAGTGAATAAGCAAAGTCTTTGCTCAGAATCGTTTTTCGAATACAATTATAATATCATTGTATACAAATTTAATATATCCATGTGATTACTCACTCGACACCTAGTATACTGCGCAGAACAATACCCACTTGATCACCTTTTTCTTCTAATAAAGTTGATAAAAAAATACATTTGATCAAAAATCTTGAAAATTTAACTCAATAGGTTCTTCAAATAACATTTATTTGTATGAAATTTAAAATCTCTTTTTTTATTTTAATGTAGAAATGAAATTATATACTACCTCTATTGATTATTATTTATAATTGATTTCAAATGTTATTTTTAATAAATAATAATACTTATTCCACAATAGCTCATTATTGGCACAATCCTAATATGTCAAGTTGATCGAAACTAAACAACGCCCGAAATTCCGGTTTCTATATCCTGTCCGGCATTTTATAACTAAAAAATAAAAATATTTAATTTAATTAAGTATGACAGTTTTGCGTGGTCTTTATTATGAAGTATGAACAGTTTTAAAAGCACGCAAACAATATTGGGTGTGGTTATGTACGAACATATAATAAATTGGTTAAATATAACTTTAGAAATAATAAAAATTAACAGTGTATCGGGTAATGAGAAATTATGTTTTTGTATACCTACCTGAAATCAAAAATTCTAAATATTGTTGCTAATTTATAATAATAATAATAATAATTTTATTTTTTTTGCAAATAACAAAACATAAAAGAAATAACAAATTATACATTTTGAAAACTCCCCTATAAGCGTAATGCTTGCGGTGGGGATTAAAAATTTGAGTTCAGTATAATATAGAGTATAGTTAATTAAAATAAAAAATAAAATACATTATAAAATAACCAAGAAAAAAAGACATCATAAATATTTTTTAAATAGAGAATAGTACAAAATAAAAATACATAAATAGGATTATAGTAATTGAAATTTATAAAAATCTATTTTTTTTAAAAAATGATTTAAACATATACCTAAAAATTAAAAAAGTCATAAATATTAATTTTGTAGAATCTACAGATTTTGAATATACTCATAATAATAAATAAACTCATATACAACATTTGAGACCAATTTGTTTTTTAAAATTTTGTACAGGTATATTAACATTATCTTTATAACGTGTATTATATGAATGATCCAACTGGGTAATGTTTTGTTTAAATCTGAATAAACTAATTAGGATATTACTTAGATATAGATTATCAATTGACGCTACATTAAGTTTTAAATATGCTAAATTATTGCTATAAAACATAGGCTTAAGCAATAAAAATTTAATTAATCTAATTAAAGTAATTTTTAATCGATATCTATGAGAGTCATATGCTTGACCCCAAATGCAAATTCCATATGAGATAAATGAATGAACTAGTGACAAGTATAATAAACGTTTAATATTGATGTTAACAATAAATCTAATATCATTAAAAACGTAAACAATTTTTTGAACAGCCTTAATTGAATTATAAATATGATCATTCCATTTTAACTTATAATCAATTATTATACCTAAATATTTAATAGTGCGCACTTGCTCTAAAATTATGCAATTCTTACAAATACCATTGCAGTATTTTGAGTGAAGACACAGTTTAAGATTTGAGTTAGGAAGTATCTTCTAATTATTAAAATAGATATATTTTGATTTATTAACTCTAGTAAATTGTTGTCAAATCATTCCTTCACTTCTTTTATAAAAATATTAGCGGTTTCATATAGAGTATCAATATTATTATTTGATAATAATATTACGGTGTCATCAGAATAACTAATAACTTTAGCATTTATCTGAAGATTAAGTAAACCATTGATATATACAGTGGTGTAGCCAGGGGGGGAGGCTAAGGGGGCTATAGCCATTGACTGTGTTTATTTTAGCCATTATATCCATATATTATAATTGATAATAAAAATATCAATCTTTATAATATTCTTTCTCTTATTATGATTAATTGTGAATTAACACAGATATCTATACTAATTAATGTAAGAACATTTTCCACCTTGTCAAGAACGAAAACATACGCTACGGTTATTATTTAAGGGACATCATTTAGGCAATTCATAATCTCTTCTTAGCCGCCCGAGATCTATTAATTAGTTGTGATTATTAGTGTAAGTGAAATGCGATGCGGGTACCGGCTGGAGTACGCGCATGCACATGTCAAAACTGGATAACAATAAAAATTCACTATACGAATTTTACGACAACTTACTTATTGATTTAACATAATTAAAATTAGTTAACTTAACATTGTCTGATCTTAATTCTGAAAAAATATTTAAATTCAGCAGAAAAATGTCTGTAAATCGTACATAACATTCTGGTTTTAATTTTAATTTTAAATTTAATATTATAATTTGAAAAAAGTCATATTTTCAAGATTTTATTACCACTTTATTAAAATATAAGATTTAATTTTTACGGAGTATTCTATACGATCTATAGTCAATTTTCTGCTGAGTTCAGAATTTTTTTCAGAATCAAAATCGGACATCTTAAACTTACTTTAATTTTATCAAAACTTTAGGTACGTCTTTTGAGCTCAAATTGACGGTAGTAGCGAGGGCCCTAAATATCAACAATGATGGAGAAAAGGTTAAATGGTTTAGCAATGGCAAATATAAATAAAAAATAACTTTTGAAGGAAACAGATGTCATTCAAGTTTTTGCTCAAAACGCCCCAAGAAGGATGCAGTTAAAAGATTGGAGCCATAATAAAATATAAATAAAAATGTTTATACATGCTTAAAAACTTTTGTTGCTCAATTTATTAAAAACATTTTAAAAAGTTTACATAAAAGAAATATTGTATTTGTATTTTTTGAATTTTTTGGTAAGACTTAGCCTCCCCCATACAAAATTCCTGGCTACGCCACTGGATATATATATATATAACGAATAATATGAACTGTACCCTGCGTAACGCCATGTTTGATTTCTAGTAGATTGCTATAAGAATTGTTTATTTTAACAGATTGCACTCTATTTGATAAATATGATTTTAAAAGATTATAAATTTTACCTCTTATTATCCCAGCACAAGCTAACTTTTTTAGTAAAATCTTATGATTAACACTATAAAACGCTTTTTTAATGTCCAGAAAGATGCTTAAAACTTTATTATTTACGTCAAGATTTTCATGTAAAAATTTATTTACGGCAAACAAAGAGTCCTGAGTCACTAGTAGACCTATCAGTCAAAAAACCAAATTGATTTTTAGAGAAGAAATTCTTTTTATTCAAAAATTACAAGATTCTACTTTTGATACATTTCTCAAAAATTTTTGATATTGATAAAGACAAGGCAATATAGGTCTATAGTTAAGTCTATAACTTTATATTATTTTCTATATCCGCACAAACATTTACAAAAAATTTATTAAATACATCACAAATATTTTTTTCATTTTCTATTAATGTATTATTATCAAATACATACACATTTTACGCCAATTTTATTATTTTTTTCCCTAATACCTCATTTAATATTTTCCACATTGATTTAGAATCAGCACCAGCTGACTTCATTTTTTTTTGATAATATAAAATTTTCGTTTTTTTAATTAAAATGTTCAATAAATTCCTATACCTAGTATAATTCAATTTTAACTCTCTATCAAATGGTCGAAAACGTAATTTTTTTTATTAGGTACCTATTTCTTTACTATTACTATATATATTTGTGAAAAAGTTACATTTATATACTTATAAGGTTACTTACGTGTGTGAAGCCTCTGCTCTAATTTGTCTAAATTTCTCCAGGTATATTGTAAGTTGAAGAGTTTAATTTGTAAGCTATTGTTAGTTGTCCGGTATTCCCCTTCAGTTAGATAATTATGGTTTGGAGTCGATGAACTTATAAATCCTTAAAACTTACTTAAAATTACTATACTTTTTAACTCTACAACTGACAATTTGAAATAATATATATTACTTATACTGATTGTACTTTTATTGATTATTCAATGTTCAATAAAAACTGTACAAATATATTATAATTATAATAAGATAATAAAGTTATATTGCCTATTATAGTAGGTAAGTAAGTGTATTATGTTATGAAAAATTAAAATAAAAAAAACTAGTTATTTAGGTTTAGTAATATTGACAATAGGTAGGTAGTATTTTTTATATAATAATAATGAATAATGAATGACAAATACAAATTGTTTACGGTGTCCACTGGACATGTTATTTAAATATCTTAAAGTTTATAATAGATTGTATATTCGTATATACCATTAATGTAGTATGGCTAAAATATATGATCAAATAAAAAAAAAATAGCTATATGACTTTGAAAATTTGATAAAATTTAAAGCAGATAATGGATATGGAAAAAATAAGAATATAAGATAAAAGTATAATATAAGCCATCGCCCATCGGTTAATATTAACATTAATTAATGTTGACATTTCACATTTATTAATTAGAAATAAAAATTGTATTATATATTACCTATATAAACGACATTTTATTAACATTTCCCAATTTATATTTAATTCAATTCTTAACATTTTTATTCCTTTTATGGACGCTCTGTGATATATTTTTGATTTATTTTATTTATTGACGCCAACAGCTGCAGTTTTATATTAAAATAAGTAAATAATATATTTACATAATATACCTATACATAAATTAGGCTTATACAGTGCCGGATTAGAACCCAGAAACTTATCGAGCACAATAATTTTACTGGCCCAGTTAATTTAGCTAAATATTTTAGCAAGAGGCCCATGTATCAGTTAAACTATGAATAACGATTTTCATTGTTTTTATAGTAGGTACGTACCTAATCGTTATTAATATTGTGGAACATTTGACTTTTATGCTGGCATATTATTATTATTTTATGTGTCTAAAGATATTTTTGCTTTACTATAATGTATTGTGTGTTAAATTTGATGCATTCAAAGCTGCTAATAATCAAAATCATCATAATCATTATTAAATCTAAACCACTTATTATACTGATTATTAATAAAAAAAAAATAATAAACAGTCTTGCTTTTAACTTTTATTTTGATAAAGAATTTAAACATCACTATTTGTGTATATATTTTGAATAAAAAATAACTTCAATTATGGTAAGACTTAATTTTAAAATTCTATAATAATATTCTTTTTTTCTGTATTATTATTATTTTCCTTGTATTTTGTATTATTTGATGTACTCTCTTTGTCCAAATGTGGCTAATAAATAATAATAAATAATTAAAAATAATATGTTGCTATTGTCAACCATAAATTGTTGAAATAAAAAATATTCGTTGTAATAATATCTATCAGAGACTACAGTTGATTTTCAGTGTTATTTCTAAAAGCATATATCTAATAATTGTTAAGACGGTAGTCACATCGCTTCTCTTTTTTCGTATATTATACACGTATTCGCAACAAATCATGATGCAAGATAACGATGACATTAAGATCGATTGCGAAATCAAACCGGACTCGATGGTTATTCCCATTGTGAAAAAGTCGACGAACGCGCAGACCACCGCGAAGATTTCGGAATTATCGGGTTTAAAGGTAACTAAACCGTTTTTCAAATCGATGCCAAACATCAAAATTATGACGTCTGGCGGAGATGGAGATGTACCGCGGCAGAAACCAGTAAACGCGTCACTCGATGAGCATCGTCCGTCGCCGATTCTGCTGCCCAATTACGCGGGGCCGCAGATGCGGCGAATGATCGCCATCGTGAACGCGGCCGTGATGGCGCCTGCCGAAAAAGCCGAATCGCCGGTTCCCGCGTCGTCGTTACTGCAACATTCCGGCGACGATCCGACGGTGAGCGCCATCGAAGTCATAGATCCGACGATGAGCGCCGTCGAAGTCATAGATCCGACGATGAGCGCCGTCGAAGTCATAAATCCATCGGTGAGGCGATGCGTTTCCTTGCCGAATATTAAGATAAGCGAGATGTCTGCTGAAACAGAAATAGAAATTTCGGCCGACGATAATTCGTCCGACGCGGAACGAAAAATCGTTAAGAATAAGAAACGCAGATCTTTGTGGAAACGTACGAAAAGGTTTTTTCGTCGTTTGGTTTGCTGCTGCGCGCAGTAAATATACGGCGTAAAATGTTATATATAATATGTATATATATATATAATATATTTTTGTACAATTGTAATTATTTCAATAATATATATTTGTTTATATACAGTTTATATTCGGTGTACTTAAAATTTTGTTTGACACAAATAAATGTTATTTTGTTAAGTTATTTAATCGTTTATTTTTTTTAAATTTTTTTTATTTTATTGTAAAATTAGTTTTTGACGTTTTTGTGAAATTGTGAATAATATGTTGTAGATAAATACTTACTTCTGTTTTTGTACGTAACCAAAACTAACCTGCGGGTGATGGCTTATGACGACATTGCAGGTAACGCTCTCAGACTCTCGGCATAGCACACATTTATAAAATGACCACAGTTATTGAGTTAATTGCTCATATTTTATAGGAAATCTATAAAAAATATTCATAACTAAGTGTTTATAAATAATAAACTTAACTAAATGAACGTGAATATAATATATGTATTACTAAAAAAGTGGGCAAGTGCAGTGGCGTATTTTCAATTTTTTTGTGGGGGGGGGGGGGTCCTAGTATTAAGTATAAGTTTATAACATTATAATAAAATACATACGAGTTAATTTAATTATGATACTTATTATTGATATTCTTTATATAATATTTGAAAAAAAAATTTCTGGGGGGGGGTCGAGACCCGGGGACCCCCCCGTAAATACGCCACTGGGCAAGTGGGTATCGCTCTGTAGTATAGTAAGGATGGAGAGTAAGTCACTGGCCAATATATATACTATGTGTTAAATTTGAATGCAATGACTGGTATCATTGTGTACGAAAAATGATTCTGAACGAAGATGATTTGTCAGTCAATAATAATTAGTTAAATATATTATATTATTACCTGTATTTAAATTGTAATTTATCGTTATTTTACGCGATTTCGTAAAAAATTAAATTTCATACGCTCATACAATGTTTTCTATATTGACGCTAGAAATTTTTTTTACAGTTACTTGAAGGAAAACTTATGAATAACCTTGTATTGGATTTTTGAACCTTAAGTATAAATCACGAACATTTTATGAATTTTCAACTTCAAAATTCCTTGCAAATGTTCGCGATTTTGATATTTTTTGTAAACATCTGAACTTTAAATGCTTATAAACAAAAATTGTGACTAACGATTTTTGATTTTTTTACTACAATAATAAGTAGAACTTATAATAAATCTTGTGTTAAATTTTAAAGATTTTTTGGAAAGCCAAATTTTTTGTATTGGCATTTTAAGAAAAAAAACTTAGAAAAGTTGAAAATTTCAATTGTCTATAAGTAGCTTAAAAAAGGGTCAAAATATTTTGAAAATTTAATCGTAAATACATAACCATAATACAAACATTTGATGAAAATTTCAAGTATTTACAATGAATCGTTTTTGAATCACAGCAAAATCAAAAAATCAATTAGTTATGCGTAAAAATTCCCGTTTTTCTGTTATTTTTTCATGGTTTTTCCCGACTCTTTTGATTACTACTGGAAAACCCAAAGTATAAATTGGATGAATTTTCCTATTCAAGGAGGGGCTGAAGTCAAAAATCGAAGCATTATTACTACTCCAAAACGTGATGACAGACACAAAAAAATAAATAAATAAACACACATCATTGTAAAATCAATACATTCATCACTCCGTTCAGAATCTAAAAGATCTTGTACAATAGACAATTATTATTATACATTACAATTTTACAAACACTACCAAAAAAAAATGATTAACAAACTCGTGTTGTAAATCGTTAAATTCCGTCAATTGTTGTCATTATAATGATCCGGCTATATTATTATGCTTTTAATAATAAGCGTTTGGTTGCTATTTCAAAACATATTGCAAGGCGATTGCCGAATGTACCAATATTGTATATATAAATAGATATTATAAATAATAAGTTCTAATTATTAAATGGTATACAAACAATAAAAAAACTCTAAATACGAGTTATTAATTATTTTTATAATATTTATTATTGCATCAGTTCATTTTTAATCCAGCATAATAATACACTATTCGTTATAATCGAACACTTGCGTTAGGGCCAGTACCGAACTTCAATCTAGGCAAACTAGGCAGCTGCCTAGCGGTCTTTAGTTCTTTACCTCCTAAGGGTCCAGGCCTCCGGCCAAGTACCAAAAAAGGGCCCTTCTTTAGTAGCTGTATTGAGACCCTGAGACCCTTAAGTTCGGAGCACTGGCTGGTGCATTATTTTTTATTGTTTTAATTTTTCGTCCTATACATATATATAAATTTGTATATTTATCAATAAGCACTAGATACTAATGTAGTCTTATGGTTTTCTCCATTTTATAAATAATGATAATATAAATTTTCAACATTTTTGAGAAACGATAGTGATGGTAAGTGTACCCCCCCGGTAGATAAAAGAAATTATATGTTTGCCAACGTATATCCCCCCTTAGACAAAATCCTAAACACGCCACTGATGTATCATAATAATCTTGCGGCCCACCGCGTTCAGCGCGGTAGCTCGCCGATCCAATCCGGGCCTGGGCTTATAGACAGTAAATAAAACTTAGTGTGATTAATGATTATACTACTAAACAATTAATAATTATATAATTTAACGAAATAGAATAAAATCTTAAGGTCAAGACAGACATAAAGCCATGAAGTCTTATAATTAATGGAATGAAGCATACGCTGCAGATAATAGTTATGGACCATAAGAATTTAGAATTCCTTTATAGAATTTATATTACTAATACTAGTACTCCTGACTTACTACAGACTGTTAATTTTCATATTCTTGTCTTTAACTCCCGTACAATATATCCATTCTCTATCCCTTTTTGGTCCTCCAATTATATGTTGAATCGTCCTATTATCCGTATGATGAAATTGGCCAACGAAGACCCATCTTTTTTATAATAAACCATATTTTTATTACGTAATCTTTTTGTTATTAATATAAACGAATTATAAATAAATGTTTACTTATACATTATATTATGTGTTCAATTTTAAGTTAATTTTAAAATATATATTTTATTGTTTTTTTTTTCTTTGTGAATGTACATTCAAATTGGGCCTGTCCCGTATTATGTTTAATAAATAAATAAATAAATAAATACTAAAATAAATTAATATGATAGGAATTTAAATATATACCATAAAATAATAAATATAAGATGACGGTCTTCGCACAAAATAGTTTTTCGTATTCAAAGATTGAATGATTTATCATTGAATTAAAATATTTAACACACCCATTACAGTGACCTACATTCGGGCTACATATAATGACGAATCATACCTACATTTTTCCTTTTTATATTTGTATTTTGTAGCAGAATTTATCCTTTGAAAATATCATCTTTGAAATATTACTGTAACTACTATGAGTTTTATTTTAAGAAGTTTTGTAAATAATTATAACCGTCATTTTTTTTTTTTAAGATATTTTGTTTGTGAAATCTTTGAATGACTTTTCTTTCATGATATCCTTCTTTCCGTGCTGACAAACAATAATGTCTGTCTAGTGTGAAATATACGCTCTTAGATATTAAACACGATGTCAGTTTTCTTTAAAGTCACATAATTCTACTATGACTCTAGACAAATTCTAAAAATATTGATTAAAAGAAAGTTTACATTAGAATTTACTTTTATCATTATTTTTGTATGAAAAGTGAAAAATATATAATAAAACTAATAACTATGTAGATTTTAATTAAAAATTAAAACTTATTTATATCTTTATTATTATATTTTGACAATAATAATAATAATTTGTTTTTAATACTTATTTATATATAATTAATTTTTATAGATATCGGTATTGGACAGTAAACTTAGTTTCTGCATGTGTACAAGAGTATAGGACATAGGTTTTCTAATCCAAGGTTCTTAATTTTAAAATTGTAATCAATTTAATTTAATTTTCAATCTACAAACTTAATTTTTACACATATCGATAATAATTTTCATTTTTAGAGGAATTTATAAGCTACTTCTTGTTCCTACTTTATGAGTAAACAATAAAAGTAAGAGGATGAAAACACAAACCAATAAAAATGACTTTTTATGAGGATTTGCTGGATGAAAATTGACAGTTGAAATATTAATGCAAATACCTATGCAATAGCAATAAGAAATAAGAAGAGTGTAGTTTAGTTAATTTTTATAGTTTATAATTGTATTATTATCGTTGTGAATATAATATAAATGCATTATTAAAAAAACATGTACGCGCAAGGGCGTAATTAAGGGGAGATGAGGCCATGAGGGTTTAGATATTTTTCCCGAGTCTTATTTTTCTAATATTTTGCAATATTTTATATTTTAAACTTGTACGTATTGCAATTTGGAATTGCATACATCGTAAGTGTAAGTGTAAGTGTAAATGTAAGTGATTTATTTACATCATGTTATCATCATGTGATAATATGATAAAACAACGTAATATCTAAACTCGGGAGAACCCAATAATTTATGTGTATCTATATCATTTCTGAAATACTTATGGAATATTAAATTTTATTCAACGCTCTTTAATAATAAGAATTCTTTGTTTCTAAATTGTTGTAACTATAATTTTGATAGTGGGTCATATAGATCGATTTATTGTTTATTGTATACATACGTACATATTTTATTTACCTAGACCAGTGGTTTTCAACCGGTGTGCCCCGGCACACTGGTGTGCCGTGAGTGCTCTTGAAGTGTGCCGCGAAAAATCTGTTAATAGTTTTATTAGTATGTATTTATATGTATATATAGGTATATATATAAAATATGCTTAACATATTATATGGATTGGTGTGCCGCGAAAATTTTGTAGGATATTAAGTGTGCCGTATGGTTAAAAAGGTTGAAAACTACTGACCTAGACTATAGACGAGGAGGTTAATGTGTAAAATAAAACAAATGTAGGCTTTGGGGGTAGAGGAATTGCAAATTCGTACCTAGGGTAACATAATATTATTCTTAATATGGCACCGGGAACACCATTGTTATAATAATATTAAAATATATTATTCCTATATAATATACAACAGCACTACGAGACAACATTTAGCCGTAGCTCCAGTGCGCGTAGATATATATATATGTACATATATACGAATAGGACAAGCATCAAAAACCGCAGTATTGGTTAGGTACTTCATCTTAAGAATAGTTCTTTTAACAAGAAATCCTCTTTAGCTGAAAAAGTATAACATTTTAAAAGTATTAATTTTTACAAAATTAAGTCATTAAAAAAATTCAAGTTTTTTATTTATTTGAATGTAAACAGACAAATCGAATTTTGAACAAGTATTGTCAAATATTGTTAAAGTTATTACTTATAATTTTATAAAATATTACCTATTTTATAGCTATAAAAAATAGCTCAAAAATATATACTCTTAAACACATTTGCGTAAATGCTTAATATTGTTAAGCGCTAAAAATATGAAAATGTTATTTAAAAAAAAATTTTTATTTTTAATTATACTAGAAATTATTATAAAAAAAATTATGTTTCAAAATATTAATTTGAGGCGATGATTCCCTAGCGTGAAATTGTATAGTTGGTTTGGGTTGCAAATTTAAATATTTAAATTATAGTCACTTGATTTTTAAAAAATTGAACACGGTTTGGTGCTTTTTGCAAATGTTTCTTGTCACTGGAATTATTGTTTCTACAACATTAAATATTATTGTCTCACACCTCTGTTATCCTATAAAGATTATGGGTAATGTACATAATTTTATGAATAACTTTAGAACATGAGAACTTACCTGGTTTTTAAGTATTAGTTGCTTTTATGTGAAATTCCATTGTCATATATAAAAAAAAAAACAAAATGTTGTCGTGTTGAAAACCAATAATTCTTTGTTTATACTTGTCAAATAATTTACTTTTATAACAGTTCTCAATATACTTCAATGGAGTGTCAATTATCCGCACTACTATTTTATATATATTTTAAATTTAAATTAATTATATTATGTATACTATTAACAATACATAGATATATTTATTTCATCATATTATTATACATACTATAAGTTAAGTATACGGTACATACATTTTATTTTTAATTACATAATTATAATGTCTTAAAACATTTAAATTAACGTTTGTTGTATATTTTAAATCATTATTTTTTGATTATACACACTCTCCATCACAGTCCCAATTAGTGCGGATAGTCAAACCTTCAATGTGCTTACAAAAATATGGCCGGGGTGTCTCCTCTTTTGCGTAATGGGTTATGAGTATTATACTGTTTAATGTCTGTTGTATCGTAGATAAACTGACCTATAAATTTGAAGTTATAACGAGAAAAAAATAAATAAATACACTACGCACGAGTGTATAGAGAAAAAAATCGAAAGCGTCTGTTATTTGATATTATAATTGAGTAATTATTATCCGTTTTCAATGGACAAAGCGAAAAAATGCGATAATGCCGAAATACCTTAAAACCACTAATAAGCACGTACGCGTGCTACTATAGAATAAAAAAGAATAACAAAAAAGAGATTTTCTTGCACATTTGTTTACTCTCTGATTTTTTTTCTGCAGTCTACATTTCACCTGGATACGCCTATACCGAGTAGCGGCAACTAGACTATACCCAGTATACCCTCTCACTATAGGCCCACCGCCATATATTAATAAAATTACTTAAATAAACTTAATAATATTACCGATCGGAATATAAACTCTTTCTGAATGCCGTCGGTCGCGAACACTCGTCGTCGCTTGCGCTGTACGCGATTCAGCTGCGGCCAGCCGATCGGTATATCATATGCAGTATTATTGTTATATGTACTGTTTTAGACGAGAAGGGTGCGCGTAATGGCATAATATATATCATGTATATTACTGCGTACGAGTCGCGCGCGTCCACCAATCTCTCTCAATGTCTCTCCCTCGCTAGGCAAAGTCGTTTTTATTTTTACGTCCGCAGCGTCGTCGTAAATAAATAATAATAAAAATAATCGTAATAATACGTACCATTATACGCGATATCATCCCCGTCGGGGATTACACGCCGAGAGTCACCCACCCCCACTGGGGAACAGAACGAACAGATGAGAAATGTAACGCGCTCACGTCGTATACAAGTGCTGCTCCGAAACACTGCCGCAGCGGGACGTGCTGCACATGACGTACGAACGACAACGGACGAATGGCGAAGAGAGGGAGTTTTGTGCGCGTAATACTATTTCAATATAGCTTAGGTTGACCATATTTATAAAAAACAAAACGGGAATTTATGACTTTGACTCAACTCTAAATAAAAATCTCTACAAATCGTATAGGTGAATCTTGATATTTTTATAATTTCAACTTACTGATATTTTTGAGATAACGTTTGCTGCTATAGGTATATGCTGTTAAGGATTTGTTCAGGGATGGGAGTTTAATATTTTTAACTAGGGTTAGAATTTTTATGAACCTTGAAAACTTAAAAAAAAATGCTTGCAAATATGTACAAAAAATATTAAAGTATGATTTTAAAACAATCAAATATGATATTATAAAATCTATATTATAAAATTAATTGAAAATATTATATTATCCTAATAATTGAAACTGACGCCATGTTTTTGTTGTTTCAATGTGTATTTAATCCTATTAAAATACAAAGTTAACAATAGGTTAAAACAATAATATCTGAGGAATGAGGATTGTTTTTAGTTAAATTTTGCATACCCGATAAATTGATTTGAATGTTGTTAATGTTTTTGAGACTTTTGAATAAGAACCTACTGCTGTCAGATAACAAATTATTTTAAGATGAAAAATTTTATTCTACGTCTACAAGAGTGCATAATAAGTGCATATTTAAATTTTATTATTTTTTTCCCCCATCATTTAATATTTTTCCATAATACACATTTATTTCTATATGTTAACCTCTAAACATAGAAACATAAATAAAATAAGATTGAATGCATCTGACCTTATTTAAAAAAGAAAATTTATAACATGGAAAAATAAGGAAAAAGTCATAAACAATAACCCAACTCGAAACATTGCACCGTGGCACTATGCGTATAATATGCTTAATAGTAGGACACGGGACACGTCTTATGCTATTATTGCCGACAACTGTTATAACTTATAGTCGACACTCGACACTCATTAGGTACACCAAAAAACACTCACTTTGGTTTCAGTAATAATTCGATGTGAAACGGTAAGGTTTATTATATATCTTATTCGTGTATAATTTATTCTTCGATACGAACATATTATCAAAGTATTTTATTAATATAATATTGACTCGCTGTGATGAGTTATCACGAGCTCGCTTTTTGAAACGGCTTCGTCAAAATACTTTATACACTCGAAATGTATTTTCAATTTATACATACTTTGAACTAATTGACATGGTAGTGGACACGAGGAAAAACATCGGCACCCGGACCCGGGAACCAAATTTTCGAATACCTACGTCTCTGCTAATAGAGATTCACTGTGATTCAATGAATACTAATTATATACCTTATAGGTATAATAACATCGGGACAACGGGACTGTATCTATTGAAAACGGGACGAAAAGCGTCCCGTTCGAAGTTTATCGGGACTACACGATATTCAAAATAAGAGACGATCCCGTTATAAACTTCAGAGCGTAATATGGTCATCACCCCTCCCCCCCCCAAACAACGGCCTCCCGTCCGCGTAAAACGCATCGTATGCCCTACGGCCCCAACGATTAGGCGTCGACAGCGGTGCGTCGCAGTGAGCCGCGGTGATGATCGGTTGTCACGTCTCAGTCAGTGTTCGTCCGGTTGTCGCGCGTGTCGTGTCGAACTATATGCGTGTAGCACGTTACAATCTATCAGATCGTGACGTGTCACCATCGGATCTTTGGTGGTAACTTATTGCAATATTATTACTATTATTATTATACGATTATATCGTGCACAGGTTGCGGCCGCGGCGGATCGCACGTGCGCGCCGCGCCGAAATAATAGAATTTATTATTACCGTCGGCGGCCGCGACGCTGGTCTGGAAACTATATGGTCGGTGCAGTGCGCGCGCGTGCGCTTTTGCGTCCCACGTGCATGCACGCGGCTCGCGCGACTACACGATCACAACAATATTGACCTTTGCCCGTCCGCGCGGCCCCTCCATTTGGCGCGCGCGACGCCTCCCCCGCAGAAGCAGCAGCAGCAGCAGCACGTCGCGTTGAACACGACGCGCCAGTATAACGCGCGCGCGTGGTGCGTGTATACTGCGGCAGTGCGGTGCGTTCGTCGGCGCCCGATGTTCGTCAAGCGGTTTCGCGATTTACGCGGTCGCGCGATATCGTCGCCGTCATCATTATAATATTAATTTGTTATCGTGCACTGTTGGCGTCGTGTCGTCGCGGTATTCCCATGGTAATTATTTTCAATCGCCGCGGCCGCGTCACCGGAGATCGTTTTATTTTGTTATCCGCCGAACGCCGCGTCGCGAGTGACACGGCCGTATTAAAGTCGCCCGTCGACACGTATTACATTCGCACACGTACGGAACACGCAGCGGCTGGCGTACACGGTCTTCTTCCACTTACTCTTCTGCTTCGGGACAGGCCAGCATCGGGCCAGCAACGTGTCAGTACGTCACCGCATTTTTATTATAATAATGTGTATAACACGTAATAATGTATTATTATTATCGTTTCCAGTCGCGGCTTATTCCGCCGCCGTACTCGTGCGTTACGACATTTCATTGAATTTTATAAGACAATATTATTTCGCAGGCGATTTCTCCGTTTTTAAGGCACTATCGTCCACAGTTAATAATACATAAAAATTATTATTGTATGATGACATTTTGCGTTTTTCGACTTATTATTATTTCCGTGCATAATGCCGATTATCATCTACGAAATTTCACACGAAAAAAAACCATAAATTGCCAATGACATGTTTCACGGTGCACGTGAACTCAGAAATATGTCATTATATATCGTACACGACCGTTCTCTTTTTTTCAGCGAAAGGATGACGTTTGAGATTCGTTAACGTTTCCTGTCGGTGCGTTGTGCCATATTTAGTCGTGTCGTCGCATGATTGCAATGATGTGTGTTTTTAATTTTTCGTGCGAATTACAATAACGGCTATACCTATATGCAATATTTCGTCATGCTGCAGTGGCGCGAACTTAGCTTTTTTAAAGTGCTGATGGGGGGGGGGGGGGGTGAATATACGTTTTCGTCTATTTCAGACCACGATAATAAAAAATAAAAATAAAATAAATTTTTGCATTAATCTGCAATCAATACCTATAGTTATATTATTATCGATAATCGTGTGCGAAGGGAATTTTTACCTATATGTAGTATGTACCAATGTAACTATAATATGCAATATTATTACTTATTATAGTAACATCTTGGTAAAAATTACCCTGCGGTGGCAATAAATATACAGCCTTCATAAGGTATACTTTATCATATTATATTTTATAATTTCAATCAATTTAAAACTTGTATGGAAAATTAAAAATCACACAGAGAAAAAAACAATGAAACCATGAATTCTCATTTCAACAACAAACTCGATAGACAAAACTAAACTTGTGTATCAATATAATATTTTTATCCTTTCTGCGATGAGCATGTCCCTGTTATGCTGGAGCTGGAGCTGTTGAGATTTAATTTCACAGTACCCCGCCATTGTCATCCTTTTAAATACGACCCCGATAGTCTGCGTATATCAATGCCGAATTTCTGCCTATAGGCAAACTAGGCTGTTGCCTAAGGGCCCTTACATTACCGAAGCCCAAGCCTTCGGCCAACTACCAAGAAAAATAAATGTCATACAAAATGGATCAACATGGAGAAATATTTTGTGTATAGAAAATTATTCGTTTATTTTTTTTTTACGGTTTAGATGTAATAATAGGCTTCTAAGAATATTATTATGAGGTAGGTAGAAACTTTAAAATTAATATTATTTTACACTATATTAATATATATGTATAAAGTGATATAATGTGTAACGAAACCGCGTATTTTATAGGTACGTATCTACATTTTTAAAAACAAATTAAAAGCAGTTTTTTTTAATATATTTCTAAAAGGTCCCTTATTTAGTAACTGTCTTAGGACCTAGTAACGCTTAAGTTTGGCACTGTATACTGCCTATATGACGTGTACACAAAGCGATTTCCATCTATTTAGAGTATAATATATACCTTCTCATATTTTACATTACGATTATAATATATGGGCGTACCGATATATATCATTGCTGTCGTGTACAAGTATCTGATTTGGTTTTTACGATAAAAATTGAGTTGATTTTAAATCAAATATATGTGATGTTATCACGAATTTGGCGGTCGGCTACAAAATACACACCACGGTTTTTTCCTTAATCCGTTATTTGATTAATATCACACTGATGGCATTGACAACTATCGACTACACCTTTTTCATCTCGATCATTTATTTTTAAGACAGTATATAATTTTGTATTGAGATATTATACATTTACATTATTACACTGCAACGCTGTCGGTGCAGCTAATCGAAAGCACAAGATATAGGAACATTATCATTTTTTACTTACAAAATACGGAACACACAAATTACTGAATAATAACTTCTTATTAAGCGAACGTAAATAATTTTTCATTTCTGGTAATATCGTCTGTTTAAATAATTACATTCAATTTATGATTGTCGTGTTATAGCAGTCATCGTAATGAACGCGAACCACGCAAGAAAGTTTGATAAAGCGCTATACAGTTCTTAAAGTTAAAATATTTCTATATCTATTACATTTGTGTAGATTGTTTTATTGTGTACAATTGCATCATGTATTTAAATTTCGTTGATGATATTTTTCCTTTAAACAATTTGTCATTAGATTTAAATTTTATCGACAAAATATATACTCTAATGAAAATCGTACACTATAATGTATGAGTTCGGCCTACATAAATGTTCAGAATAATGAACCAATTTTGATATCATGAAAATATTAACTAAAACATCAATATTAAAAAAATGTAGGCGTTTTTTTTTATATTCACCATTCACATTTGTTAAATTTGTATTTTATGCCAAGGCTTACATATTATGGCAATAAGCCACCCTTTGATTATAAAACATTTTACGCGCGCAAAATGATTACTGTTTCTCAAATACACTGTATTGTGACCAAATGGAATGAATATTTAAAATTGAATCAATGCTATATGCGTATAATGCAAATAAATAGAAATTATGAAATGTAAAAAAGTGGATTATGATTTTCTTTATTCTTAGTGATATCCTTTCAAATCAAAATATTTAAAATATAAATACCTACGCTTTTGCGACCATTTCGTCTTTGTACCTTAAGTAAAATACGTATAAGTAGGTATAATATACATATATAAAGTGACATTGTTTGTTTTAATTAAAGTTAAACTTTCATTAACAGCAGAGTACATAATTAAATCGATACCAAGACGTAACATTCATATTATATAATGCTGATTAGTTATATTATATTATATTATAGTAATATTATATTGTACAAACAATTTTTTGGAAATTTCTCTCATTAACTCCCGTGAGTAATTAAATCGAACTGACTGTTTAGTAAGTTAACTATAATATTGTATAATAATAATATATTGTTGTTGATTTATTAGAGCGAGACCAATGTACCGTGTCCTTAACACCATAACACCACGTGGCAGAGCAATAGATTGAAAGTGTAATAGAAGGACCCCTCTACTTTGTTAATTACCCCTCTCCCACTAGGTAACAAAAATTACTGTCTGAATAGCCGACGATTTTTTTACACATTGCGCATTCAACTATTTGTAAGCCGCGGATGTGAAATATAAAATGCGGTCACCCTCTCTTATTTATCGACAGAATACGATTATCCAAAAGTAGTACATTACGTGCCGCGGCAAGTGCTGGTTTGATTGTAAATATATTCATACATTGGTTTTTAGTAGAGTTTAATCAATTAGACAAATATGTAATATAAACTTGAACACAATTCAATAGATTATTATAGAAGATATTTTTTTGATGAATAATATATTTAATAATATTCAAAATATTTAATTCCATGTAAATATTAAATCGGGTCAAATAATTGAATGATGGTAACCACTTGCCCTTACCTTTAAATTTCGTTTTAAAAAATCGAATTCTCTGTATACCGTCTTGGAATGCGAACCGACAGTTCCGTAATAAGACATGCATGCCGTGAACGAATCAGCTGGTGACAGCGTATTATGTTAGCTTCGGTTTCTGGTCTAGACTTTTAAATATGTATTTCAAACTACGACGGAATATTGATATCAGTGATAAAAATGAGATAGGTAGCTAAATAACTTTTTGTATCGATTTGAAAAAAACTATTCTATCATTGTATGCTAATATACGGTAGGTAGTTTTGTTTTTATTGCAACGTTTCATACTTTTAAGATTAAAGTCACTGTTGAATTTATAAGAATCAAAATAAAATTGTAATTACTTTACTTAAATAGAAAAAAATATTAAGTTCAATGAATTTCATAGGCAATATATTTTAATTTCCCTACCGTCAAGTTGTATCTACAAGAGTATAATTTAAAGACATGAAAAACTGTGTAATTGATTATGCGGCATATAAGATATACAAATTAAAAGAGCAAAAAACACTTGGTTAAATAACATACCTATATCACCAGTAATACATAATTTATTTGTACACACGGCTTTTATCATCTTTTACAGTTATTAAAAAAATTTTTTTTTATTAAAAACCAAAATGTTTTCATCATCAATCAATTGACAGCAGGCAGCAGATGTTTCCCATAGTAATGAATGACTGGATGAATGAATGTAATAGTCTACCGTTGTTGTTTTATAGTCATAGTCATATAATATATTAAGATATACTTTACTACTTTAGGTATTGTTCGGTTTCCCCTATTATATACAATTTGTTATTGCGAATGTGTTAGGGAGTTGGATTCCTTAAAGGCTAAAGCATTCGTTCAACCCTCACAAAGTCGATCGCCATTCAAGCTTACTGTCTACTGTCTAGGGCATGATAAAGAATATATATTATATTATTTAGGTATCAATATAATATATAGAGTAGGTAATGGATATAATATGATATGCTTGCTGTCTAATATGTCTTTTTACTTTAACTTTTTTTCAACGAAACTATTTTATAATATATTGAACCCTTTTTAGTTCCTATTTATCGATTTTATTTTTCTTACATATACCTAATAATATCTTTGAAAGTTTTTTAATTTTAAATTTTAGTCCGTATTAATATTAGTGCTTTATTGCCACGTCTCAGTGATACACCTATATACTCGTATAGGAATTATTTTCACTATTTTCAATGCGTATTCAAACTAATGTATAAATAAATTACGAAATAGATAAATCGTTGATTTTTTTATAAGTATGTAAATATTAGCTAAAGCTTGAGTAAATTGTATTATCTTAACAGTAACATTTTAACATACCAGTATTTAATAAACATATATGCGTTACAGCAAGTGTCACAGAGAAATAAAAATAATCGTAAAAAGTATTCAAACATTTTTATTCGAGTACTTCTGGTAAATACTTTTAAGTAAGTTAGAAATATAGCATAACACAAAAGTGTATAATATACACTGTATATAATATACGTGCAGAAGTGCAGTATTATACTTCTTTAGGTAATACATTCAAACACTACAATGTTACATTTTCAAGAATGTTCAAATAATATTAGAGAAAGAAAACTAATAAGTACTAAGAACATATAAATATAAATTATACGCAAAGTTTATGTTAAGTTATAAATGTTTTAATAAATAAATTTACATTTCTAATATTTTATATGTTTTAATGGTTAATCATGTATTGATCTTATGTTATACAATGTTATATTTTTTGATAGTTAAAAAATGTTAGTGATAAACTGATAAATATTTTAAATATTCACAACCTTAATATTTATAATAAAAATAGCATCAAAAACAGTTCGACAAATAAATTGAAATGAATAACAAAATTGTAATAGGTATGTAAATTACAGTAGATAAATGATGTAAAAATATAAATATTTGCGTGAAACAAATTTTTATTAAATTCGTTTTTTTTTTCATAATTTATAAATGATTAAGTGTAAAGAATAATTTTGACCAAACATTTTCAAAATCTTTTTATATTTATTGTGCTATTTATAGACATTTTGTATAATTGTTAAACTTTCTTAGATTTTTTTAAATTATGTATTTAGTATTTACTACCCATACTATAAAAATTAAGTTTACCTATTTATAATAGAAATAAAATAGAAATAAAATTTAATACAACGTTTTATTTTAAGTTTTTTATACATCAATTAAAAAAATCTAAAATACTTGTCGCAATTTTTATTTAAAAATGTTCAAATACAAAACTCATTAAAATTACCAAAAATTGAAAGTAAGTATAGGAACTTGAAACTTCTTTCATAATTATGTATACTATTATTTTCTATAATAAACACACTAAAAAAGACAAAATATTTGGATTAATTTTTAGCTATATTCATACATATCCACGCCCGCTTTACACATGCGGTATATTTAGTATAAGACGTATTATTGATTATTGACAATGATAAGTAGGTATATTCAGTGGTGTATTGGGGGGTATACGGGGGTATACGGCGTATACTTACTCCTCTAGTTTTTTTTTTAGCGTATACTCTCTAAATAAACGACGATACGCGGGTATACGACCGTATAGCTCCGTATACCTGTTAAGAATTTTCAAAAATGAATAAATGCACTAAAAATACTACAAAAATGACCTTAAAGAATAAAATTCCCTAAAAATGCAAAATAATAACTGCTATACCATAAAATTCTATATTTCATGAATTAAATTTCTATAAAAACGAGCCTCAAATGTAATCATTAGAAAAAAAGATGCAAATGCATCAAGTTCCGGGCCCTAGCAATCATGATTAGTATTTAGTGCACTAATCACTAAGTTATTAGCAGTTAGTAAAATTAAAATAGTAACCATTCTAATTTCTTAGACTGTACTAATTGTTTAAAGTTTTTCTCTGGTCAATACTGATAATTAGAATAAATGTTGTTAGTGAATTCGAGCGAAGCGAGAAAAAATTTTTTTTTTATTCAATGTTATAGGTATATCTTTCAATCTTTGACACCTAAGATCTAGAAGGCGTATACCCACGAATATTTTTAGCAATACACCACTGGGTATATTAGTATGATTATAATAATTATAATTAATAGTTCAATTAAATAATATGTAATACGATATTTTTGGTTAAATAAGTATCTTACCAATTGTATTACTAAATAAATTATATATAATATCCTTAGAATAAATAGAAGGTGCTATATCGGTTACACTCAGGAGTCAAAATCGTTTATTTTATGCAGTGATATGTACTTATAATTTATCAAATAAAAGTGAACAACTCAATAACGAGACATACATCCAAATAAACCAATTATATAGCGTTATTATTTCAATGTAAGTTTATGCATATTTATATGCATTATAAGTATGTATATTGTATAATACAGATTTATATTGAAAAAAAAAATTAATAAATCATTAACATCGCCGAATGATCAAAGCTACTATTTATAGTTGTAAATTATTTTTTATAACTTTTTGTAAATATATTTGGCAATGGTTGAGTTTATGATAATATATTTCACACAGCTGACAAATCGCAGTCTATAACACTTGACGTTTGCGGTCATATTATCGGAAAATCTTTTTTTTAATTTCTGAGGACATTCGCGTTTGTAAATTCCATTAATATTTTTTACTTAATATAGTTCACAATGTTTAATTTGAATAACACATAGTATTAATGAAAATATTTTATTTTTTGTTGTCTCAGATCGTTAATTGATAGATATATAGTCTGAAATCGCTATTTAGATTATTTAATTAATTAATTAATTATTATTAATTAAATAATTAAATATTATTGGATACTGGATAACGCACGTAGGAATTATCAAAAAATTATTAGCTTACCCACAGTAAAGTTTAAATAAAAAATAAAAAAATAAATACATATTATGTATCAAACATTTTTAAAATATCTGATATAATACGCGTATACCAACCAGCGACATGGTGCAAGCAAAACTTAATATTACAATATGTACGTGAAAGTTTTGTTTTAAAATCCAAGAGAGTAATTTTTTAAAGAGGAAAAAATCCCAGTGCTTGTAGTTGCGTACAATTCCTCAACGAGGGTGAAGAACGTTTGAGAATGACTCATCTCATGCAACCACCCTTGTGCGGCGGGATGCTTTGTGCGTACCTTCTATGGATGCATGTGCTTTTTAACCCTGCTATAGTATAGTTCCTACCCTTCAAAACTGAAACCTACCGAAAGCGAGATAAAATAAATATGTATGCTTTTTTTCTTTTAAGAACGATCATATTGTGTGTTCATAATTGTTTACCTCTTATTATATATTATACAATAAAAAATGTTTATGTATAACACAAAAATACTACAGAATATAAATACATATTTTAAATTTATAGTGTAACAAATATTTAAAGAATTTAAAGAACAATAATATAGTGCGTGTTGGGCGTACGTCGTATGGGGTTACTGGTCAGTCATGCAATAAAACTATTAAACTCACGAGATAATACTATAATATACGATTTTATGTATTATATCCACGAATAATGACTCTGTTGATGAATGATTAATATTTTTCGTGTACATGTGTATTTATAAGTTATTATACATTATATCGTTTAAGAAAAAAATATATTAAAAAATATTAAAAATATTAAAATATTAAAAAATATATATAATATTTTTTTATTGGATTTATAAAAGTCCATACAATTATTTATGATGAGTTTCGGTCTTTCGATTTTTATTTTTTTATTTTATTATTATTCGTTGCTTGGACACTAGCTATAACTGGTGCCGTAACCTGTATTAGGACAGAGGTAGAGCTGCTTACTTCCTGTGACGAGCATGATTGTGGCACAGTTTAATTATTATTACCGAAGGATAGGAATTGTATCGCGTAAAAACGTCAAGTCAGCAAACCGGAAAGGGGGTTTAATGAGTTTTTTCTACCGATTGTTCTATTTTTATAAGCCGGCATATGCGGTTGTAATAAAATAAAAAATAATTTTCCAAAGTTTGGTAATAAAGTATTCCCCAGAAAGATACATAACTCGTCGAAATATGCACATTTCGTTCTTTTAGGTTAACTAAATTGGCAAACATACGTACGACGTACCTATAAACATTCCGACCGAAAGTTATATTGGTCAATATTAAGTTGTATGTACGTGATGCTTTATTTTTGAATAGTCGAAAACGTGGGTAGTAACATGACCTAGTTCGCTTAATAGACCACCAAAAAAAAGTTATATTTTTATCATTATATGGATTAAGGGTCAAGTCTAATTTGTAAAACGTCAATGTCATTAAAATAACAAATAACTCGTGTTACATAGTATATACACAAAGTGAATACCTATTATAAAGTACCTACATATTATTACGTTTTATAGAAAATAAATAAGGAAGATTCGTTAACAACTGCGTTAGATGTTTTACAAAATATAACGGTAAATATAATATACATGTTCCTATGTCATAAAATATTTTAAAAAAAATTCATTATTTTTAATATTGAAGTGAATTAACCTATTAAAAAATGTAAAGTTATGTTTGGTCACTTGTACATTTTTTTGATATTTTAATTTTAAAAAAAGTTGTGAGCTTTTAAAATTATAAAATTTTTAATTTTTAAAATAACAAAATAAAATTAACTTCTTAATGTAAAATTTTCTATTTTATGCAGTAGTTACGCGGATGAGTAAATAACAAATTTGGGTATGGTTACGTTCCTTAAATAATTTTTTCCCATAAAATCAATTGGTACATATGGATTATTATTTCTTTTGAATAACTTTAGCCTATATTCTATAGGATAAAGTCTATTGCCATCTCAAAGTTATTATGATTTATAATATTAAACTTTATATTATTACGAAATTTAAAACAATTCAATAGTTTTCAATTAAAATATTATTCATACTCACCAAAAATAATTTTTAACAATTTATAAGCTAATTAATAATTCACAATTTTATTGTATAATATTTTAAATTGTAAAAGATAAAACATATTATAGCAACAATATTTTTAAAAATAACATAGACACATATAGTGTCATAGTTTATAATTTATGTATAATTACGTTAGAATAATATTGTATTTGATTAATGAGTGGGTAAATCTTATGTATATCAACGTCTTAAGTTCTTAAATAGGTAATTACTAATTAATATTAAGCTAACATTATTTATAAAAGTTGTGCGTACATACACAATATACTATGCGATGAAATTATAGTTTTTACCACAGTATATATTTAAAAAGTAGTCAGTATAAAAACATATACTTAGAATAAATGGAGACTATTCGTTAGCTCTTATTATTTTTGCACATTTTTTGCAAGACTCAGACTTCACAGGTACCTATATCAAAAATTAAGAATTATTAGAAGAGGATCCTTAAATTTTTTCGTCAAGGATGTTTTATTTTATTTTGTTAAAAATATTAAATTATTTATCACTTCGTATCCTCGTATCCTTGGTACATAATTGTGGTTTAATATTGTTATACATTTGAAAAAGTAACGTACGGTTGAATACAATGTATAATTGTATCAAGGACCAATGCTTATGTAGACCATTTATTCTAAATTGAAGTTGCTCATAAAATGAATTGGCAAGATTTTAGAATATTAAAAAATACAGTCATGACTTCATGAGTTATGAATAAAAACGACCTTCAAGCATAAAATGTTAGTATTCCAAACTATAAATTCTATAAAAATAAATCATAAAATAAAACATTATCGTAAAATTTAAAATATACCATCAAAAAGTTTATAATAAATAATAAACATTTTAGAAAATATTTGAGATATTTTAGATTTAGCAAAAATCGAGTACCTAAAATTAATTATTGACCTTGTATTACAGATTTTTTGTAAAACTATAACATTTTTTGTTCCGATCAGATTCGAATAATTTTCATGTTACTAATAGAAATACTTATTGAATGCCTCCTAATCCATTATAACCTATCTGTATCATTATCAGCTACTACTCAAGATCACGTACCCTAAGGTAATAATATACCTTCATCCTATACTAATAAGAACAATTTAATTCTTAATATTAAGAGATATATTTTATTTTGTACTCATACCTATTTGATATTCATATAACAAGACAAAAATATATACTATATGTATCACATGTCCATTAAGTAATGTCTACTTTCTAAGTGTTTGTCAATGTAAGAATATTTATTTTCATTTCTTCAATATATTTACTAGGTATAATTGCATAAGTTAAAATTTTTAGAATGATATTCGACTATAAGTAGGCGACACTCACGATTTTATTGTACCTATTTTATTTTATCAATGGACAATGGTAGGTAATAGTTTGTTTCAAATGGTAAGACGCGGGAAAAGAAACCCGGAAAGTATTATACATTTGGCAGACATAATATACTTAAGACGCCAAATAACCTAATTATCGTTATTTCTCGTCAAACGTCCATAGTGTCCATCGGATACTTACAGTAATTCAATGTCTTACGAAAATTTATTTTAAAAACAAGTTATTTTAATTGAAAAAATTCTTAGGAGTAGCATAAATAATTTAACTTTGCTTGTTGGTATTCAGAATTATACAGTTCAAATAAATAAAACGCTAAGACATATTTTAGATTCTGAACGGAGTGATTTTACAATGATGTGTGTGTGTGTTTTTTTTTTTTTGTGTCTGACGACAACATTTGGAGCAGTAATAATGCTCCGATTTTTGACTTCAGCCCCTCTTTGAATAGGAAAATTCATCTAGTTGGTACGTTGGTAAACATTTTCAAATAATTTTCAAAAAAATCGAGAAAAACAAAAAAAAAATGACAGAAAAATGGCAATTTTACGAAAAACCACTTTTCGACAAAATCGATTTTTTGATTTTGCTGTAACTCAAAAACAAATTATTGTAAATACTTGAAATTTTCACCAAATGTTTATATTATGCGGTTATCTCTTTACAGTTAAATTTTCAAAATATTTTGACCATTTTTAAGCTACTTATAGACAATTGAAATTTTCGACTTTTCTAAGTTTTTTTTCTTCAAATGCCGATAAAAATTTTTTGGGTGGCCAGAAAATCTTGAAAATTTAATACAAGGTTTCTTATAAGTTGTTCTTAAAGTGATAAAAAAAAATCCGAAATCGTTAGTCACAATTTTTTTTTATAAGTGCTTAAAGTTCGAATTTATACGAAATATGTCAAAATTTAAATTAAATTTCATACTCTCATTATGCGTATGTTGCCAAATACTTTTTTTATTAATAAACAGATACTATAAAGTAACTATAGTAACATATAAAAACTATACTATTTGTTTCAAAATAGAATATATGACAATATTTAAATATAATATATCCTAAACTGACAAATCATCTTCGTTCAGAATCGTTTTTCGTATACAATGATACCTATCATTGCATTCAAATATAACCTACCATAGTCTGAGGTCCACCCCACCCCCTAATATACAGCAGAGCGATACCCGCTTTTTTATATATATACTGTACATTGTCATGACTAAATAATAGGTATATTATTATTATTATTTTTTATTTAGTCATGGTCGTGTATGTTATCTGATCATAATACCTAGTAATCTGTAGACGGCAAATAAAGTTAAATTATGTCTGTTATTCAAACTTCTTTAATTAAAATAATTTTAAACGTTAATTTTTAAAATTAATTATCGGAAGACGACGAATTTACTTTAACCTGAATGATGCTACACGTTTATATAATATTGTTAATTGTCTTTTGAAAACTTTTAAGCATTAATTTCTCTTGTAGTTGGCTTAATATTTTTATTCATAAATATCAAAACGATGTTATTTCAAGCAACCGTAACGTCGCGAAGCTCGTAGATTGTATACACAACTATAATAAATTCTGTTTTTATACAAGATATTTTATACATCTGACATTCAATATTTCTATAGTCTTACGAATGTTTAAGCTCTTACAAAAGTAAGAAAAAGAGATTTAAATATTTTAAATAATAAAAATGATATTTTCCTCGTAAACGATAATGACTAATAATGGAGACTCAAATATTCTAACAAAAAACAAGAATTAGACTATAATTACACTTAATTAACATAATTTATTTGAAATTTGTATCAGTCGTGACGTGATGTCATCTTTATACTTATACGCTACCGCTACAATATAATAATTAAAAAGTATTTTATAAAATTATAATTTGTCATTTCAATATTATAAATATTACATAATACGGTATATATTTCTATATTTCTAAGAATATTTAATTTATTATTTTTTGTAATTTATATTTTATTATATTTCGGAAATTGCATAGGTAAATTACCTATAGTACCTTACCTATAGTATATAATAAAATAGGCTGCTACGAAAAGTTTCAAGTTCTTACGAATAATATTTTTTAAATTTCCTACAACAATTAAAAATAATTAAAATTGTCTTTAACTTATTGAATACATTTTTTTGAAATGTACACTTCAATTAAAAAATGTTTATATAAAAGTTATATACATTTGTATTTTTGATTTTACTAACAAACAAGTATTCATATAGTAGAAATCAAAATAAACTAAAATAAGTCAATAATTTATAATATCTCATATTATCTTATAATTATAATAATTTATAAATATAAAAAGTATGAATAAGTCAAAATATTTTGGAAATTTTACTGAATATAGTAAATATTGATACTTAGAGAAACTTTTAAAAAACTTTGTATTAAATTCAAAAGCAATTTTACCTAAAAAAAATCGTATCATACATACATGGAATAATAAGAAAATCGAAAATTAAAAACATCTGTAAACAATATTTCAATATTTTTTATGTTTTGTAAATTGTTTTATGAATATTTGGTGAAAATTTCAAATCCTTACAGTTATTCATTTTTGAGATTAAAAAAATTTCTGTCTAAAACTTATTTTGCGTAAAAATTCCCATTTTCCCTAGTAATTTTGAAAAGTTGGTAAATACAAGGAATTTTTACTTTGGGTTTCTAAAAATGAGTGGCTAGTAGTTGCGTTCCGCTGTAAAAATTTCTTCTGAATTCCGACCGAGATTTTTTGGGGTGCATACGAATTGTGGTCCAAGTTTTTTTGGGTTACATATGAATTACGGCCCGAAATTTAAAATTAAATAAATTGAAATAGATATGTAAATTAAAATTAAAAAAATCTTAATTTTCCTTCACATTTTTATACAGACTTAGCTAGGACTGTCTGTAGCATCAGTAAGATACTGCAGGTAGGTTAAAAATGATGTTTTGGTTTTTTTTTTAATGTTGGCACTGGTAAAAACTTATATCTATGATTAATAAATATATTAATAAGAAATAGGTTAAAAATGTTTTTTTAGATTCTGAACGAAGTGATGAATGTATTGCTTTTACAATGATGTGTGTTTTTTTTTGTGTTTGTGTACAGCAAAACTAGTCGAAAATATAATGCTTCAATTTCAAACTTTGGGGGTGATTTCCGATGGCAAAGTGGATATCCTTGGTGCATTATAGAGGTGAAAAGTAAACATTTTCCTACGGTTTTCAAAAAAATCAAGAAAAGCAAAAAAAAAAAAAGCGGGTAAGTGAGTATCGCTCTGCTGTACATTAGGGGGTGGGGTGGACCTCGGACTAGGGTAGGTTAAATTTGAATGCAATGATATGTATCATTATTCATTATGTATACGAAAAACGGTTCTGAACGGAGATGATTTGTCAGTCTAAGATATATTATATTTAAATATTATCATATATTCTATTCTGAAACAAATTCAAACATTTAAGTAAAAGTTTCAAGATCTTACGTCAAGTAAATATTATGGTTATCTCTTTACAGTTAAATTTTCAAAATATTTTGACCATTTTTAAGCTACTTATAGACAATTGAAATTTTCGACTTTTCTAAGTTTTTTTCTTCAAATGCCGATAAATTAAAAATAAATCATTTTTTGGGTGGCCAGAAAATCTTGAAAATTTAATACAAGGTTTCTTATAAGTTTTTCTTATAGTGATAAAAAAAAATCGGAAATCGTTAGTCACAATTTTTTTTTATAAGGGCTTAAAGTTCAAATTTATACGAAATATTTCAAAATTTAAATTAAATTTCATACTCTCATTATGCGTATGTTGCCTAATACTTTTTTTATTAATAAACAGATACTATAAAGTAACTATAGTAACATATAAAAACTATACTATTTGTTTCAAAATAGAATATATGACAATACTTAAATATAATATATCCTAAACTGACAAATCATCTTCGTTCAGAATCGTTTTTCGTATACAATGATACCTATCATTGCATTCAAATTTAACCTACCATAGTCTGAGGTCCACCCCACCCCCTAATATACAGCAGAGCGATACCCACTTACCCACATTTTTATATTAATTATTAAAATGTTTTGTTTTTATTTAAAAATGTTGGCATTGGTAAAAACGTTAATGAAAAATGTATTGAAGTTAAAATGTTAGTATAATTTAGTAAAATTCGTAGGTATTATGGCACTGGTAAATACTTTTATGATAGTAGTTGTATAAATTTTCTTCTAAGTTCTAACCGTTTCATAGTATTTCTAATAAATGTTTCTTTTTAAATGATATTTGTTCTGCGAGTATTTCGGTGAGTACTTCTTAATTTTATATAGGTATACTTTAGTATATTTTTCAAAACATCGATAAATACAAAAATATTAGGATGAGCACTGTAGAACAAACCTGTGGAACGTTCTTAGCGGTAGTAAAGCGACGACTAAGGTGTACTTATTGGTATCTACATTATACTGCAATTATATTTATCGGTGAAGATTAAATTATCTAGAATTAAAAAAACCCGGACCGCAATATTCGTCTGTACCCAAAATAAACTCAGGCCGCAATTAGATAGGATTAGACCTTTTTTTGTAGTTATCTTCGGGACGCAACTAGTATGCAGCCATAAAAATTACCTACACAAACCACCTTTGAAAATGAAAATGAAAACAATTTTAATGATCTAAAACATAATAATAGACTAAATAAAAAATAAAAAAATACACATAATAACAAATTAATACACACATTGCTTCACTTAGAAACGAATAATCAATATTGCCCAATAATAATTATTATTTAATATAAATCAAACACTTAGTAAAAAAAACTATTTATACTTAACAACAAAGGCTTGTATTTTGTTATACAACTACACGCCAACACATCTCCTTCAATCTCTTACACAGTGGCGCAAATAGGGGGACTTGGGGGCTTAGCCCCCCCCCCCCCCCCCCGAAATAACTCAAAGCCCCCTCAAAAAATAATAGTATAATATTTGTATGTTATTCTTAATAAGTTATTTTTACCGGTTTTATTTTTTTACTTTGTTATTAAAATTTTTTTAAAGTAAGAGTCTTACACCAATTGGCTGTCGATATTTATAATCCTATCCAATTGAAAAGTAGAAGATTGACTATTCCTATACAGTATACACAAACTGATCTCGTCAACCGAGTTTTTGGACCGAAATAAATAAAGTTGTATTCGTTGAAGGTCTTAAAAATGTATGAGATGTGTTAAAATTTACACAATCAAAATCGATATAGCATCTTAAACATAAATTTATTCAATGTCTGAATTAGTTATAAAATAAGGTGGTTTGATATTACCTATCACCTGATTAACGCTGCTCTTGAGGGTGATATTGAATATTACTAGAGTAGTGGAGTACGAGTTGAAGGATTAAATTTTTTTATATGTTATGAAGTCGAGTGTTACTGCTGGGTAACTATTCCCCTCATGCTTTCACGGTCAACTTGTATTTCCCGCTCATATGCTCAATGCTTATATTGTAACTACTATCACAGATAAATTCTAATAAATGTTAAAAAAAAATTGTTACGAAGAAATTGATTATAATTAGTCTACAAGTATTATATTTTTGATAAATCGATTTAAAATGAAATTTTAAAAATGTAGAGTTGGTTATTGTTAGTCTCTACTTCGTGATCCAAACTCTGCAACTACTAGCTAATAGTTATGCAAATAGTACATACTCGTACTCAACGTTTCTGTGTATTTCTAATCTAAGACAATTCATTTAATGTGACATAAGCTACGAGTCAATAATGTCTAAATCGTTACAAAATACTATGCAGTTAATAATTACAATCAATACAATGTATTAATGTAACATTATGCTAACAAATGTAATAATTTATAATATTATGTGTACACGCTGTTATGTCAAATAATGGTGCCTGAAAATTCAATCTATAGGCAGCTAACTTAACTCGTCTAATAGTTGAGTACTCATCTTACAGATGGCGTTTTGTTATTCAATTGTATTTTAAAATATAATACAATATTTTGTTTAAAAAAAATAATGTTTTTTTCTTATTTATTTCTTAAACTACATTACTACAAAATGAGTTCTTGATATTCTTCTTTACATATTATATTTAACTATAGTTAATTTACATTATTTTACTTAAAAGCTATATCTAAACATACACATTATTATTTATTATTTTTGTGACCATTAAGGCGTTAAAGGCTATATAATTGGGCGGCTTTTCGATAAATAAAATAAAAAAAAATTATATTTTGCTACTAATCATAAATTTTACTAATGCTTATAATAACTATAGATTATGATTCAAAAAATAATAATATTTAATTTCAAAATATATTTTTATTTATTTATAGTTTTTTCTGAAAAATTAGTACTAGTTATACTTTTAATCTATTAACCATTCACTGCATGATTTTTTTAATGAATTGAAAAAAAATAAAATATATGTAATTCAAGTCATAGGTAATGAGAAAAATAGTGTAGTTTTTAATGAAGTACAAAATATTATGTCATCTAAAAAGAATATAAATTGATAAGTATGATTATATTTATACATACATATAATGTTGACAGAAGAGTTAACAAATTTACTCCATCAAGATATTTAAGATTTTAGATTTTAGAGTTTTTTACAAAGAATCTAGGATAATATTTTTATGTATCCAACATCATAACATAAATGACTGACACATAAATTATCAGTAAATATAAGCGTATTGTATGAGTGCCAAATACTTTGATACATTTGAACTCGAAATCAAGCCAAAGTACTTATTAAAATTATTATTGCAATATTGCATACATTCCAGAAAAAATATAAATGAAAAAACATCAAACTAAAATACCAATAAAAATGTACTTTGTTTAATATTTAATAGTTGAGTATTTATTCAAGGTTTAATTTTAATACGCCCATATTATTAGTCATTAAATATAAAATATATTTGTGCCTTTTATATAAGTTTTGATAATTTTTAACTGCTAACAATTCATTATTATTTTTATCAATCAGGTACTTGATAATATATTATACTCACATAATATGTATAATTAATAATCAACAAAATCATCTATGATTTATATTTTAAATATATTTTTAATACGTGGTATGGAATAAACAAGATGTAGCTGTTTTTATATTTTATCAATTATTTATACGAATACAAATACATATCTGTATTTGAAGTATAAAACTTATTTAATTACGTAAACTAAAATTCAATAATATATTTTTTGAATTCACTATATATTTATAAACATTTTCTTGATTTTATTAAATCATTTAGGTTAATTTTTTAAAGTATCGTCAATGATTAATTTTAATAGAAATATCTATTGTTAAATTAGTATTTTAAATTAAAAAAAAAAGAATTACACATAATTGGAAAAATTATTTTGAATTGATTTTTATTTTTTTTTATTATTACACATTTTTCTTTAAGAGCATTGTTAAAATTTCAATTGTTCACAAAAAGAAAATTAATAAGAAAATTTTTCAAAATTTTAAACATAGTATTAGATACGTTTTGATACTATAAAATATAATATGGTTATTAAATTACTCACATTTGATTAAAATTTAAAATAATTAAGGAATTAAGTTATAGTACCTATTATGAACATGTGACATAATATGATATATTTAGCTATACTGAAATTTGATAACTTAAAAATTACTCGTTCGAATTTCAATTTATAAACATTAACATTTTCCAAAAAAGTTATCACTATGTGTATCATCACAGGAAACTCCTTAAAAATATGGTGGTCCTTAATAAGTAGGTACTTAAAAACTCCAAAAATGAGAATTTAAGTTAATTAATTGTTAAAGAAAAATATGAAGTGGGGAAATTGGGTATGCTATTATTAGTGAATCATTCTATACATATATATCCGAATATTATCAATAATTGACTTTGTATACATCGTTAAATTATAAAAAAAACTTTTAATAATTATTTTAGTTAACTGATTTCATATTATCATATTATCTTATTATTTTTAATTTTTGTTTATACGTATAGAATAGAAATATCTGCGATGAGAGTGGGCCGAAGATATTTTGAACTCATGGTTTCTGTGATCAATCCATCGTCGGACCTATACCATCATCACAGTCCCTTAGCACCTTTAGCGTCATTCGACTCATCTGTTTCTGGGATCGAATCGTCCAGCACACAGTCGGAAAAAAATTGCCCGTTCAAAGAATTTATATTAAACGATGTTTGTATATTTATAACTTACTAATACTGGTAATATCAATAAATATGTGCGTTTAATTAATTATTATTGTTTTTCTTTCTATAGAAATGGAGACGTATATTTGATAAGGTAAGTGCGGCATGGGTTACATATTACAATAACTCATCATCAACAAGATCCGTCATTATATTATATACCTAGTAAAGTTCATATTTTTCTTCTTCGCATTTTATTGTTTTAGTACGATCCTGAAGGTTTTGGTGAAATTCCGTGGAACGATTTCTTAATGTTATTGAATTCGTCGGATTTCGTGAAATCTATATCTCAGGAGAAACGTGATATCCTGCTCGAACGAGCTCGCCAATCAAACACGTCGGCTATAACATTTCAAGATTTCGTCAATATCGTAAGTCATTTAAAACGCTATAATATGATTATGTTGTTATAACGTGAGATTATATTAAAAACCGGACGATTATAATCGTACATTCGTATGTTGCTATTTATCCAAACGGAACATTTTTGAAAAAATTGACATTCGTGTACATTAGAAACTATCGATTTATCGGTGTATATATAGGGGACAACCGCGTTTATTATTCGTAGCTATATATGTATATTGAATACCTACGACGGGTGGCGGATTGTTAAATAATATAATAGTAATTTGATATACACCTCTGTTAAAAGTTTGAACACGCATAATTTGGCGGTTTAAAAACACATATTTTATAGTCGGTCGTGGTGTGAAAGAGTGGCGTGTCCGTCTGGGGTGGTAACCCAGTCGAGTTTTCGATAAAAAAAAAAAAATAATAAAAAAACCGTGTGATGTCTGCGCGGACCCCGTTCAGGTCGTGCGCGACGACAAAGGCTTGTATGTGACTATAACTGTATATACCTATTATATTAGATACGCCGGTTATAATATATTATGTTTTTCATTAATTTTTTAGAATACATACGCGTCCTTATCGTATATATATTATATATCACGTCAAGATGTTGTGACTTTATGACGTGCCCGCCCCCGCCGCCACTCTGACTACTCCGTTGCTGTCGCGTATACCTATATAATATATATATATATATTATAAATAATAATAATAATAATAATAATAATATAATATAGTACATTCAATTAGGAAGATCTCCTACCGCAGTGGCGGCGGAAACCCAACGACGATAATCACCACTGGTACCGCCTGCGTAATGAATGTGATTCGTCTGACCACCAAAGAGACCGCCGTCGCCGCCGCCACCGTGTCGTGTTTATAATAACCTCTGCGCGTCTGTGTCGGTGTGTATTTTATCGGTGTGCGCGCGTATATATACAGATGTGTTGGCGCACAATATCATGTGAGAAACATCGGAGACGTTATAATAATATAATCGGCGGATACGTCCGATTTAGATTGTAATATTTCATATTATTATTAGGCGGTGGCGGCGGTAGGTTCGGACTGCTGCAGTAGACAATAACGTGTATCCGATTTGAAAGTTTTAAGATACACAGGTATTATTAGGTACGTAATAAATAATAATATTATGTTATAATCGTTTCGCCACCACCCCTAACCTCTTAACTACCCTGTCCACCGCGTCTATGTAGACTTTGTATTGAAAATAAAGTAGGTATACCTACGATGTCGCCGTATTGTACCCGTACGCATGATAATATTATATTATATAAGTGTGGTACGTATAAACGTGAGAAAATATTTCAAACGTCAAAACAGTTCTCGGAGATAAAAAAAACGTATTTATTTTTACAATTTAATTATAAAATACTATAAGCTCGTATATTAGTGTGTATACTTTTTAATGCGATTTAAATTTACTTTTGATGACTCGAAAGTCGAAGTCATATATTATAGTATAAGTTGTGCAGTTTTTCCGATATACCTATAACGATTAGGTATGCCTATTGCCTATTAGTTTATATTTTGATAGGTTTGAGTAATATATTTTAATGTTCAATGGTCGGAAATCGGAATAGCTAGATACTTAATGAAATCTACATTTATTAAATCGTTGCAGTGATTGCATAATGATTGCAATATGTCAATATTTTAACGCCAAGAGTTTTGTTTTCAAAAAATGTTCGACTTCCTAGTTATTCTGTCAAAAGGTCAACTAACCGCAAACAGACATTGATTGATTAACAATATTATTTTAAGAGACATCAACTATTAAAATTATAATTTATAAAGTTTTATCTATACCAATAAGTTTTTCGAGCTTAAACAAATATATCATATGCACTTGACCATAGGCGCCCACAGAAATTTTTCTAGGAGGGGGCAATGTTATGATTTGTTATATAATAAATAATAATTTATCTTAAAACATTCAATTTAAAACATATTTTTGAAAAGCCAGGGGGGGGAAATGCCCCAGCTTGCCCCCCTTCCGGGTGCCTATGCACTTGACTACTTGAGTGCGTGTGTTTAGACCACTTTGTAATTGTTGTCACATAATCATCGTCCGTATAATACTATATTGCTTTGTGCGGTGTGCACAGTAATACAGAGCACTAGTGCGTGTGATTTGAGAATCTATAATAATATATCTCTCAACCTCAACGTATGTATTTAACTTGCTAGTTGCTAGAAGGCTATGAACTCGTATTATTGGTAAAATTGTTAGTGTAGCATAGATTCGATTAGGTAGGTACCCATATATTTTTATTCGCAAAGAAGTAAATAGGCGCAGATTGTTTCATATTAATTTTTATTATTATAGTTTTATGAAATACTCCTACGATTAATTACCTTAATCCTTCTTAGTGTCTTATATATATTTTGGCTATTAAAATGAAAGTACACAATGTTCTCCTATATTAATTAAAAAGAGAAGTTTTGAAATAAAATTATTTTGTGTATAGCGTATTATATTATCGCGGTGAGCATAATATTGACTAAGAATTGAGACTCGCCTACGAATTGCAATTAATAGGTAAACTAAACATTTTTATGACTTAGGTATCATTTATTTTTATTTTTGATGAATTTAAGAAATATTTTTACGTTTATTTAGTTTCTTGTTTAGTCTGTGCACGTTTATTGTACATCTTGTATTTGATTTAATGTTCTTCATTTTATTAAAACTGAATTTAATATTTTATTATTGATATTATAATATTTACCTTAAATATACAATAAAAGTAGGTACATATTTTGCTGTGTGAACTATATGAAGAATAATAGGTATACAACCAATTTTTAATTTTTGATACAATTAATGTTACATATTAAACATTTTAAAATATTTTTACTAGTTAAAACGCTAAATTATTAAACAAATAAATATTAATTTATTTAAATATAATAAAATGTATCATGTTTATTTTATAGTAGTAGTAGTAGTAGTAGTAGTAGTAGTAGTAGTAGTAGTAGTAGTAGTAGTAGTAGTAGTAGTAGTAGTAGTAGTAGTAGTAGTATTAGTAGTAAGTATATATCGTGTAAACATGTAGGATTGTAAACCTAGGTATTATATAATTCAAAATTAAATAAAATCAAGGAAAACTTTACATATATCATTATGTATGATGATAAATAATGTGCTTATTATGCATGTAACATTATAGGTAGTAACTAATGGATTTTGATCTTTGATGTCAAATTTGACAGGAGTCTCTAAAAAATATATTTTAACATTTTATTTAATTTTTGAATTTGCTCTTAAATTATATAAAACTCATGTTTTTTTAGCTCATTGTTAATACTTAATTGATTGTTAAATATAATAATATAATTATTCAGTGCAATTTGAACATATGACAAAAAAATAGTCAAACAGGTATAAGTTTTTGTATTTTCTGTAGTTATTTATTATTATAATTTGCTTTTGTATTTTATCTTAGATGGAAGTTTTTATAAATTTATAATTTATAATAATTTAATCTTAGATTGTTGTATTTTGGATTTTATGATATTTGTTTAAATGTACTTTACATATATACACTATACTGATTACTGGTAGATCATAATATAAAGTTATTTTTTAATTGTTGTCATAAGCCATTTTAGCTATTACTATATAAGCTAAGTATATATATACTACATTAGTATTATGTATTATTCAATCCATTTAGATTTTGGAGTACTAAACATATAATTTATTGCTCTCCACAGTTATTCCTCGGTTCTTCGTACCGCGTCAAAACGGTGTCTGTGAGTTAATACTAAAAGCGTTCACAGCTTCACGGTTATTTTCCCAAACGATATTTATAGATCATTCGATGCGGTTAAAGAAAAAAAAAAGAATTAAGTAACAGACATTTATCGTTCCTTGTCGCAGAGCACCCACGTAACCTTGTCGCCGGTGTCGGTATCACCAGTGCTGTGTAAACACTGACATATTAATTTATACTCAAAGGTCCACCTTAATTTTCGCCCCTGAAGTCCGACGTGCGCATATGTGTGTGTTTTTTTGTGCTCGTTTGATTTACGATCCTCATACCTGCTGTCCAAACCAGATAAAAAGTCGGTGGGCACGTGAGAAGAAGAAAGAAAAAAGTAACACAACAGTTAAAAAAAAAAAACATTACGATGGGATATTAAAACGTCGAATTGAGTTCCCATACACCAGTCGTAGCGCCCAATAATAATCTTCTTCTCTTATCTGACAGAAAATATCGCGTTTATAATATAAAATATGGCTTTAAACCGACCAAAACGATCTACCGGTGGCGGTGAGCAAGTGTTTATTTTATTGACCACCACTTAACGGGACTCGACCTGGTCGCTCTCGGCACCCACTTAAGAAGACGAGATCCATACGATGCGCGGCGACGGAGGCGTCTACTGGCTATAATATACACACACATTGTATATTGTCGAATTAATTAACTTGAATGCTGTGTGTGTGTGTTATTCTTAAACGTTTGATCAATCGACAGTGATACGCATATTATTTTATTTTATAATGTATTTTATAAGTGTACACCAGTACGCTGTTCTCATAATACGTTTAAATATCTCTACGGAATACGAAATAAACAATATTTATAAACCTATAACATAAGTAGGTACTATGAAAACTTTGTTCATACGAATAATATTTTATTATCTACGAAAAGAATCTATAGGAATTAAAAATGCAATGACATCATTGAGATTAAATATATTTACTAATATCATGGTATATTTGATGGTACTATATAGGTACTACAGGCATTATTATATTCACGATAATAATATAATATAATTTTTAATGGTAGGTATGCGAAAATTATAATTCATAGTAGGTACCTTCTTTGTTTTTGTCATATTTTAATTTTTAATCAACTAATTAATCTTAATAAACAATTTATATTCGCATATAATAACTTCCTCTTTTATTATAATAAATGATAATAAATATTAGTAAATTCGTTAATTTAAATTAGTTATTTTTCGAGATAAAAATTCCACAATAGAGTTTCTAATTAATAACTAAATTACAGAAATTACAAAAAAAAAATTATTACATAAAAATTACATTTTCAAACACAGATAATTAAAAAGTGGCATTATAATATTATATTCGTGTCTGACTCATATAATAATATAACTACGTGTTCTATAATATTTATAATTTCATATTAATATACTTTATACATAAATAAATTATAAATATAATTCGGAAAAATCATATTTAATGGACCATGTTGTTTCTAACAAATGTAAAACGTATTACATTTGTGTTCAATATTCCAAATTGTATGTGGTAAGCTTTAATATAGAGTGAAATGAGTGAGTTAACCTATTATAGTATTATCAAACTTAAAGTTAAGAACATTATCAGTATTTTCTTATTTTTATAAAATTTAATATTTTAAGCGAGATGAGAATTTTTAAAATGTTATATCTTTCATAATTATAACTCACTAACCTAACTTAATTAAAAGTTAAAATTTGAAAAATATCCACGATTAAACAGATACTATACGAGCAGATCAATTCATTATATTATTAAAGTTTACTACCTACGCAAAATTTAAATTTCCGAACAAAAATTTCTAACGGAGAAAGACATTATCTTAAATTATAAATTATAATAATAATATTATTATAATATTTTAAGTGAAAGAAAAAGGAATCATTTTGATAACTTATTACTTAGACCTAGACTAAATATATAAATAATTTATACTTAAATATTATAATTTATCCATACTTGAATAAATGCATGTTAGTATTTATAGTTACTGATATTCACAATATTGTATAATATTCTACTCATTTTGAAGTTTTGAAATCTTTAAATATAAATGATTTAAATTATTGTTTTTGTTGTTGATGATTTTATTCTTATAAAAATAATATCAAAGTAGGTATATTAATTATAAAAAAAAATATAGAAGTAGCAAAACATTTATTTAATTTCTAGTTTAAAGACTAAAATAACAACATTTATTAACAAACTCATAATTTATTTATTTATTTATAAATCATTTTTGAATATTGTACAATTGGAAATTTAAATTAATTTTGCATATCAAAAAAATAAGTAAATACCTATGATTCAAAGACTACAAATATAATATTATATTTTATAAACGGATTATATTTTTTGCAAAATCAATTCCAATTGTTACTTTAATACCGTGTATGGCATCTATATATAACATTACCGTAGTTGAAATTCATACTCGATGTATTTTTCAGTGAATACTTCATTACACGTCTTGTGAACTAAAACTATTCTAATATTCTATAGGTTGTATCGTGAATTAATCGAAACAAATTTATAGTTGGAAAATACTACCTATATGTTATTTATTTTTATTTATACAAATGCTCAATGTATGATAATAAGCTATCTTAATTTAAAAAATTTCAAGTAACTAATACTAAGTATAAAACTATAACTGATACTGATCTTATAATGAATTTTCTAAGATTTTTGGACCGATAAATTATGAGTTTTATATTTAATTTTTAACAGTCATAGGTATTGAAATCTGGTTATAATTTTATAAATTGTCGGTAAAATAGTAGCATTTTAAATTGATCTTTTTTCAATTGTAACTAAGCATTTACGTAATGTTTCTGTCGTTAAAAAACAAATAATATACACTATGTAATATGTATACTATACGACAAATTATGTCTATATACATTACTGTCGTATCCAACGAGAAAAAAGACCAATAAAATACAGTATGAAAAGGACGGTTTAACAACAATATAAAAACGTCTTCGTTGTATGCGGTGGTATAGTACCTGTTGGGCCAGAAGGAATTTTGTTTTCTCGTATACATCTGTTAGGGTTTCCGGTCAAATTGGCAGCTTCGGTATTCTTATAATTCAATTTTCTATACACACAACACAACGTCGGCGGCGGGCGGCGGCGTTTCTTTTCTTTACAAAATAATAATAATAATAAAAAATCCAACATTTCGGCGCTTATTATAAGGATTTCGGACAACAGTTCACAATGGTAAATAACAATAATAATATACGACCCTTGTGGCAGGACCAGTTTTTCTGCTACTTAAGCAGCCAGTTATATTATTGTCGATTATTATTGTTCATCATTATATAAAATGCTCTACTGGGAGACCAACAATTGTGTACCAATATATAATAATATAAAATATACATTCGTTCCCTCCGATGAGCGGCACAATGGTAAATCATAACAGTCGGGCCACCCCAATTTACAAAAATAAATACCCAGCCTCCCTTATTAATCATTACCGCACATACAGTCGTCGCCGTAGTCGTTCTTTAGATCTATTATATTCGTATTATAGGTACCTATATTACTGCATTGTATGCAAAGCGTATTATTTTACGTTTAACAACTTTCTAAACCGACTAAGATATGGAGATGAAAAAATATACTAATTTGTACACGTCTTTGATGTAGGTCTCACTCTATCTCTCTCTCGCGCACTCTCGCGGTTCTCATATACCTGCAGTCATCTCGCTTATACGTACTCGATCTCGCGGTTGTTTTCCTCTCTTTTTCATCGTCGTGTTTACGTATCCGAGCGTGTGGAGTTGTTCGCGCTCAGTAATTAATTAAATAAACCGATTTATTTAAATGACGAAAGCGTGGAAACAACCAACACGGCTGGTTTATATTATTATTACTATTATTATTATACTACGTGTATACTGCATAATACAATAATATACAGACCTCCCGCGTAATGACTATATTATGACTAATGCGAACAAATACTCCGTTGGCACGTATTACAAGCACTGGGTATATCATTTGGTTTACTTTTCTACAAACTACGTATCAACGATATAAGCAGGTATGCGGCGCGTGGGGCCAACGCACAATCCAGCTGGAGGACATGTTATAACGAGGTTTTTATTAGGGGGGGGGACTTAAATTTAAAAAAAACAGTACCTACCTAACTGCCTATTGAATATACCGTTTTTTTCTAGTTAATTTGTCTTTGCACAATTCAATTGTGTTTTTGTCGTATCCACTTGTGGATAATAATAATAATAATAATAATAATTTTTTTATAGTGGCATTATCATGATTAAATAAATGCCAATAAACGGAAAATCTAATCGTTTCTAACTGTGAAAATATAGAAATGTTTCCAATAATTTATTTTTCCTTCGAAAAAATATTTTCAGTTGGGAGTAAAAAAAGGATTCAATTTTTTTAAAAAAACTTGGCTTAATATTTTGTATCAATATTTTATGAATTTCTTTGGAAAATATAAACCATGACATGGGCAGATATCCTTGAAATTAATTATAAATTATTACATTATCTGATTAGGTACATATTTTTGATAATAATAGGTACTTACCTAGTTAATAACCACTATATGACTATAATATACATTAATGATTATTGTCATCATGACAATCTGACATTCTGACGTAATTTTAATTTTATTAATGTAGGCTAGATACATTGATAATACACTAATTTTTTTCAGAATCTGTTGAAAATCTAAATTTTATCTGCTAAATTATGTTATTATATTCAAGTACAAATTAAGGTAATAACTTATGACATTTTGTACTTAAATTAAATACAAAGTATAAATTGCCATGTGCTTTCTGCATATTCTAATAAATTATAATGATATTGTGTATTGGTAATTAATTATTACTTATTATGTATTATACAATAGTAATTTTTTATTTTTACTTTAAGACAGATTATCTAAGTCAAACATTTAATAATTACTAATTAGGTATGATATTATAATTAACATCAATATTATTATTGCAAAATACTTAATGATAGATAAGATATAAATAGTATAATTTATTAAAGCATGCACATATACGCATGCATGCACTGAACACCATACAATGATATTATGTATTTAATTAAATTAAACTTTGAAGTACAAAATGTTTTACGATTGTTGTTTGTGTCTAAAGTTTATTAATTATTTTTAGCATTTGTTAAAGTTAAATTACCTAAAAGTTTTAACTCTTTATTAAATATCCACACAATCACTATTTTAATCATGGCACTTAAAAATATTTTAAAAATAATACAATGTACAACAATTTTGTATAATGTTATTATTTTTCAATGACACAATTTATTTTACCTGAAACCAATCAACCATTACTTCAATAATTCACATTTACAAATCCTATTAAAAAGTATAGTATTGTTTTAGTTGTATTTTTTTTTTTTTAACTTTTCAAACCGGTTGGGTGGAAGGCGTTTATACAAAATGATCAGATAAAATAATGGGATTGTTTGAAGAGAGATACACGAAAAAACCTCTAATCGAGGATAGCACGACGGGCGAGGAGACGAGTTATAGAAAGAACCCTATAGACATAGACTATGGTGACAAATAGAGGGTCCAAACACAAAATAACACTTAGTTTTAATATGAGCTATATGTCAAAATTCCCTCCCACACTGTCAAGCGATCAACTTCTATAATTTAGTGGCTTTGTGTTAACCAAAACGTGAAAAAGGTGGCAAAATTCCTTTTTCGTGATAACATCTGTTCATTGTATTATATTAATGTAATCACTAGCGTGTCTTTACATAAATCGACTTCACAATAGCGATGCAATATAATTAACATATTTTACTAATATGAAAACTTTAGTTAATTTGAGAGTTAATGGTTAATACTATTAGTATTCAATGTATCAATTAAAAATATATTAAAATTATATGCTAGTATCCTACTTGGAAACATCATACTGCAATTGATAAATTCGTTGTTTTAAATAATGTTTGTTACTATTATGAACGAACCAAAAATGGTAGAAATTAATAAGTTATTCAAGTTATTGCGTTTAGCAAAAATATAGGGATATATTAACATATTATTGATAATATCAATTTTTAATCTTAATTCTTTTTAATATGTTATAATGTTAATTATATAAAAACTAGTATTTTTAATTATATAAGATCGTTATTGACAACGATTTAACGGTCGATTGTTGATAGAACAATAAAAAGTATATTATTAAATATAGGTATTCAATTAATTGAATATGTATTTAATATATTTGATAAAATAATTAAAATATGTATGATTAATAATTATTTTAATCTTCTCGTGTTCAACAATGAATTTATACCTAGTACATTGTTTGTAGTGTAATTTATAGATTTTTACACTTTGATTGATATAATAAACCTTTTTATTGTGAATATTGATGGCTTAATTAAATAGGCACGCAGAACGGACTGCTCGGTTAGTAGGTGGGAGCGGCATGCCACGAAACATACACAATTAATAATATTGTTACGTGCTCTGATTAAACGGCCCCTCTTTAGACATAACTAAATAGTCAATTGCAATCAATCTATGTGATGTTTTTATTCATTACAATAACACGTATCTGTACATTTCTGAAACAGTGACATTCTAAGTGATTGAGGCCACCCACAATAGTACCAGTGCAGCATAAGACGTACTCAATAAATTTTATCAAAACGCCGATCAACTGTCTTGCTATATTCATAATAATAATAATAACAATATGTTCTTATACATCATTATAGTCTCATGCGTTTCCCGCTTAGTATTAGGTATACCTTTATCGTTCATTTCTAGTGTAACTAAAATATTAAATATTGTATTAGTTAGCCGCAAAAATCTCACGTGATAGACGGCAATGTTATATATTATAATTATAATATTGCCATACTAAATTATGCTCATTAGTCATTACTCATTACCTACTCATATTATGTAACGAATCGCGGAACGTAATAATATTTCAATTTCTTCTTTGACCACACTCGACGCGCGTATATTATTATATTATTATACAGCAGTATTATCATTAGGTACGTAAACTCGTGTATGATGAATAACACAAATGCGATCGTTTATGATTTATATGACTATATAGTACACTTATTATAGGCACTAAACAGTACACAGCAAACTGCCTATATGTCACAGAGACAAGTGGTACCTACGTCGCCGCCACCGCCGCCAATGACCCGCCGCAACAAAACACACACACACACACACACAAGAGCGAACTCCCAAACGCACCGGCAAATAATAGTGTTTAAATCACATCAGGCGAGCCGAACATTCGCTAACAAGGCTATAATCTTCGGAAAAAAAAATCTTTCCCTCTTATTTTTTTTTCAACTATGTATTTTTATTTTATATTATTTTATTTTTCGTTGTTTTATAGGTAGGTAGTTTCTACTTCTCTCTCACTCTCGCAGTCTTGCTCAACTCTCTCTCTCTCTCTGTTTTTTACCTTACCGCGCTTAGTCTTCTCTCCCCCGTATGTCTTTCCACTCCCCCCCCGTCACGCACTGGGCGTTGGTGATTTTCTCTTGGTCTTGGTCTTGGTCGTCGTCCTCGTCGTCGAAGACCGAACTCGTGGTCGTCGTTGTGGTACGCGTATATATATATATAGTCGTGTCGGCGGACCACCCAATCCGGAGAGTGCCCACAGGCAAAAGTAAACACCGCTAGACGACTTATAATAAACACATTACCGCCACTATATATATATATATATATATATATATTATAGTATTAGAACGCCCGGGTTGTTACTTTTCTACGACACACACTACTACTATACACGACGTACACTAAATATACATATATGACTTTTTTCTTGTAATTTCAGTCAACCGTCCTCTTGTTTTTATCACCTATTACCTATATGTATGACGGGGGGTGGGAAAAAAACACATACAAAAAAAATTTACGAGCGCTAATTTCGTTACACTTGCATGCAGTTAAATGCGTGTTTGTTTTATTTTCCCAATTAAAACTTAGCGCCATCGACAGATTTTCACTACATCATATTAAAATTTCGCAGTTTTTTTAATACTAGACACTATAGCAACGTACGTATATAGGTTATTTTTAAAAAATGCGGATAACTGCAGAGGTGTTTATTGTAAATGTGAATTAATAACGCAATGTATCATCTTATTATTTATTAAATTTATATGTTTAACAATAAGTCCAGAATGCGTTATATCTTCTCGTTCGATAAAACACCACACAATATCTATACTTAAACATATTATTTAGAATATATAATTTTATAAATTGTATATTTTTACTTCTAGATCTTTCAATTAATTGATTTTGATAATCTATACATTATTATAATTTATAATATCTACAATATTATAGTTCTCTCTGTTATGACTATATTAAGAGCTATGATAGTATAATGAATTTTATATATTATAATTAATAATAGATAAAATATGAACTTACAGATAAATAAATGTTGTTGTCAAAGGGATAATTTGTAAATAAAATTATTGATTCTACAAAATAAATATTGAATATATCAATTTTACTATTTTTTGACTATTCACGGATTTCTTTTACCTTCACAAATATATTAAATATTAGTTGTTATACTTAAATAATGAAAATTAAACAGTTTAAGAGTACGAGTACTATTAGGTATAAGTAAAAATAGTACTTTTATACTGTTTGGTTTTCATTATTTAAGTATAACGTATAACAGCTAATATTTTATGTATTAGCCAAGATAAAAGAAATCTGTAAATAGTCAAAAAGTAAAGAAATAAGGGATAAGTAAAAAATTAAAATTAAAATTAAGGACTAATTGAACACATCCTTCTTATTATATTAAACGAGTAATTTTATTTTTAACTATACATTTTTTTATGTCTATTAATGTCACGATACTGTAGTGTATTGTAAATTTAATTATATTTCAATTTTTTTTTTGTAGATATTAAAATTCACAATGCATCAATTTATTATGATTTTTACTATCTTCATACGTAATAAGTTGTCGATTTTATTAGCACTACGCTACAGTGGTCATCTTTGACCTTGTTATTCTTATTCTTGTGTGTTCTCAGCAAGTCATACACCTGACACGATATGTCTCTTTTTAATAGAGTAATAAATAGAAGTACCTATACACTACCAAGTTTGAAGACCGTAAACGTAATCAAAATGGATTGTTTATATACCATATTATACATAAAAAAAAAAGACTCAGCTATTACAATAGTGATTTTTTAATAATAGTTCTTATTGTGATTGTTAAAAAAATGTTATCCTTAATGCATTTATAAAACATAAGTATTATGTGTTTATATATTTATGGATTATAATTTATAGGATTATTCAAAATATGCACGTATTGCACCAAGCAATATCATATTTTTTTATTATATAAAACATTCATAGGTATTTTGTATAGTGTTTGAAAATTATATTATTATTAAAGTGTTTAATACTAACTATAAAATCGATATAAAAACAAATTCGATCATTTTAAAAATACATTAATATTCCTTTTAATATTTATAAGTAAACAAATGAACTTAAAGTATTTTATTTCAATAACATTTTGTGATATTTTTTACTTTTATATGATAAAACTATAACGTTTTCCATATTATTATTTGAACTAGATACACGTGTAATAAATTTATTTTTCTTTATACATTTAATTAAAAAGATATAAATAACTCAAGTATTTTAACATTTAATGTCATATTAATTTAATATTTTTTATTAAAAATCTATACTTTCTTAAACATTTCATAAAACTTAAATACACATTTTAAGTTTTTAGTTTATTTATTACATTAGCCATACCTTATATAAAATATTTCTGTCCTATAATGTTGAGAATACACACACATAAATCCTCGTAAATCGTAATGCCGTTATAAAAAATATTTATTAGGTAGGTAGATATTTAGGTGTTACATTTTAGTTTGTATCCTATATTTTCGCGGTAGGTAGTACAGCTGTATTCCATTCAAGCGAGTCAAGTTTTTTTTTATGAAAAATGTAAAGAAAAAGAACGGTCTGAAATGTTGGTTTAACGGTGTGTTTAGTCCAAATTACGACCTATTATTATTATTATTACTATATTGTGGATGTTCGGCAAGCAGGATATTGTTAATATTGAAATAGTTTTTTTCATTATAACCGAGAATGTATGTAAGAAGTACCTAGATCCCTTCAAAAGAGACCAAATTCCAGTTGTTTATGCTAAAAGGAATAACCCAATTGTTTGTTTGTACCAGTTTTCAAGGCTAAATGCTTGAAAAGTGTATAAAAGTGTCCCGCTGTCCGTTCATAAATATTAAAGTATTTTAAATTCAGTTGCATAAGCGCTGCTATTACGCTGCAGTGATAGTATAGCGTCTGGCCACACGCAAAGAAATGATATTGTTATTATGTAGACTCGAGTATGCGTATGCGTATGCACATAGCACATAGGCATTTAGTGTAATATAGGTATCTACTTACGAACCACGAACGAATCTATGTTAAATATACATTGATTATTTAGAACACATTTGCAGATAATACCTTTATTATGCCGTACTGGATTGATAATCAACCCTGCGTTGTTGACAAATGTTATATTAATTCAATACAAATTAATTATTACAATCTTAGATATGGACAGAGTGCACTAAGGGTATAGTGTCTACAACTGTCTACACCGTCTGTATTTACACCCATAATGTGTATGATGTGTATTATTTTTCAATCACTGAATTGGTATTTTAAGTGCGTTTGATTGTAGTACGAGATAAAAAATATCAGGATTGTTATAGAAATATGGTGGTTTATTTTTTTAACACATATCTGCTTCTTTGTTTAGTGTAAGAAACTTAATACTTACTAAATGGGTATTGAAGTTAAAAATAAAACATCACGCGTACAATTCTTATATCAAATAATTATATTTACCTGAACATGTTACATGGATTTAAAATGGAAAGAAACCCTGTAAATCCATTGTACAAACTACAATAGTTTACCAATGAGTCACAGACCGTTAGCCGTTTGTATTTTACACGACAAAACCATTGTATAGGTACAGAAATATTGCATTGGGCTGCAAAAAATATGCCTGTATCAATATGTTTATACCTGTTTAAATAAATAAGAGTAATTCATATTGTTAGTTATGATCCAGATTTTAGTACCGATCATGTTTATTTGGATAGTGTAATAACTATGAATTATAACTAATAAACTAAATAAACCACAAGAAAAATAAATACAGTGTTATGTATATAGGCTGTATAGCTTCTCTAATATTGCAATTTGTAACTCACATTATTGATTAAAAAGAAGTATATTGAGATTTGTAATACATATATCTAATATTCTAATATATACAACAACTAATCAACTAATCTTAAAAACGTGATTGTAATTAGTTATTTCTTCGGTCAACTTTATTCGTATATAAAATACAAAATGCAGCAATTCATACACAATATCACAGAATATAATAATATTAAGACAATATTATTATATTATATATATTATATTATTATTTATTAAGACAATATCAAGCTTAAAATTTAAATTACTAATCAAATTAGTAAATACATGTTAATATTGAGTTTATTTTAAAACGGATAACATAACTAAGATTTTCCAATCAATATTTGTGTACTTATGTCTTTTTGTGAAATAAAAATGCAATTAGTTTTTGTAATATTACATTAGTCATTATTACATGAATATTAAATACATTTTTATTTACGCTTTATAATACATCTAATGGTACACATAATAATGACACACTAATAATTACCTCTCACCAAAACCATGTTACAGCTGGTGATATGGTTCAAACCATTTAAATATGATTGTCCTGTTGGCGAACAGGTGGAAAATCAAAATAAACGAATCCAAATCCAGTCAAGTAACATTTTCATTTAGAAATCTCGAGAAATCTAGAGCCACCTGTTAATTAACCAAGCATTAAAAAATGAAAAACGAAATTAAATACCTTGGTCTAAGCTCATACGAGATAAACGTCTAACTTGAAACCCACAGATAAAACTTAAGCGTAAAACAATTAACTCTAGATATTTACTCTACTACCAAATACCACTGTTGAAATCCAAACTCTCCCTATCCAATAAACTCACCATATGTAAGTCAATCATTCGGCCAATCTGAATATGTGGTATTCAGTTATCCAAGGTTCTGGAAATCCTTCTAATACTAAACCAGTGATTCTCAACGTGGGCGTTACCGCCCCCTTGTGGGCATTTTTTATTTTGAAGGGGGCGTTTTTATTAGGGGGGTGCTAAAGGGGGCGCTCATCTATCATTAAAATTTTTCTGTTTATAACTGATTGTAATGAAATGTACAACTGTGTAGAATAAAAACTAATTTCCATAAAAACCATCAACCTCAGGGCAGTCATTAGTCACATAAGTATTTTTTGTGTTATAATTAATTATATTAGAAAATTCGAAATCAAATTATATAATTCATATTATTAGTAGTTATTTAAATTTAAAATTAACTAAATTTTAGCATTAAAATATTAAATGATAAATATTAAATTAAATAGCTTATTAAAAAATAAAACGTTTATTATTTTAAAAAATTGATGGGGGGGCGGTGTAAGATTTTTAAAATCTAAAAGGGGCGTTGAGTAAAAAAAGGTTGGGAAACACTGTACTAAACGCTTCAGACCTATCAAAACATTTGCTTATGACTAATTACGTCATCTCCTAGTCTCTAGATATTTCACAAACAAAAATCTCCATAAAGACCTTAAAACGTCTATTGAATTTCATTTTAACTTTCACAGTAGCTCCCATTAATCAAACAACTATTCTAGGACTATATTATAGAGACTTACTAAAAGATAAAACAAAAAAACACGTTTATAACTAAAAAGTACCAGGTCGAGTAGTACTGCTAAGTGCTGGCACATTAATGTAGGGCAATACATATGTTTAATCCAATCCTTTACCAACCAATAATAATGATTCAATTTATTTATTATACTTATTTATGTATGGATTGTAAATCGTTTTAATAAATAAAAAAAATAGAGAACGAAAAAAATGTAACCTTTAATAAAAATAAGCGTATATACAAAATAAGTTCGTATAAATATAGTAGTAAATATAATTTCATATTATAAATTATCACTACACAGGTGTTAAGAAAAAACAATTATATTTGAGATTAAACTATGTTCAGATGTTCAGAATCATGTTCATAAACCCCCTCATCCTATGCTTGTGTTTATTGAACAAAGTTGCCGTTTTTTGCGTTGTTTCTATTTTATCCGAAACAACATTTTTAAACACGTTTTCTTAGAATCAGACTAAAACAAAATTTGTCTCGAGATGATATGCGGATTTCTGAACATGAATGAAATTGTTTCAATAATGATAACTTTTTTTTTATGTATTCATATGTTTTTTTAAATCAAAACTCATTTTACGTATTTTTAACAGTGGAAGGTATTCGCGAGATAGCTACAAATGGGCTTGAATGTATAAAGGAACGTTGCTTTATTTTTTAAAACAGGAATATACATTTCACAGTTCTTACTGTTGTCCGGTAGTGGAAAAATTTGCTTTACTTAAAAATTTGGTAGCCCTATTTTAAAATTTAATTTGTGGTGCTGTTTTAGTATTATAGTAACGAGTATGTTTTTCAAAACATTTAAACATATTTATCTATTTTTTTACTTGCATAGAATAAAATATACATTATATACACATGGATTATTATAGTCCTATTATCATTATAATGACTTTATTTATGCTTAAATTCAAAACACATTTATCTATGTACTTCATAAATTAATTTTATAAAGGCGGCTCATGTAGCATTAATTACGTTCATCTACAGTCCTACAGACAATCCCTTAACGTCAAGACATCGTATATATATCGTATTTATATATATATATCCTATAAATCTACTCCTAATAAATCACCCCGGAAACCTTTTTTTCATTACAAAAGTTCTGTAGGCGAATCGAATAATGACCGATTGATTATTTTAATAACTAATATTTGATTAAATTAGAGGTTTATAGCTTATGATTTTATTGGTATCTAACCCTAAATGATTCATAATAATATACCTATACAATAATTAAAATAGAATAAATATTTAAGTAGAACACGAAGTGCAAAACTTTTTATAAATTTAATGAATCTTTTTTGACATAGTTAAATACATGTGAATTACATAATAATTATGTAACTACACACCTATAGTGAAAAACATTAAATTATTAACTAATTAACTATAGATATTACCATTCATTAGCCAGTATAATATGACTATATAACAGGTATGTACGTAGTTAAATTTATAATTACATGAATTAGGTTTGACATTTTTATCCAGTTTATCCTTTTTTTTTAAATATAAACATTTAGAGATTTAAAGTAAGGAATTTTTAACGTTAGTTTTAATTATATTAATAATTAAAATTATTTAGCTTTTTGATACTTTTAGTTATATTATATAATTTTTAATAATATTTTTTTATCTACACAAATTATACAATTGCAACTGTACCTTGAGCTTCCAATATATACATCCTTACAGTGTTAACCGTTAAATAAATATGTGTAATAATGAAATAACAACTTATGATCGCGTATATGTGGTTATGACGTATATTTTCTACTTTCGTAGTTATTATAGCGATGTGTATATTGTATAGTCACAAGGTATTTTTGTTTTGCAGCTGAGCGTTGTAGACTAAGTATTTACAGTGCCAAATTAGCGAAATAATTTTTCAACATTTTTCAACGGAAATAAATCGTATTAAATTGTAAAATGTCTAATGACAAAATGTTAAGCAGGTACGCGTTCAAATGGTATAGGTGATAGGCATTCGTCGTTTAGTTTATCGTTTTCAACATCTATTATTATAATTATTTTAAATCTAAGGACTAATATCGTGTTATTTAATTTAAGTAAGTATTATTTTAAGCAAAAATAAAAACCAAACTCTTGTAATATAATACACTATATAGTATATTATTGTATAATATTATTTACTTTGTAGATACTAGATTGTCACGATTTACGTGGATAAAATCGAGTTAGTCGATAAGATCTAGTTTCATCGTAGCACGGCAGTCTGAAGGAACCTGGCTAGAGGGCATCTCAACGTACCTACCTAATGTATATTACTCAATTGTTGGATTATTTATTGCTTCTACCATATACTCTGTAAGCAATTCGCAAGATAACCAATCTGTGTTTGGAAATTTGCATTAACTAAATTAGTTTTGTTTTCAATTATTTTTAAAGCATAAACGCGTCGGTAAATTAATGCCTGTCAAGATAGCACTTTGTCTGAATGACTTCAAACTTTTGACAAACTGTTTCTACTGTCTTGTTAGACGTGTAATTATAAATAAAAAGCCGTAAAGTATAAGCGGGTGAAGTTTAGCAAAATCAATTAGAATTAGAAGATATAATAATATTATGCGTAAAATACATTATATAGTAGCCAGCCGGTACCTAAGTAATAAATTGTTGAAGTTTTTATTTTACTTAATCGAAATGTCAAATCGATTGTTTGAAAAAAAAAAACGTTAACTGTGAGTCGTTTTTTATCGTGATGACGACATACATATTTGGGCATATATCAATATTATGATAATATTATAATGGGCACGCGCGCCGCAGACGTTCAAAACAAAACGTTTTCGATCCTGTTGAAAATTCCGAGAGTTCCGACCAACGACAATAATATTTTATTACATAATCGAATCGTATTTTTATTGACTATAAACGACTACGGGCAGCGCACTTCAGAGGTACTTTTTGATTTGGTTTTTTTTTTTTTTTTGTTTGTTTCGTTTCGACGACCACTCTCGTATATAACAACAATAGATTTATTATGTCGTATATTATCGTATAATATATAAATATATATGTATAGCACAGCGTGGCGTACAGAGTAATAATAAAATAAAATAATATCGTAAATCGTAATTGCGACGGGCAACCGAAGCGATTCAAGTAAGCGCATTTATTATTTTTATAATAACCCTGTAAATACACCGCGACGGTCGTCGTCGTCGTCGCCGCGGCGTGTCTGCGGTCTGACGGGACTCGCAACCATACTACAATGCTGCGGCAGTAGTTGTATATCAGACGGCGGTATAATATTATGTATACCACGTTACCACCTATAACCGTATATAATACGAGGGTACCACGCATACCTGGACGTACAGCGGTGCACACGCACGTATAATATTATAATAATATTGTTGTATAGTTTGTAGGAAACGTACCGCGGTATAACGTTTCGGCCGTGAGCTGCTGCGGCGGGGACAGGTGTTGCGACGGCGGTAATTACCGCAAACGACTCGACGCCGCCACCGCGCGCCGTCAGTGCAGTCCACTCGCGCGCGCGGGCTCGGAAGCATCGCCGCGATCGTACGCGCACACGACGCGTAGAAGAGGTACTCTACACACTCATTAACGCGTGTTCCGTTGTATTGTGACGGCGGCGGTGGCAGCGATCCAGCCCGCGCGTCAGTTTTCCCGCTGCCGCAGCCGTCCGTCTGGTCTTCGTCGCACAGCGCCACCTCTTTTGTTTAGCCACCGCCGCCGCCACGGTTGGCGAACAGGAGTCGCCGGGGCCAGGTGCACAGTCGTTCGTCTCTCTCTCTCGCTATATATATTTATATGTATATCGTGTACATCTCGACGCGCGCGTCCGCAATGTACCGTTGACCCCGCTGCCGAGACTTTTCCGTCTCGCGCGCCGAAGAACGCAGATTGTTTTTTTGACGTATTTTTCAGGTCCCCCGTCCGTTGTTGTTGTTGAAACGCGTACAAAAGTACAAAATATTATTGATTAAAATGTATAATAATAATATACCAGATGAATACAAACGCGCGATTAATATTCAATGTCTATACGATAAATTTTAATATACCGCACGTGCACATACATTATGATGTATACAAAGTAGGACGCCCGTTTAAAACGATTAAGAAATGATAAACAAAAATACAAAGCCTATTTGGACCAATTTTAGCGACAGAATGCGGAGTATTACGTGACATTTCAAATCGAACTCCAAACTGACATAATAATAAATTCAAACAGTCAGTTATTTACTGCTTGGGAATACGTACCTACCTATTATTTTCGTCGTTTTTAATTGGACGTTATGAGTTATGATCCTGAATCATATTTCATATTTTGTAATTAATATAATATATTATATGCATAATTCATAATTATATTGGTAGCTACTATCCGGCACATGAGTACCTAATAATAATGTTACATGTTGTGTAATACTCGTGTTTTACACGCGTATAATATAATAAATATAAATATTGTCTAATTAGTTATTGATAAATAATCTACTTGTAGCAATATGTTTTGATGATCAATGCCCGGTGGGGTATTTCGGAGAGCATGCCTTTAGCAATTATTATATTGTAACATTGAAACATCTAGAACAATGATGTTTGTCGACGTATCGACAATTTTTGGATCGGCTATGCGCCACCTAACCAAACGATAAGAGTTAATACAATACACTCGATTATGTTAAATACACTTGCTCACATTATAGGTATTTATTTAATAATCACGCGATATATTTCGTATATTTGCAAAATAAAAAACTTCGAAATAGTTCATTTTTATTATTTATTTTTATTACTTTTTGCTATAAAATTTGGCTGCTAACACCTGTTAGTTGTTACTGACATGCAGTATCCATGTATTTATTATTTTACGTAATTTTACAGTGTTGGGAGTGTTGTATTAATTTAAATACTAAGCTATCATGTTAATTGCCAATTGGTGTGGTGTAAAATATATTCTTAAAAAAAAATTATGAAAATCTTAGTTTTGATTAGAAAAATGCTTATAAAACGTATTTCTGACTGCTTTATATAATGTTGATTTTGAGGGAGATCAGTTTCGTATGATTTTTAAAGATAGGTTTAATTGTATCTTTAAATTCACCAGATCAAACATTTCAAAAAGTTTAATTTTTATTGTCAACATTTCAAATAAATTATTATTTTAGTATCGAAATATGCTGATGACTGATGAGATCTGTTGCTGGCTAATTTCAGTGTCTTTCATTTTACGTCACTTTACTGGGGATAGATTGTAATGTAAATTTAAAAACTATGCTAGCATGTTTTTTTTCACGATTTAAAATATTTACATTATACTGATAAAAAAATAATTTGAAAATTTGAATTTTTACTAATGCGTAGTATCGGAAATACGTATTATTCTAGCCGTTCTATGTAATTTTGATTTTGTGGGATAAATAATTATCAATTATAAGTAATAAAGTATGTAATAAGAATTCTAGTATAAAAGTGATTGATACCTAATAAAAAGTTACAATAGAAGGCGATAAATTTTCTATCCTCCCGACCTCCCACCACCTCAGCATACCACTGGAAGAAAATAATGCATAATCGAGGCACGATCGTTTCTTAATATTGAGGCTAGACGAACGCAACATTTTCTGCGCCACACAAACGTGATATCATGAATACATTACCATAGTATTTTTATAAATTGAGTAACAAAATTTCAGATAGAACAGGCTAGCGGTCTGAATCATAAAAAAGTTAAACTCGTGTAAAATGAGTTCTTGTATATGTCAGTGTAAGTCTGTAGACGGTTTTATCAATTATAAATAGAAATTTGAAATTTTTTTAAGGGGCTTGTTAATAGTAGTAGTTGCATCTCGGCTTCCTGAGTCTTAGATCCACGTACGTCTTAAATCCGGCACTGGGTGGGTTCACATGACACATCGATGATGGTGATCATTATAAAACAAGAACACACGGCGGCAGTGTGCCGTAATATTATTATCGCCCTATCGGCTTTTATTACTATTATTATTTTTATAGTTGATGATCTTCGATCAAAAATTTATTGATAATAGTGCTTTAACGCCGAACGCCTATATTATAATGTAATAACGCTTTCATTGCACTATAGCATTTAAGAGCTGTCTTATAAAATATTAATAATATTATAATAAATTATAATACATCTATAACCCGATAATACGAGTACAACAGTATAGTTTTTAATGTATTGATCTACAATGGTTATTTATTATGCAAAACTACTAAATACCTAACTGATTGAATTCGTCGAAAATAAAATAAATATTAATTTATGTTTTTACACTTAGCAGTCAATGAGTATCAATGTATCTATCACTTATTGGCCTTTTGTATTCTTTTTCATTTTCTCATTTAACTAAACTACAACAGGTTACTATGTTTAATTTTACTTAAATATTTTATCCGAAATGAATTAATATAATTGGAGGCTATTCGGTGTTTGGAGAAATAACATGAATTATATTATACCTACCAATGGATAAACACCGACGTGCATTAAGACTTTCTCAATTCCTGAATAGCTTTTATTAAATTTAAGCTATATTATCACAAGCATATTAACTGTATAAAATTCTAATTATTATACACCCACTATACTAGGAATTATTAAAATGTAAATCTTTAAAAATTATGCTATACGCGTAATTAACTCAAAATAATTCACAGACTCTTAATTTTATTTCTTTAAAACATCCCTATCAACATTTAAAAATTACTTATAAATACACTCGGGTATCAGCACCTGATTATTTTTCTGAAGTTGTTTATTTCGTAACCATCTAACAAAAACCAGCACGGTATTCATTTAAATTGACTTATAAGAACTTAATTTTACGGTCTAACAACCTGCAAGAATCTTTTTAATTATTTTATCACGTTATCTCTGTAATTAAAGAAACATTCACTTTATTGGTATATACCTATTAATTCCTTACATACATAGATGTATTCAGTGGCGTACGCAGGATTTTTCAATGGGGGGGGGGCTTGAAAATAAATAATTACTCAATTGTCACAGGTTTATAAATAGGTAAACACACGATTTAAGAAACAAAAATATTAAATCGAGGTAAATATAAAAACAAAAAACAATAACACGGGCAATGGGGGGGGGCTTCAGCCCGTTAGCCCCCCCCCCTGCGGACGCCACTGGATGTATTCAAACAAATAGTGGTTATTGATTATATATATAACAAATACTTAAATGAGAAAATTTCTCTATTTTTTTTTCGCATCATTAAGAGATTAAATTAATAATATTATACCAATATCGCTTATTTTATTTATCTTCATATTACTATTCATCATTATATTTATTATCAACATTATCTATATTATATATTATCTTTACGCTGTAAGCTATAATTGTTGAACCATTATAACTATCATTTGTTAAAAGCTATTCAAAAATAAATAAAAAATAAATAAAAAGAAGATCGAAATTTAACTTAACTTACAAATATTGTTTACATCACTTAATGGATTCATTATATATTGCAATAGAATATATAATTTACAATGTATTATAAAGTTAATAAATACATTTGTACTCGTGTTTTTTTTTTTGTTTATAAATAAAATATATTATAGTGATAGGTATAATATACAAATTATTATACTGTTAGAGGACACTGTTAAGCATAATACTATTATTAATAATACGTCAATACAGTTATACTAATAAATAATAAATACAAAAGTATATTTCAAATTTTATTTTACGATCGATTAAAAATGTTATAATTTCAAGATTTAAACTAAAGTAGCTACTATAGTAATATATTGCATGATAAGTAATGATATTAGTTCTAATATTTAATATTCCACTCCTACTCACCTAAATAGTCTGTAAGTTTGTTGAAAGTTACCTAATTCAAATATATTTTGTTTTGTATAAAGTATAAACTATATATGCTATATTTTTTTATCAATATAAATTTTATTATATTAAATATTTATATTATTTTTATTTATTTCTGATAAAAAATATTTTGTTAGTGATCTTTAAATAATTGTAGTGAAAATAATTATGTTTTTACAATGTAACTTCATGATTTTACCTTATTAAACTGAACTAAGATACCATGTGATCACACTCTCATACGTGTCACTAAAAGTCAGTTATAACTGTATTAAAACTCAAATGTGTTTTTTGAAGGTAATAATATCTTTTTAATAGGGTCATTGACATAACCTTATTTTTTTAATACGATTATAAAGTGTTTTTATTTGAACACACGAAACGGACTGCAGACTATGAAGGACCATTTATTTTAAACTACAATGGGAATTAGGAAACCACCACGAAATATAAAATAATTATGCATATACTTTTTATTTGTGATTTTAACATAATTTACTTTAATTACATAATTATAGTTTAAATTTAAATTATAAATACATTATTATATATTATATTTTATTTATAATTTCCTGATTGTTTTAAATATAAAATAATAATGAATCTAGGACATTAAAAAGTAAAAATCAGGTATGGGTAATAGGTTACCCACATACCTACATTTAAATGATAACATATTAAATTTTGTATAGTACATTCTAAATATGTTCATTAATTTAAATTTTTTAACTATATCAGAATAGATATTTATTTAGCTTATTTTATAAGACTATATCGTAAAACACCTATAAAATTTAACTACCTAACGAGATTTCCTAATGTCTATATTATAATTTATAACTAGTTCGATGACATTTACTATTATTTGATAACCTTCCTCTATATATTTTTAATATTTATTCCACTGCATAAATACAAATTTATATAATTTATTTTCTATTTTCTTAGCTACAAATTTACATCATAGTCATAAATTATTGAAATTGTATTTATGAAACCCATCATTATGTTATAATAATTGAAACATAATACATTTTAAAATTTTAAATACGCCAATACAATGTTAAATAAATAATCGGTTAAAATTTCAAATCTTAATAATATCTTAATGTAGAAATTGTATATAATATATTAATAAACTTATAAATGTCTAAATTACAATAAAATAACTGAAATACCTTTACATTTTGTTCAATTTTAATATTTTATACTGTATATAGTAGGTATAGTATTCATAAGTTATTTGTATTTTTCTGGAAACTGCTTAAAAAGTAAAAATTATGTCATTATTGTATTATTATTATGATTTAGGGATTTAATAATTTAACAAATAAAATTTATTTCTCATTTATATATGGTGCTGATTTTAACAACTTAAAACTTTAAAGACAATTTTGTTTCTCTTTCTAAAATTATGTATTATTACCTTAATCTGCTTCTTAATCTTATCGTTGTACTTTAAAATTGATTTTTAGGGTCATAATCGTGTAGATATATAGAAATCGTGGATACTTTTGAATTATGTAAGTACAATATGCATTAAATTTATTTTTTATGCTGTAAATTGCGTTTTTCTAATCTAATTTATTCTAATTTTATGATAAATAAACATGATACATTTCAATACCTATTCAAATTTACTAACAATGTAATAGATTATAAATTGTCCTATAAATAATAATTATTCTATCTAAAATAGTACGTAAACTAATCAATTCATTATTATTATATTGTATATACGAAATACATCTAGGCGACTAGGCCTAAATATAAATTAAGTTGTAGACAAAAAATATGTTAAATAACATATCTGCACTTAAAGTTGTGTACACATTTTTAGAATTAAAAAGTATAGGCTAAAATAATTTTGGAAAAAAATTCTTAGTCATTTTTGACACACTTAAAATTATTATAGCTCTTAATAATTATTAATCGCAAATACTATCTCAGTCACTTAGATAGTTTACGTAATTAAATTGATGCATTAACAAAATATTCATGATTTGCTAATACCTATTTTTCTTTTCATTTTTCTTTTGGGGTATAATGTAAATTGTAATTGATGAAGTCAAGGAACTTGGTCTTAGATTTTGGTTAATAATCTTCCACACGATTTGTCATAGTTGACACCGGAAAATAAACGCGTTGGTTTCGTTGGCATCGCACAGTAGAAAAAAAATATAAAGAACAAAAAATCACCTTCTCTTTGAATATTATCCTGAAAAATAATTCATTTCTTCCTCTAGTTAAAATAATTATACACGGCCCACCGGCATTTCCGAATACGTTCCCATGCACCCGGTAGGTAGTTTTCGGTTGGTAGGCAACTAACATTGATAGAGTGGACGAGGAATAATATACTTAGTTTTTTTTTATTTTCTGTCATAAACAACTTTATAATACGATTCGATAGTTATTTAATAATAAATCTACTCTGTATTGTAAAAATAAAAAATGAAACAAATAATGTCATTTTTTAAAACAGTCATGTATAACATTAATATCAATTATTTTATTTAGTTAAATAAAGAAAACTGAAATAAGTAATAAAAAAAAACACATAAATATAAAAAACAATTAAACCAATAATAGAATTTAAAAATAATTTAAACATTTAAAAAAAAATTGTTGATTCATATAATAGATAAACTTTTTGGAAGAATTATCAATCGTTATACTATTTCTTATTGATTTTTTATGTTTAAACATAAATTAATTAATCAATATTATTTCTGTCTGTAAATAACTCACACATTTTTTTAACCTTTATAATTTATTTTTAAAGTAATGATATATCTAGAATTGTGTTTGGTAGAAATGAAGACTTAAAATCAGTGACTATTAGTTATTAACAAATTTCAAACTATGCAAAATTTCAAAATCAATTTTAATTTAATTGTATACTTGTATAGATGCTGTCTTATACAATTCTAATAACGTTAACTTCAATATAATTGCGATATGATGATTCTTCCCGACAATTATATTGTTGTTGATTAATCTTTCAATACCTACCTAATACATTTTTTCCTAACAATTGAAATCAATAATTTTGAAAATGTTATAAACCATATGAATATTATATACTTCAATGAAAATTCGAATTTTAAAAATATCAAAACAAATGGTATATAGCTACAGTCCTATAGATACGAATTCAAATACATATTAGTATATTACACATATTTGAACTTCTCATTATCATATAACAGTATAGTAGTCGACTGTCAATATAAAAAAATAATGAAAAATAACTGTATTTTACACGAGTATTTTAGTTAATATATAATATAGCTGACTTTTATAAACGTAACACTATAAAATGCATATATACAAAATGACTTGAATAATACTTCATTAATTATTACCTTAACTTCTTAGAATTATTATTTAATGAATCTTATAAAATATAGAGCTCTTTTTATTTAAGTATATAATATTTTCACTAATTCATTATGTATAGAATTTGCATCCAATTATGAAATTAAAAATATAGTAATATTTTAATTAGTTTTTATTCATAATGCAGTTCAAGTCTCATGAAAATTAACATTGTAAGTATTTATTAATATTAGTATATTAATAGGTATATAATATGTTATATACCTTATTAAAAATAAATGTTGCTTTTTTTTTATAACAATAATATTATGTTAAACTTGAAGTTTGAAATCTAATTGAACACAAAAATATAATTATAATTACAATTATAAAAAATTAATTAATTTAATTTGACATAGTGTCATCACTACTCATTACTTACTATATGTTATTCTAAAACACGCGTCGTTCGGAATTATTGTTATTGTACATATTATAAAGGTTGATTTTTCTCCCCTCGCCAATAACCATCTGCCTATACCTTGTGATATCTAGGTCGGGGGCGGTCAGCAGATGTCGTAAAGCGCAAAATTTCAAAAGGCCTCGTCTGCAGGCGGTGTTTTCAGTAAACATATTTTTCGATATTGATTTTATACCTACATCAAATTATATTACATAATACTTTTACAGTTACAGCCTGAATATAACATAAATCTAATAAATAATAATCCATATTGTTTGCACATAAACTGCAATATGAAATGCAATAGTAATAAAGGTATTTATTTTTTTTTATCCATTGTCTGTCATTAGTAATTAAGTAATTATAATAATTTCGACTGTAAAATGTCTACAATTAAATTCCCGTGAGTCACAAAAAAATTAATAATATATAATATAATATATCTAACATCCGTGTATAAAATATAAAATAAATAAAAAAATATTTTGTATTGAGTATATTTTACGTATTATATATCTATATAATTGTATCAGATAGTAAATGCAATTATGCAAATAAGAATGTTATAGTAATTTACAAAAATCCCTTTTTAATAATCTTGGCTAATTATATCTTTAACCTTTAAAAATAAGTATAGTTGATATTTAAATTGAATAAGATTAGGTACCTATATCAAAATTATGACCATCAACATCGTAATTTATTATATAATAGTAGCCTTTTATACATAATAAATACAATTATTATTGTTATGACGTAATATATTATACTATATTATTGTATATCTATTTATATTTTCATTTTAACATTATTTTAACACTACCATAAGTTTAAGTAGTATAACTCATAATTTGTTAGCCTAAAAAGATTTTTTATAAAATATAGAGAATATAAATTATTTTTAAATTGTACAAAATGAAAAAATAGCTGTAGTAAAGTTAAATTTTTTACTTATTAAACTATTTAAATTATGTCTAATATTACGTAAAATAATTAATTTTACATATTTTGATAAAAATATTTAGTTGCTTGAATATTATAAATTGTACCTACCTACCTTTTATTTATTTTTCATAGTGAAGGATACAAAAAATGATATAACCATATACTATTAAATAATTGTATTTAATAACCTAGTATTTATTTACCTATATAGGCTATAGATGTACTGCTGTATATCGTATTACTAATATCATAATAATTAATAATACAATTATTCTATAACTGGTAACAACTTACAGATTACTGGACCTCGCTGAGATAACTAGTATGAAGGGTTAGAGTTATCTACAAGCCATGAAAAATTTTAATTTTTTTTAATTATTATTAATAATAACAATACTAAATAAAATAAATTGTGATAATAAAAATACATATAAAAAATATTTTGTGTTTAGTAATTATTAAATCTTTAAATATTATGTACAAAAAAAGAAGAAACTATGTTGTCAAATTGTATGTCGTTAATATAGCGTCATAATCATACTTGTGCATTAGTCAGAGAAAAATATGCTTTTTAAACAGTAGAAATTGAATTTTATTACGATAAGGTGGTTAACCCTTTTTTAAATATAATTTAACTATACATTTAACGGATTTTTGTTTTTCAGATATGTACCTATTAAATAATCAATACAATTTTAAAAATGTAGAAAAATGTTTTTTTAATAAGTTAATTCAAATAAGGGATACATGAACGTATAATTGGAGAATAATAAATATTACAGTGGTGTTGTTGTTGTTGTATATCTCTAAATCTCTTGTTAATGCGAAAGGTAGAATTTAAACGATAACCAATACACGCGAATCTCGTGAAACCTATCTCGTTTTTGGCGTGCACGTAGTCAACACCTGGCAATCTATAATCATATATTATATTCTCGTGGCACGTGGTCCGAAGTAACCCGATACGCAGTCGTCCACTCGATACCGTTTCGTGAACATATGCTGCTACTTTGCAACTATGCTCGTAGACCGTAGTAGGTACCTACGGCCTACGCGGATCACCCAATAAAAAAAGGACAAAAACAACAATATTCAACGGACATCATAATATTTTCTCCATCGAATATATGTACAAAAAAAAAATATCAAATGTCACGGGGATGTACCCATATAGTGTCGCAGTGCTGCTTTTTACACTCCACGCCCCGGAAGTATAAATACAAAGAAACTATAAATGTATCGAGATGGGCCCTTGACGAAAAACAAATTTCCACTTTATACTCGAGTAGCACTATTCGCAAAACAATATTTTATAATATGTTTATACTTGAAGCTCGTAAAAGCTAAACGAAATATTTAGTATATATAAAATACCTTTACATAATATAGTTTAGCAGCTTAGTTATTTACCAATTATTGCCGACAACAGTTTTTTAATTGGAAACCCAATCATTTTAAATTAACAATATCCGTTTAGATTGTACGGCTAATAGAGTCATCGAGTCATTTATTTTCTGAACGATACGTCAATCCATGCTATTTTAATTTTTGACTTTCTGCAGGCGCGTTGTGTATAGTTCAGTAATTATTCACTTGACAGACAATAACGATAATACATCGAAGGATATTGTAAATTATACCATATAATAGATAAGTATAATACAATTTACCTAAACCTGCCAATAACAATAACAATAATAATAATAATAACAATAATGACTATACTGCAAGACGTGTGTACACAACTGTAAACGACGGTGTTAAGTTTAATATTATGTAGTACATATAACATAATAATAATAAGTAATAACCCTTTCACTATAGGCGTGTGAACATTACTATATTGGTCTCACGTGTATATATTGTATGTACATGTATATTTTCTTTAGAGTCGTCGAACGTGACTTCGACCCGAAGATTACTAATATAGTATATTATATAGTGCAGCGACGACCACCGCCACCCGTGAGTTTGCGGACCTTTACGCCGCTGGAACTCCGGCCGAGTCGATTCTACCTTTAGCGGCGGCGGTGTCCCCGACAATTTTTGAATTCAGAGGTAATAGAAATTGAAATCGAACTAATCCGCGGAATCCGGGAACCGGCACGTTTGCGCACGCCCGCGGGCACACATTGTGATTACGATATATTATTATTTACGATTCCGGGTAAAAAAAAATATTAAAAGTCATATAAAATAAACACGCCGGCGGTCTGTCTTCACACATTAGCGGGCGCGACGGTCGGCCGTGTACGCGCAGTCCTATACGGATGGCCATTATCCGTTGGCGTTTCGTATTTTCAATGGACAACGATATTATACATGATCACGTACGAAAGTGTTACAATGACCGAGAATTTATTGGATAGGAGGAGTACCTCCTATACATATTATTAACCGTATAGTCATATACATATACAATACCTGGCCGCGTGTATATTATTGTATATTGTACAAAATACAAACGCATATAAATTATAATATGTACCTACACCTACCCGCGTTGAGTTGTGTGTTGGTTTATCTCGTTGTTCTCATCGGTATATACGAGGTGTACAATATACATATATGTATGGCTTGTAAGCACTGTATAGATACACTTAAACACACTAAAATCATAAAATAGTATAATAATATATTATAGCGTATATTAGATACTATATATACGTTATTTGTATATAAATTTGTTTATCTATGTATAATTTATTAATAATATATAATATATATATATATAACTTTGAGTTTATTTGATTTTTTGTCCGCTATATTATATGTATATACTCAAAAAGTAATGGACTGCACTACTGCAGTTTTCAATAAAAGTTGTATGAATGGATTCCGCAAGACTCAGAGGATGTTTATAGTTTATTTTTTTAATCCCATATAGCCTTATAGCACGTTGCTATAGACTGGTTCACACGTAAATTAGGTTTTAGCTCAACGAAAATCGTATACATATTTTGTTCAAATTTTTTGTACAAATTACAAATTATACTATTATTACCTATAATAATTAGTAGAAATATGCCATAAAAAAAAATTTAATTTTTAATTTTACAAGACAATATATTTATAATCTATACATACAAAATATAATCAGTAAGTCTAATGACAAATTTGATAATAATGACATTTAAGATTAGAATAGGAAGGCTCCCAGCAGTAACATCTGAAAAGTTTATGTTAATATTATTATACTTTTAGTAAGTCCCTGGGCTATTCCCTTTTTGATCTTCTGAGTATGAGAGTGGCAGAAGATATAGTCTTTTAATTATAATGGATTGGAATGCGAATGGAGCTTTGAGTAGAATTTTATTATATGAAATTTGACCAGGTTGTTAAGTGTTGGTAGATGTAAGTCTTTGTGGGGATTTTTGTAGATTACATACCAATGTGCTGCAGAGGTTATTAAGCGGGATAATTATATTAAAAATTAATATTTTTAAATCATATGGAAATATTCATGAACACTATTATAATGATAAATGATATAGCATTAAACGACTAAAATTACCTATATTTTTCTAGTATTTAATTTAATTTAAGTTTAATATTTTATCCAGTTCAATAAAACAACGCTTTTAATAATATTTTATCATACCTACCTACTTATTAACTTATCTCATTTACATTATACATGTTTATAACTCAAAATTGTTGTTTCTGGTACTGATTCCAAGTAATTTCTATAAATCATAAGTAATCTGATATTTATATGACTTTAATTTCTCTTTATTCCGTATTCAACGCATTCTATGAGAAGATGCTTTATCTTAAGTTGCGCTTAAAATAATATTGTCATAAATTCATAACATATACACAATGATAGTTTTATAATCATGCGTCTATGATTTATACGAGTACATGCAAGTACGTGTTTAATGTGTAATCTATTAAAGTTAAATTTGTTTTTCTAAATAGGATAATAATATGTTAGTCCTTGTAAATTTATTGTTTTTAAATCTAGGTATTTTATTTTTTTTACTCTTTTATTGTTACAAATTTCTAATATTGTTCAAGATCCATCATTAATTATAATGTAATATTATAATTTATATTATGATACACGTCTAAGCTCTAAATTTCTAATATATTATCAGAAATATTTGTACTTAATAATAATAATAAAATATACGAGTATAATTATAGTATATATTAATAAAATAATACATATGATACATAAAATACAACTTTATTACATTTATTATTGTGAATGTAATATTACTGCAGTTTACTATGGTCTATTATTTATTTTCACATATTACAGTCTATTTTAAAATAAAATGATGAAGATCGGTACAATTAGGAGATTGAAAATAAAAACACAAAACTATTAAGATAGAATATTTAAAAAAAATACTTGAATAGGCTGATAAAAATCAACGATTGATCTGTAGACAGTCAATTAAGTGGCGCCGTAGAACAAGCAAAAACAAAAGAAATTGTAGAAAATTTGAAATAAGTGGCTATAGGGTATAGGTATAAGAAATATATAACAAGTTGTTATTATTTTTTATTACTACATTCCTGAATAATATGGTTTTTCGATTATAATTTATAATTTATAATACTATTTTCTTGTAGTCTTTTGAAGATCGCTATAACAAAGTTAATGTTATATGTATAATATGTATATATTTATATGTTTTTTTTTTAATTGAATGAAATCTTATTTTCATTTTATTCTAAACCCACAAGATAAATAATATCTACGTTTTTTTAAAGTAAACACATATAAATAATAATTTAAAAACATGATATTAATGTACATACATAATTTAAGACTTGTCAACATCACAAAAAGTCACGACTTTTATTAAATTGAACTGAAATACTATATAGAGTCCATAATAAAAATACTCTTTATAATAATTTATAATATATATATTATATAATATATAATAATATACATAATACGTATAATATGCTTTATGTGTTATGTACACCAAATCTTAGATGTTAAATATTTTTTTTTTTAAGTTTTAAGTCTGTTATTTTATATCTTTAATCTTCATAATAAATCGATGTAGTATATGAACTCATCACTGTATAATGCATATATTTCCTTAAAGACGAATTTTATTAATTTATTATATTGATGTACCTATAGGAGTATAGTAATATAATTTACTTATTATTTAAATATAGTAACTATAACGGTTTTTCTTTCTATTTATCTCTCTCTCTAAATACGCATATTATATTAATAACGACTTGATGAATACTCTCATTTTTATTTTTGAAGCTGTTATATTCATACGCATTGGTACGTGAAGCCGGTGTGTGACGATTTAAAAAATAAAAATATGTATGTGGGCAGCAGGAAGTTGATGATTAAAATACGCAGCCACCAAGAGAATATTGTATTATATAGTATTATTGTTATTAAAACGAGCAAGATGACTGTGAAAAAGAGAAGAGGTGAACGCGTGCCCTCCGTCACACGTGGTAGATCATCATATTATGGTGTTTATTTCCACCACAAGCTACTGCCACTACTGGTCCAATGGCTTTAATATTATAGACATTAAAGTCGATGAAAAATTTATCTAAGTATTTTTTATTAAAAACAAAAATTAAATATTTATAATATTCACTGGAAACACAAATAAACGTTAAAGTGATAGGTATAAGTCTATATAAGGTTGATCACTAATTTAGATCTTCAAAATTCGTTGTTAAAAAAAATGAGTAGAGAACACACATTGACTCAATATAGGTATACACTATACTCAGTATTTAATAGGGGAACAAGAAATTTCTTATTTTTTTAGCAAGGGGTAAACTAGACAATATGCACATTATCACGCTTCTTTTACTTTTAAAGTTATAGCACACATCGGTAATATAACTCCACGTATTGGTATTATTTAGTGAGAATATAATAACTCGTTTACCTATAAAGGTACCCTTTAAAAAACGACTTCCGGTAAATTTTTTAAAATATAACGCTAAACATCTAAATAGTCTGTTCACGCGACAGGAGGGTTGCGCATTGCACAACATCCTGCCAAGGCGTATTATTCATACAACGGAATTCATTAAAGATCGTGTAAAATCGACAAACGGGTAGCGTAATACAATAATAGTATGAGAATGGAATGGTTAAAAAAATATTATATTAATAATACCCTCGAAGGGAAGGAAAATGAACGAAAGTCCTTTGTACAACACCAATTGCGCATACCTGCCGAATATATACACACACAACGCGCGTATATTATTATTATAAGTTATAACCAACAGGAAACGCGCTTATAGTGAGTTCACTACTCATGGCGCGCGACCCTCTGCAGTTCTCTTCTTACATCATCATACCTACTGCAGACTGCAGTACAACAATTTACATGCGTGTTCATACAGGGTGATGCTTTTTATATTTGCTAAGATAATTACAACGAAAAACTAAAGAAGTAGATACTTACAATATATTTTAATATATTATATATTATATTACCTATACTATACTATTTCGAGGGCATCGACTTATATACTAAGCAATGTATACGCGGGTTGACTGCGGTCAACTCATCATCTGTGATAACTGCGGTAAATACAATATTATTGACGCGGGTCGTTAAGCGCTAGATTATGATGCACTAGCTGCATTGCTGCAGTCCAACATAATAGGCATGCTTTTCGGCATACTCGCAACCACGGTACAGCAGCCAGTAGGACAAACAAGAAATTTATTCCTGGCGTAATTTTTTTCTCAATAAAACGCCTGTATACCATATTAAAAATTCAACCATTGATTATTTATTACTGTTATTAGTTTATTGATTTATTAGTGTTATTACTTATTAAATATTAAAATATAATATATTAGTATAATCATAGGCGTAAATTTGACTTACTAAAATTATAAACATAGAACAGGCCTTCGAAGGGCTTCGCTCCCCACACCACCTGCATAAAATTTTTACAAATTTAGTGTAGCTTTTATTATATAAGATGTATATAAAAACTTTAAAATTATTCATTTGACTGCGTATACATAACCTGTTATCGTTGTCGGTGTAAAATATTAACATATAGTTCAATCATTCTAATTTTATTACAAATTTACAATACAAAATTCATACATAAACCTTAAACGTTCACATGACACATAAGACATAACATGCAGTATCGGATATCCTGTTTAGGAATTACATAATACATTTTATAATTTTCGCTAATTAATAGCCTGAAATTTGTTGAAAAACTTAAATGTAGGAGGGCTAAGTACTTCTTAGCCCCCTCCTTAATTTACGTCTATGAATATAATTACATAACATGTGACTTTGTGCGCTGATGCCTGATAAACTACTATAATAATACATAAAATCAAACGATAAGTGCGCGCGTTATAGCAATATAAATAAGAATAACTCATGTTCTAACTTCTGATATACATTATACAATATTTTACAAATACAATATTAAATATTTTAAATCTATAAGTCTGTCTGATGTTCAATATTTTCACATCATAATATTAATAATATTTAAGAATCAGCAGAGTGAATTTGCGCCACCCGTATATAATAATAATATGTCCGTTTATAAAATGACTACCAATATAATATATATATATATATCAATGAATCATATAGGTATTATGTAATATGTATATTTTATATTATTGACTACTAAACTACTTAGTACATACAACGTACCAAGTATACACACATACATACATACATATATATATATATATATATATATAATGAGCATTCTTATACTTATATACACGTAGTACATATAGACGGATTGTGCGTGCGATCGGCGTTTGTGTACACAACTTCCGTTGGTCCAAACCACGGATATCCGGGAACCCGACGTGCGACACGGCTGCGGTGTGCGTGCATATATAATGTATATATATATATATATATTATAATGTGTACCCACACACACACGTTTACGGTAGTGGCGACAGCAACTGCTGCAGTGGCGGCTGTGGCACGTGATACGCGTCTTCCTTTGTCGACGACTACGACGACGACACCCGTTTCCGTTCGGCGTACGCGCGACGCATATCCAATACGCGACTCTCTCTATATATACACAGACACATATATATATATTTTTGTATACGTTTATATTATATATGTTTAACCAACCCCGTATATAATACTATACAACCACTGATACTGCGGTATATACTATATAGTACTATAATATGTACTTCTCCCATATTATATTATAACCTCTTTGTGTCGTCCGTGCAGACAAACATAATCACGCGTGCGACATCGGACACTGTTCTTCCGTACGGATAATACGATATATATATACCTACATATTATTACGTATATGCGCGCGTGTTATTATTGTCGGCGGCCGTATAACATATATGTATATTATAATAATATTATTATTATTACTATGCATATTAATACATAATATATGTGCGTGTGTTATATATATATATATATATATACCGCATATGTATAGATAGAACGTCCCCGTGTATACGCGCACTTGCGTCGCCGTCGTGTCATTATACTGACGTGCAGCGTGCGTACATATTCCACCGTAATAAAAATAATATCGTTTTCTGCTCTGTGAAACCGTCATCGCACATACACACACACACACACATACACACAATAATAATAACAATGTATGTATAATATTTTATATGATCCACCGTCGCAGTGTTATTGTAGGTATTGCACGAGGTCGAATGTGTTCAGAAATAATATAAGTTCATAATTCTATGTATACAATATAAATAATAAGTAACATGTGTGCGAAAAATATATACGTGAACTGAGAAGGCGTAATTTATATACGTATTATATGTATAAATTACAAAATATTAACAGTAGGTACTAGGCATATATAATTCAATATTCATCGACTATGTTTACCCCCATATGGCCATATTGTCATTTAGTAATGAATTAATTCAAACTTAAATTTTTGAAAATTTAAGATAATAATAAAAAATCATGTTTATCATACATTTTTTATACCTATACCATACTTAAGGAGTGCCCTATGAAGACTCAAAATTTTGTTTTTCAAGTGAGAACCCCTTTTTTATCGTACGAGTAAATTTTTTTATGAATAGTTGTACAATGTACATGTTTAGTTATACATGTATTTAAAAATTCCAAAATTCAAATTTTGAAAAACTACATTATTGAATAAAATAAACGGAGTGAGTATGCTTAATGAATCACTTTGTATATATTTTTTATGTTTAGGTGTAGGTATAGCTGTATTATAGATATATATTAATATATATAGTAAGTGATCTATATAATAGGTACGCTGTGATGTTTTTCACGTATTATAATAATCCATTCCGTTTTGATCCTTCGTAAAATTCCTTCGTATATATAATACATACTATAAACATATTATAAATATACGCGTTATCCGAGAAATATAATTATAGGAAATAGGAATCAAAAAATCTGTCGAAGAGATAGGTACTTTTATTAAATACTTTATATTTATTATATATAGGTACCTATACGCTGTCGCAAGAAGATATATCAAACACATTATAATGTACCTAATCAAATGAGAACTTTTAGATATAGCGACTGAACTGCTGAAAACAAAAATTCTTTGAAAAGATAGGTAATACACTAATACGCGTAGTTGAAAATGAAAAAATAACCAAACTACCAAACGCCTAAGGCTTAATCAAGTTGAACTACCGGTTAAAATGAACTACGATCTGAGCGTTAAATAATTGCATAATATATCTATTGGAATGTTAACAGTCGATTTTTTTTCTTTTTAATCATTTCTATTTCGGAAAAACAATTTAAAAATACAATCGTATACGTGGAGAAACTTTACATTAACAGTTACTCATATTCATAAATGAGAATATAAACCAAGTATTTATTTCTATAACTCATGATATTATACTTGACGTCTTGACAGACTATTACGTTTTATAGTCATTGTCATCGTTTGACTGTCAGACCATGTACCTATATAATATGTTGGTAATGTACTTTGTCTAATAAGGAATATCAGTATATACAAATATACATTATACTTATTTATACACTAATATACGTAAGAATACATATAAAATAATATACAATATAGCCAGTACATATGATATTATAACCAATACATATTTTTAAACTGCAATATTCAATATTAGTCATAGATGAGATTTTTGTTACTTAATACAAAATACAATAATCGTGAAACTTTAAACATTTTAAAAACTGATTTTGATAATTGAGAGAAATTGTTTTTGAAAGTCAAATGAGAAAAATATTTTTTCACTCCATTCAGATAAATTTATTTTTCATTTTATTTAAGTTCTCAAATAATTGATGTTAGTTAAATATTATTAATTAGAGCGTAGAAATGAATAATTCAATACTGCCAATTTTCACAGGTATATTTTATGTTCATCCAACCAGTTTAATACCAATAAAAAAATACACACAAGCATACGGTCAATTTTTTATAGTAATTATTAATTATATACAACACTATATAAGTATATAATATATTAAAAAGTACAAACAAGAAAACTGACTCATTATCATTACTAGTAAATCTAATTTTTAATTTATTAGATCTCACATTATAGTTATAACTTATAACTGTTAAGTATATAAAGTATAAGCTTAAAAGTTAAAAATCGGAACTTATTATACATTGTAGTTAAATAACTAGGGGAAATTAAATATAATTAAATAAAATTAGTATTATATAATAATAATAAAAAAAAAAAACAAGAATAAATTAAATTATCTGTACACAAACACAAACATCAACAACAGTTAATATGAGTGTCAACTGTAAAAATGTTGTTTATAACTAGCTGGTAAAATACATTATACATTTAGCTCGATATTAAGAAATAAACATGTTTTTTGGCTTGTTTAAAATGAAAATGAATACAGAAATGATAAATGTGAGGCCAGGAGAATTTAAAAATATTGTTATTTTCTAGTACTATATACCCAGATAAAGTTACTACTATAACTATGATATAATATGTCTATTTAAATATATAAAACAGTTAAGTTATACCTACTCAAAATGCTTACAAGTTATATTTCATAATTATCAATATTATCATTATAGACATACCGTTTACTTCATAATTAAGACATAGTTTTAAAATAATATTAATGAACCCGATACATTTCAATAAAATATTTAGATTTTAGATGGTTTTATTTTTATAGGCATTATATACTTAACAAAAAATAAGGGCGTACATGAATAACATTATCGAGGTGAAGTGGTTGAATTTCGACCATCACAAATACGCCTTTGCCTAAAAGTACTCATTGGCTGATGAGTATACGCAAGCCTCCTACAAGTGGTGGGGGGGCTGATGGACCTTGAGTACAGGGTTCCGTTGAAATGTATTGATAATTTTTGAAATTTTAGTAGAAATACTTATTTTATATTAAATAATATTGTAAAATAACATTTTATGAAATATATATAGGTGTATACTCGTATATACATAATACTGTATGCGATATTATATAATAAATATATCATAACAATATATCATTATACAATATAATATTATAATATTATGTCGATAAGTATTTATTATATTATTATTTTTTATCAATATATTAATGTTTAAATTTTAATCATAAAAGTTGTGAGTTTTAAAACTGTTAAACATAATAACATTAATATATAAAAAGAAATTTTATCCAATTATCCAATTCGGTTATGTAACATACATTTGTAGGTGTAGTTGTTTATTGAAATAAAAAATATTTTAATTGCCAGAATAGAACTTTTATAATTAACCACTTAACAAACTGTTTATTTTTTATTATTTAATATAATTATATATTTATGATAAAATAAAATACATAATATAATTAGAACGTAATTACCTTATAATATTATTTTAAAATATATTTTTTATTGTTGTTTTAATTGTTACGAGATGGTTTTATAGACTTTTCATGCTTAAATGCGAATCACACTGGTATAACCATGATGTTCATTAATTGTTTTATGAACACTAAATTAATAAAAAAAAAAAAAGGCATAGAAAATTAGAAACATGATATTATGTTAATTTATGGCGTCTTATAACAACAAATATATATATATTATAAAATGATGCTTCACTACCACAAGACTTAGTATTATTAATTTAAATTATTTTGTTATTTGAAAAATATTTTGATAAATTTAATTATATTGATTTTGTATACATCTTATTACCTGTAATTATATGGTTCAATCTGCTGATATCATGATCTAACCGTTGATTGTTTATTATTACGTCTTTCGGTCCCTACCAAACAATCACCTCGCATAGATATTTTATGAACTTATTATTTAGTATTTTAATTTCTTCAAACAGCACTTGCAGCTTACATAACATCGCTACAGTCTAAAGGCTGAAGCTTGTGTATACTTGCAGCACGTAACACGCCATAGTATATATGTTATACAGCATTATCTAAACTAATAACTAACTGTTAAATCAACAAGCGCCGTGCCGCAGCCGTACTCATGTATTGTGATAAAATTTAAAAAAGAACGATTATTCGAGTGAGTTGTAATATTTAAATGCCTTCGCGATGTCCTCGTTTTGACGGTTCAATGACGAAAAAGACCACTGGTATATGCTAGTCAAATTGAATCACAACTCTTATTTCGATCCCGCAGCCATATACCATCATGCAGTTTAATTCCCTGCCGATAAGCATCAAAACGACGACAACAACAACAACAATACATAATAGTTATAACCATCATAACGTATATTATAATGTACGTGGCTGCGGCTTGCGACTGTGCAACAGCAGCACTCGGCAGCAGCAACAGCAGCCGTGTGACGAAGGGAAAAGAAAAACGTTCCGCCTATAATGTACACGCGGGACAGCAGGTGCCGGAATTTTTGTTTGTTTGTGTGGCCCACGTGCCAGATATACAGATTAACGTGTAATAATAATAGACCGGTTTCGACCTCGCCGCCCTCGCCGCCGTCACCCCTTTTGCTAACCCCCGCACCTCCCCGCTCATTCGGTTATAATATTATACACCTAAATAATACAATATACAATATATATATATTATTATAATATAATATACGGACGGACGACGGCGCGCGGACGTGGCATATAGGTAGGTTTATACCCGCTATATATATATATATAGTGCGAAGGCGCACATATACGAAAGTATGGTAAGCACATAGTGTTGTAGGGCCCGGTAATAACCGTAGTTGTCGGGGAGGAGGACCTATACGATTACGATATTGTATAATAACTGTAGCAGACCGCGGATCACCTGGACCTATCCTGGCTGCAGCGTATATATTAAAATCTAACCGCTCTCCTCGGTCGATCGGCCTCCCTCGCACAAACACCTGCCCCGATTTTTGTATAAAAATTTGATATATATATATATATATATATGTAATGCGCGTACATACAGATTATAACACGCGTATACATACACTATTATATATACATCGTCGTATACATACCTAAACTATGTATTAAATATATATCGTGCGTATGTGTGTGTGTGTTGTGTGTAAACGCGCGGGCACCCGACTGGAATTCGCTCGAGCAGACGCCCGACGGTATCAATTATTATTACACACCCAACGGTAATTACTACCTGGTCACATTATGTCGGAAGGGAGTTTTTTTTTAAGGTCGATCGCGTATTCGTATAAGAAATTCGCTCGTTTATATTTTTATTTATCATTATTTTTACGAATAATAAAATAAGTTATAATAATAGAATTATAACTGGTCGCACGCGAGAGGCTCTATATACCGAGACAACCGAAAACATGTAAATTATATGTTATTATCGTTAGAAATCCGATGTACGCGTGTATTATAAAATACAATATATTATTATATATTTATATAGTCGTGCAACATAATATAGATACATTCGACATCGGACCGATTGGACCAGGTGTGCAACTGGCCGAAGGAATTCATAGTACATGAATAATATATTTTTTGTACTCATAATAATTTAATATAATATATATATTATGATATGATTATGCATAAAAATACCTAATTATTTCGTGTAGATGTTTGTGGATTGTGGTATAATAATATTATAATGCGATTATCAGTGAAATATTAAAGGTATAATATACAATATTATTAAAGATTAAATTTAAATGTTCTCTTCTAGTTTTTATATCCAAAATGATTAGTCGTTATAATAAAATAACTTTGGGTTATTCAATCAAATTTATTTATCTATAACACTTAAAAAATGAAAAATGTTTTGACATATTTTATTATGATAAATTGATGAACAATTTCAACCACAATATGATACTACATAACTGTAAAATGTTATTTGTAAACGAATTTCAAACACAAACGCGATATTATAAAAATTAAATAATTTCCTTATTTATAAATATAATAATTGTGATAACCCTGCAATGCATTAATTGTTCACCTCGGAAAGAAAATGAACATAATATATATTATTTAATGAGTTATTATTACTTATATTATGCTGTATAATAATAACTAATAAAATACTGTATCTATTCATATTTTCAAAGTTAATTCAATATGATATTAACATTTCTTATTTTATAATCAATGAATAAAAATCATTGTTTGTTAAATAGTATAAGAATGTTTTATTTTTAAAAGTTCTATAGTATTTATTAATTTATTTAAAAAATATTTTAATAATAATACTACATTTAGGTATAATACATTTTTGAATTTTAGATTTCGAGTGGAACGATAATTGCATTGATTTTACAATGATATGTCTTTTTACCCGTATACCACGATATTTAATAGAAAAAAATGTTTCGGATTTTGATCTTCCAAAAGTACAATCTAGGTCTAATGAGCTACAAAAAACTTCTACTAAAGTTGATAATTAGAGCATTTTTTCTACTAGAAAAATTGTTTTCATACAAAATAAAATTTAAAAACCACATATATCATCGTCAAGTCAATATATTCATCTATCTAATAATCTTAAATGAATGACTGACTGAACATGCTCAATTTAATGTTACAATAATATAGACAACTTATACAAAATTTAAATAGAATGTCAGTTAACAGCTACTTAGTATTATTTAAAACTGTTAATCGTTAAATAAAAGTTGTTAATTTTGGAGAAATAGAAAAAATCAAAAAAGTGACTAATGTGACAGAACCATTGCTATGTACTCGTACAATTGTACAATTATAATTCAATATTATTTTTCATATAATACCTATGGGCTATATAATATGCATAATATATTAATCTATACCTAATTTTTAGAAAAATCTTAAGCAAGTATAAAAATAATAAATACCTAGCAAAAATAAAATAGCAACTTATTATATATTACTTATAAATCCACAAGATACTCATATTTCATCAGTATAATACTATAATATATGTATTATATTTTGTAATATTTTTCGAATTGTGAAACATTACGAAAACGTTAATTACAACTTACTGTTTTAATATAAAATTTAAATATTTAATTTTATTTTTACCATATCAATGTATAATATTTAAGTGTTATAGGTACAAACTTTTTAAACTAATTTTAATGTACCTAATATAAAATATAATCAAACTATACATAAAAGTCAATTATTGTATTGACAGATTTTTTGGTTTCATTTTTTACAAGATAATTATAGTTTTATTAATGTACATTGTACACCCATCCATCGTTAAATTTATTATAATAACTGCTATATACTAAGTCTAAGTATTATGTATTATTATTATAATTTCTCAATTAGTAAGTATATATTGTAAATCATGAGACATTTTTATTATCAATGACCAATGACATATATCGCTGTCTTGACGCATAAATCACACTAATTTTATAAGAATTCTTTAATAATATTACAAATTACAAAATATTTTAAAATACATTCAAATGGAATCATAAAAAACTTATCTCACACAGCCGGAATTTTATTCGTGTTTATATTTATTATTATTTATTACCTTCGTACTTAAATGATAAATATCACATGGGTACACTGCAATATAGTATTATGTATAACCTGTATTATATGTACAATATTATAGTGTATATACTGTATATGTATCCGTATCCACAATCAGGCCCGGATTGGACCGGCGAGCTACCGCGCTTAGCGCGGTGGGCCGCAAGATTATTATAATACATGGGCCGCTTGCTAAAATATTTAACTAAATTTACTGGGCCAGTAAAATTATTGTGCTGGGTAAGTTTCTGGGTTCCAATCAGGCACTGTCATTAGGTATACGTATAATATGTTATATTTATAAATAAATAATCAAAAAATATACCCAGTGTCCCAGTATATTATCAACATAATTCACAAATGTACTTTACAGTATAACTTCAATATTCTTCCGTTTTCTTTTATTTGTATGGGTATCTGTTACCAGGTTTTTACCTCACATATATAGGTGGAAATAATTTGACTCGCTCTGAACGACTATTATTTTTTTGGTCAAAATTATTACCTTCGCCCAAACGACCACTGCCCTTTAGTATGGTCGACAAAGTGCATGGGGACAGCTAGCAAAAGCTTTTCTACTAATTAATCGATGAGTAATTTTTGTTTTTATAATATTAAAATGTTGACTTATATACTATTATACAAAGAATAATTACGAATAAAATTATTTTCGTCTGTTCAATTGAAACGTATTATAATAAATTGCGGCGAATCAAGTCAAATAGCTCGCAAACGGCAGTAAGGAATGCTATAATATTGTTCTAAATGTGGATTCGCGAAAAAATAATTGCTGGCTAGTATAATTTTTTCGTAGCGTTAGTGCGTTACTATGCGTTTCAATAATCAGACAATTATAATTGTTATACGGCGGTTGACAATTTTGGTCATTCAATCAAACGCGCTTTACCGGTCACGACAGTAAACATTTAAAACATTTATCATGAGCTTATTAATTGTGTATATAATAGAATCAGCATGGAAATCGATGAATACGGTGAAACCTGTACCGGATGACGAACGTCATCGATTTCGGGAGGGCGGCGTCCCCGTACGAAATGCCGAGGCATCCGAAACGGACGGACCAGCTTCCACCGGACTGACCGAAACGGACGGACCTGCTTCCATCAGACTATCCGAAACGGACAGACCTGCTTCCATCGGACTATCCGAAACGGACGGACCTGCTTCCATCGGACTGACCGAAACGGACGGACCTGCTTCCATCGGACTATCCGAAACGGACGGACCAGCTTCCACCGGACTGACCGAAACGGACGGTCCTACTTCCACGATTCATGGCATCGACGCCGATATCGGCAACGAGTTTGTCCGAGAGTATTACGGAACGCTGTACAACGCGCCGGAACACATGTGGCGGCTGTACGCTGAGCACGCGCAGTATTGTGCCGTGCACGCGGACGGCAGGCGGACGGTGGTCACGGGCCGACCGCAGTTGCGGCAGTTTTTCAGGACCTCGGCGACGGCGGACAGGGACCACGGGAGTCGCGGGCAGCCGATCGTCGAATCGGCGAACACGATCCGGTGCGGCGCATCAGGGCAATTGCTTGTGATGGCCACATCGGATCGGTTCGTCCAGTCGTTCGTGGTCAAGTTTAGTGCTCCCTGGTCGTTCGTCGTGGTCGCGTCCGTCGTGCAGTACGCGTGCGTCGCCCAGACCGCGCAGCAGACAGCCGACGGACGTAGCCAACAGTCGTCGACCGATGAGGAGTATCAACTTTTTGTCGGCTGCTTGACGGCCGCCACCACGGACAAGGATATTTGGAGGAAGTTTTCAGAGTACGGCGAAGTGGTGAGCGTGCGCGTCATGGCAGGCGGTCACAATCGTCCCGGCCGCAGACTGGCCAACTACGCGTTCGTCAAGTTCAGTGGACCCGAGGGCGTGGAGGCCGCGCTCGACGCTGGTCCAATTACGCTGTACAACGGCAACCGCGTCCGCGTCAATGTGAAGCCGTACGAAGGCCGAACATGATTTTTGTAGCTTAACACGTGACACGACCTTTAGTCGAGATTACAATGACAATTTGTTTCAACGCCGCAACGCGATTTCATTGTTTTGTTAAATTTTGTTTTCTTAATACTTAATGTGTAATATAATATAATATACGAATGTTAAATCCAACTTATCGTGTGTTCGTCTACTTCTTTTAATTCTTTATCATTACGTCTTACGACGTAGAAAAAAAAACACTTGAGCGTGTTTAAATGTCTGGTCTCTCTACAACGGGCACCTTACTAGGACGATCATGATATTTAAGTCGACAAACTAGTATTATTAACATAAAATTAATTCATAACAAAATAGCGTTGTTAAATACTCTTATTTTAACATAATATCGTATATATATATATATATATATATATCACATATCGTTTATCAGAGTGATATTGTAATTTTTGTTTTATATAATATATACTTTTATCGAAAAATAACTAATTATATATATATGTCGTAGGCCATATGGAAAATCAGTTTTTTTGCAAAAAAACTAGGCTCTTTGTAATGGGATAGCCCATTTGCGAACTACCTACTTATTATTTTTCCAAACAGCCTGCTGTTTTTCAGGCTTATTGCATACAGACTAACAGCAGTTATGATGCCTTTTAAGAACTACAATTCATTTTATGGTAAAAACCATTTTAATTATTTTATTTTAAGGGTTATTGATAAAAAAACAGTACAATATATGTAACATAAAATATGTAATATGTAACAATAAAAATTAACTAATATACGAATTTTATGATAACTTACTTATTGATTTGACACAATTAAAGTTAGTTAAAGTTGTCTGATCTTAATTCTGAAAAATATTTAAATTCAGCAGAAAAATCTCTGTAGATCGTACGAAACATTCTGGTTTTAATTTTAATTTTAAATTTAATATTACAATTTGAAAAAATTCATATTTTTAAGGTTTTATAACCACTTCATTAGAATATAAGACTTAAATTTACAAAGTATTCCGTATGATTTATAGACAATTTTCTGCTAAGTTCAGAATTTTTTTCAGTATCAAAATCGGACATCTTAAACTAACTTTAATATTGTCAAAACTTTACGTCTTTTGAGCTCAAATTGACAGCTTTAGCGAAGCTCCTTAAGTTTACTATTTATAAACAGTAAACACCTAGTTATGAATATTTTTTTTTTTTTATAGATTTCTTATAAAAAATTAGTAATTAACTCAACTGTGGCCAATCGATATTAAAAGTGAATTAGTGTAAAATTTGCTGAAAAACACTCATGGATTTAACATCTTCTGTTATATATTATATTATAATAAAAGTGAAAAATAGTCACGTTCACAATATCTGGGATCAGGCCCGGATTGGACCGGCGAGCTACCGCGCTGAGCGCAGTGGGCCGCAAGATTATTATGACACATGAGCCGCTTGCTAAAATATTTAGCTAAATTAACTGGGCCAGTAAAATAATTGTGCTCGGTTAATTTCTGGGTTCCAATCCGGCACTGTCCACAATCCACTGTTATACTTATTATATTGCATTTTATCTTATCCAAAGCCGTCAAATTTGTTCAATGTAAGCAATATTTATCAATTTTTTACAGTAAAATATACATTTTTAATATCGTTTTATAAAAAAAATAAATTAATAAATGTCATTTTATGCATTTTTTTTTATATACTTTTAGATCATCAAATTTCGGGCCATAATGATAACATTACCTAATAAACTACGGAAATTATGACAATTACTAGGCGGTGATAACATTGCCTTCCGCTTTTAGGAATTTTCAACATTTACTAGGAAATGTCGTCTTTCCTAAATTGTCAAAATTTCCGGTAACATATATAGTATTTGAAAGTGCATATGACAGCTTTTTCGTAGGCGCAAAGTCGTTGCAAAGGATTTAGCCATTTCGAACATATTATTATTATCATGATTCAAAACGATGGTATGACTACAAAATATGATTACTGCTGTGCTGTCGAGTGGTAAGTGAGGGTAGATACAGTAGTATAATATATTATTATTCTCATTCCGGTTTGCGTATGTAAAGTCTGTACACGAGCCTGCACGCGTTAATAATAATTATTAGTGTCTGCAGCGTCTATACCTATATTGAAATCGCACGGATATACTGTATATAGCCATATAGGTACACATTATTATCTACAAAGGACACTATGTATTATATTAACTGGAAAACCATCTTCCGCAGATTATTATATGATAAGTCATTACGGAACTATAATGTTTGGTAAAATCGATCAAATATTTGACTATATTATACTATACTACTAAATTATATACTTCACTGCAAGCTATTATATTATATTGTATTTAATAATATTCATGTAAAAGAATCCGTAAATTTAAAGACACGCGCGCGCTAATCATTTTTCAGGGGCTCGTTACAATGGATTGCGTGTTCGCGTGCTCCCATTGATTCGCATTTTGTTGGCTACACACTCCAGACAAACTGGTTTTACGTTTTACTTACGTATAATATTATATTCCTATACGTATATTTATGCATTGTACTTATGATAACATCCAACAGTCTATGTTATGGTAATTACAGTCCGATGTACTGTTTTTACTTTTTAATGTCGACTGAAACCGTTCTTTATGCGATTCGTATACCTACTAATAATACAGAATAAGATTGAATTTAAATAAACATTTTTAACAATTTTTACCATAATAATATGATAGGTGCTTACGGGTTATAACCTACTTAATAAGTTAATGATAAAATTTTGATTTATTTGACATTATTATAACAATATTTCTAAAATGACGATATTAGTCATACATATCTTTTGTATGATAAAGAAGGAAGAAAAATATAAATTGGATTTACATAATTAAGAAGCTGCTCATTAGTAGGAAGTGACATATTGCTTAGAAATTAATAAGGTTAAACGAACACTAAATAATGAACAACATTGACCCCATCCCTAACACCAAACTTCAAAATAATAGTTATTGTACCTATTAAAAAAATTATTATTCGCAAATTTGAACTATTATATTATATTATGCTCAAGTATACGCATAAAAGAAAACATAGGTACGTTTAAATATTTACAAATATAGGTAAATACTATTGTAAACATGACGAGAATATATTGATATACTAGACTTTACAAATAAATATATAAATAACATTACATAATAATAATATATTACAATTACAAACATACATTTATTATTTATACCATAGTCCATAATGCTTAATATTTATTTATATTAGGCACTTGCAGTAATTAAGGTAACTAATAAGTAATTAAGTAATTAATAAGGGTTTCATAAATTATTATTCTGTACCTGCATATACAAGATTTAGTAACATCCTTAAAATCGGTCACTGGTAGTTCTATAAACATTTATCTTTCCTATTTGACAAGACCACAAAAATATATTGTTATACATTTTTATTTAATATAGGCAATATAAAAGTACTTAATAGTGCCTCTTATGATAAAAATGACAATTACAACTGAAACATCCGTTTAAAATTTTAAAAATTAAAAATAGGAAACTAAATTGTTAATTAATATATAGTTATTAAAAACACTTAAATATTTACATAATTAGTGGAGAATGTTTTAAACAAGTATTCTGCTGTATAGTATCTTTGAAAATAATCATTTACACCTGCGTCATAACGTGACAGCATAGCTAATATTATACCAAAACAAATAAATTTAAATCACAAATTAATTAAAGCTTTTTTAACGTTTATTATATTATTATGCATAAGTATTGGAAGTTTAATTTTAAATTTTGAACAAATTACCCAATATTGTTTTAATCGGAAGTTTAGTGGAATATTTTTATAAAGTTAACTATCTGCTGTAGCATAAATAATAAATAAATATAAGACAGTTTTTTGTATAAAAGAAAGGAATCGAATAAATGTAGATTGATTTTTCATAAATAACATCAAAATATTTTTGAAAATAAATACTGCGGCTAATATAATAATTCAATTTGTTTTTAAAACAACCGTATTATATAGTATATAATCATATTAATATACATATCATACATTTATAATACCTCTTATGTAACAAAAAGTTCATAAATAATTAATACATACAAAATCATATATAGGTATGATATGACGTAGGTTGCAGAAAAATATAATTACAAATTACCTATTTATTGTGTTCACAGATTTATATAAAATAATAATATAGCGATTAGCTGTTACAAGAATATTTTTAAGCCAGATATGAATTGTTATATTATAATATTATTAGAAATAAAAAAAAATAGATATACAAGCTATGTATGGTACGTCTCAATCGTTATTGGTCGCATTATTAAATATTTTATAAAATGAATTCTGTCTATAAACCAATACCGTAAAAATAAAAATTATAATAGGTACCTATAACAAGAGTCAACAATACGTAAAATATATTTTCTATTTACAACGTTTTTTTTTTTTTGATTTTGGGAAGACGCAGTCAGACCTGGTAATTCCAAAGATCCCAAAGGCCCATAAAACCTTCAAAAATAATACAATGGTAATACTTTATTTTTGTCATCATCCCGCAAATGTTACCACTGATTGAAGTGTAGTATTAATAACTAATAATTAATAAGTGATAAATGATAATATTGAATCATTATAATACGTAAAAAATGTTTAATGTTTAAACCTAATAAGCCAAATATATATACCTGTAGAATTTAAAAGTTGATGAACATTATAAATTCCTATCAATTATGCTACATAAAATACGTATAAATAATATAGTAATGTAAAATATATAAATTAATTTTTACAGAAAATGCATATAATTATATTAAAAGATATCTTTATTTATTTATTGATGTTGTATTTTTATAACTATTTTTACATTTTAATAGCCAGTTTTAAATCATTACGAAAAAAAATATAAAAAGGGGGAAAGTATAGATAACTGTTCTACAATATAGAAGTCGAGTGTATACCTCGTCATTGAGTTTACGTATATATCGGCACTGCATGTAATGGATGACGTGTTTAATTTAAATTCAATGATAAATCATTGTATATTGATGAAAAACAATTCCAAATGAGTGAAGAAGGTCTAACATTTTAAGTAACCAAGGTTAATGACAAATTATTATAATATAAGTACCTATTACCATTTTCACAAATGAATGTATTTTTTTTTAGTTTTTTCCGATTATTTTAAAATATACTGATAATTTTCAATTTTGACCATATCCAAAAGTATCAATTATATCCAATTTGCTACACAAGAAATCTCCATCAAAGTTGATGTGGTCACCGGTCGGACCATTTCTTCTACTAAAAAACTATTTTAAAATAAAAACTTAAATATTATTGTAAAATATCAATATATTCATCCTTGAATTTAAAACAAAACAATATTTTAGTAACACTATAAGTTGTATATTCTAGAGAAAACATTGTCATTGTTGACAATATCATAAAAATTAAATTAAATTTCGATTTGTCTTAAAAATTGTCACAACACAAGTTAACTATCACATTCAAGTGTAAATTCATAAACATGAATAAGTTTATTATTATAAACTTTAATAAGCTCCTTGGTCAAAGTCTTTCTTTTCATCTCGTTATAACTATAAAGCATAATTAACAGAAATACTTTGATAAGAATAAAAATTAGATTTATTTTTATTACCTATATACTATATATACTATATAAGAAATAACGTCGACCTTGGATAAAATTCTATTTTACTAATTAGCTATAAGGGGAGTGAAATTTCTTCCCCTACTGTTAACTTCACGAAGGTGCAATAACTTTTATATTAATGACTAGATTGTTTTAGTTACTCTTACCTATTATAAAATATAGAGGATGATTAACAACAATTAATCATCATATTGAAAAATATTAACGTTTTTGAAAATAATATGTTTTTACTTTAGTTATTACGAAACAAAATGTTTGACTTACTATTATTTATTATTCTAGTATTTTTATGTTTTTTAATGTTTTCAGCGAAAACATACATTTTTAATTTTGATGTATAAAAATCTAATTTAAAAGGAGTAGTAAATTAGTTTAATTTTATAAGTATATAAAGTTTGAAGTAGAGTAGTAAGGGGTGTTGTTAACTTTATTTATTTATTCAATAACTCTCGACTTAACACTTATAATCAAAACTTAATATAGTAACTTGTTTTAACTTTTTAAATCTTATAGAGATAATATATATTAAAAACTTTATTAATTTTTAACTATAAAATAAATTACATATTTTGACGAATTCCGTTAAAAATCTTACTTCAAACGGTCATACAAATTATTGTAAATGTATTACACTCAATTTTTTACAGTTGAAAGAATTTCTCAATATCTAATGATAATCATAGTATCATACATACAATTTAATAATCAATTTATACGTAAATCGTAAACAAATTTCAACTTTTAAAAATTTTAGAAAAACACTAAATAAATATATACTTTACCCATATTATACTATATAACGTAAAACATTTTGTTTGTATTTAAAATTTCATTTATTATTTTATATCTAGATAATGATAATTGATAATTAAAAAATATTACAATTTAAGCTATAAATGTTGTTCAATAAATATTAATTGCATTTTAATAGATGATAAAGCACAGTAATAAAATAACATTATTATATTATTAAAAGGGCTTAGTTATAAGTATTATAACTGAAAATGTGATGTATATTAGCTAATTAAATACGACTGAAGGCAATTAAAAATCAATGAATAAAATGAAAACGTTTGCCAATAATTACTTTGATACGACGCCTAAATATAAAAAAACTGGATATATAAACGTTAATTATTTAGAATTAAATACTATTATTAGGCATAATCAAACTGAATCGAGTTTTCAATGCACATAAATAGGATAAATGATGTGATATATGATTCATTGGGAAATTAGGAGTTACGCCACATTGAATATATCTGTATGTATCATCTAAATAACGATGATTCACACGAGACATTCGGCGTTTCAATTAGACATTTCAACTGTAGACATAACGTCGAGTTGAAATAATTTTCATTGACTCATCGCAAGTATTCATTCACATCCTGTACAAATACACGGAGTTATATATATATTATATTATTATATACTCATTGAACGTTTGTGGAATGCAAATGGCCTCTAGGTATAGTGTCTTGTGTGTGACACATTTTACTTCATACGTGAATGTGAAATCTATTTTTTCATTGGATAAAATAGTTTACTTATTTTTAGAAATTTTTTAATAGTTAACATAGGTATTGTAGACTGTTGAACATGCATTGAACTACTTTCATTTGTTTCATTGATAACAATAAAATTAAAAAAATTAAAAATTAAATTTAAATTTTAACAACTAGTAATTTATATATATTGTGTGGAGGAATCAATAGTATGAAATTTAAATTGTGAAATTATTTTAAAATTCATTTTTATTTAAAAAAATTCATAGATTGAATGGGGAGAGGGAATACTTTTAATTTTTAGTTATTATTATTAATATATTTAATTTCCTCTAATACTATGAGTTCTTTAATACTTATAATGTTACTTTGACTATACTGGTATAACCACTATTGTGCTACTGGTATACATTATATTTTGATAAATAATACAACTAATTATATACCTTTTAATATATTTCAGTATTCTTACTAACAGTCAAAACAGGCTTTTTACTCAGATTTGGAGTTTAAACAAATAATACTAAAACTGCAAGTTTTAAGAAAATTATATTATTGTAAAGCATTTAAATTGTATATTTAATAGAGGAATACGAAAGATGTTCTTAGAAATAAAGTAGCCATATACGTCTTAATACGTAATAAGTGAATAACTCTCGTAGTCAAACATATTATGTTGATTACGGGATAGATATGGTCATCATATGGACTAGCAAAACCGGGGGGTAGTTATTTACTTTCAGAAAACCCTATATGGAGCTTTTTTTTGTTTTGTGCGCTGCTCATTGTATAAACCATAATTTGATTCTTAAATATATCAGATACATTTTATTGTCCACAACTATTTATATGGTTATATATAACCATATATCCAAGTAAAATATTTTATTCTATAATTTAATTTACGGATAAAGATTATTATTTTATTTATTAGAAATATGGATGAGGTAATTTTAATTTTTAAATAAAATATACTAATATCTAATCATTAACTATAATAAATTATATTTTTTTAGTATTTTGGACATGTTATTAATAATTATTAAAATAAAAATTTAAAAATAAATATTCATATTTAGTGCAATAAACTACGTTATGTGTCTTCAGTCTTGTAAATATTTTTAGTCATTAGCATTTTTTTTTGTATTAAGCAGATTTTAATTTATAAATTATTATAAAAGTCATTATTATTATTATCATTATTATTATACATATTATAGATATATCCCATTGTCGCACATACAAATTTACAAGTTAAGAATTATTACTATTTCCAATTAGTGTACCTAAATGTTAATGTTAAACAAAATACAATTAGTATATATAGACATCCCTATCATATTTTCTATTCCTGACCTATCATATACTATAAAGTACAAACCATAAGTAATTAAACTCAAATTGACTTGGCCGAAAAAAAAATGAACTAATTGGGTACATGCAACCAAGAAACTACGTATTGTTCTCTGTTCGTAGTTCGTATTAATAAGTAATTAACAAAAATCATATTTAATATTTACTATATACTAACTATTAACTATGATAATATATACCTTTAAATTCTTACTTGCAATTTGTAGATACGAGTATACCTATAATCGTTATGAGAACATTGTACACACATTTTACATTTAAAAGAATATAATTTCACTATTTATGTTATTTTTTAATATTAAAGTAAAATGATGTATTATTAAATTTATAAACATTTGATATTATACGTACCCTAAATAATAAATTTAATGATTTTATATCTAGTTCCTTTATAACATACTAAATGATGATTTATTGTATGCACAGCGTTAAGTATAAATTAATTATTGATCCATTAACGACTAACATACATTCTTATTATACATAAGTAATGTAATAACACAACGGTTCTTAAACTTTTTATATAAAAGTTGCAAGTCGCAAATATCACCTATAAGTTTTGAAAATATTTATGTACCAATTTCAAAAGACACTCTTAAAAATTTTAATTTTAAAACAGTTATAGGTAATAAGTAAATCATAGCCTTTTATTATAAACAGAAACAAAATAGTTATAAATACGTAATAATTGCATAAACTGTTAATCGATTTATTGTTCATTCTTTTTAACCATTTTCTTCACAGAAGTGCAGCTATCCTATGAATTTTTCACGTATACCAACTACGTTTCGCTATATTGATAATCGCTTCTATAGATGCATATACAGAGTGAATGGTAATTCACCAAACATGTCCATACCCTCTTTTTACTTCAATAAAACAATTATTCAAAATCTGATTTAAATAGTATACTTAAACACTACATTTTAAAATTCTTGAAATTTTTTTTACTATACTTTAAGAGTGTCTTGTGGAGATACAAACTTCTGTTTTTCAAATGAGAACTCTTATTTTCTTCTGTAAATTGTTTAATGAATAATTTTGTTGAAAATTGTAAGAGTCAGAATTAAAATTTGAACAAGTAGTTTTTAAGTCATTTAACTTCGTATACTATATAGGTTCATATTGTAATAGGTTTGGAAAATATGGGACTAGGTATTTTGAAAACTGTATTGATTAATATTAATCTATCAACATTAATATATAATTTATAAAAATACTTCAAATAAAATAAATATTTATCTAATATTACATAAGTTGTATATTTTTGTAAAATAATTTTAAAGTACTACTATCCTAAAAATAAAAATTTTTATGGTTTAGAAACTACTCATTCAAATTTTTAATTATGTACACAAACATTTTCACATAAACAATCTATTAATTTTAATAATTTACAGTAAAATAAAAATATTTTCATTTAAAACTAAATGTTGTATCACCACAACATCACAGAACACTCCTTAAGTACCTATAGTACTACAAAATAATTAAGAATTTTAAAATATGGTTTTTGAGTTATTTTAAAAATTCCAAAAACTAGCATTTGATTAAATTTATTATTGAAAGAAAAAATGAAATTGGGAGTGACTGAGTGAGCATGCTTGGCGAATCGTTCTGTCTATTATGATGTTTTGTATATTTAACTATGCAATGTAAATCGAAGTATCGGTTTGAGAAACTAGAGAAATCCTATCGTAATTTGTAGGACTACACAGTAAATAATGAAAAATGCATAATAGTCATGTGAATATGTGATAATATTATTATTATTAAAACTTGTAGTTATGAACTGCGTTATCATCGACGTGCCATCAGCACGAGCCGCTAGTTTCGCTACGATCGCTACACCGAGTTTATACTGCCAGTGTCGTGGTTAATGAGTGGGGAGCAGATACGGTGTCAAAGTGGTTTAGGGTTGGTGAAAAGGCGGACCGATTATTTCCCGACGTCGGCCCCTTCAGTCTGTCCAGTTGTCGCGACGGTAGTTCACTGTTCACTGCGTAGTTATCGACTTGCTATATTTCCGCTGCATCGATCAATTTCTTCGGGTTTTTTTTCATTATAATTTTCTTTTTGTAATTTCATTGTTTCACGTGATTTATTTTCTTCATACATTTGTTTTTGTAATGCATAATTTGAAAAACGCGTCTTTTTCTACGATAACGATTCCAGTAACCAAGACGAATTCCATTGTGTGCAATATGTGTCTGTATAATGAGGGTAAGTTTGAAAATAGTAACTTTAAATTTGTTTTAATACAGTAAATTTTATATCAAATGTACAAAACCTTTAAGTGCATATTAATACGCCAAATTTCGAGTCCAAACATTTTAGTTAAAATATTATAATATACTGTAATATAGGTATTTAAGTTTCCAATATATAATAATGAGATCCATTTTTGGTTATACGAATAATACTATTATAAATAATTGCAGTCTAAAAAAATTATCTATTGTATAAATTATTAATTATAGAAATTAACATAGGTAGTGCAATAATTTTAGTTTGTTGTTTTACTTCTTTTACATACAAAATATAATACATTTTAATCTTATTAACAAGTTGACAGTATTTATATTTAATTTAAATATTAACTATGTTAACATTTTTAAAATTATACTTTTAAATAGATTTTAATAGTATAGGTGCACGATTTCGTTAAAGTCCCTATTTATTATTTTTAGTTATAATATTTAGATTACAGTACTTAAATTGATTAATAAAACGTTTTACTGGACTTTAACGTACAATGAAAATACAATTCAGTTGATAAACACAATAGAATATAATGCAATAATTACTATAGTTTGATAAATGATAAGGTTTATTTATACTTTATCCACTTTTCATTTAGATAATAATGCGCTGAATATCCCAAACCGATAGTTAAATATAAAAAAACAATTAAAGTTAAACCTTAGACGATTAGATTATACAGAAAATAGTATACAAAATATTAGACGTGAATCAATTTTGTTGTCTATCAACATTAATATGTATTGATTTGTATTGGATATATATGTGTAAACTATACCTATTACCCATATTAAGTTTATGTATGATGTATCATTTTATTTAACATCAATAAATACATCAACGCGTTTTAAATAATGGCTTACAAATACTAAAAAAAAGCACTGTTTAATTAAATTAAAATATCTATGTTATTTCTTAATATTTGTTCGTTTTTAATTTAAATATTTTTTTTATTATTTAATTGTATTTATAACTTATTTTTAAATTAAAAAATTTCACGTCAATTGAATTTTGTATCGTTGGGAAATATCTCTGAATAAGTGAATATATATGAATAGTTTGTGCATACGAAAAAAAACAATAAATAATATAATGACTAATGAGTGACAAAATTTTATTATTATGAATTTAAAATGTCATTCAACGTAAACCAGCCGAACTATCAAATAATTATAGCTTCCCCCTGGAGTCCTTTGATTAATCGGGGTAAATTTTAAAGTGTAATGAATAGTAAAAGGTGCTGTTTATAAGAAAATAGTCTAATCGCGACAATCGTTAGGTATACCTAAGTAATGAAACGTTTCTTTTATAATAATACATGCGATATTATAATGCTATATTATATAGGGCATACACCTTAATAATTTATACTAGCTATGTCGAGTTTATGGATAAAATGTTGTTTTCGTAAATATTCAACTAAATCGTTATTGACACGCAACTACTTAACAAAACACAGGAATATAAATATGCAGTTTTAAAAATCAATATATTCATTTAAAAAGATTTTTATAATACGTTTTTAAAATAATTTATATTGTGATTAATAATAAAAAAAAACCAATGAATAAATTATAATTTAATTGAATTATGATAATTGATTATACTTACTAATAGTGAAAAAGTATAAAATGATGATCTATATTGAGTATTGACTATATTATACTATTTTACCCTATTATACTATAGTATATTATAATAGTCAATAGATATCATAAAACTTAAATTTTATTTTTTACAAATATAATACCTCATGTTGACAATACTGAATAATGTTTTTTATAGTCTTTCACTGTAGTAAACATAAATTATAAATAAAATAAAAGCTCTAAAGTAATTAAATTCAGTGGCATAGAATATTCCGTTAGAGCTTTAAATATAAATCGATACATTTTTAACAGTTAAGTAATTTAGTGTTGTAAACTGTCATTTTGAAAAAGAAATATCTATAAATATTTAACGATTTCGGTGGCCAATGGAATTATAGATTATGGTTTTGGTTTATATAATAAATAATTTCATTGTGGTAGGTAGGTATTAAGATAGTCATTATTTTCTACAAGATGACAACATTTAACTTATTCGATTACTCAGAACCTATTTACAGTACCGGATACCTATTTCATAATCATATCCTATACGAATTCGTGAATTCATTACACTCAGGCATTAAAGAAAAAATTAAAACCAAAAAAATGTTAATCGATTTAAAACGTGAGTATGAAGACATCAGAAACCCAATTGACGTTTTCGATACCCAGCTATTATCAAGTAACCAAAGGGGTCTCAACGAGATGATCGATTACTTCGGTCTGTGTATATGTGTGTAGTTTTTGAGAGCTTCTGCATCCCACGTATAGCATAATATACGTATATTGGCTTGGTCGGTGGTCTGAGATGGGTTGGAATAAAAAAAATTGTTTTTTTCCTCTTATACGCATTCAATAAAATTAATAAACCAAATTAAACCATTATGTTGCTGCTTAGAGTTTTTTTGAATACGATAACAATTTAATTAATATTGTTAAATTAAACGACACATGTACATAACCAATAAACCCATAGTACTATTGCAATATACATATAAAAACATAATAATATAAGTTGTAATATACTCGTAACATCACTTTCATTTCAATATTAAAAATAATAACGATTTACTTTCAGCTCGTCTATCTAATTTTTAAAACGGCTATCATTAAAAGATTTGACGATTAACGTTTATAACGAAATATTAAAAAATAACATCGCACGTATCGCAATTCATATTATTATACGCATTAGTCATTACGGCGAATAACAACAGTTATAACTTGTACCTATTAGAGCGTATAATAATATCATATTATATATATAATATAATATAATATACGTATATGGTGTACACGATGTGTATTGTGTACGAGTAAGGTACACCCAACCTATTATACATACGGATCCGTATTTCGATGGTATGTGTATATATTTTTTTGTTGTGCAAAATCTTATCATCGATTTACACGCGTGTTCCGAGCGGTAGACCGGAATTGCGGCGGCGAGACGTGCCGCCGCCGCCGGTGGCTGGCCGTACGCGGTCAAACGATGAGTAATACTACACGGCGCGCGCGTATCTCGCGGTAGGAGTACACACACACACACACACACACACACAACATAATAATACTCTATACACACTCACGGCACATATTATTATATATATATATATATATATATATATATGTATAAATATTATAATTTAGTGACGTATTTATACGTATAAGACGTCCCCAGACAGGTCTCTGTCGCGGTGCGGAGGAGAACCGTGAGAAATACGCCTTCGCATACGGGGCGGGCGCGATAGACGCACGCGAATCAAACCGTGTTTATAGCTAGATACTTAATAAAGTCGCCGGCGAGCGCCTTGTCTCGTGACGTGTATGTGTGTGGTGGGCAGCTATACGTCGACGACGTAGGACGGCCGTTTTAGAGGTGCATATGTGTATAATATATAATAATAATATAATATCCGTCTGCGCGCCGCGTGGGCGTCGTCGTCGCACAGAGATGAGATAGGTGCAGCGTGCACCGTCCCTGCAGTGCGCGCATCAGTGTGTGTATGTGTGTGTGTGACTCGCGCGCGTTAAGCGTTAAGCGCTCGCCTCCCGCAGCGGGGCTATAATAATATTATATATTATAGAGCCGTCCGTAATAAAATACATAGGTAGGTATATATGTACCCATAATATATGTATCGGGGCAGAAATAATAACGGCGACAACAATCATAAGGCACACGGCATAAGCGATGAGGAGACACGCAGAGAGAGAGAGAGAGAGAGAGAGAGAGACGGGAGTGAGTGAGAGAGAGTACATAGATATATACATTATTATGTATGACGAAACACCGGGGTGTGTGTGCGTGTGTATAATGAAGTTATGTAAAAATAAAAATAATAAAAAATGATATATCATGAATACCCATAATCTTGTGTGCATACATACATACATATATATTGACGATGATGATATTGTGTACAATACGTAGATAAATAACGCGTGTGGGGAAGCGCCACGCGGACACAGCTAGTGCCACACACGGAGCGCGGGTCGTTTGCGGGTCCCACGGCGGCGGCGGTGGCGCTACAGGACGCGCGCGCCGGTCGGACGTTCGTCCGGGCGGAAGCTGTTCGATATAATTCTATTATTCCATATTCTATATATATATATATATGATTATGGTATTGTGTGTAGTACAATAGTCTCTGCGATAGGTACTGTGTGCGATAGTATTGCGTATACGGGGTACGTGGTTAGGCGGTGGCAACAGCCACGGGGTGCGTATTAGGATACCGTGACTGAAACGTAACAGAGTTGATATCACGCGCGTTTAGGACGTTAATGATTGAATTGTGAATTTCGAAAAGGGTCCGTTTCGAGTTTTTTGTTTTCATCAAAATTGACTGCCGCTTTTTCCATGTTACGTCATAGGTATATAGAACAATATTTTGTGATCGAAAAGAACTTATATCTATTTAATAATTCAATATTAAATTCACCAATGTTCTTGGATAAATCCCGAAAAGGATTCATCTCAGAAGACTTTAATCACATTTTCTTTCGAAAATATTATTTTACATGGAAATATTGTTACAAATAGTTGGTACTTTTAGATAACAAATTACTAAATAGTTAAATGTTTCAACAGAAAATAAGAGTTTTGTGTTTCCAGAAAATTTTTATTATTCAGGTATAATATTATATTAATATGATCCTTTTTGAAAATACACAAATCTAATATTATACAAGTTATAACGATTATGAATAGTGTTTATTATTTCAAGTATATTTATTATATGTTATACGTAACTAAAATAAATAAATATATACATATTTTTTTATTAAAACATATTAAAATTAAAATTTAAATAAAACAATACGTGTTATACTTTAACAATTTGTGTTACTATATATATTTTATACGCACGTGATATATCAAACTTGGTTACGTTTTATAGTTACCAAAATATAGCCCGGATCAAGTTATGGTATCAGGTATATACGAACATGAGGAAACGTAGGCCCACGATATCACCAAAAAAGTACCTATAGTAAAAATATAATAACAATAATATTCTACTTGGGTAATAAATAACAACAATTATATTTATAACGTTTATTTGTACGTGTGTGGATTATCTCTGACCTGTCAACTGCCAGTTTGCCAGTTCCGTTTTCAGTACACGCGAGTACGCGACATTCGCTCACATGTCGTGTGCCGTTCGAACGTTGAAAATACAAAACAAAAAGAATAGAAAAATCAATAATAAAACGACGCGCAACTTAGTCGTTTTGATTTGCCACCACTGCCGCCATCCCTACTATCACTGCCGACGCCACCGATAAATCCGGTAGAAGACGCGCCAAATCTATGATTCAGCTCGACAGCTTATGTATATAGAGCTTATACATGGTTTATGTCTATTTATCCGTTGCATATACACGCGTAACATCTTTAATTCTCAACTTCTGTAGACACGCTGTAACACTTGTATATTTTTTGTCTATATACAAAATTCCGTGGTAGCATATACACTGCTATAATCTATATTTTATACATATTATACATATTTAAAGTCTCACTAGCTTATAAAAAATAAAAAAAATCATCGTATTTTTAAACTTATAGAATATAGAGTATAGACTTTGAGCAACGAAAAATATTTCTCTAGTCAAACCATTCGATTATTTCGAATGCGGGACACCGTTAACAATTCGAAATATGTCATTAAATGTTACATTTTCCTGTTTGGCTATTTCCGTACTAGACACTCATTCCTCATCGTCTAATCTTCAACTCCAAAAATAACCCAAAATTGTTGTGGGCATATAAAATAGAATCTAATTTTTGTTTAATTTATTTTTGAAAAAAAAAATAATGTTTCTTTTTTAATTACATATACTCTCAATTATAAGTTACTTATACTCGTGTGTACAAAGTATACAAAATAAAATACATCTTCTGCAATACCTATAGGTATATGCGTACATTTTATAATATACAAATATCACGAAGCACGGTCCACTACTACATATTTTACATAATATTATATTTTAAAGTATTATAGCTTTATTATATTCAGCCATCTTTCACATCTTTGTATACTGGGTGTGACAAATTGAAGTCGACGGGAAAATGCACTAATTAACATTCCTATAGGCTATAGGCACAAGAAGGGTTACGTCATTAGCCGATCTAGTCGTAATCGTTCAAGTGAATAATAAGAATAATGAGAACGATGAAAAAATATGTTGTTCACCATAGAGACTTTTAGCGTTTTTAACTAGAGGATGTACCCATGACCGTCCGTGACACCGACCTGCCTGAGATGAGAGAGTGGATTCGGTATTACACAATTCGCTGTAAACAGTAATTAGAAATTTCGTTTTTCTTACCGATGATAATTCGTGAGTTTTTCCCAGGAGCATTTTTTTTCCAAGCATATTGCCAATCAAGCGCAGCGGAGTCTAATTAAAAAATATTTTTGTTAATATAAATACGAAGACAAAACTTATGAATTACCTACGCTACTGCTATACATGATGGACCGAGCGTAAAAAATTAAATTACTAAAACTCGAGTTCTTTAATGTGTATCTACTTGAATTGCGTATTCAAATGAAAACATTTTTATTATTCAAAGACTAAATTTAAATAAACGGTATAGATGTTTTGAATAACGGTACTATTTGTTTGTAAATCGATATCAAGTACTAAATGAGTGTGATTTAATTATAAGGTTTTATAGAGATGTCTTTATTTAACAACAAATAATTAACTTCGGTCCACGAGAACATAAAAAATTACAACGCCGGAGTTATTAGCGCATACTTGAGGAGTGGCGGCAATTGAAGGCGCTCCTTATTAATAAGAATTTATGAAATTACGATCTCCGGTTCTCACAACTCACAAGACATAAACCTATTATACAATTTTATAGTACCTATCTATGACAATATTTATGGATTATTTTTTCCATTTCAAATGTCACTTCATCAACGAGGGTTTAATTTAACACGCACTTATTATTTATTATTTATTACTCATTACTTATTACTCGTCCAGGGATTGAAATAACAAAATGGTTATTTTGTGACCTCTAAATCATTTATAACGCTATACTATATATATATTATATATATATATATATCATATTAGTAAATATTTTAAAAATATGATATTTTTGGAAAATTATAATGATTAGTTCTATAGATATCTGTCGATTGTTATCATTAATTTTTAAACACATTGAGTCACCTTGGCTACAAAAAAAAAAATGAAAAACGTTGTTTTTATTGCAAAAGTAGAAGGTACGATTGAACTATTCTATATCAAACTAAATATTTTAGTTAAAATATAATTTATTTCTCGGTGAAACAACAGATGAATTTTCAAAAATGTTATCAATAAAGACGATTATTTGATGACAGATTTGAATTTTACAACTTACTTCTTGAAATAAATGTTGTTGTTAATGTTGTTTGAAAGCATTTTTAAGTAGTTTCGGGAAAAGGGTTAAGTCCCCAAAGTCCTACCAAACTTAAAGCCTAACTTTTTTCATATTATACAAGCGTGAAATTTACTTGTATGCGTATCTATTATACGTAGAGAACTATATCCTCTCGCTTTTGTGATTTATAATACTCGGGTTTCTTACTATATGTATAATAAAAATATTAATATTATAAAATGCTATTAGAGCTCAATAATATGGTTTATTAGGTATGAGGTATAATTGAGAACCGTTGTTTATTTTACGCTGGTAGCTGGTTATATTTTTCCAACTATTCGTTTATACACTTATTACTTTATAGTTATAGTTGCATTCTCTCTCAACATTCCTAAACTAGGTACATATTATATTCTTAATCGAACCGACAACGGAAATATTTCCATAACTTGGTCGTAATTCATCTAGGGAATCTAGAGAATAATAAGTGTCCTATATAAAATACATACACGCACACGAAAATTTTTGTATTTATCTCTCTTTTGGCAAGATGGCCCTCATTTCATATGCGACTCGTAACGTGGACAATCGTGCCGAAACGCTTTTGTCTTTCCCTCTTCAGCTCTATCGTTCAGTTCAAGGCACTACAGTGAATTCTTAATAAAAAAAAAAATCTTCAACTGGCGCCGGGAACATAGCCAGCGGATTGCTTTTATGTATGTTAAAAGGCATTTTGAATAATTATATTAATAACAATAAAATACAATGCTCTATATATTATAATAATATCATATCAACGTTTATCTCATTACATAAAAGATGTTTAACTATCACTAGGAAATTAGAATATATAGAATATATTATAGTTAAAAACGTGTGAACCATTATGACGTGGAAAAAAAATGAATACACTATCTTAGATTGAATGACAATTGTGTACATTATTAATGAGTATAATTTAAGTAACTTATTTATTCGTGATTATAACTTAGGTATATATATATACATATAATGCATGCATATGAAAACGGTTTCGTTCTAAAAAATATTATTTTAATCAAGTATAAATAATTCAGTACTAATTTTCACATTTGAAATACAATCATCTAATATACCTACCATAGTACAATTATAAACTAATCTTAAAAATATTAATGGTTGTTGACGTATTATTTTATCATTTTTAGTCGTCGATATATATTTTATTCATTATACTATTTTTCTCCTAACACATTTCTGCAATGAATATTTAAATTTTACGAAAAAATACCATTTACGCATTTTATAACGCTTGATTTGATAAAGTTGAAAAAATAACTAGAATATACATTTAATTAGATATTTGTGAGAACTGAAGACAAATAAAATTATTTTTATTTTATTTTTGAACATTTTATATTATTAAAATTACATAAATATTTATATTTTAATCGTTTAATGTGTTTATTGTAAGACATTAGAATTAATAACACTAATAACAGTAAAGTTATCTAAAAATTAAGATAATATCAAAAGCTGCATTATATTGTTTTACATGAAATAAAAATAAAAGAATATTTTTCCTTATACGTTCGTTAAAATATTGCATTAAATAAGTACAATATCACTTTATTATTTGGGTCATTTATATTCAGTTATACAATTAAATACATAAATTCATAATACACTAAACGATACAAATTAATTTAAAGACGTATTGTTTAGCACGGAAACAGCAGATATACTCATTAAAATATTTGTTGTAGATGTCCGGCAAAAGGAGGCGGAGTTTTAAATGTGCCATTCATCACAGGGACAAAGAAGTTAACAGCGAAAACGATTTTCATATTATATTTCAAGAACCAACGTTACGTCAAAAGTAAGTTCACAGATTTACAATTTATCCAAGTGTAAAATGTTAAGATTATCATATTATTACTTGTTAGTTGTTAGATATTTCGGTAATGTAACTCCTGATGTATTTTTTTATTTAAACTTCTAAGAATTGTTTATACTTAGTACCATGAATGTATATATGTATATTAATTGCCCTTGATCAATAATTTGCACAATTTATTATAGTAGTATCAAGTTAAAAGAAATAAAAAAATGTTTTAAATTTAATATAGTAGGTACATTCTTTTAAAATTGCTATAAAATAATTTTGCCTGCTTGGTTGTCGTTATCGCTAATATCTTTATATTGTTAGTAATTTATAATACCATATTATCATATAAATGTGTTTTATTTTAAATATAATTATTAATTAGCAAAAATAACTTTTATGTTCTCATGAAAATTGAAATTGAAATCATCCAAGTTAACGATTTACGTTGGTTCATTATTTTATTATTATAATTAAACACGAACATACTATTAACTACAGTTGACCTTAAAACCTAACCGCCGTAAATTAAATACATTTCTAATCCAAAGTTTACTAGATCATGATAAACCGTCGACTATTTAATTGAATTATTTTCCATTACTAAATTGTTTCCATTCTTCGAAATCTATGTCACACCGATGACTTTTGCGTTATCATTGATAATGATTATTATTTCTGTTGTCTTTTGAGTTTTTAATTTATTTTATTATGTACTATGTATTAGTATATGATCTAAAAGTATTTATGTTATATTTTTTGTTACAGAATGGTACGTCTTGTGGCAGAGGAGTTCTTGACGGACGAAAGGGATAGGAAATATTATGCAGACAATTATCGTTGTTGCCCACCTCCACTCTTTATACTACTCATTACAATTTTTGAGGTAAGTTTAAAATAAAATCCGTTTACTATTATAGTAAGTAGACAATATAATATTGTTATAAATACTTGTAATGCATATACAGTGACAAACCAGGAATTATAAGTTATGCTGTGAAAGGGAGGAGGGGGTAAATTAATCTAGTGTGAAAGCACAAACACAATGTGTGTATAATATATATATATATATACTACAGAGAACCACGTTTACAGCGTAATTAAATTAAATAATACAATTCAATGTATATTAACGATTCTGCACCGCGGAATAGATTGATAAAAAAATACACTATAGGGTGAACTTTTACACACACTAAATGCATATAATGTTAAGTAAAACTGTCGAAAAACTGAACTAAATATAGATCGATTTATTTTGAATAATTCAAAAGTACAAAGTTTTACTAGTTGCTGCAATAGCTATAGAAAAATAATAAAATATTATAATATAGTATAAGATACTATACTTATTACCCACTCGTCATGAAAACTATATATTACTTGTATATATAATATTTAGAAAAGTATTAGTATATTATAATTTATAACTTACTATAATAAAACATAAGTATTATTTTTATCATTTTTGCAAGTAGTTTTTTTCGAAGATAATGGTAAAACATATTATTATACGTCATTAAAATAGTATATAATAACAAGTAACCATCATTAATGATTTCTGATGTTTACCTTATTACCTATATGTAGGTACTAGACACCATGTGGCACGTGGCTTAGATGTATAGAGAGTAAAAGTAAAGAAGGAAAAAGAAATTGTAACAGATGTCAAACGCGAGTTAAATTATACCCTCGGGGGCTAAACGAGACCCAGGCTATTTCCTATTTTCAGAAAACCATTTACTGTTTACAGCTGTCTACCTTTCTAAAAAGGCATAATCCCCTCTGGATTTTTCGAGTGATTAATTCCTTTCATAGTCATATATTGTGCAGCTTGCAATATCTAATACGTATATATTATATTCAAAATTTCATGCAAAATAACGCAATTCCATATAATTCTATACTGGTTGTATTCGTATAGAGAGAAAACTCAATGAACAAAAAGTGTGTTATTGATATTGTGATTAGTAATTTTTTAAAACTGCAAATACATACTTAGAAACGTATCTATCCAAAACGATGATAATTATTTTATTAGTTTTTTCGTTTCATTTTATAATAATACATATATAATATTTATAGTATATATGCATTACCGAAATACATAGATAATAAATTTAACTATTACAATACCTATATTTAACTGTAAATTATAATTACACGTGCCATATAGCTATCGATTTAGTTTAAATAGTACAACTTTTATAACTATAATTAATATTATATGTACTAAAATATATATAGTTATTCTGATAATAATAATTTGTAGTTTACTATAACATCAATTACAACATTTATATCAAACACTAAATGCATATTAGGTATAATAATATATATAATATTATTAGGTAATAAAAAGAAAATGTTAGTAATATTTTATATTATTATACATGAAAATAATGAAACATACAAGTAAAATTATAAAACTGTTTACGATTTGTAGTAAATAGTTCTTTCTAAAACACACATCACTAAACGTACCAGTAATCTATAATATTTAAAATCCAGTATTACGTAATGTGAATATATACTGTCTATTTTTGTGTGTCGTAAAAGTACTATAATACACCCACAAGAAACGTAATGCCGGAAATCGAAACGTCTGTAAATCAAAAGAGACATGTGCTCTTATTCTGTCTGGGATTTGTCCCAAAAAAAAAAATAACCTCATTTGTATTATATATTTTACATATGCAGTGCGTTTTAAAATAACACCATGTTTAGGTACAATAGAAGATCTTAAAATGTTTCGTTTTTGAATTAGATGTTTGTATTCAAATGATTTTTAAGGATAAACCTATAACTAGTACTAATAGTACTATATTATGTGATAAATATTTATACACTTCAAGGTATATCTACCTAATTTAACGATGTAAATTATTTAGTAATTAAATATTATCCGAATAATTATACATCATAAAATATTAAACATAAACTATATGTTCTTCAACTTTTAACATAGTAACTTACATTTGACACATTCAAGTGAAACTGTGGTGGACAAAAGAAAAATACTAAACCTATATTTATATAAGTACTTACTACAATAAGTTATAACGCCTTCAGAAACTTGGCACATCTAAAACGCTTAGGGTTAACATCTCACTTCCTTATGAACTCCGTTTCCTGTGTATTTATAATAAAACGAATTAAGTTTAAATATAAATTTTCATAATAAGTACAAGTACATTTTATAATGTATAACTAGAAGAAAAGGTTATACAATTAACAGTTAAAATAGTCATTTTTACAATTGCGACCAAATTAAATGTTTAATCTGTTCGAAAAGTGATTTTTAAATTATTAATTATATTTTGATACATAATTATCCAAAACAAAACAAAAAAATTTGGTAGACATAATTATAACTAAGTCAAAATTCTAGAGGGAGAAAAGACTATATGGTTTTAACAGAAAGTCATACAAGCGATAAAATAAAAAACTGTACAAAACTTTTTCATCGGTACACTTTTAAAACTGTTACCTAATAATTGCAGCCTGCAGGGGGGGATGTTAAATTGTTACATTTTTGCCTATATAGAAAACTTCAGTGTACCTATACTTAATTAATAATTATACGTTATCTATAGAAAACAAAAGCACCTATAAATTAAACTTAATATTGGCAATTCGTTGTTGTTAGCAAATTTGGTTTTCGAAATATATGTACAATGTACTTAAATTAATTATTGCAGGTGTACCTATATTATTTTTATTTTTATTATATTAATATAATATTGTAAATACTTGCTGTTTCAATAAAGTATTTCATTGCAGGTATAAACAATTAATTAGTTTTATTCTTATACTTAAGTTCTTAAAAAAAAAAATCTAATTTAGGTTAATTTGACTTAAATTCATTGTATTTTAGATTTCTTATTTTCACATATAACATAACGCATAACTGAACACATTATACTCGTAAATCAATCGAATATGATTTTTAATTTATATTCAAAGATGATAATTTCTTCAACATAAATATTGTTGTTATTTTTGTACATAAATATAAAATAATTTGGCAAGAGTAATATTACAGTTTGTTATGTAATAAAGGATAAATAATGGCATAATTTTCAATCCGCTTCCACAGTTTTCAATAAATAAATTAAGATAACATAATATGAGTAAAAAAAAAATGAATCTATACATCTAAAACAAAAAAAATATATATTAAAAGAAGTAATAATAATATAGGTAATTATTGAAATTAATATTTCAATAAAAACTTATCATTTATTTTGTTAATTTTTTTTTATTTTTATATTAAAAACAGAAAAATAGATTTACTTATAATTTTACAATGAAATCATAGAAACTATATGAATATTGGATAACATTTATCTATAAAATATTAATTTAGAATAATAATTACATAACATTTTATTTTCCAAGTTGATAACAGCATTTTTAAGTTTAAAGGTTTAGGTCGATTTTGAAGGTCAAAATATTAGTGTCTATAATACATTATTTTCAATTAATAAATGAATGGTGCACCAATAGTGGTGGATTTGAGTCCAAACCTCCACCTATTGCACCACAGTAAAAAAAAAATATTAATTAAAATTTATTTATTTAATTAATCTAGATAATAATAGTAAATAATAGCTAGTATGTATTAAAATAATTTACATTATGTAATATTTAAAAGCATATTAATAATAAAATTAAAAATTTGATGGAGATAAATTTCTTGGTTGAACTTGTTAGTTGTCACTAGTCACACCTCCTTAAAAATCTTGATTACGTTACTAGTACAAATAGTGTGTATTGTTTTCCACATAATATTTAATGTATAATATTTAATTGTGTGTTACAATCTTCATGGTATTTTTGTTCACTGTTTTAGTTGGGAACATATCTATATTACTACTCTCTAACTTTGGGTTCTACACCTGCTCCCGGTGACATATGGGCATCAGTCGCCGCTCCTGTGCCAATGGACAGCGTGTTCATATATAGACCTGACAAACGACAACAATTATGGAGATTTATGTTGTACATGTTCTTACATGTTGGGTAAGTGTTAAAGTTTTACGTTAAAATTTTCTTATAGATACAAATAATTATTATAACTTATTACCTATTAACTATTACAAATATGTATACCTACCTATATATTTTATTTTAATTTATATCATATTATAAGTTTTTTAAACTGTAATTATTATTTTTTAGTTGGGTCCATCTAATATTCAATTTGACCGTTCAATTGCTTGTGGGTCTTCCATTAGAAATGGTGCATGGTTCGCTCCGAATAGGGGTTGTATACATGGCTGGTGTGTTAGCAGGTATAGAAAATATACCTATTTAACTTAAAGAGCTTCGTGTAATGTATATTTTATTTATTTAATAGAATATCATACAAAGTTTTCAAAAAATAGAAACAAATAATAAAATTCTGTTTAATTTTCGATGTTTTGTTCTAGGTTCCTTGGGTACGTCAGTCTTTGACAGTAACGTGTATCTCGTTGGTGCGTCAGGTGGAGTATACGCTCTACTGGCTGCTCATTTAGCTAACGTTATGTTGGTAAGAAAAATTATTTTATTAATCTCAAGACTTATTAAATACTTAAGAAAATATGCAAAAATGTACCGAAAATTAACTGATGATTTGATGTAGTGTTGTAAATACAATATTCCATTTTACCATACCTTATAGATTATATAATATTGCACCCTATGTCTATTATCACCTATTTTAGTACATATATTAAATAGAAATTAAGTATTATTCGTGAGAATGAATAATTTTTAATTTTTATAAATAAACAATTTAATATTATATACAAATAAAAATATAATTTCTATATATCTATATCTAAAACTTTGAAAATTGTGTTACGTAAATAAATACTAAAACTCAGTAATTCGGTTATTTTTTATTATTACGATGAATATATTTAATCGTTTTTCTTTTTTTAGAATTATAACAACATGGAATTCGGTGTGTTTCGGTTGCTTGGCATACTATTCATCGGTAAGTAACTTATATATGATACAGATAAATATAGTCAAAATAGATAAAAATTAAAAATAATTTTTAAATTAGTTGATTGAGAAAAATTATTGTTTATAATTTTGGTCGATGGTTAATCTGTTGCATGTTGTAGTGCATATTTATGAGTATTTTGGAAACCACATCTGAAATTTTATTAAAATGTAATATTATTAAATCGTCAAAGTAATTTATGTTTAAAAAAAAAATAGTTCAATTTCTTAAGAATGGAATAAGTACAACAAGACGATATTAAAATAAAATTAATTAGGTATACATTTATTCTTACCAATACAACTTAACCGTTGATGTTATAATAAATTTAGAAATAAAAATTTAAAGCCCAATAATTTTATATAATATACAACGAAACCTCTATGAATACCGACACTATCGATCGCTAAAACTGCCTACTATAATCGAAGGTGTACAAAATATATAGGTTTTACTACCAGCCGACCTCTTCCAATCGCCTCTTGGACGTTGACAAAATATTTAACCTATTACCTAACCCTAGTAACCTTACCGTTATTTCTTTTTATTCACAGCCAGCGTGGACGTCGGCTTTGCCGTGTACTGCCGTTACGCCTTTGAACCGTCCTCGAATGCTCCACCCGTGAGCTACGTCGCCCACATAGCCGGCGCGCTGGCCGGTCTCACCATCGGTTTGCTGGTGTTGAAAAACTTCGAGCAAAAGCTCCACGAGCAACTCATATGGTGGTTTGCGCTCGGCGTGTACGCCATTTGTACACTGTTCGCGGTCGCTTACAACCTGAGCCATCCCTGTTGAGAAGACCGATCTACACACGCCCTACTTATATATGCATATATATTATGTGTGTGTGTGTGTGTGTGTGTGTGAGTGTATGGAAACAGTGAAGCAGTCCGAAGTTATGATCGAGAAAGGCATATTAATTAAGCTGGGCGCCGTCTCGTCGCTGATCTATATATGATACATATTATTATTTTATTCTTCCGCGTGTAAAAATCTATTCGTACTGTCCAATTTTGTTCGTTTTTTTCATTATTATTATTATTATTATTATTATTTGTTTTCCTCACCTCGTTTGTATTTAATTATTTAATTATTTAATTATTTATATCATGATATATTATTATATAATATATATATTATAATTGTGTCTGTGATTTTTTCACCCAAGTTTACAATCATCGTTATGATATTATTGTTGTTCATTCGAAGTGCACGATTAGTAAAATATTAGATTTCTAGGCAATTATAATATTCATCATATTATTATGTTGTAGACACGTCTTGCGAAATACGCATGATTTTGCATTTTTCAGTTTGTCCGAAAATACAAAATACGAAATAACTGTTTGGGGGAGGGATGGACACTGTTACAATAAATTATTAATTTAATAAATTTAGTTTTTTTTTCGCTGTAATAAAAATTAATTTTAATTTATTTCATACATAAAGTATAAAACTTAAAAAAAACACAGACATTTAAATTGTAAATATTTATTTTAATTTAATCGTTTATTTTTTTAATGCTTTACATTCACTGCCAGTTTAGATTTAATCGGTGGTTAGTTTGAGTTTAAATCTTTTGAGTTAATGTTCCAAAAATACAGTCCAAAGTTTGGTGATTACAAATTGGCTGTGATGTTTATTTTTCAAACAGACAAACATTTTCCTTAACTATAGTTCCTTTGTACCACATAAAACAAGATTGCTCAACAGTGTAAATTTACTAGGCAGTTAGTATAATCTGTATGAACACAAAATAAAACAACAAATAATATTGTATTGTTCGTATTAAAAAAAAGGATAGTTATAGTTATAAAAATAAAATGAAAACATTTTAGTTTGTAAATAAGAAAAATATTGATTCTTGTCATAACACAAATCTAGTCATAATTATATCTATTTTTACTATATTATATAATGAATATATTATTAAAAGAAAAAAATGTTTTAAAATATTAATTTAGATACTGCTTTATGTTTAATGTATGTATAATTTTATGTTACAAATTTTAAATAAAAACATGTTTGACTTTACAATTGCATGTGTCTGTATAAGTTATAGTTTGTGTAATAATTAAAGTTATTTATTTATTTATTTATTTTTAATAGAGTAAAAAAATAAAAACCAGTATTAATAACTATTACATTGATTTACTACATTTTGTTATCTTATATTTCCAACATACAAACACAAATAAACTATTGTAACATGGCCAGACATAGTCATACAATATATGAATTTGTGTCAATATTTGTAAATATCTTAACTCTTAACATTGAAAATTGAATGAATATAAAAATATATAGGTATGTAAATAGCATTGATATGAGAAAAAGAACCAGAACACATCATCTTCGAATTACTAAAACAGGCAACAATTTTGGTTCTTATTATTAGCACATTTTAAAGAAAAAAATGGCAATTTATGTTTATACTTTTGACTCATTAGTCATTATTAAAAAGACTAGAATATATTTAAGAATAGGATTAACAAAGATAAAAACATCCGATCCAGTGGCATATCCAAGATTTATTTTATGAGAGTATTTTAAAATTATATAGACTGATTGTAGGGGGGTGGGTCTCTGCCCTCACACCACCATTTTACATTAACAAATACCATGTATTGATATAAATTATTATATTGAGACAGTATGTATAAAACTTATATAATTTAACTAAAATAATAACTTTTATATACTAAATCACATAAAATAAATAATACACTAGGTATATAACACTAAACCAACAACTAAAATCTATATATAGTATTTAAAAAAACATGAAATTGAATAAAATTAATATAATGATACACATATTTTGATTACCTATTTGAATTATAAGCGACGGCATTGGAGAGCAAATTTATCAAAAACCTCTGCTGTAGATTTTTTGCCATTCAGCCTGTTTTCTCAAACGGTATTTCTAACTTTTATGTCCACGGAGAATTGAAAAGGAACGTTCACTGTTAAATGTAGTGGCAAGGATTGTAGTCAATATGACCAACAGCTTGTGAATTGTAAGAAAAATCAGGGTATAATGTAAGGCGCTGTTGAGCATTGTTTGCGATGTTGAAAAAATGTTTGTGCTGTTGGAAATACATTTTTTATGTTAATAATGTTACCTATAATGCTATTACGGGGTGAGGAGGTTAGTAAAATGATTCGAAAAGACGAAAATTATATTTTTTAAAAATCAAAACCACCTACTATTCCATAATTGTGTGCGAATTATGCGTATGTTGGTAGAGTGATTGTCAAATTTTAAGTATTACATATTATAAAATTATTATACCAGTTATATGACGTGTTATTTAAAGATTATTTTTCGGAACTCGATTAACTATACTTGCTTACACCGAACATATTACATATTATACAGTTCTTAATTCTTTTCGATTCAATTCCACTGATAACTAATTTATAAATCATCGGATTTTTATTCATTATACTGGAATATTTGAAGTATCTACAATATAAATTTGTACTTAAAAAACCGAGATAACGTATTGATTCAATTTTCTGTCGTCCTATACAATTGTAGTTCATAAAATCTTTTATAATATCTATATTTCCTAGTAAATTGCAATAATAATAAATTATTGTTTCCACAAAACATATACCTAAATAAAATTTGACCGTTTTTTCAACCGTTCTTGCTAATCAAAATACCTAACACTAAATTAATAACATTTCAAATAAAATTGACTTACCTCAAAAAGCAAAATTTTTTTAATTTAACAACCACTTTCTCACAAAATCCATCCATATATTTTATAAACTAATTAATAGTATATAAATTATTTTATTAAAATCCGTATAATCTCAAAATCTGTTGAAAAGTAATAATATTATTTATTTTTAAATAACATTTAAATATTATCATGTAGTAATTAGTTTTAAGTATAAATAAGTAGTTTAGGCAGATGATGTGTAAAAATTAATTTATTTTCATATTATCAAAAAAAGCTATTGGGAATAAAATTAATAGAAAATAACTATATTATCTAATAATTATTTTTACATTTAGAGAGTTATAATTGTTAACTGTGATAGAGGGGTAGAAGAAATTTAATGCGTTGTTCACTAAAATCATTAGAATAGAATAGACCATGAGAAAAATAATAGAATTACAATTATGAATGATTATTTCTTGCACTTCGTGAGTAAGTGTGGAGTTTGGTCAAATAAAACAAAATACAGCCGGGGGGGTATAATAAAATAATTATTAGATAATATAGTTATTTTCTATTAATTTTATTCCCAATAGCTTTTTTTGATAATATGAAAATAAATTAATTTTTACACATCATCTGCCTAAACTACTTATGTATACTTAAAACTAATTACTACATAATAATATTTAAATGTTATTTAAAAATAAATAATATTATTACTTTTCAACAGATTTTGAGATTATACGGATTTTAATAAAATAATTTATATGCTATTAATTAGTTTAATTAGTCTAACCCCTATATCACCCCTTCCCCCTAAATATGCCCTTGATCTTATCTAGTATCTGTTTATAGATATAGTAGAGAACATATTATAGAAAGTTTAAAGAAGGGGATCAACATTTTTTTTAGAAAAATTACGAGAAATCAGAAAAAATCAGACAACCAGATATAGACACTGCTATAAAAAGATAATATTATAATTTATAATTAAAATTAAATTAGGACAAACATAAAAGAAGCGGGTAAGTGAGTATCGCTCTGCCGTATATTAAGGGGTGGGGTGGACCTCGGATTAGGGTAGGTTAAATTTGAATGCAATGATAGGTATCATTGTATACGAAAAACGATTCTGAACGGAGATGATTTGTCAGTCTAGGATATATTATATTTAAATATTGTCATATATTCTATTTTGAAACAAATTCAAACATTTAAGTAAAAGTTTCAAGATCTTATGTTTAGTAATTTTTTAAATATAACAAAAATTTAAAATTATTTGTTAGTAAAACGTTATTTTACACTTGTATTTTTGATTTCAAATTAAAATTAAAACTTTAAACACTAATAAAATTTTTAAATTGAATAATCCTCAAACTTTTTTATAATTGTTCTAAGCTTAACTTATGGAGAGCATAGTATTAAATTTTCAATTCTTAGCTTTTGATAGTAAAATATTCATGATTTTGACGAATTTTTGTCAATATTTGAACTTCAAATGTTAATAAAAAAAAATTGTGCCTGTGTATTCTTATAATTTTTTTATCGCCATAAGAATGACTTATGAGGAACTTATTAATATTTCAAATATTTTGACTCCGCCAAAAAAATTTTATCGACACTTCAAAAAAAAATTCTTAGGAAAATTGAAAATTTCAGTTGTCTATAAATAGTTCAAAAAAATTCAAAATGTTTTGAAAATTAAATCACGTAAAGAAAACGCCAATCTAAATAACTGGTGAAATTTTTAAGTATCTACGACTTATACTATTTGAATAACAACAAATAATCGTTTGAGGCTAAACCGTTATTTAACGTGGTTTTGTATAAATTTAAATTTTTCAAACACTCCTAAAAATTTTTTGTCTTAGTCCGGTAGAGTTTTTTTTACAGATACTTGAAGAAAAATTTATGGAGAACCTTGTACCAAATTTTCAAAACTTAGTTATAAAAGAAAAAATTTTCACGATTTTTCAACCACAAAATTACTTGCAAATTTTCGCAATTTTGACATATTTCGTATAAATTCGAACTTTAAGCACTTATAAAAAAAAATTGTGACTAACGATTTCGGATTTTTTTTATCACTTTAAGAACAACTTATAAGAAACCTTGTATTAAATTTTAAAGATTTTCTGGCCGGCCAAAAAAATTTTATCGTTATTTTAAAAGAATTGAAAATTTCAATTGTCTATTAATAGCTCAAAAAGTCAAAATACTTTGAAAATTTAATGGTGTATAGAGAACACTAACATAAACATTTGGTGAAAATTTCAAGTATTTACAGTGATTAGTTTTTGAATAACAACCATATAAAAAAATCGATTTGCTCGAAAACTGGTTTTACGTAAAAATTCCCGTTTTTCTATCATTTTTTTTTTATTTTGTTTTTCTCGATTTTTTTGAAAACTGTTGGAAAATGTTTACTTTTGACCTCTATAATGCACCAAGGATATTCACTTTTCCATCGGAAACCACCCCCAAAGTTTGAAATTGAATCATTATTTCGACTAGTTATGCTTTACACAGACACAAAAAAAAAATACACACACACACATCACCATTGTAAAATCAATACATTCATCACTCCGTTCAGAATCTAAAACACATATACGTATACCAGATCAAAGGTAGGAACTAATAAATTTTCAATTAGTAAAGTGAATTCAATACTAAATGGAAAATCAACTAAATAACAGATACCTAGGTATTGATATTATATACAATATACATGTCCAAAGACCATTCATCGAAGTATAGAATTAATTTCAAGTAAGTATATATTTGATTTTATTTGACAATGGATCCATTACCTATTTGGTACTTGTGCGTTATCGCGCCTACCGCTGACTCATCGCGACTACATTGATTTCACTTGTGTGTTTTATCGCGACTCTTATTATCGTCCCTTTCTCTATGTGTTGATGTATTTTTGACATCAAAGTAGCAGAAGACCGATCAGGAACTTCTACTAAAAATACCTCTTTTGTTTCACGGCATATTCCGCCAAAAATCCATTGATGGGGGTGGGGGAGTACTCTTCCACAATTATTTTTACGTTTAGTGAACAAACTTTCGTCAATTTCTACTATTTTTCATTTTCTCCAATTTTTTTATTTTCTTTTTCTCTCAAACTTATAACACATACTTCCCGTAAATAATTATTCCAATCATTAACCGTATTATTACTAAGTTATAAGTGTTTGATGTAAGCGTGGTTGTGACTAAATGTCTAAGTGTCCTAAAAGTTACCCAACCAGTCTATGAAAATTGCGATAAATATTGTAACGACTAACGACACTGGAAAAAATAGAATCGCGTATAAAACGGCTTCGCTATAACCCATAATATGACTAATATGAGGTAGTCGCGGTAACGCATATGTGGCGCGCGGTAGGCGTGATAACGCTCAAGTACCACAAATTTTACCTGAAGTAATATTAATACAAATCAAATTTTTTATTAAAAATTGTATTTTTGTGTTTCAACTTGACTTATTCACCGATACCGATTATACATATATTAATATTCAATATACCTATGGGACAGTGGTGCCCAACCAACGGCCCGCGAAGGTATTCTGTGTGGCCCGTCACAAATTATTAAATGAAACATTATTATTAGATTAAGATTGGAATTATTCGTTCTTTTATATTTAATGGCCCGCTCGAAGATGATTATTAACCAAAGTGGCACGCCGAACAAAAAAGGTTGGGCATCACTGCTATAGGACATAGGTACTATGTCATATACCACGTTATTATACTTGCATGTATTAATATAACTACATATTACATTATACAATATACATTTACACATGAAAATTTTAGGTTTCATGTTACATAATAAATTGTTCCACTTTTATTTCACGAAATTATACCTATTTTTAATTTTAAACGTTCTTGACATTAAATTATCTAAGTTCATTAATTTTAAATTTTTAACATTTGTTTATCAGATAAAATTGCAAATTATTGTGTTTTTACAAAATAACAGATATATTATAATATTGTAATTTATAAGTTCTTAATTTAACTGAATTTATCAGAAAACAGTAATAATTTTTACATTATGCAATTATGTTTTACATAACATTTTCAATTAAGTACAATTAATTTAAAATGTACCTTCAAAATCTATATATATAAATTATTATTCCCATATTTACAATTGCTATCCAAGTGCAATTTATGTCACCAACTACAAACAGTAATTACTAATTATTGTTGTTGTATATTTTTTTAAGTACCAATAAAATATTAAATAATCAACTATCAAACATATGAAAATACAATTTTAATATTATGATTCAAATCATAAAAATTTGATTATATTTTTATAAAATTGTATTGTAATTGAAAAATATGTTAGCTATTGCCATTAGTATTAATATTTGTAACTTGTAAGTAATAAAATTGACGAATAATAGTATGTCAATTTTATCAAATTTGAATTATATTATTTTATATTTAATCTTCTAAAAATATCAATCAACCATTAATTCAATTAACTTCAATTAAAATAATATATTTTAAGTAATTTTATTAAAGTAATTAATTGTATTATTAGTAATACAATAGATTTATTTAACTTTTGCCTATAACATTGTATTGTTTATATTTATTAATTTATTATATTATTCATTCATACTATTTTATGCTATTGATATTAACTTATGAGCTAATACCATCTTATTATAAAACAATGTAAATGTAAGTTCATACCACAGATAATATCTTTAAATTATCTAAATATTTTGATAACTCTCATTGTGCATAGCAAATTTCATAATATAGAATAAATATTATACAGTTTTAACTGTTTTAAGTTTCCATAAATAATGTTTTTAAATGATAGCAAAATAATAATTACCATAATTAAAATATGTAATTTCTTCTAATTTTAACTTTAAATATTTAAAAATAATAATTTTATTGTATTAGTATATTTTTTAGAATTGTTAGTTTTAATATGAACTGCAACTATAATAAGAAACATTGTATTACTTTAGCATAATATTTTACTTATAAAAATTATGCATAAATTCTATAATTATTTTTTATAGAATTCGACAAATTTATAAAAATGTAAACTTTAAATAAAATAATAAAAATTGTGCCCATCAATTTTTAATATTTTTATATAATTATACATATATTATAATAAATTAAGAACAACCTATAAATAGAATAATCTTGTATTACATTATTGAGAATTTTAATCCAATAAAAATGTAAACATTTACAAATATTCAATGATGAATTGTGTTACTTAAGATAAATAAATGAAACAAATTGTTTATTGGATCCAAAATTAACATACTAAAACATTCAAATCAGTTCTCAACTAAAACCGCCTCGTTATACTAATTTATATAATGGAATGAAAATAGATCCAATTAGCCCATATAATATATAATTATATACTTAATGGTGAATATCAAATCCTTTTAATAGGTATTATAACCACTTGGTTGTGAATAATATATTCAGAATTTTTAAATTGAAACAAGTAAAAATATAATTCATACAAAAGACTTGTATTTTATTAATAAAGTTAACATATACATCATTAAAATAAAATAAAAAATTGTGAAACTATCGACGTTTACGTCCACCTTTTTGTTTACCTAAACGCTTGCCAGTATTAGCAGTAGGTCTTTTAAATGATCCTTTGCTGCGTGAACGTCCTCCTTTCTTTTTATCACCTCCTTCTTTTTTCTCTCGTGCTCTCCTAATAAAAAAAAAATACTTATAAATTAAAAAAAAAAAAAAACAGTTTTTATAACTATATTTACTCGACTTCTTCTGCATGAATAGCTTTATTAGCAGCTTTTTCTAAATTGAATTTTGGTTTTTTGTTGTTAATTGATTCTAATATTTGAAGACTACTTGATTTTTCTTCTTGCATACTCTGTAATAAAAATTTATGATACATAATACATTAACTAAATAATTTGGTCTTGCATATGATTAAAAATAAAACTAAATGCTTATAAAAAAAATAAACTAAAAACATAGTTTTTAATAAATTTAATCATTATAATCACATAATTATCAACATACCTTGGCTGGGATTTTATCTTTCTTTAATCCTGGTATATTTTTTTTAATAGATATTACTTCCTTGCTTAATTTTGGCTGGAATTTACCAACAGATGCAGTTGAAATTTTAGCTACATCAACAGCTGTTTTCAACTATTAAAAATGTTCAATTAATTAATTACAGACAATAAAATTATAAATTTTAAGACAATTTACCTGATTTGAATGTAATGTTCCTTCTAAAGGTGGTAATCCAACAGAAGGAACTTTTATCTTACGTGAAGCAGCTATATTACGTAATCTTTGATATTCATTTTTAGCAACACGTTCTTTTTTTGCTTCTCGCTTTTGAGCAAATAAATCAACATTTGGATCAGCAGCATTGCCAGGCACTTCCAATATCCAATCTTTTTCTTTGTCTGCTGCAGCTTTTTTATAACCATAAGTTGGTATCCATTTCTGAAAAACAAAAATTAAATAAACATCAATACAACAGTTTAGGAATATGTTACAGTTAAATACACTCTGTAAAAATAAACCTATACTAGACCATATTTATTGTGTGAGAGAGAGTGCATAGATTAGGACATGCTTGAAGTTGATAAAATTTCAGGTAAAATTAGTTTAAGAAATATTTAATTAAAATTAAAATAAACAAGCATTAGTCAAAATATTTATAAATTTGAAAAAATTATATGAACCTTATTTCTACAATATTATTTATTTTGGTATTTATACAATTTGGGGAAATTACACTGCCTAATAAAGTATGTTTCATATCTTTGTAATGAAGGAAATATTTTTTTATGAATATGAAACAATTTATAATTACAAAAAAAAGAAGAAAATTACAGAATGTCTAATGTAGAAATTAACTTAGGCAAGGTTAGAAATAATATTGTTAAAAACTACCCTTAAAATTATTACATTTTATGCTAATCATAAAAAATACCTGTAGAATTTCATCCCATGTTGCCTTTGGTTTAGGTGTTTTCTTGATTCCCTTTTCAATGGCAAACTTCTGCCATTTAGTAAGTGGTTTAGGTGTTGGTAATGGTTTTTCACGGGGTAAATTATATCTAGGTTCTGGTAAATCTACATACATATAACCATCTTCATTTTTCATAGGCAATTCAAACAATTTGTTTATCAGTAACTGCACATTATTCCTAGTTTCATTTGTTAAGTATGCCTCTTGATTTGATCTATGAACATCAAATACATATTACATAATATATTCAAAATAACATTTCAAATAAATAATTCATTGTGGAAAATTGTACCTGAGTTGTTGAGTATCAAAATCATTTGAATCGAAACACAGAAGTGTACCCAAATCAATTTCTGGGTCTAATACTTTAGTAACAGTAACGCTTTGTTGAGCTGCTACATCCAACGCTGCTTTTTTATTTAACACTGCAGAAATGTCCTCCATAGTTTGGAGTCAATACAATCTAAACTTAAAAAAACAAATATTGAAATTTAAACCTTTTTGTCCTATTTTATTGTGTTAATGTGTTAGAAATAAAATCTCTTAGGTGTTTTCTATGGAATGAAGTATGAAATATAATAACACATGTAGTGTTTATATTATGTTGTCACATGAACGTTTTTAAGGTTAATCATATTTTACACTTATCATCACGTCTTGTTATCAATTTATCACAAGAATATTATTTATCACAACAATATTATGTACCTATTTCATTGATTATAAACCTAAACTCTTAACTCGACCCCACAGACGTATAAAATAAATTATTTTATATATCTGTGCTCGGCCTAGCATGATGAAGACAGTGGAAGAGGAAGACACTGTCTTACAGAATATTCTTTTAAAAGAGTAAAAGACATACGTATAATTCATCACTTATGTTATAATATTATCTTAGACCGTGAGCCGTGGCACTAGATTTTTACATTAATTATACTATCAATTATATATTTTCAATTTTGTAATTGCAGATTAGCATAATACAATTTTAATCAAGACATTAATTTATCCAAAGGACCAGTTTTAAAAAAAAGTCAGTATTTAATATTTGCTATTCATCGTTTACAGCTTGCACCATATAAATATTTGTATTAATTATATTTTTTAATATGGTTTATTATCGAGGTGCGGACTGCGGGATAATTTTACACAGATTTTAACCAATGGTTTTCTAGAAACTCATGTCATAAGCATGAATATTAGGATTTAGATCCTAATTTTTTAACATAATGTGTTGACGATTTGTCATAATAAGTATCCACGGTCAAAGATGTGCTTAAAATATATATACCTACAGGTGTCCTTTGAGGATTTACCCATTGCGACATCTCGTGAAATAATAGATAATTCTAGTTTTTTAATAAAATTCGCAGGGATAAGAACCAAATATTTCATGTTTTAATTTATTTTAATGTTTTGATAAGAAAGTTAAAAAATATATTTTTATTTAATAATTTTCAAAAAAACTGAAGATAGCCATTAATAGAGTTCATTTTTCTGAAAATATTGACGTTTCAACATGATTTAATTTTAATATTTTTTCTAATTTCGAGAAAAACACTACGAGCACGCGGGTCACATGTTTGATACAATGATACCAGTATACCACTATCGTAAATAATTCAGTTTCGAAACTAGAAAAAGTATTAAAAATCAGGAGATTAATGAAATTAAAATGTTGAGTCAATAATTTTAGAAAAATGAACTCTACAAAATGGTAATTTTCAATTTTTTTGGAAATTATTAAATAAAAAAATAAATTTTTAACTTTTTTAACAAAACATTAAAATAAATTAAAACATAAAATCTTTGGTTCTTATCCCTGCGAATCTTATAAAAAAAAAAACAGAATTATAATAATATCTTCATTATTTCAGGAGATAATTGCAATGGGTAAATCCTCACGGGATGTATAATATTATACATAATAATATACCTACCATGCCAGGCATGCCACCATGGTATAATCTTACCTACAAAGTCATATAATATAATATAGTTTCTAGGTACTTTTTATTTGTTTTTGCAGGCAATCGATAAATAATAACGGTACCCGTTAAATAATAATAGCATCGATATTCGTAAACTTCCATTAAAAAAAAATGAATCTTAATATTTGTGATTAAAAACGTAAAACAATCGATTATTACTAAGACTATACATAAAAACGTATTGTATTTTAAATACCCCTAGATTAAACACATAAGTCTATTGTCCATAATAGTCATTTTCATGATTAAAGAACAACAGTCAACAACCGTGGTTAGTAGTTTTATAATTTTATCCTTTATCATCAAGTTTTTTTAAGAATAAGCAAATAAATATCTCTGAGAAACTAATTTGAATAACAAATATAATGTATATTATAATTAATTTATGTCATGATGTTAGCATTTATGGAATAAAACTCTTCCGGTTTCATGATTTCATTTTAATATTTTTCTCGTAATATGTATTCTTATTTATCAGGCGCATTAAACATTGAACATTGAACACGTGTGTCGAGCGTCGTGAATTTCCAATATCGTAGCCCGTAGGTATAGGTTTATACTTATATTTTATATTGCTATATAGTATAAACAATTCTAATTTCTATATTTAGCTGGACCTTCTTGAATTCTTAATACTAATTAAATTCCATTATTATGTAATAATCGTCGGAATTTCCAGATTTGTTCCAGATGCAAGATTACAAGTTACCAAATACCTACTATAGATCTATAGACCTGTGTAGTTGAAGTTACCATAACGTCCATAACGTCAATAACGATTCACAACCGTCGGTCATCAGACGTCAGTACGTCACACTCAATTCTCAAGACTTTACGCGTGCATGTCAATAATTTATTCTATGATCGTATTTTGTTAATAACAAACTGTAATAGTTTAAAAAAAAACGTATAGACACGTCGTAATTCATTCGAATCATTCACAATGGCTGATGACGACACTACCGGGCTTCCGCCCAATGTGCTCAATATACTCAAGACGGCGTCGGAAGAAATATTGAATAAACAGGACGGATACTGTTTTACAGTGGATAACTCATCCACTGACGACGCTAACGATACATTTTCTTATGATGCAGCCGAAATGGCTGAATTTACTAACTTCGATATGATTGGAGAAGAAGATGACAATCTGGAGTCTTTTAACCATCTCATTACTGATAAAAACCACGAAGATCTTACTGGCGATCGCAAGGTGTTAAAAATATTACTGGAACAAGGTTAGTAAAGATTTTTTAAATGTTTATTACTAATCAAAAATAAAATTTATATGAAACACACAAATCAATGAACATCCTAAGTACCTACGCTTAAAATTTAATTAATGAAGAAATAACTAATGGCGCCCAATAAGTATCTATTATTTTATTATTAGTAACAAATAACTAAAGCCTTAGTGTGTTGCTATATTATATTTAAAATTTCATCTTTGGGTAGCATTTTAATAATTCATGAATATTTATGTTTTTTCGTCAACCTCTCAACATAATATTATATTGGTATTTAGTATTTTTATCTTAAATAACTGAGCTACCTATAGATACATAGATTAAATGCCTAATTAAATAACGATATTACATTAACTTATTCTTCTTATTTGACCATTAAGATCATACTGTCATACTTGATTGTTGCTGCGCTTCCGTTTATTCATTGCCAAAACCTGCCGCTCAGAAGCTTAACCATTTCTATAGTCTATTCAAAATGAGATGATGACTCGGCGGCCAAGTTGTACGCATGGGCGGCTGATCAAAACTGGTCGCCGCCGAGTCATCATCTCATTTTGAATAGACTATACATACTTTTTTATTTGGTCGTCCCGAAGATGAAATTATTAAAGGTTTTAAAAATTAATAATCACTTAAATATAATATAAAACAAAAAATGTTTTACCTAAAACGATCATCAATATAATTTTATAAAATCAGTACCCTGTATTTTATTGCGGTTTATTTAGATATAAACTTAGTATTCCAATAGAAAAAAGTTTAGAAGCACTTGTGTAGACAAAGATGGTCTATAAGACATTATAACCTATATTTCTTGTCTTCATCTTTCAAGTGTACAATGTAGCAAAATGTAAATCTATGTACAGCAGAACTGATTTTAGAGAAATAACTTAAATATTAGAGTGAGATTTATACATTTTAAAATAGAATACCTATCTATATTACATGAACACTTGGTTATAGCTCACTTTAAAATAAGGATATTATTAAAATACCATGTTTCCTTAAATAATTTGTATTACCATGTAAGATTGGTAATGGTCAATTCCGAGGTCAATTCACTCTTAATATTATAAAGATTTACAAATTACAACACAAATTTACTTGTATGTTTGTAAGACAAAGCCACAAATCACTTAGGTTTTGATGTCTTATCAAAACTCATTGTCCTTGTCCATACAAGTGCTTAAAATGTTTTTAAGAAAGAACAAAGAAGAAAGTGCTTCCAAACTTTTTTCCACTGCAATACTAAGTTAATCTAAATAAACAGCTATAAAAATATAAAATACAGGACCTTAATTTTATAAAAGTATATTGGTGAATGTTTTAATTGGAACATCTATACTCTGTTTAAAATAAGATTGTGACTCGGTGGCCAACTTGTGTACATGGGCGTGGCTTTTCTACACGGCAGGCGTACAGATAGTTGACTCACTGAGGTTGACAAAATGGGTGTTGTCTAACTCCCGCTCAACAAAAACTAGTCGCTGCCGAGTCACAATCTCATTTTGAACTGAGTATAGTGAATTTCTATGTATTTATTTAATATTCTTTATGGATTAAAGAGTATAAATTATAATTATTATTTGTCTATATTACAGGAATCGGTCAAGTTGTCCCAGAAAACTATGTAGTTTTTATACATTATATTGCTTATATATCAAACCTTCAAGAACCATTTGATGTAACATACATTCAAGGAAGGCGACCTAAACGTTTTACATTGGGTAACGGTGAACTCTTACCAGGATTAGAAATAGGTATAAAAACAATGACTACGGGTGAAAACGCAAGGTTTATAATAAAGCCAGAATTGGCTTATAGAGAATTTGGATGCCCGCCTCGCATACCACCAAATGCAACTATTCTATTTGATGTCCATCTTGTTTCATTTTTATCGCCTGAAAGTATTTTAACCTTTGATAGAGAAAACCGTGATCCTAACTTATTTAATAAAAATCTTATACAAGTTAAAAAATTGCATCTTGAAGCTAATGAACAATTTAAACTTAAAAATATAGAAAAAGCTATATTTAAATATAACCGGGCTCTGGAACTGCTACATCTAGCTGGGTGCAAAAATGACAATGAGGAAATAGAAATGATGAAATATTTGAATAAACTTTATACAAATTTAAGCTTATGCTATTTAAAGCAATGTGCTTTTAATAAAGTATGTCGTATGGGTATAGAAGCAATGAAATATTCAGAAAGATTTTCTAAACGGTCTGCAAAATTATTTTTCAACTGGGGAAAAGCATTACGTTTACTTAAAGATTTTACAGAAGCAAAGAAAAAGACTCAAATTGCATTGAAACTCGAACCTCAAAATGAAACAATACATAATGAAATTCATAAATTAGAAAAGGATAAAGAATTTCATCATAACATTGAGTTAATTACATTTAAAGATGACAACAATCCTGATGACAATGAAAGGTTAGCTCCTGAATTTTGGGAAGTATTCAATACTAGTTTAATTGAGTTTTATAATGGTAATGATGATGTATTAACAGTTATGTTAAACAAAAACCCAGATGATATTGAGGTAGTAAAAAATAAAGCAAGTGCTTATGACCTTCAAGTTCATATTATCACAAAAGCTGGTGTTCAGACAAATTGTATCGCAATTCAAAAATAACTAATTGTTTAAGTTAATTTAATTTAATTTCTAAATTAACAATTGTTAGTTTCATATTATTTTTATTAAAATTTTAATTTTTTACAATAATTAAACTTTATAACTATTAAATGAAATGATGTGGTTAATTTTTAGCAATGCAAGTCAAATACCCAATACATTAGTACTACTTGTCTAATGTACAATATAAACGGGTTATTAAAAATGGATCATTGCAAATTTATATTAGTTCATTTCTTGCATATAGAAAGTTGTCAAACTGTTATTTGTAAAATATATGTTGTCAGGTCAACAATTTTCTTGTTTAGGTGAAAAGATCACAACTTTCAACTAAAAAATATTTATTTATTTATTTTAATTAAAAAAAAAAACCAAAACATATCAATCAGGCTTGTCAGGTTATAACTCTATACTGCTTAAATTTCATCATTCTATAAAGTATCTTTGATTAACATTTGACTAGGTTCACTATTTTAAAACCAAAATCTAAAACTTAATATGCTTAAAATGATAAATTGTAATTTAACTTCCTTTGTACAATACATCTATTCTAATATTATTCTAAACCAATTATTGTCTCCAAAATCTCCACACTGATTTTTATTATTTAATAACTGTCAAAAAGCAAAACATTTACATGGTTACTTACCCTTATTCTTGACATATTATTTATCAAATAATGTAATTTTCTTAAGATACCAAAATTAAAAATAGAATAGAAATTTGCCATGCTAACTATTAAGTAAACAATAAAAATAATTTAACAAATGATAAGGGTCACCTTTGTGTTGCTTCTTTTTCAAACAATCTGTACACATTCACATTATACATGTATAATATTCTGCTGTTGAGTACAGACTACAAACTGTACAAATACAAAAACTGGTTGAATTTTTATAATCTTAATATAGGTAACTAATTTAATTAACTCGTAAAGATTTTGAATTATGTCTGAATAAGATGATAAAAAAAAGTATATATTAACAACAATAGTTATAATTTATAGTGCATACAAATATAATTTGGTATAAAGACAATAATTGACAATATTATTCAGTGCTGGTGAGTGTAATTTGACTGAGATTGTCTGACAAATAATCCATTAAATTTTGAGCAAAGTGTTTATGTGAAAACACATTCACATTAATATGTTTAATAAGAATTTCAGGTCTCATCCAGGAAAGCTCTTTTAGTAAATCTAATTATAAAAAAACAATAAATAAATACATATATATATTAAAAATCAATGAAGACAAAATAATGTAAAAATAATTTAATTAATTAAATAATCCCAAAAAGAAAAATCAATATTTTAATAATTTAAAATTCACCTTTTTTTTATAAGTGAATAAATGTCAAAATGTTTTCATACTATTTTAACCACAATATTAAATTATATATATTTTTTTAATCAATACATAAATTACAATTTATAACAAATACATTTATCATTTAAAATTTAAATAATGTTTATATCGATAATTTAGGGATCATTTTTAATTTAAACTATTATTAGTACAAAGCAGATTTTATTGTAATTATATATTTTTACATAAATGGCTATAAATTAATGAATGGGTATTAATTAGTTAATAATATGTAAATTGTAAATGTTAGACTTCTTTTTATGCTTTAAAATTGTTTTCACATAAAAGCATCTATTATGAAAAATTTATCAGTGTTGTCTTAATGACTCATATTATTTGTATAATTAATTTTTTTTCTATTTTAACTCTATTAAGTCTATATAATAAATTATATTAATAGATATTATCACTAACTACTTTAGGTTTTCTATTATTCTCATTTAATTATAGTACTATTATTATAATTCTGCCGTTTTCCTTTGATCTATGTCATTATTTGTTAAACAATTTTAATTTTAATTATATTTTAAATCCACCTATTATTATTTTACATTTTTATAATTCATGCATTATTGGGCCTTAGCCGTTTAAATAACAATAAATGAATAATATTTATATGTAACTATTATAATATAAAAAATGAATAATTATTATTGATTCAATATATGGCTAAATACTTATCAGTTGATATTATTTTCATCACCACAACATTACAAAATGATGAAAAATACAATATTACAAATATAAAAAATACTAGAAAATGTGTGCATTAATGAAGCAAGATAAATTTTAAAAAACTTTAAGGTCACAGCCCCCAGGATTTAAACTAAAGAAAATTTGGCTCAAGTAACTGAAAAATATTAAGCACTGAAAAAAAATAATTAGGTATATAGTCCTATACTCTTATAAAAGTATTTGGCATCAAACAAAATTAAAAAATTTAGATAATATAATTTAGTTCATCTTTTCTAAAACTGAATACTATAATACTTAGGAGCCTTTTTTTTTATTATTAAAATTGAATAACCAACAAATGATAGTTACATATTTTGTTTTTTTTTTTTTATTACAATAAAATCTGTTCTCTAATTATTATTAAAATATATAAATAATTATTACCAAGTATAGATTGCTGTATATCTTGATCATCTAAAAATATTACCAAAGTTTTATATAACTGAGCTACATGAGCTTCATAATGTACCATATAATCATTAGCAAGAGGTTGGGTATATGTTGCTTTGATCAGATTAATGGCCTTGAATCGCGTATTTCCTGGATTATCATTCAAACGAGCTAGTGCAACTAAATTTTTACATTATACATTACAGTGTTTTAACTTGTATTTATTTTAATTGTATTACTATACCTCTAGTAACATTGTTTATTGTATCAGCATCTATTTTATCTAAATTTTTGGCAGCACAAACTAAACAATGTAAAGTATCTAATGCATATGCACGAGTTTTGCAGTGGTTATCATCAGCAAGTGCCAAAAATATTGGGAAACTCTAATAACAATTTAAATTAGAATTACAAAGTTTTTTTATCATAGGTAAAAATATATACTTACTAGATTTAACATAGTTTCATCAAAACAAGTAAACTTTTTATTTATAATTTGTGCACACAGACATGAAGCAGCTCGTAAACTTTCGGCTGTTTTACCAGGTCTCCACGTTAGAATAGGAAATATAATACCTAGAACATAATCAAATAAAATATATTTATATATTATATTCTATAAATACTATTTCCTACTTTTAATAATGACATTTTACCCGAAAGAATTTGCCAAAGTTGTTTATCATTGAAAATATCTTTATCCGTGCATGTATTTATATTAATCAACATTTTCATAAGAAATTTTGGATCTTTATCAAGATTGTATAATGTTTTTGTAAGAATTTGTCGATATACTTCATAACTACTTAAAATTACATATTCTAAAAAAAAAAGTAATTCATAATATATACATGGTCATATGCATAACGTATGTATTTTCAATTTAATAGTATTATTACCAGCATCCATTGCAATTTTATCAAGAACTTCTCTTCCAGGTGAATGCGCTACCCACGAATCACAACTATTATTAAGTTCATTTAGCAATTTTTCACCATATGTTTTAAAAAGTTGCTCCTTTGTTTTTGGTTCGCACATATTTATTAACTTTTGAAATATAACTGAAAATTAACATAAATTAAATTTTAAAAGCAAATAAAATATTTTTTTACAATTAAATAAGTAAATATAATATTTAGGTATATTTTTAATATGTATAGAACCAAAAAAATTTCTTTACAAAAATATTGTTGACTTAAAATAAAGTAAAATATCTATTTTTAAAAACATTAATAGCTTAAAAAATAGAGTGTTTTATATTAAAAGAATCACATACATATTATAAATGAAAATTTGAATAAATTAAATTAACTATTCAGTTGTATTTTAATAATATTTATAATTATTGTTAGATTAGGTTTTTCATGTATAAAAATAATACTTACAATTGTTGTCAAATTTATCCAAAGTTGTACTTTGTACAGTGATGTAAATTTTAAACAATTCATAACAAAATTCTTGACATTCTGATTCACAAGCAACTAATACATACTCAATAACTTGAAGTAAATATTTTTTGAATAAAGGTTCATATACTTCACAAATTTCTGGTTTTTCCAAGAAAGTAATGATAGATTTTACATGCGTAGATAATTCAACTGCATTGACATTTTTTAATAGTCCAGATAAAATGATCAAATGACCAACATGTGGCTCAGTCTCACTCATTGTAGGCAATAAAAATTTCAAATAAATATTTGGAGATATAAAATAACTCATAATTTCAGCAGCTCTTCGAACCTAAATATTAGTTTTCAGTATTATTTATTCATTTATTTATTATTGTTTAATTCTCACATGATTTGATGCAACATGATCTGGTTGACGACAACATTTAGTCATAGCAGTCAGTAATTGATTTAAATGTTGTATAACAGAATTCTCAGCATTCAATGCAACAACACATAACAATTGTCCTGATTTAATACTAATATCTTCTTTCTATAATTTTTGTTCAACAAATTAACTATATACACTTTTATACTTTTTAATTGTAAATACTAAATATAATTATTTACTATATCATTTTAACTATATATTAAACATTATTAAGTAAATAAATAATAATAATTAGGTATGATAAAAGTAAATAGATAGTATTTACCCAATCATCTAGTTCTCGTATTATAACTGGGAGTAACTTTAATACTTCTCGAGTAACTAATGTACGGCAACCCAAATTTGGTCTTTTAACTGAAATATAAAAATGTATATTATTAAGTGATTTAAGTAGATTTATGGTTATATAAATAATAAACTTACCATTAGGAGGGTAATGATCTAAGTGATCTGGTAAAAAATCTAATTTTTCCTTGAGCTGCACTTCATTCTCATTAATATACTGATTTCCAATTTCATCCCAAAGACGTTCAGCTTCTTCGCGGTTTGGTGGATGATCATCAACTTGACTAAAAAATTGTTTTATATTAATATACACTGAAATGAAACATTTTCAATTTCAAAAAGTTTAATTTTTTTTGGAAATGTATGATATTTGCAATTTTTAACTTTTAATTTCAATGATCGAAATCAATGTTTTATAATTGTATGGTTTAAATACTCAATATTTATACATAAATTATTTTAAAAGTATATTGCTCCAGATCATAAAATTAAAAATTAAAATTTGATAGAAAGTTTTCATTGACCTTTGACACTCATATTACAAAAACTGTTAAAATATTATTTTATTTACAGATCAATTTATGCACATTTAATTACTTGTTTTAAATCAGATGTGTGTTTACCCAAATTATCTTTTTGTTTTCCATTAAAATTATTACTTTAAGAAATTGTGAAAGTTCAGTGTAAGAAGAATCACATAAAATATAAATTAAAAATGTATGACTGTAATGAGTGTATGAGTCTTAAATTATTGAAACTTACGCAGTTAAAATCAAAGGAATGAGTTTTGGAAAATATGAATATCTATCTGGTAGATTTAACATCCAATTAGATACAACACGACATAGAGCTAATCGTACGCCAACATTTTGATCAAAAAGTCTATTACTGATAGAAGAGCATACCTCTGGAACCTGTTTTCCATTACTGTACATAATGACATAATCTAAAAACATACCATCATCCAAATAAGTACATGTATTTATATAAAGATTAAAATATGATCAATTTACTCAGAGACTGAATTGCTGTATATCTAACGGCTGATTGGTGATAATTTGTTGCTTTTAAAAGAGGTTCAACAAGCGAATCAGCCACCATATGAAAATGTGTTTTTGTAGCATTGGCAAGTTCTGCTGCACATAAGCAACTGTCTTTTTTCACTGCAGGACATGAGTCCAATATACTTTTTGTTAAAATACTAATCATGTCATCTAAACATGGCAAAATCAACTGCCCGTAATTTTTGATGATATCTCTCAACAACTGTATATACAAAAGTTTTACTTCTTCTGAGCTTTCCAACATTGATATGTTGCCCATACGCTTGTGTATGACAAACACAATCGGTGCAATTTCATCGACGCACTCAGCACGCACTAGAGCTTTGACTAATTGTATGGCAGATTCGCGACATGCTTCTGATCCGTCATTCAAACACGGATATACGAATGTTTTTACAGCCTGCATAAAGTCCGAAGATACTTCAAACTTTTCGTCACCCACAACAGTTGATAATAGATCTAAGTTTTGCTTTCGAACCTTTCTGTTTTCACTCTGTAGGAGTTTGAAACTTTTATCGCATGTGACGTTATAATCGTCCATCGTTTGGCAATCGGCATTCACAAACTTAAACAACCGACGCAAAGAGATGACCACTCAAATGATCAATAATAATTGATGTTTAATAAAATAAACAATAATAGGTAATATAGTTTTGACTTTTGATCAAACATTTGAAATCCACCGGTTTGTCACCACGATACCTCTCATTAGCGCCATGGCAATGTTATCGGCAGTAATCTCGTAATCACAAGTTGCCAGTATTTTCCAGATAAGAGATAACAAAAACAAACCGTAGGGCCACTGACCTTCCATAGAGTAAACATTAGACTTATGTTATATTCATATACCTGGATTATATTATAAGTTTATGGAGTAAACGGTATACTAAGGGCCGGTGGGCTCTAGGACTGATAAATTTCGGGCCCTTTTACTTATATATACTAATTTTATAACTAACCTAACCGGACCCAACCAGAGGTCCAGGCCCAGGGGTTTTGGACCCTTCTGCCTCACCCTTTCGTCGGCCCTGAGTATACTATCTAATATCTATGGAGTAAACTAAACCAGTGGCGTATTTAGGGAGGGGCCCGGCCCCCCCCCTTGGCCCGTGTAGTACATATTATAATAGTATAACACAATACTACTCAGTAATCGACACTCGTATTATAATTTAAATAATTTAATACTTTATAATGTATGATTAAATAATGATTTGATATGAAAACCAAAATAAAAATAGAAAATTGTTAATTCGCATTGTTTTGCGATACCCAGTACAATATAAATAGCAAAAGATAAAATCGATAATGGATTATTTTGGTGTTATATCTGGTGGGCCCCTCCCTTGGGAGATTTCTGGCTACGCCACTGAACTAAACTATAAACTTTGCAATTTTACAAACCACCAGCAACTTGTCAAACTACTAGGTACTTATCAACGATCGTAGAAATGCAGAATACTGAAAGTGAATTTCAGTAATTTCAGTTGCTGAAAAACAAAATGTCAAAATTTACACATTTTTTTTACAAATACCTACATTTATTCAGTTTACACTTAATCCGTTTTTCTATGTTTAAATTTATAATGAAACAAAGATAACACTACTACATTAACAAAAATAATTGCTTATAGAAAAATAGTAAATTACATTTTACTTATTATCATACAATATATGTACAAATATGATGATAGGAAAAGATCTCTGAAAAATGACAAAATTTGTCAACATTTTTTAGTATAAATAATTTAAATATTTAAACTTAAATTTTAAGTACATTTTATATAACCATTAACCAATTGATACCTATTGAATAAATATACTAGGTATATTAAATAACAAATATAAAAACATCTACTCATACATTATTGGGTATATGAACATAACATTTCTCCTTTCGGAGTAGAACTTAGGAATTTGAACTGTACCTATGACTTTAATCAAGTTTACAATGTTCATGTTAAAATAGGCTCTATAACAGTTCCTTTAGTGTACATACCAGCCAACAGGAACTTCTTAAAAATAAAATAAACCAAACTTGAACTGAACTGATCTGTTATTTGCGGAAAATATCCAATTAATGAAATAGTACAAATAATTTCGAATTTCGAATTAATTTTATTTAACATTGTGTTTGTAATATTTATATTATATAGTAAATTTTATATTTATGTAACATTCGACTTTGAATTATAATTTTTATATTTTGAATATTAATAAGTATTATTGTATTAATAAAAAAAATCATTTTTTTATTTTCTCTATTGTTCAATTTATTTTGTACAATTAAACTTTTATTTTTTGTTCAGAAAAAAATCGTCTCTTTGAGGGGGATGGCTGAAAATCTCTTAAACGGTAATATTATGCATATATGGGCAATATGGTTATTGTTTCCAGTCTATTCTACAGTACATCTGTCATCTATCTTCTATACTTTATTAATTAATAATTTATTTATTTCCCATTCAACACAGCACGTACGTATAAATGTATAATCTACGTTTAAAATAAGGATAATGTTGATTGTTGATGTATATATACGAGTATAGTATATACGTAATTAATATTGGTATAATATACGTCAATAATACGTGTATTATTGGGGTATTAATAGTTGGTAGAACTTAAATCGATTTACATGAATATAATATTATATAAAGAGATCTTTATATGTCTATGGCGTTAACCGACACTTGACATTGTAAGAACGGGCCTAAATATCATAGACCTATTACCTATTAATAGGTCTATGCTAAATATACATATTATCATTGAGTATACTATACTATACTATACTAGACAGTATCTATACTCAATGATATTATATTATATATTTGTTTACCACATAGTCTGTGTTGTTTACTGGATTATTATTATCTCATTTTATCTTTAATCATGGTCCGTGATTAAAATGGCACAGAAAAACTGTTGACCTCCAATCGTAGTTTATACCATAGACTTAATACCAATGATAATAAATAATGTTGGTGCTGATAATATATAACCATTTTGTAGTGTAGTACACCACCAGGTCCATGTCTCCGTCTGTGATTCGCGCCATTACTTCTCTGTTATTCGTGCTTCCTGTAGTAAAGTTAACCACCAAAGAACCTTTGACCGTACTCCGTATCAGGTCTGATCGTGTCTCTTGGTCACCATGAAGTGAATGTTACCGACTTACCGAGCGGCGGCCGGCGAGTAAGCTTCAACCTATTGTTATTTGTGAGTGTTGTGACCGAATCTTTGATCGTAATACCGAATACGACTGTGAACCCATGGTCGCTTATTACACAACTAGTAATTAAATCATGTCCAAACTATTAACAACACTAAGGAATAACAACTTGCGTCACTATACACTGCGAGTCGAGTGGTTTAGTAGTATTACGTTGGACGAGGATTTGGTTAAACGCCTGGAAACTGTGTCACATGTTGGATTTTCAAAACAATGTGGTTTTGAAGTTCTAAGCGCTTCAGTTAAATTTGCTGATCGTATCACTAGCATTGATACTTCTAAGGTGCCGCCGCTCATTACTGTCTTGGAGAATTGGTATGTAATGGTGTTGGTAGTATATTAGAATTTAATAAAAATGTAATATATCCTATTGAACAAAATCAAATTATTTGTACATATCATACATAGGTATTAGTATAATTTATTTAAAATATGACAAATATCTACTTGTAGTAAAAATCATAAATACACTACAACATAAACAAGTATACTGTTACTTGTTACACTATTAACTGTAACCATAGACCTATAAACAGTATAAACTAATGGACTGCATATAGAGAGAGAAACCATCAGTCAACATTGAGCAAAAGAGATAGAGCTACAAGTCTATATGATTAGTTTATAGGTCTATGACTGTAATCCATTAAAATAAACATCATTTTTATCTTAAAAATAGTTCAAACACTTTCAATACTGATGCATCTATTTTAGTTCATATACCAATTTTAGATTTTAAATTAAGTTAAGATTGGTTTTAAATTTTTATTTTAAAATGGATATTGTTATGACAGTGTAAAATGTATGCTTTGGGTTCTAGGCTTATGAAGCGTATATACAATATCACATCTTTTAGAATTTTGTTGGTCCAAACTAGTATATATCCCACTGATATAATGAATCACATAATACCTTTATTTCCCATACCAGTTTGTATGAATGAATTTCTATCTTGTGTTTACAGTGTAGGTATATAATACATATATTACAGTTTGATAAATTCTCAAACTTCAAAATATCTCATCTTAAAACCATATCAGACTGTTTAAGTGTTAAACACCTCTGTGTTTAACATTCTTTTATTTTTATTTTTAACATTAGTTAATTTATATTTATATATAAGTATACAATTATTATTTGAAATACAAAACAATAATTAATGTTTACTTTAAATTATTTATATTTAATTTCAAATTTTTATTATTGGAAGTACTATGTAATAGGTACATTACCTTATGTACATATAATATGCCATTTATTATGGTAGATTAAAATGGGGTTTTATTATTTATATTACTTTTATAATTATTATACTTAGGTACTATCTATTTATTTTATCTTGGGACTTTAACGATTCTGTTGTTATTAAATTTAAATTATCAACTTTTGAGGTACATAATACACTGGTATGATATTTGACAAAGAAGATTGTGAATTTATTATACAGATATTTATATCTTGATACACCTTGTTTTCTGTATTTATATATTATGGCAATAGAAGTACAAGAGTAAATGTCATATTATTCATGGACACTACTTATGTTTATAAGTTAATGTTTAACTGATAATCTAACTCACAGTTAATGTTGTCTTTATTACGGAAGCATATAAGACATAACATTAAAAATGTATGGTTAGCCATTCACATTAAGTTTTCATATTAAAGTAAATTGATTTATTGTCAAATTTACAGGTAACAATATTATTATCTGTATTTTTTTATTTAGGATTTATTTAATATTTTAATTCTAAAGTGAGCACTATTATTAAATATGTACAGGGTGATTTTTTTATCAAACAACACTCATTATTTCCAAAAGTATTCATGTTTTTGAAAATATTTTTTTACATAGTTTCAAATTGTTAAAAAAAACAACGTTTTTATAAAAAAAAATATATTTTTAAATATTTTTTATCCTTCTAATTTTTTAAGTTTTTTACTTTTTTGAATGACAACATAGATTTTTAATTTCATATTCCAAAGCAGAATAATTTTCTGAGTATTTAGATACATAAAAATCTAATTTATGGCGAGTAGTTTATGAGTTATACGTATTTAAAGTTTAGTTGCGCGGAGTGGAGTAGTATGGGGTTACCCCGTAAAATGTTTGTCCACTACTCCGCTTGTCTAAACTTTAAATAAGTATAACTTATAAACTACTCACCCTAAATTCGATTTTTATGTACAAAATACTCAAAAAAATATTCTGCTTTGGAATATGAAATTAAAAATCTATGTTGTTATTCAAAAAAGTAAAAAACTTAAAAAATTATAAGGATAAAAAATATTTAAAAATATGTGAAACACTGTAAATTTATTAAGAAGATAAAAATATAAGACTATTTCATATAACATGTTTTCCATTAATTGCTTAACATGAGTTATACATACATTTATATACATACGTTTGTATTGTTTGTACGTGCTTTATCTGCTTAATAAAATTTATTTTTAATAATTTTACGTTGGGAAAACTCCCATATATTTTTATTGGGCAAAAATATAAATTATTTCATTTTGATCAAATTTTGGTAAAAATTCTCTAAATATGCTCAATAGTTAATACCTAGAATAGAAAAACACATAAATATGTAAAATAAAACTTGACATACTCAACCACGGTACCTTGAAATGGATTTCCATGTCATCTAGCATTGAATAGGTCTTAGCAAGATTGCAAATGCAAATGCATGACTCACGAGCCCTGAAAGGCTGAAAATAAGTAATGTTTTTTAAAGTTTACATTAGTGGAATAAAAATAAGTTCCCGGCAGTACCACTGGATGGCTGACACGTCAATTATACAAGAATAGTGTAAGTCATTGGGTGTATATATTATTGTGCACGAGGAAAAAAGTTTTATTAATAGATTTTGGTAAAGTAAGATGTAATAACTGTTTGCTAATTTGCTGATTTAGTGTTTGAATTTGAGGTCTTTATGTAGATTATTATTTATTACTTACCATAGAATGGAGATGATTTGACAATGACAAATGGACTGAAACACTTAATGTTCTAAGATTGAAAAGCTCTATACTTAAATTTCACTAATCTTATTATAGCTTTGTAGAATGTAAATTTACAGTTGGTTGATAATTTGGATAGGATAAGACGATTTAGTAGGCGGAGTTAAAACTAGCTGATTTTTGAATCCCAGATCTAGCACTTCTTGGGTTAGGTAATTTACATTGAATATAGTATAATTAAATTTTTAATTTGGTTAACTAACCTACCCTTATGCACGCATAAAAAAAAGATAATAAATAAAAACTCTATTTTGTTAATTTTTGTCTTTAAGACTTTATTAGATGACTTTATTATATCATTAGCATATATACCAATACATTTAAAATGCTAATTAGAGGTATTGTGAGCAAAAATTAAAGAAAAGTGCAATGTTTCTATCTTGGAGAATATTATCCAGTATAGAGTATCTCATGGAGAAACAGTTTTGTTGTTAACATTAACCTCAAATACACCGTTCTCTAAGTAGGATATGAGGAGATAATGTGGAGTAGGAAGAATTTTTTTAACTTGAATAAGAAATCCCTTTAAACACACTAAATCAAAGGCCTGTATTATGTCAAGAAGAACAGCTGTATAGTATAATTAGCATTTTCATGCTTGAGGATAAGTACATGAACATATCACACACAAATATTATTTTTATATTTTTTAAAGAACCAATTTTTATGTAAAATAAATAGGTTAAAATTTATTTATGGAGATAATATTGTTACCTTTAAAGTATATAATGGTTTGATTAATTGATGCTTGAAATTTAATTCTAATGAAACTAAACATGAATTATTATACTTAAATTTGGTTTGTTAGGTTTAACAAATTCAAGTTTAATGAGCTTAATTTTAAATTACAAATATTTTTTTTAAATTTTTAATTATTTTAAAATTAAAATCTTTCTTTAGAGCTAATTGTTAGGTGATTTTAAGTAAGTAAGTTCTTTCATTAAAAGGAAATGTTTAATCACTTTAAATACAATTAGTTAGTAGGTATATATAATTTATTTACAGCTATATAATTATTATAAGAGAATTTTTTTTTAATGTAGATCCTGTATTCAAATATGGCAAAAAGTAACAAAAACAAAACAAAGCTTAATAAAGCAAAAGTATCAAAAAAGAAATTTATCAACACATCAAAGAAAAAACAGGAACCAATTAAAAGAAAAATCAGTAAAAATAATGAAACGAATAATGATATTGTACTTGAGTTGATGACAAAATGTCCAGAACTAAACCAAACATTTGAATATATTTTATATTCTAATAAGTATAAACATACATTAACTGATGTTTTTAATATTATAAAAATGCTATTTTCCAAGTTGGAAGAATTGCAAAAATGTGATGTTGACCTTAAAAATACTTTGGAAAATATTAATTTTAATAATAAAATTAAAGGTTTAATTCAAAGTACTGCAATTAATTTATCTCATGTTGTGGAACAATTAGATGTAAATGAAACTACATTCTTAAATTTTGCACGTAATTTTATCCCACCAACTATTACAACTAACAATCCAAATTTTATTGTTGCTGATAGTTTAGTATCTAGTTGTACTAGTACACCTATAGTATCAGAAGATCCTATCGTTTCCAGTTCACAACCCTGTAGTAGTAATTGTTTAGATCAAGAAATAAAAACTGAAAATATAAGTGACCAACTCATGACAAACATATTTGGTGGAAAATACACTATAGTATTGTCATCAGATGATGAGTATGAAGAGCACAATGATTATAACAGCTGCAAGAGACAAAATTCAACAAAAAATAAACCTATAAAGAATGATCAAGACTTAGTAAGTTATGTAATAGGATCAGATATTAAAGATATGTTTGACCATGATATAATTTCACCATCTAAACAAAGTACTCAAGATATTACTATTTCAAAATCTACATCACAACCTAGAACACCAGTACAAAAAATTAGAAAAGTTAAGCCAAAGGTATCTGATGAAGCTGTAGAAAAAGCAAGAAAAGCTGACTTTGATTCAAGAAAACGGCAGATTGTACGAAATAATGAAATCTTGAATATACTTAAAGAATTTAATATAAAGCCACATCATATAGTATTAGAATATGATATTGTTAAAAAAATACCAGTAGTAAAAATCTGTAAAGAATTAGGTAAAGTTTTAAAAATACATCAAGTGGAAGGTATTCATTTTTTATGGAATACAGTTTTTGAAACTGTAGAAAAAACTAATACCACTGAAGGGACTGGGTGTATTTTAGCTCACCGGATGGGCATTGGTAAAACATTGCAAATTATAACTATAATATACACTATATTATGCCATAGCCAAATAAATATAAAAACTTTTTTAATTATTTGTCCACCTGGATTAATTTATAATTGGATGGATGAAATATACAAATGGTTAAAGGATATTGACACAGATGAAGTTGTTAAAGTTTATGATTTGCCTAAGACACAGAAACTATACAATATAACAAACATAGCTACATGGAAATCTAAAGGAGGTATTCTTATTCTTAGTTATGAGAACTTCAAGAGTTTGGTGAATTGTAAACAAAGTGATTTACGTGAAGCATTTAGTCACACTTTAATTAATCCTGGACCAGATGTTGTTATTTTAGATGAAGGACACTATATTAAGAATACCCAAACTTTACTATTAAAAAGTTTAACCCAAATCAGAACAAAAAGAAGAATAGTATTAACAGGAACTCCTATGCAAAATTCTCTTAAAGAATATCATACATTGGTGGAGTTTGTCAAACCTAATATCCTCGGAAATCTTACAGATTTTGTTACAACATTTATCAAACCAATTGATGCTGGTCAATTTATAGACTCACGTGATGAAGATGTTAAAATAATGAAGCAACGTACTTTCATTTTACATAAACTGTTACAAAATACTGTCCATCGCATTGATGATAAAAACTTAAAACCTTTATTTACAAACAAAATAGAATACACAATAGAAGTTAATTTAACCAAGTTCCAATGTGAATTATATGAGAAGTTCTTGCATTATAACAAAACATCTAATGATGGTTGTAATGTATTTTTATGTTTACATGTGTTAACATTAATAACATTACATCCATTAACATTGTATAGATTGAAACATTTTAAAAATAGCAAACAACGTGAATTAGGAACTGTAGTTGATGAAAAATTATCAAAGGATTTGTCATGGATTGAAAGTTATGGAGAAGATTCAAGATTTTTTGAAGCTAAACAAAGCAATAAAATTGCATATGTCTTAAATACAATTGATGAATGTTCCAAAAGAAATGAAAAGGTACTTTGTTTTTTAAAATCTCCATTAGCTTTAGATGCCTTGGAATATTTTTTAAAACAAGAGAAGAAATGGGTTTTAGGAGAAGATTATCTTAGAATGGACGGTAAAACACCATTGTCTATACGAAATCAAATGTGTGAAGCTTTTAATAACCCTGAAAATACTGCTAAACTTTTTCTTTTATCCTTGGGTACTGGGGTTCTTGGATATAATATGGTCGGTGCTAATAGAGTATTGTTACTCAGTACATCATGGAATCCAAGTAATGACCTACAAGCCATTTATAGATGTTTACGATTTGGTCAGAAAAAAACTGTTTATGTAAACAGATTATTAGCTAAAGGAACTGTAGAGCCAAAAGCATATTACCGGCAAATTTCTAAACTAGGAATGGCTAGCAGTGTTGTAGATTTACAACATATGAGTCGAAAAGTATCTTATGATCAAACTAATGACTTATTTACATTTGATTCAACAAAAAATTTTAATCAACTTCTTCCTAACACAAAGGATCCTGTATTAAACCAACTAATCATTTACAATTTTGAATCTATTAGTGATTTTAAAGAACATGATTCCATGCTTGTTGAGTCTGTAGAAGAACAATTGACCATTGAAGAACGTAAAGCTCTTTGGTTATCATTTAAAAACAAGCAATTGCCAACTAAAAGTTTGATTAAACTGAAACCACTTTCAAAGTTATTGAATACTGATGAGCTTATATCAAAATATAAAACAAATAATAAAACAGATGAGTTAACTAGTTTTACAAAAAACATCCTACCAAAAGAGCCTCAAGTTTCTACTATACAATCTAATGAAAATTGTAGTTCTAGAATGCATACAAATTTCAACAGTGCCAAGCAATCAAAAACAACACCTATGTCTAAAAGAAAACCAGAAGCCTTAACAAGTACTGCAGAAATAGTGAACAATTCAACAAATTTAAATGCTCAAATTCCCAAATTGTTTGAAAAATCTGACTGCTACCGTAATGTTGAACCCATACAAAATCAGTTCAGAAGTTTTCAAAATAGAACTTTTAATCACCATAAGAGGAACCGTGCATCAAATTTCCGATTTTCAAAATTATCTCCTCATTCATCTATGTCAACAGATTTTAGAAATCAACCAGATCCAAATTTAAGAAATCAAACCGATACAAATTTAAGAAACGAACCCTATCCAAATATAAGAAACCAAACAATCCAAAATCCATTTAGTATGAACCGAACTTGGTATGCTAATAATCAAACATCGACTGAAAATAATATTTCAAACCGATCTGGTATGTCAAGATGAATAGGTCAAATTATTTCTTTGGATTAAACAAATTATTATCCTATAAAAGTAATCATCTAATTAAAATATAATACTAGTATTTATGATGCTATAACACCCAAGTTTTGCATACAAATACTAACAGTTTATGTTGTTAAATAGTTATTTTTAGATTCCAAGTATTTTCCTAAGCTAAAATTTAAATTATTAATATGAATTACTGTCTATATTTTTTTTGAAAATTACCATTATTTTTTAATTTAACAAATAGTTATTAATTGGTATTTTTATGTAAAATTAATTTTATTATTTAAATTAAAAAAATATAATATTTTCTAAAAGTGTATCTTTTATATTTATACCTTTATAATTAAATTAACCGAAATAATAGTACAAAATTGTATCTTTATCATTGAATTTTAGTTATAAGCTATTAATATTATTATTTATTTACTATACATGATGTAACAAATAAATAATTATAATATAATACATATTCATTGTTTATTGCTTAATATTAGTATTATCCTTTCATAGTTAAAAAAAATATATATGTATATATATCCTAAATTTTCCTTGCTTTTATTCTTAAAGTGTTATTTAAAAATTATATGTCTTCCCTTTCGTTAATATATTATTGAAATTAATTAATTTAATTATTTTGAATTTTCATTTCAAATGTTATTTAAAAATAATAATAATTTTCAGGGACATTGGTTTAAGAAAAGATATATCATCAGACAAAATTACAAGAAGAGAAATTATGCGTAATGCATTAGTTGTGGAAGAAGATTATTTTGTTGCTCCTACAAATCAAGTCTAATAAAAATTATAATATTAATTTAGTAGAAGTAGTTATTCATCTAACATAATTATATTTTATTAAAATCACTCATTCAATTTTAAGACTATAAAATGAGTCTACTCAACAAAATACTACCTATGTGTAAAGCTTATGCATATATGGAACCCATAATCATCAATAATACTATTGACCATTTAAAATATGGTGCTACAGGTGAACTATTATGTCAAAATATCAGAAATGAATGGTTATATAGTAATGTGACTAGTAGAGATGAAAGTGTATTTCAATTTTGTAATACCCAGGATAAATACAAAAATGCTATTTTAAGTGAGACTAACTTATATTTAATTGTTTTAATAATTGAATTTTTAGGATGACAAAAGTTATAACTAGGACCGGAACTTAATGCACTTAAAAGTACTAAATATGTATGCACTTATGCGCTTAAAAAGTACAATTATGCTCTAAAAATATGCACTTATATTTTATTTTTTACACAAAATTATTATTTGCAGAAATATTATAAACACAGAAAAAGCAAAACAATAAAAATAATTCTGATTTTTAATTTTCAATCATAATTTAAAAAAAAAACAATACGATACAAGAATATCTAATAATATATCTCAATATTAATGTATTTATTTTTCATTTACAAATTTTCATTCTAAATCTTCATAAATTATAAAATAATCTAAAATATAAAAATCACTAAATATGCAAAAATATGCACTATAAACTTTTGATATGTTTTTCATAATGTCTTAAAATGAATTTCTAGCTCATTTAGCAATAAATCTAACGGTTCAATAAAAACATGCAAATGCAACAACTTCCGAGCCCTAGTTAAAACTATTTAATACTTAAGGGCATTCGATACCGTGATTGCCTATCTTTATCCAACACATGCATAATATACGAATTCAGACGTTTTTTTTGTCCAATGTACCGATTGATACAGTAAAGCAATAAGAATTCTAAAAACGATTTGAATTTGTCGTCAAGTCTACTTGAGAACAGTCAGTCCACATATTTGATATTATCTCCCAAAATCATAAAATCATTATATTACAAATGAGTAATTAAAAAATTGTCATATTTCAATTGTTTAAAAAATTATATTTTAATATAAAAAATGTGGCCGTTCTCAAGTAGACTTGACGACAAATTCAAATCTGTTTTCAGAATTCTTATCGCTTTACTGTATCAATTGGTACGTTGAACAAAAAACGAGTTTGAATTCATATGTTGCGTGTTTGTTAGACAAAGACAGGAAATCACGGTATCGAATCCCCTTAAACAATAAAATATTATTATTATTATTACATTAGTTTTGTTTCTAAGGTCTTAAAGATCCATTTATGAATGCTAAACAATTTTGCAATAACCAACTACCATTCAGTTTTGCTGATTCTAGAAGTATCTGTGAACATCCAGATTCAAAAGATTCTGGCGGAGGTATAAAATCATTTAGGTAATATAAAAAAAACCTAAAACTTTAGAAACAATTTATGAAAGTAAATGTTAAGTAAAAATATTAATCATATTGAAATATGATTACAGAAAAGAAATGATAGGCATAGGAATCTAGTCTATTGTCTATATAATATATATACTGTTATGTTATAATTATAAAAGTAGTGCCATTGAACCACAGATATTAAACAGTTATTATTAGGGCCCGGATTTAAATGCACTTAAAACCATACAAATATGCTCTAAAAAATGGCCAAAAATGCCTAAAGAATTCATTAATATCACAAAAATGACCTTTAAAATGAAAAAATGATCTTAAAATGCTCTATATTTTTTTTATTAAATTTGTATTTTATAAATAAGCTATAATTATTATTTATTATTTTAATAATAAAAAAGCGGGTAAGTGGGTATCGCTCTGCTGTATATTAGGGGGTGGGGTGGACCTCAGACTATGGAAGGTTAAATTTGAATGCAATGATAGGTATCATTGTATACGAAAAACGATTCTGAACGAAGATGATTTGTCAGTTTAGGATATATTATATTTAAATATTGTCAAATATTCTATTTTGAAACAAATAGTATAGTTTTTATATTATGTTACTATGGTTACTATGGCCAACATTCGCATTATGAGCGTATGAAATTTAATTTAAATTTTGACATATTTCGTATAAATTCGAACTTTAAACACTTATAAAAAAAAATTGTGACTAACGATTTCGGATTTTTTTTTATCACTTTAAGAACAACTTATAAGAAACCTTGTATTAAATTTTCAAGATTTTCTGGCCACCCAAAAAATTTTTATCGGCATTTGAAGAAAAAAAAACTTAGAAAAGTCGAAAATTTCAATTGTCTATTAGTAGCTTAAAAATGGTCAAAATATTTTGAAAATTTAACTGTAAAGAGATAACCATAATATAAACATTTGGTGAAAATTTCAAGTATTTACAATAATTCGTTTTTGAGTTACAGCAAAATCAAAAAATCGATTTAGTCGAAAAGTGGTTTTTCCGTAAAATTTCCATTTTTCTGTCATTTTTTTTTTGTTTTTCTCGATTTTTTTGAAAACTATTAGAAAATTTTAATTTTGACCCCCCTAAAGTACCAACTAGATTCAATTCCCTATTCAAAGAGGGGCTGAAGTCAAAAATCGGAGCATTATTACTGCTCCAAATGTTGTCGTCAGACACAAAAAAAAAAAGCGGGTAAGTGAGTATCGCTCTGCTGTACATTAGGGGGTGGGATGGACCTCAGACTAGGGAAGGTTAAATTTGAATGCAATGATAGGTATCATTGTATACGAAAAACGATTCTGAACAGAGATGATTTGTCAGTCTAGGATATATTATATTTAAATTATATCATATATTCTATTTTGAAACAAATTCAAACATTTAAGTAAAAATTTTTCAAGATAAAGTAAAAGGAAGTAGTCAAGTAATTTTTTAAAAATAACAAAAATCGAAAATTATTTATTAGTAAAAAGTTATTTTACACGTGTATTTTTGATTTCAAATTAAAATTAAAACTTTAAACACACGTAAAATTTTTTAAATTGAACAATCCTCAAACTTTTTTATAATTATTCTAAGCTTAACTTATGGACAGCATAGTATTAAATTTTCAATTCTTAGCTTTTGATAGAAAAATATTTATAAATTTTTAACTACCAAATAGTAAAAAATATTCATGATTTTGACGAATTTTTGTCAATATTTGAACTTCAAATGCTAATAAAAAAAAATTGTGCCTATGTATTTTTATAATTTTTGAATGAGAGTTAGAACAAGTTATGTGGACCCTTCAATTAAATTTTCAAGTAATTTGTCCCACCTAAATTTTTTTTATCAACATTTATAAAAAAAAAATAAAAAAAATTTGAAAATTTCAATTGTCTATAAATAGCTCAAAAAAAGTCAAAATGTTTTGAAAATCAAATCACGTAAAGAAAATGGCAATCTAAATAACTGGTAAAATTTTCAAGTATTTACGACTTATACTGTTTGAATAACAACAAATATCAAAAATCGTTTGAGGCTAAACCGTTATTTAACGCGGTTTTGTAAAAATTTAAATTTCAAACACTCATAAAAATTTTTTGTCTTAGTCTGGTAGAGTTTTTTTTACAGATAATTGAAGAAAAATGTATGAAGAACCTTGTATCAAATTTTCAAAACTTAGTTATAAAAGAAAAAAATTTTACGAATTTTCAACCACAAAATTACTTGCCAATTTTCGCAATTTTGACATATTTCGTATAAATTCGAACTTTAAGCACTTATAAAAAAAAATTGTGACTAACGATTTCGGATTTTTTTTTATCACTTTAAGAACAACTTATAAGAAACCTTGTATTAAATTTTCAAGATTTTCTGGCCGGCCAAAAAAATTTTATCGTTATTTTAAAAAAAAATACTAAAAATAATTAAAAATTTCAATTGTCTATAAATAGCTCAAAAAAGTCAAAATTCTTTGAAAATTTAACTGTGTATGGAGAACGCTAATATAAACATTTGGTGAAAGTTTCAAGTATTTTCATCTATTAGTTTTTGAGTTATAGCAAAATAAAAAATTCGATTTTGTCGAAAACTGGTTTTGCGTAAAAAATCCCGTTTTTCTGTCATTTTTTTTATGTTTTTCCCGACTCATTTAAAAAATATTGAAAAATTTTAACTTTTGACCCCCCAAAGTACCAACTAGATTCGATTTCCTTTTCAAAGAGGGGCTGAAGTCCAAAATCGAAGCATTTTTACTGCTCCAAATGTTGTCGTCAGACACAAAAAAAAAAAAATAAAAAAATAAAAAAAAAAAAAAAACACACATCATTGTAAAATCAATACATTCATCACTCCGTTCAGAATCTAAAAAAAAAAAAAAAAAAAAAACACACATCATAGTAAAAGCAATACATTCATCACTTCGTTCAGAATCTAAAAAAACTGAAAATTTGAAATGATGACTTAATGCTGACACGCATATGTTTTGGCTGTTTTGGGGAAATATTATTTATTCTAAACATCTAAACATACCAAAATATTTATTAAAATGTATGTAAAATTAAAATTCTAAGTAAGCTTATTGTACTTCTAAATTTTGAGCATTGCATTTAACAATAATATATTATTTAATATGTTCAAACACCAAAGATCTTCTATTATCTGAAAGAATATTTTTATATGTGGAACCTTTCGACGTCCACGGATGTAATAGAAGCAAATTTCATGTGACAAATATCATTTGTAGACTTGTAGTTAATTCTTCTGATATTTTTGTATGATTTACTTTTAGTTAATATTTTGAATAGGTTAAATTTTATCGTATATTGAACAATGATGCATTAAAAACCAATAAAATGACCCAATAATGCTAAAAATGCTATGAAAATAAAAAAATGTCAATATATGGAAAAAAAATGCAAAATAAAATTTGTGGCTTTGAAACCCTCGTTACATGAAACTAATTGTGTACTTAGAATGCATTGTGTCAGATCAACCAAAAAAATATGCACTTTGCATTTAAATCCTGGCTCTAGTTATTACTCATCAAATAGCATGGCACAACAGTAATGTCACGCTAACATACAAAACTGTTGGTTTTCGGTAGATTATGATGTTAATTGCAATTATTACCTACTAAACATTTTAAAACTGAATGTGGTATGCAATTTATTGCCTGCAGTTATAAAGAGAGCGAATAGATATGTAATCCAGCCCATTTAAATATATATTTTTCAACAAGACAAAGATGAGTAAAATATCTTAAATGAAAAATTTTGTGTAAGATGAAAGTTTGTAATTGTAAAGTAGTTGACCATAAGAATGGGTTATTTAAATGAATTTGTCATTAAAGAAATAAAATATCAGAAAAACGTAAGTAGTTAATTCTTAATAGGACCACAGATTCGGAAGAAGAATTTCTCAAAAGTGGTTAAAGTCAATCGAGAAAGATATTGTTGAGCATTGCTTTAAAGTCACGAAATGAGTGTGCAGGTTGAGATTTAGTACTGGACTTTACCAAATATTCATTTTATGATGAAAAGTGATAAGAATCACAGCAGACAAGCAGGCAATTCTAGTTAGAAAAAATGAGATATCGTATGCTCCTATCGTCCATAAATATTAGGCATGTTATTAAAAAATAGCTTATAGGTTGCTGAAGATATTAATACCCAATTTCTTTTTTATTCTGCCTAGAATATAAAATAATAAAAAAAGTATATGCTTATAAAATATTATATAGTTGGGTATCTATTTCTAAATATTATCAATATTATATACTTACTTTTCTTTCCTAATGTAGCCCTAAGAAGTTTACAAGATTGAAATATTTTGCATTTTGTATACCAGAAGAAAGTCAACAATTTTTCTATCACTGGCAAAGACAACGCAAAATTTGGTGGAGAAAAGTAAGAATAAAATATTAAAACATTTAATAATTTATGATGTTTTTACATTGTATTTTGTATATACAATCTACTTCATAGTTCTCGGCCAATCCTGGTAGATTTTTATTGACAGAAATATCGACCGATGATAATGGCCAAGAGACCACAGAAATTCGTGCTGAATTTGAATGGGGCCAAGAGACAATTGAAATTATACGTAACATAAATACTAAAATGTTTGATAGTCTTGAGCCAGCAGAACAAGAAATGTTTTTGGTGAGAATTGAATGCCCAAATAGTATTCCTTTATTGTTGTTTATTGTGTGTGACTATGCAATTAAAATAACAATATTAAATATTAATTCTATTTGTTTCAATTAAATAGTCAAGAGTAGGAAAAAGAAAAGTCTTGCCTCACGTTGTGGAAAGTGAAACTAGTCTCGAAAAAGCGTGTATGGTGTTTCTATGTGATGGTTATGCGGAATTGCCTTATCATAATGATCACAGGGAAGTGTTCCGGTTTCATCGTAAATTGGCTCCATATAAAATAACATTTGCAGCTCCACTATTAAGTCAGGCAGATTAGTTAAGTTTATGATTATCAATATATATTTTAACAAATTGATTGTAATAATTTGTAGATGCCAAAAAAGCAGATGAACTGAGGCAACTCTCCATATACTTAGGATTAAATTTAAAAAAGTCTGGAGTATCAACCTTAATAGCTCCAAATATAGCAAAAAAATCTCTCGAATCGCAATTCACGGATTCGGACTACCTTGGTATACCTTATATAGCTGTACTCAATGAGTCTACGTTAGAAGATGGTATTGTAGGACTTCGTAGTATTGAAACTACTCTTGAGGTATGACAATAGACATTAGCATATTTATTTGAAACATTTTAAACATTACATAATACATAAACAAAATTACTTATGTAATGTATTGTGAGTGATTATTGTCATGATATTATTTTGTACACACGTAATTCGTTTATTGATTTTTGGGTTTATAATCAAAGATACATTTTTTAATTCAGATGTGGTGGAAAATATAACCCATTTAAGTGGTGTAGGCAAACCTACTTATACAAAAAAAAATTTATTTATATAAAATGAAGTATGCTGAAATTGTCGCACAGATATTTAACAATTTTTAACTATTTCAGCATTTATATACATATCAAATTATATCATTTCAATTTTTAAAAAATTTTTCATTTTTATTTTCGTATTCTACTTGATATGGAAAAAAACGTTTTAATTTTTATAGTATGTTAATTACATTCAATGTCTGATTTGAGCATATAGACTAGGGCTGGTGATGTTTTTGGTGTACCGGTATTTACTGATATTTAAAATATACCGGTATCCGATATTTTAGAATACTGGTATACTGTGATTCGAAAATACCATATAACCGGTAATACCGTAGATACCGGTAGTATAGAAATACCGATTATTGATTTTAAAATTTTAAACATTGTCAGTTCTAATATAGACCATTTTTAAATTGTCGATAAATGTCAATAGTTTCATTTTATTTAAAAAATATGTTAAGTCAATCCTATATTTTTCAAACATTTATATACTTTATATACTTCTGTAATGTTGAAGTCAAAATATTGTTACAAGTGCACGTAAAAGAACAAATGATCCATATAACTTTTAAATTGTATTATGCTGTTTATTTAATTAAATTATATTATTATTATGTTTGTTTAAAGGAAAAAATCCATGTGGCCAAATTGACTTCTTATGTTGAACTTCTTATAAAGAATTACTGATTATGTCATTACTTCACTATAAAATGTAAATTAGTTATTTGAATTTGAATTTGTTAAATAAAATATATTTATGTAACATACATGATTTTATTGATGTTATAATGGAACAAAATATTAATCTACTAAATACACATATTAATTTGTAATTGCATAACAAATTTTAATTAAAAGATTTTTTTCTTATACTCAAATAACATAATTTGAATTTAAAAAAAAAATTTATAATATACTTCAATAGTTGTTATTTTTATTTTGTATTTGGTAATCATTTAGTAACTGGTAATTGTAAGATTATTATTAATAATAAATTATTATTATTACCATAAATAAGTATAAAATACTATAAATATTTATATTAATGATTTTTTTTAACACGGAGCCTAAATTAAATTAGTCATTTTACAGATTTTCTACTTTAAAAAATACCTGTATAATATATAGAAATAAAGAATGCTAGGATTATTTACATATCCTGTAATCATGTTATTACATACCTAATAGTTTATACATTTTAAAAATTAAACAATTAATATTCAAAACATAATTCATTAAAATTAGATTAAGTTGACTAGATGTCTCGTTTAAACTGGATTGTCCCTTTTATGAACATATGTTCTGTTATCCTGATGAACTTCGTACGGGACGCTTTTTATCCCATTTTCCATATTTTTGTATTGATCTTTACCAAAATCACTGTATGAAACAAATCTAAAACGGCTAAATAACAGAAAATAGTTTTCGTGGAACAAGGATCGAGGACCGAAGCAAATGAACAATTAAATTTGCTAAAATGTTGATTAATAAAAATTAAATTTTCCTAATTGTTTATAAAAATTGTATAAGTTTTGAAATGCATCATTGTGTTGTTGTTGATGATAAAAAAATATATTTGAACACTATTATTATTTAGGTTAGGTTAGTTAAAAAAAATAATAAAGTAATATGTGGAAATTTTTAAGGGAAGGAGAGTAGTATAACAACTATCCTGTTTTTTTTTTCTTTAAATGATCACCCTAAGTTATATATAATAATTGTTTTTCTTATAAATAATGTATCAAAAATAAACAAATATAATTGTTAATTTAAATAGATTTATTATACTTTTATGTCTTCTAAAATAATTTTAATCCCTACACTTAATATCTAAATAGATATAAACCAAATTTCAATTTTGTATTGTTAATTTATATGACGTATAACTCTTTGAGCTTTGATATTTTTTTGTTTTAAAAAAATTTAGTAAAGGATAACAAATAAAATTAAATAGCTTTACTAATTAAATAATTGTACTAGTTGTAGCATAATAATTTATCTTAACAGTAGAATTATCTGTATAGCAAATATTACGTGGGGAATAAAAAAAGATATTTGTTGGCTGATAACAATTAAAATATAGTTCAGATTGATCAGTTTTTGATTAAAATATAATAGGTTCTGTATTAAAAAAAATTTAGACAAGTCAAGTACTGTTATCTAAAATATATGTCTGCAAGAAGAATATAGTTCAGACACAATATTTTTGGTGTTAATGAGCTAAAATGAGAAGTTATAACAATAATATAATATCAAAAAAAGTTCATAGAGTGCATTTTGAATACAATTATGGTTTATTGTAAGTAAATTAATTACATTTGTTGTAAGTTAGTGTATATACAAATAAAAATATAAATGTTTAACTTAATCTTTCAAAATACAATCCTGCTTTTATAGCTTTTGTAGTATTTCTATCTGGTTACTGAATACATGAAAAATATAACTCGTGTTTCAAAATATTTTATTTTATTTTTAGTTTAAAAATGATGTTAAACCTGTCATTTCAGCAACAGCTAACATTTATACTACTGTATATTGAGTAAATATACTATAATATACTCAATGGTACTACTAAGATTATATAACAAATAAAATAATTTTAATACAATTTTTAATTTTGGATATTATAAACAAGATTTTGTACATATGGTGAACAGATAAATTGTATTTTCAAAATCTATCTACATCTAACAAAAATCTTGACAATTTACTTATATTAGTATATTGTTATGAATTATGAACACTTACAATATTAAAACACTAATTTACCATATCTACCAATATACATTGGTTCATATTTGTTTTTAAGAATACAATTATTTATTTTCTAGCAAGGACCTATGAGTGCGAAAGTTCTCTAAAATTTCAAATTTTCAACAATAGAAATATATGAAGTTAGAAAAACAATTAATTATGAGCATTAAAAAACTAATGCATGTTTAATTAAAATAAATAGTATTTATCACAGACAAAGTATTATTTATATGTAATGTATCATGTTTTTAATTGGTTACTAAATTATCCTTTCTAATAATTAATGCATATTTATTCTAGTCTGGAAGTTCTCAACCCTTCTTCCACAATACTAAACTAATTTAAATTAAATGGCGCACTTAAAATATCTAATGAGTTTTAGAAAAGAAAAAATATAAACATGTATAAATTAATAAATTTACATTTTGCCATTTTATGAAATAATAAAAATTAAGTGTAAAATTATTCAACTTAAAAATAAAATTACAAAAATTGATCAGTGCAATTTGTTTGGCAATACATAATAGTACTACGCGGCACATAGGTTGAGAACCAAAGTTCTAGTCAACATATTTATTTAATTTAAGTCAATAAAAAAAAATATATAATAATATATACAAGTGTAGAATGATATATGTTGTACATTATATTTGTATTATGTAGGTACTATAGTATGAAAACTGTTAAATAATTTTTAGTATTGTAATTTAAAATTACTAATTTGTATTACTTAAACAATTTTATAACACAAAATTATAATTTAAATAATCTTTACTCAACTATTTAATTAATAATGGTTAATAGTTAACAAAATAACACACTACACTCATATATTATGAAATATTTTCAGTATACATTAACATATGGATTGAATCAAAAAAATTAATGATTTTATATACAATCCAACAAATAAATTATGGTGAATGTTATAATAGAAATATAAAAATATCATAACATTCATAACACTATAGTTAATTCGTAAATAGAAAAATTATAGACAAAATGTTATCTACATGTTGAATAAAACTAAAGTTGTTAGTAAATATATTATAAATATATTAACCATACAGTTAAACAGATTATAATTTAGTATTTTAATATAAGAAAAAAAAAAATATTACAAACTATAATTTTTATACAGGTGTTTCTTATATTATAGACAAAGTCTAATATACAATTTAGTCTCTCATTTTATATTTGTGTAACACTTGACACAATTATATTTTAATTTAAATCTTTAATACTTTCAAAATTAAAATATACATTAGGAACACGTAAATTCTTAAATAAAAATATATAGTGGTAATTTTGTAAAATAAATATATAGTTGAAATTTAAAAGTTTCAGATATTAAGATGTTTTTATTATTGAAAGGTTAACAATTACTTTTTTTATGATTTTTTCACTGTCTACAGAAAGAAAAAATATAGTCTAAAAATGTACTAACTTAAACTAAACATGAAACAAAGACCCCAATATTATTAATTTTCACAAATCTATGTTAAGCAAGATCAAGAACTAAACAAATTTACTGATGAAGGATTATAACTATAAGTTCAAATTTACTAAAGGACTTTTTCAACAAAAAATTTATTAAAATTGTTGTTATATATTAATGTTTATGTAAAAAAAAACCCACTAATGAAATCCAGCCATTCAAAATAAAATATTTTATACTTATCTTGTTATTTAGTTCAAAATTATATTGTATTTAACAATAAACTGTGTAAACATACTCATATGGTTAAACAATAAAATACATTTTAGATTCTGAACAAATTAATGAATGTATTTATATTTTATTTTTATACATACCAAATTTTCTTTAACCACTAAAAATATTTTTCAATAAATTATTAAATAAGACTTTGAATCATGATTGAAAATGAAATAACATATTTTACATTTTAATTAAAACTGAACCAGTGTTTTTATCTTAATAAAAACAGAGTTAAATAAATAAGTTAGGTTAGGTTAACTTATAACAAAATATTTATATTTTATTATGAAACTGAACTAATAACAATTTCATAACTATATAAATAACTTTAAGAATAAAACAATTTATTTTATTTTATGAATACTTTTCTCTTTAAGTATATATTAAATCATGAAATAAAAGTATTTAACTTTTGCTAAAATATTTAGATGCCCTATCTAAAAACTAATAACAACAAAAGTGTAGCAGAATAAATAATTAAAATACGGTTAAAAATGTTGTGCGTTATATTTTTAATATAATTTTTACAAAATTGTGTTAGGCAACATGTTTAAAGTTTATAAGCTATTTTATAAAACTGACTATGTGCTTCAAATAAACTATGAAAATTATCCATGTTAAAGGTAATGATTTATGATAAATAGTTTTTTTTTTTTTTAAATTGAAAAATACTTGAAATGATAAATAATCCATATTTGTAGTTAACAAATTGCCAAATGCAAAAGTTACCTCAATAAAATAATATAATAAATCACAATAAATTGTTGTTCTTCAATATTGTGGAATAAGCTTTTAGAAAACATACAAACAAGAAAAATGTATTTTATACCAGACTAGCTTCATTTTGTTTATTATTATCATCATTTTCATCTTCATCTTCATCCTCATCCATCATTTGTTTTGCCAGTATTTTTGCAGTCTGAAATTCATTATAATGTTGTTTTCTTTTTTTTTCAAATATCTCTCTTGTAACTGAAATGATAAAACGTAAATAGTTAGAACTATTAAATGTGTCAACAATTGTAGATCATAAATAACAAACTTTTGTCTTCTGGAGATTCATCTTCAGAATCAGGTTCATCTTCTGATTGAAATGAACTACTTCTCCGTCTACCACCTTCTTCAATTCTAGTAAATAAACCAAATTAAAATTTATCCATTAAGGTTACCAAGATTCAATCAAAGGCAAGATCTTAATTGAGAGGATTTGGATGGTGATTATGAAGCTTCATTTTATGAAAATTCATTTTATAGTAAAATTATATTTTATTCTAAGTAGGTATGATCTATTGACTATTACAGATATTTGTAAATATATATATATATTGAAATAATTAATAATAATTAATTAAAACTAATTTTAATTTTTGAAAGTTTACTATAGATTAGTTATTAGTTTATTACTATACTAAATAGGGATGTTATATACCTTTTTCTCAATTCTTCCGCATTTACACCACCATCCATTTCATCATCATCTACATTAATTTCCCGTTCGTATGGTGTTTTTGGTTCATCTACTTTCATGTGACCATAGTCTTTATCAGGTGGATGTAAAGTCTTTAATATGTTCATCTCATCCCACTTAGCTGACTTGTTCGCAATTTTTTTCTGTTTCCTAAATACAAAATAACAGTAATATGATATAATGTATTACTTACTTCATAAATACCTTAAGACTAATAATTATCTTAAAATTAACTTACTCTTTTTCTTCATAACTGACAGAAGGCTTTAGAATACCTTTGGATGGTTCTTTTTTCAAGTTATCGGTGGGATTTTCAGATCCTGACGGGCCAGAAGTAGAAGCCATCTGTATTAAAATTAATTTCTAATTGCAGGTATAACTTGTAATAGGAACTTCAAATTTCAATAATGACGCATGAATTTAACCCATTACGGATAGATACATTCTGATACTATGGGTATTTATTTAAATACGTTATCACTTTTTTTTTAATTAATAACAAATAGTAAAAATAATTTATAGTTAATACTATATTACTATAATAATACTGATGTACGTTTTTATTTGTTAAATTTTGTGATAAAATTTAATGGTTAAAAATTAAAATGTTAATACTGTTTAGTGTTTACCACCCACGGACTAAGGTATCTCAGTCCGCGCTGTTTACTGACCACTGTGCGGTATCAAATTCTAATTAATGGTACACAGTTGTAGTAACTTTACGAATCATATTAACACATGTAATATGTAAATTAAATATTTATTACAATATAAGCTTACGATAAATAAAATAAATCATAATTTAATATTTAATAATTATAGGACATAGGTAGTAAGGTAGGTCAAAGGTACAAGTTATTAAGTTAAGTGTTGACTGTTGAGTAAAAGTATTCAAGTATTTTTATATTTTTATAATCTTATAGACTTTAGTATAGATATTGAATACTTTTTCAAATATTTTTAGTATTTTTTAAATGTTTTTTATTTTTTTATCAGAGCATTCAGAGCAAGTAAGACTAGTAAGAGTGCATGATCTGGTGGTAATTGGTAAAATATTTCAAAGAAAAATGACTAACGATTTGAAATACATTAAAATATTAAATTTTTAAGTAAAAATGAATATGAAAAATTAGCAAAATCCTTATTATTAATATTGATCATGTAGATATTATTTTATAAACAGTGGTGTAGTCGTAAATATTTTTTTGGGTATACACCTAAATATGTAATACGTGGGGGCCTTGCCCCTAGTCTAAGCTAATAGAAATAAGGTTTAACCACAGACTGTAATGAGTTAAAAATATTAAGTACCTAAAGTTATTGTATGGAAAAATATTTTAAATATTAATTTTTCTATTATATATTTTTAACTCATTACTTCATATAATAAGTTACGGGGGACACTGGGACAGGTACGAGCCGGGCTTATTCTAACGGGCAGTAGGGTCCAAATGGCAAATTGGGCAGTAGGAAAAATCAAACGGGCAGTTGGCTTTATGAATATGATGGGCACCTTAAAATAATATAATTTTTCTTATAGAATGATTGAATTTCTACTAAGTACTTTAAAAGTTAAAAGTTTTAAGTTGATATATGTATTTAAAACAGCACAAAAATAATTTTTGAAATATGACTATTTAACAATTTATTATGTGTTATATTGTTACAATTTGTTCTTCAGCTACTTCGAATAGAATACTGAATTATTCATATTTATATTTTTGGTAAAATTTTAGATAATCACAGTAAATTTAAAATATATTTATAACAAAACACTATTATTTATTAATGCAATTTTTAATATTTTAACTTTTGATTGTAATTTTTGGTATTTTTTGTCTAATACTGCAATCAATTTTACTATAATTTTTTAGTACTACAACATGATGTTAGGTCAACATCCGTGCTTTACTAATTAATAGTTTTCAATAATCAATATTAAATATTGATTAAATAAAAATGTATAAAATACAAAAAAATACTGCACATTTAATATTAGCTACTGCACACAACTTTAGGCTCTGGTTGGTGTATAAAATATTGAGTAGAGTATACCATTTACATTATTGGTCTAAATTGCTCACGCTAGTGTCATAAAGGTACATAAAAAAAATGTTTTAATAATAATAATAGAAATAATTAATAATATCTAATAACTAATAAGTATAAAAAGCAAAAGTATATTATTGACATGTTTTAGTTATAATATACTCATTATACGTATGTCTCGAAATGTTTGCTATTAAAACTATTTTTTCGTAATTAATGCATATATTATATTGTATACAGTTATTAACTGGGGTTAAGTAATAAAAAAATTCAATTTAAATAATGGTATACGTACAACGGAAAAGATCCGTATTTTTTTAAATATTTTTCTACATAATATTTTTCCGAATTCTCAAATATCAATATACAATTTATTTTATTTTTTTGAGAGCAGTGGCGGCCTGGCCAGGTCGGCGAGTCGGCGATCGCCGACTGGGCCCTCGGCTAAATGGGCTCTTACATCTATTACCCGATTTAGCTTCTAAAATATATTATTTTAAATATTCATAAACCATTTATAGTTTGTAGATATTATCTTAAATCGTGGTTGGTAGTCGTATTGTGTTAATTTAAAAATAATAAATACCGTGTGATGAAATACTATATAATATTATAATTTATAAACCGATAAACAACGGATAAACCGAGAGATGGTGTTTTGCGCCAAAATATAAAAATATAAAATGTATTTTGCGCGGTCGCGCCACATATAAAAATTAATTTCAGTAATTTGCGCCACGCCAGAAAACTAAATAGAACGGAGGTATTCAAACTTTTTCATCCCAAGGCTCCTTTGAGTCTTCACAAAATGTTGACGGCTCCCAAATTATAAATAACAAAAAAATCAATGTTTATATGAATGTAATAACATTATGGAAACAATGACACTTATGCGACAAATTAAAGCTATATATTTAGCGAATGATTATTGTAGACAATTCAACGTTTCCCAACCAGTGTGCCTCAATGATAATAATAATACGTTTTTCTAAAAAATATTTATTGGTTTTCAATTATATGACGTGGCTCCCTTTGACAACTCCCGCGACGCCCCTGGGAGCCGCGACGCACAGTTTGAATACCTCTGAAATAGAATAATATGTAATCTGTCATCTGTGCCACGGCACTTAACTTCAATTGTTGGAACTTAGAATTTAAGTATACTTATTACATTTATTATTTTTAACTATAATATGGCTGAATTTATACATTGGAATTATACCTATTTAATACTTTTAATTATTTTCTAGAAATGTTTAACTATTAAAATGAACTTGATTAATCAATGATTAAAAATGCAATAATATATTAATCTGTAAAAATAAATTTTTTTAGTTATTTTATACTTATATACATTTATTTATAGTTATAATATGACTGATTTTTATATGTTTTTTAATTACAGGAATTGTAGGTACTTATATATTTAATACTTAAATAATTTTCAAGAAATGTATAACTATTAAAATTAACTTGACTAATAAATGATTACAATAATATGTTATTTTGTAAAAAAAAAAAAAATGTTTAGTTTTTTAAAAGTGGTGTAAATTACAATTAGAATTTAAATAAGGCGAATAATGGCTCAAATTACAATTTTTGAAGGTACAAATTACATAAATATTTTTTTCTTCATGTTGTTTTTGGCGTAAAATACATACGCCATTAAAATAAATTATAGGTATCTTTAAAAATATAAAACTGTAAAAAGGCCCATAGCCATTTGCTATTGGTCTTATTGGTTAGGGGCCCTTTTAAATTCCAGCCGACCAAAAAAAATGAACCCAGGCCGCCACTGTTTGAGAGGGGTATAAGTATATAATTTTCCAAATAAATTTCATGAAACAAACTTCAGTGTGTTTGGGCAGTAGGTAAAAATCCTTAGAATAAGCCCTGGGTACGAGAGTTTTTCTTTCCAAATAAATAAATATATTGGAATATTTGTTATGTATAATTTTTACTTACCTTTCGAAGAACCTACTGACAGAAAACTGTATCTTGTATGATTCGAAGTAGGTACTTTTGGAGTTGACTGACCAAAATAGTGAGAGGTATATTAGAATGTTGTAAATGAACAAATCGGTAAAGATAATTACGGTAAATTGAATTTATTTTTACTTATAAAAATCAACACACAGAAAACTTACAAATTGTTAAAAAAAATGACACTGGGTGAGCTACTGAATGACTGAGCACGGTGTTGATTGTCATTTGTCATGTGGGCTTTTATAAATGTTGATGGCCGCCTTTGTACTCGACTTTGTGACTTCGGACCTTACTCATTTCCGTGATATTATGAATAAATTGTTATAATATGTACTAGATGATTTATGTTTATTCAGCTGCAAAGATTATGATTATTTACAGTCCAAAATCTAAGAATGAGTTAATTAATAGTAATTTATTTAATGTTTATACAGTTGTATAAAAAATATTCTATTTATATTCTTTAATCTAAAAGTATTTAATAACTAAAGATATTTTATTTTCCAATTTTATTTGTGCAGCTGTATTGACATTTTATTATAATTCTAAGTAATGATATATCATAATGTATATATCATTATATCTACCCCAGTTTTTTATTGTGTGTATCCTCACACCTACTTTATACATAATATTGAAAGAGAAAGAGAAAAGAGAAAAAAAAATTAAACTATTTGACATTTGTCATTGTGTTATGCATTAATATTATAACTATCTATTAGATGTATAACTTAAATCTAAACAAATGCAAATAATGCAATGATATTTTTGTAAAAGTAACATTTTTTTTTTTTTAATTTTGTATATACTTATTACTTAAATTATAATTTAAACTTAATAATACAGTGATATAGCAAGAGTATATACTCTTGAATACTTATTATTAAAATTTTTGTTTTATATGACTGTGTTGTGTGCATGATTTTGTTAGATTGATAACCTTTTTTTGTTTGAGTGTGGCATAACGTGTTGATTATTTTTCTTGTTTATTTTGAATATTTGTGCATCTTGGTTTTTTTTTTGGTTTAAAATTAGCAGTGAATGTAGTTGTTCTTCGTTTTTTTGTTGCTGTTGTGTTTTGTGCATGTTGTGTATTATATAATGGGTGATGCTACTAAAGATGCCAGCTGCTAGTTTTAAGCTCCATCCAAAAGTTTGATATAACAAGGATATATTTAGGCCTGTATTGATACACGTCAGGATTATTCACCATATAAAAAATATTCCTAGAAGGCCCGAAATAAATTCTCCAAAAACTGTGAACCAGCCCTACATTTTTTTTAGTTTGTTATCTACTAATTGGCTAATGATGTTTTCATCGAATAGGATATTTAATTTTAACGTTTTGTCTATGGTTGAAAAACCCATGGTTTGTCGTGCCAGATTTTTTTGAGATGCTTCTATCTCTTGCGGAAGTACTAAGTATTGTTGAAAAGCTTTCATAGTTTCGTAAGTGTATATTCCAGCCGTCATCAGGTTTTTAGGACTTTTATAAGTCCATGTCCACTCTGTCGACGGTTTTAAGGTTTGAGGTCTTTTTATTTCGCTTGCTTTTGATGTTATTGCGAACCAATCGCCGTCCAGGTAAAAAGCAGATGGTAGTAGGTGATTACAGTCTATTTCTGTGCCATATTTTTGTAGTGTTCTAGTTTTGAGAGCCATAAAGTATAATCGATTGTTGTATGCCACAGGTTAGATTGTACAAATCTTGCCAAGTACCCTTTTCCGATGTAAAAGTGGTACCTCTACAGTTTCCGTTCTTGTCTATAAATCCCGCTACAGTAGTCGAAAATAGTTTTGTTTCGTTGATTCTTATACCTGTTATTACTCCCCCAAGTGGTAAATAATAAGTTTGTCTTTGGTGAATTTTTGAACAGCGTGCGATGCCAATTTCCGTTATTTCTGTAAAGAATCCATTTTCTACCATTTGTGCATCATCCATCATCGAACATGGAGTTATAAGATAATTTGTTGTTATTGAACATGATTTGTATGGAATTGAATAAGTTTCTGTTTTTTTTTAATAGGTAATTGAATTCTTGAAATGGGTTGAACGTTGATTGTATTTGGGATGTCACAAAAGTCAACCTCGAGACTGTTGAAAGCCGTTATATTTATCTCTGGTGCGTTACAGTCATATGCAATGAACCCAATTGTCTGTTGGGCCGGTAATCGGATAAAAAAAGTCCCACACTAGGAAAAAAAGTCACGAAAAAAAAAATAGTAAATAGTAAATGGCGGAATTTAATAGTCGTGAATGTAAATTTAAGATGTTCTTATAATGATTAATGTTAGAATGAATTTATGTATATATTTAATTTTTCTATTATATATTTCTAACTCATCACTTCATATAATAAGTTACGGGGGATAGGTACGAGAGTTTTTCTTTCCAAATAAATAAATGTATTGGAATATTTGTTATGTATAATTTTTACTTACCTTTCGAAGAACCCACTGGCAGAAAACTGTATCTTGTATGATTCGAAGTATTGTTGAAGTTGACTGACCAAAATAGTGAGAGGTATATTATAATGTTGTAAATGAACAAATCGGTAAAGATAATTACGGTAAATTGAATTTATTTTTACTTATAAAAATCAACACATAGAAAACTTACAAATTTTTAAAAACATGACATTGGGTGAGCTATTGAAAGACTGAGCACGGTGTTGATTGTCATTTATCATGTGGGCTTTTATAAATGTTAATGGCCGCCTTTGTACTCGACTTTGTGACTTCGGACCTTACTCATTTCCGTGATATTATGAATAAATTGTTATAATATGTACTAGATGATTTATGTTTATACAGCTACAAAGATTATGATTATTTACTGTCCAAAATCTAAAATGAGTTAATTAATAGTAATTTATTTAATGTTATACAGTTGTATAAATAATATTCTATTTATTTTCTTTAATCTAAAAGTATTTAATAACTAAAGATATTTTATTTTCCAATTTTATTTGTGCAGCTGTATTGATATTTTATTATAATTCTAAGTAATGATATATCATAATGTATAATAGATCATTACAAGACTAAGATACACAACAACCTAACAAATATTGGTCGGATTCAACTCCTATAATCCAAAAGTATTTATGGAATTCAATAATTCAATAGGTACCGCCATACCGAAGAGTTAAAGACCGTTGTGTCGCCTGAGACAACGATGGGTAAAGTCCATAATAAAGACCAATTCCGGTTAATAAAACCTCTCGTGAGCAAAAAACCATTCAAGTATTCGGCGTATAAATGTATATTCACAGGTCCAGCACCACTCTAGAGTCTAGACGGACATTCTGTGAAATCTAAATACTTACTATTCTAAAATTTAGCTCGCGATTATTGATTAGTATTGGATAGGGTTTGGTAGATATTTTGCAATTCCAAGTATTTTCAATTTTGTATCAAGCCCAGGTGGGACTGACGGACATGTGCTAATTAGGATAATTAATTTTGCGAACCAACGGATAATGATAGAATTTCGGACCTATCGTGCAATACAAGACAATCTTCGCACAGAATCGTTTGTCTTAGGCAGTATGGTACTTCCATGTTATCTCGACTACCAAAATATTTCCAAGACTACCTGTTAGAATTATCTGGGTTATCTCGACCATCCAAATATTTTCAAGACTACTTCCATATCATCGTAATGTACAATTTAATTTTGTTTTCGATGTACAATTTACTACAAACTAATTAGTTTAGGTCCTATTATCCATATTCCATATTATTCTACATCTAGTCAGTATGAATTTTTTTAATTCACTCAAACGATTAACGCTTTTGGGGATCGGCAAAGTGGTGAAATAAAAAACCAACTGAACAGCTCGCCATCATTTGGATTCATATACCTGACCGAATTTGTTTGGCGACAAAATCTTGCAAAGGATCCACACAAAATTTTAATAAATATTAAAACCTATTTCCCCCTAAAAAAATTATAATTATTGAACCTAACTAAATGTTTTATACTATTACATCCATTCATTATTTTTATTACTAATAAAATTTTATAATTTTTATTATTTTTAATATACTTAGGTAAATGTTATTGTTTTTCAAAATAGGTTTAAATTTGGAATTATTACTGTTAACACTGTTAACTAAATGTTTATTAAACATAATCATTATAAACTTTTTTATTATTTAATAAATTGCAGTAGTCGAGATAACACAGGTGATCATAATAGGTAGTCTTGGAACTATTTTGGTACCTAGTTGAAATAACACGGTAGTACCGGTGTCGCAGGTTTCTAATACCCTCAAATATTTTTACCGGGGGGGGGGTAAAATAAACCTAGGATATTTATACCCCCGGTAAAATTTTACGGGGGGTAAAATTATCCTAGGTTAATTTTACCCCCCGGTAAAAATATACTAGGATATTATTACCCCCTCCGGTAAAATTATTCGACAGGGGGGTAAAAATATACTAGGATATTATTACCCCCCCCCCCCCCGGTAAAATTATTCGACAGGGGGGTAAAAATATACTAGGATATTATTACCCCCCCCCCCCCCCGGTAAAATTATTCGACAGGGGGGTAAAAATATACTAGGATATTATTACCCCCCCGGTAAAATTATTCGACAGGGGGGTAAAAATATACTAGGATATTATTACCTCCCCGGTAAAAATGTGTTTTTAAAGGGGGGGGGGTAAAAATATCCTAGCATATAATTAAAGATCTGTTTAAAATATACTAGAATATATTTATCTCCCACTGAATTTTTATAGTAGATTATTTTTACCCCCCGGTAAATATATGTGTTTAAGGAGGGTAAAAATATCCTAGCATATAATCAACGATTAGTTCTAAAATAGTTTGCCATAGTAACTTGTGATTTACATCAAATAGACATTTGCTATTAATTATACAATTTGCAAAATATTTGGCTTATTTTAAGCTATTTAGAAATATTTTAAATACTATTTTTTTTTTAGGTTTTTTTTGCATAGTTGTATAATATGTTTAAATATTTATTTGTTTATCTTTAGTCAAAAAGTATGACAATTTCATTATGAAATTGTCATACAAGATTCCACACAAGTACAACTAAAGTAAAGTAAAAAAAAAAAAAGTAATTAAAAAAAAAGTTAAAGTAATTTAAAAATATACAAAACATATGTACACATTTATTTTTATTTTTTGTCAACGATTGAAATTGTAGTTTTGACCAAATTGTAGATTGATTTATAGAAATAAATTATTAACCCAACTCACATTTAGCAAATTAATCTTATGTGTTTTAGTGTTTCAATAAAATCGTTAATATTTTTATAATTTGTAAACGCCTCTTATATCAAGCTTTTAACTTCATACGCAATTACCTATACACATTTTTAATTTTTACGCTTGTTGCGTATATGTATACTACTGTTTTGCTTCAAAATTTCAGTTGGTAACGCCTCGATCTGTCATGCCCTCAAACTAGATATATACTTATATAATTTTTTTAAAAATAGGTATTAACGATGTATTTTGGTAAAGGGTAATTCCGTTAATATACATAACGCAACTGGAATTATGTAGTATAGTATGCCTATATAGGATTTGACGCGTCGCGCCAACAGGACATCGATAACATCGATAACAATAATAAATATCAATCGAATTTTTTTTATTCATTCGTTAGTTAGACGTGTTGTATGTAACTGTTGTGCATATTAATATTTACATCATACATTTTTTACGTTTGTTTTAAATAAGAATAATACCAAAATGTTTAGACCATGGGAATCCAAAATCGAGGATGCAGCTGGTAAGTATTTTTTTTTTTATCATAAGAGTCATTTTTACTTAATGTTATTAATCAATAAATAAATACACCAATAAAGAAGTAGTTATGAAAAATTGGTTTCTATATGGAAAAATAGTAAATACAGCACTCAATGTTATTTGACTGCAATATTATTGGTTATTATAACCTATTGAATAAAAATGTGACAATTATTTTAAATGCATTTTTTTTTATTGCCTTTATTTTTTTCAAAATAAATTGAATGTTTTATTGTCGGTTTATTAGTATACAAATATTTATAAATTATTACGTGATAAAGGGGCACTAACCACTATGATCATAAAAAAACAATTGTCTTTATATATTATCGATATTTTAGTATTTCTAAAAATTAAAAATAGTTAAATACACTATACCGATATTGCGTCGGTTGAAAACAGAAAAGTCGCTGCATCGTATAATACTATAATAGATTCCAAAAGTAATTCAATAAGTTAAATATTATTCAATGTCTAACTTATAAATGTTCCAATGAACAATTACAAAAATTACTTTAAAATTGTTTCATTATAATTTATAAGACGATAATAAAATGTAACATATGTTTTGTATATTTTTAAATTACTTTAACGTGTACGAGTTGTACTTGTGTGGAATCTTGTATGAAATTGTCATACTTTTTGACTAAAGATAAACAAATAAATATTTAAACATATTATACAACTATGCAAAAAAAACCTAAAAAAAAAAATAGTATTTAAAATATTTCTAAATAGCTTAAAATAAGCCAAATATTTTGCAAATTGTATAATTAATAGCAAATGTCTATTTGATGTAAATCACAAGTTACTATGGCAAACTATTTTAGAACTAATCGTTGATTATATGCTAGGATATTTTTACCCCCCCCCCCCCCTTTAAAAACACATTTTTACCGGGGAGGTAATAATATCCTAGTATATTTTTACCCCCCTGTCGAATAATTTTACCGGGGGGGTAATAATATCCTAGTATATTTTTACCCCCCTGTCGAATAATTTTACCGGGGGGGTAATAATATCCTAGTATATTTTTACCCTCCTGTCGAATAATTTTACCGGGGGGGTAATAATATCCTAGTATATTTTTACCCCCCTGTCGAATAATTTTACCGGAGGGGGTAATAATATCCTAGTATATTTTTACCGGGGGTATAATTAACCTAGTATATTTTTACCGGGGGGGGGGGGGGGGTAAAAATATCTGGGGGTAAAAATCGCCTGTTACACCGGCAGTCTCATTATTAAATTCAAACCTAAATATTTAACACATATACACATAGGCGTGAGCACGGGGGTTTTTTCTGGTAGTGCCTACAACGTAAAATATTTTAAATTTGCGTGGTAAAACTTATTATTATGATTATAAATTTATAACATCTAAATTTTATATCTAACTATATCTAATGAAATATTATATTACTTGATACTAGTAATACCACTGATTAATATGTGATAAGGTAAGTAATGTTTATTCGTGCATTATAATTTATTGAAATATGTACATGTCTTGTTAAGAGAGGGCCCAAACTAAGAAAAGGGCCCAAAAAATTGGGGTCGCTGTAAATTGCGTCCCGTTTCAAATTTTTTATGTAAATTGCGGCCCCGGTATATTTTAATATATTTGCCTACTTAAATATTTGTCATTGTTATGTAAATTACATTAAGGGTTACGAAATCAATATTTTCCTTCCCATTTTTCAGACTTAAGACTGGTAATATAATTGTATTCATATTGGTATGGTTAAAAATATTGGTTTTGCTGTTTTGTTTATAATTAAAAAATATAATATTAAAAATAAGTAAAAATGTGTATAACTATGACCTTTTTTGCGGGACGCAATTTACCAACTCCGAAAAATTGTAGGCATCCCGAAATTCAGGTCTGCGCACACCTATGCACATAAGCACATACATTACTCAATGATAAATAGATAAAGTACACTTGACACCTATAGTGATACTGATATACCTAATATATTTTATCACAATACTCTCCCTATAAAACCATCCGTTTCTTGTCTATTATACTCAGAAAATTATTCTGCTTTGGAATATGAAATTAAAACTATGTTGTCATTCAAAAAAGTAAAAAACTTAAAAAAATATATAAGAATAAAAAATATTTAAAAATATAATTTTTTAATAAAAACGTTGTTTTTTTAATAACTTGAAACCATGTAAAAAAATGTTTTCAAAAACATGAATACTTTTTGAAAGAATGAATGTTTTATAATAAAAGAATCACCCCGTATAATATTAAACTATGCAAGCTTAAAATTATTCATTACACTTATATTATTAATAATCATATGTGAATATATCTGTATATATTTGTTTTTTCTCTGTGAATAGGTATGATATAATATATTATTTTCTTATTATTATCATTTTTATTTGATTTAAATATTTAAAAAAAAAGCTGGTAAGTGAGTATCGCTCTGCTGTACATTAGGGGGTGGGATGGACCTCAGACTAGGAAAGGTTAAATTTGAATGCAATGATAGGTATCATTGTATACGAAAAACGATTCTGAACGGAGATGATTTGTCAGTCTAGGATATATTATATTTAAATTATATCATATATTCTATTTTGAAACAAATTCAAACATTTAAGTAAAAATTTTTCAAGATAAAGTAAAAGGAAGTAGTCAAGTAATTTTTTAAAAATAACAAAAATCGAAAATTATTTATTAGTTAAAAGTTATTTTACACGTGTATTTTTGATTTCAAATTAAAATTAAAACTTTAAACACACGTAAAATTTTTTAAATTGAACAATCCTCAAACTTTTTTATAATTATTCTAAGCTTAACTTATGGACAGCATAGTATTAAATTTTCAATTCTTAGATTTTGATAGAAAAATATTTATAAATTTTTAACTACCAAATAGTGAAAAATATTCATGATTTTGACGAATTTTTGTCAATATTTGAACTTCAAATGCTAATAAAAAAAAATTGTGCCTATGTATTTTTATAATTTTTGAATGAGAGTTAGAACAAGCTATGTGGACCCTTCAATTAAATTTTCAAGTAATTTGTCCCAGCTAAATTTTTTTTATCAACATTTATAAAAAAAAAATAAAAAAAATTTGAAAATTTCAATTGTCTATAAATAGCTCAAAAAAAGTCAAAATGTTTTGAAAATCAAATCACGTAAAGAAAATGGCAATCTAAATAACTGGTAAAATTTTCAAGTATTTACGACTTATACTGTTTGAATAACAACAAATATCAAAAATCGTTTGAGGCTAAACCGTTATTTAACGCGGTTTTGTAAAAATTTAAATTTCAAACACTCATAAAAATTTTTTGTCTGAATCCAGTAGAGTTTTTTTTACAGATAATTGAAGAAAAATGTATGGAGAACCTTGTATCAAATTTTCAAAACTTAGTTATAAAAGTAAAAAATTTTACGAATTTTCAACCACAAAATTACTTGCCAATTTTCGCAATTTTGACATATTTCGTATAAATTCGAACTTTAAGCAATTATAAAAAAAAATTGTGACTAACGATTTCGGATTTTTTTTTATCACTTTAAGAACAACTTATAAGAAACCTTTTATTAAATTTTCAAAATTTTCTGGCCGGCCAAAAAATTTTTATCGTTATTTAAAAAAAAAATACTAAAAAAAATTAAAAATTTCAATTGTCTATAAATAGCTCAAAAAAAGTCAAAATTCTTTGAAAATTTACCTATGTATGGAGAACGCTAATATAAACATTTGGTGAAAGTTTCAAGTATTTTCATCTATTAGTTTTTGAGTTATAGCAAAATAAAAAATTCGATTTTGTCGAAAACTGGTTTTGCGTAAAAAATCCCGTTTTTCCGTCATTTTTTTTATGTTTTTCCCGACTCATTTAAAAAATATTGAAAAATTTTAACTTTTGACCCCCCAAAGTACCAACTAGATTCGATTTCTTTTTCAAAGAGGGGCTGAAGTCCAAAATCGAAGCATTTTTACTGCTCCAAATGTTGTCGTCAGACACAAAAAAAAAAAAATAAAAAATAAAAAATAAAAAAAAAAAAAATAAAAAAAAAACACACATCATTGTAAAATCAATACATTCATCACTCCGTTCAGAATCTAAAAATAAAGTGAGCAATGAATATTTGCCAACTGATTACCTTTTTGCTGTATAATTAATGTTGATTGGATTACTGCAGTGGATGTATTAAATTTGAATTCAGTGGCATGTTGTACAAGTAAAACAATAATAAGCGAAGGCATAGTCTATATAAGTAATAAAGTAGGTTTCTTTAATTATTATTTCCGTAAAATGTCCTTATTTTTTCTCTGTTATTTTTATAAGTATTAAGAATTTTTTATTTTTGACCTCTCAAAGTATACTAACTATACATCAGATTTGATACCAGAATCTCAAAGTTGAAGATTAATACAATCATCACTCCGTCCAGAATCTAATAAACTATTATTTGATTTCTTAGTTATTAAAACAAAGTTAGGAATAATATTTTTTAATAACTTTACTGTGTTTCAGATTTCAATTAGCAATCTTTTTCCAATAATTTATTATTATAGTATAGTTAGTTTTATAATAATTTCAATTATCCACTATCTAATATGTTATATCATTCTGTAATCTGTTAGTTGTATATAGGTATACTCTAAAACAATTAACGTTTTAATAATACTAAAACACGAAACTTATCTAATCTTAAGTACCTATCGTTAATAAATTAATTTTCAAATTCACTATAATTTATTTTAAAATTGTTTTTCAAAAAAATATTTACAAATGATTTCACACTGAATTAAATTATCAATAGAAATGTTTAAAAGAACGTTGCACCCGCCTGTGTTATCTCCGTCTTACGAACGTAAAATATAACAAATTTGAGTTCAGCAGAATCAGTTTTATGCTGTTAGCTTTAATATTAGAGTCAATTTACATATTATCAGTGGCGGATCCAGGGGGAGAGATCGCCTCCCCTCCACGTTCTCTAAAAAAAAATAGTTTGAAGTCCCTAATTTTAGTTTTTGACGTAATTATACTTCAAAGGTAACAAAATTATAGTGTTATATTTTTTTATTACTATTACTATAAAAAATATTTTTTTTGGTCTATACGAGAATGTGAAAAGTAACATAATATGTATGTACCTAAATAAATACTTTATCAAAATTAATGTGTGCCCTTTAAAAATCACCCCCCCCCCTGTTATATTGGTCTGGATCTAAATAAATAAATATATTAATGGTTAAATTGACTCTAATATTAAAGCTAATAGCATAAAATTGAATCTGCTGAACGCAAATTTGCTATGTATTACACAGGTATGACATTATAGTACATTTTTATTCATCAGTTTCAATAATGAGCTTTTAGTTTTGATATTAGAGTGAATTGACCCAGTGGCGTAGCCAGGGGGGCTAAGGGGGCTATAGCCCCCCCCCATTGACTGTGGTTGTTTTAGCCATTATAGCCATATATTATAATTGATAATAAAAATATCAATCTTTATAATATTCTTTCTCTTATCATGATTAATTGTGAATTAACACAGATATCTATACTAATTAATGTAAGAACATTGTCCACCTTGTCAAGAACGAAAACACGCCTCGCTACGGTTATTATTTAAGGGACATCATTTAGGCAATTCATAATCTCGTCTTAGCCGCGCGCCCAAGATCTATGAATTAGTTGTAAATGATTATTAGTATAAGTGAAATGTGACGCGGGTACCGGCTGGAGTACGCACATGAACATGTCAATAACTCGATAACAATAAAACTTCACTATACGAATTTTACGACAACTTACTTATTGATTTAACATAATTAAAATTAGTTAACTTAACATTGTCTGATCTTAATTCTGAAAAAATATTTAAATTCAGCAGAAAAATGTCTGTAAATCGTACATAACATTCTGGTTTTAATTTTAATTTTAAATTTAATATTATAATTTGAAAAAAGTCATATTTTCAAGATTTTATTACCACTTTATTAAAATATAAGATTTAATTTTTACAGAGTATTCCATACGATCTATAGTCAATTTTCTGCTGAGTTCAGAATTTTTTTCAGAATCAAAATCGGACATCTTAAACTAACTTTAATTTTGTCAAAACTTTAGGTACGTCTTTTGAGCTCAAATTGACGGCAGTAGTAAGGGCCCTAAAGATCAACAATGATGAAAAAAAGGTTAAATGGTTTAGTAATGGCAAATATAAATAAAAAATAACTTATGAAGGAAGCAGATGTCATTCAAGTTTTTGCTCAAAACGCCCCAAGAAGGATGTATAGTTAAAAGATTGGAGCCATAAAAAATAAATAAAAATGTTTATACTTTTACATGTATAAAAATTTTTGTTGCTCAATTTATTAAAAAAAAAATTTTTAAAAGTGTACATAAAAGAAATACTGTATTTTTTGTATTTTTTTTAATTTTTTGGTGAGACAGCCTCTCCCATACAAAATTCCTGGCTACGCCACTGAATTGACCTATTATCAAACTTTTATTCAAGAACATTATCTGTGTTTTCTCGTTGATTTTTTACGATATTTTAATTTTTAAGTTAGTTATGAATATGAAAAATATTAAATATTTGAAAATTATCATATCCCACAAAATCCACAAAATCCCACAATAGTTAGCGTCATCTATGAGTGTGACCACTGTCCATAGATTTCCTATCCAAATGGGGGCAATTAAACAGTAATATTAGTAGTAAACTAGAAAAAAATCGAAAAAAAGTCCCCTAATGATTTAGTACAGGTATTTAAATTTAAAAAAGGACGATTACAAATTAATAAGAAAAAGTATGTACCTATTCTTATTTTTTAAAATAAATACCCGAACAATTACGGAACTTTTGATAAGGTAAATATAGTGGCAAATATTGTTCTTATTAAATATCATCGTATAAAAAGTTTTAAACCTGTGAATAATAGAAACATTTAAATTTTTAATTGTGTATAGTTTTAATTTTGGTTGGAAACTAATAAATTATTTTTAAATAAATATTAATAGTATGTACTAATAAATAAATCAGACCTAAATCAGTTTTAAAAATCGAAAGTAAATACTGACAACTTTTTTTAACAAGTTGCTTTAAAAACTAACTTTAACAAGGTTTATTAAAACGAAAAGAGGAATGAGGACTGTTGTTAAGAATTGTAATTGTATAAATAAATAATAAGGCAGCAACAAACTAAGGTAAGATTTCAAATTAGTTTATACAATATTATTAATTATTGTCTATATTAATAATGAATAATAATTAATCATTTATAGGTAATAAGTATAATGAATTATAGTCAATATAGACTTATTTTACATGTAAATAATTACAATACTTTTGCAAACAATTGCATCGTATTCATCATAATAATTAATTCTTTGTAAATTGACGTCAATTTCACAATCGTTTGTTTTTGTGAATCAATAATGGAGTCCATGAAATATTCACCTGCAGAAGGTTCTTTTTCGGGATTTTCGTTCATCATCTTTACGTAAATCGTATGGCTACCTGTCTTGAAAACGGCTTTGCGGTTTTTTAACAGACTAGATACTAGATCGTCTAAAAATCGGTTACAGTTTTCCATTTCTCGATTCAACATTTTTGTTTTAATATACTGGTAATCCAATAATGAAGTGCAGTCGTTCAAACATTTGATCTGCCTATGTAATAAGTTTATTTAGTTATTCAAAAGTCAACGTGTATAGGGTAATCTGGTTTTACAAAAATGTATCTGATATATTTTAGTGATAGTTTATACCTAACATAATTTATTCATATTAATAAACACTTTAAAGTTTAAATATAATATATACAGAGTGATTCTTTTAAGTGGGTACACTAATTATCTCGAAAAGTATTCATGTTTTTGAAAATATTTTTTTACATAGTTCAAAATTGTTAAAAAAGAAACGTTTTTATTAAAAAATTATATTTTTAAATATTTTTTATCATTATAATTTTTTAAGTTTTTAATTTTTTGAATGACAACATAGAATTTTAATTTCATATTCCAAAGCAAAATAATTTTTTGAGTATTTTGATACATAAAAATTGAATTTAGGGCTAGTAGTTTATGAGTTATACGTATTTAAAGTTTAGACAAGCAGAGTAGAGTGGTACGGGGTTACCCCGCAAAATGTTTGTCCACTACTCCGCTTGTGTAAACTTTAAATAAGTATAACTCATAAACTACTCACCCTAAATTCGAATTTTTTGTTTCAAAATACTCAGAAAATTATTCTGATTTGGAATATGAAATTAAAAATCTATGTTGTCATTCAAAAAAGTAAAAAACTTAAATAATTATAAGGATAAAAAATATTTAAAAATATAATTTTTTAATAAAAACGTTGTTTTTTTAAGAATTTGAAACTATGTAAAAAAATATTTTCAAAAACATGAATACTTTTCGAGATAATTAGTGTACCCACTTAAAAGAATCACCTTGTATATTGTGTTAAATTTTATTGTTTATATTTTATAAACAACAAACACCCTATAGAAGTGGGTAATTATAATTAATTACTCAGTCTTAAAATATGTATAGGTAATAGCTAGGTTGATATTATGTTGTAAAGATGAGCCAAAGGTAACTGCGTATAATAAATAGTATTACCATTATACATTATCTCTTGGAAAATAAATTTTTATATGAGCAATTTATATGGGACACCTTGTATTAAATGTTCAAGATGATCGAAAACACTTAATCGATATTTATAGAAGAAAAACTAAAATTGACAATGTCAATATATATATATATATATATATAGCTTAAAAAAGTCAAAATATTATATTATATTACAATAAAATAAAATTTAAAATCAAAAATATATATGTTGTATAATAATATGTGTATACGTATAAGGAATACCTATATAACTGCAGCATCTGCAGCTGGAAAAATAGTTTATGGTAATATGTTTTGGTGTATATAACGTGTAATTGTAGAATACATCTCATTTGGTGGAAACAGGTATAAATAGAATAGGGAAAATTGCGATATTATCCGTCTTGGTAAAGACGGATATCATCTTTGAACCTCGTAACCATTATCTAGGCGGTACAACTAGACGTAATAATAATATATTACAGCATGTTTTTATGTGCGCCGATTTATAAATTTTGCATATATTCAGAAATACTTGATGTGTTCCTTTTCGATGATCGTATGAACGTTGGACAGCCGATCAATGTTTGTGGTCAAGTACTCCAACACTTGTCGATGATTGGACGGCACGTTACAGACCAAACAATGTGAGCAGGCGCTGCTCCGCGTGTCCATTAGTGCCGAAACGAACGCGCTCATCGTGTTGTCGGTTGTACGGCGATCATCGGCCTGCAGGACGGCCACCGGCTGTTCTATTAGGAAATCAGCGTCGCAGTCGCATGGTCCATCGGTGCAATGGACGAACATGAACGCGTCGCTGACGCCCATCACTTCGTAGCGCCAGCCATCGACGTACGCGAACTTGTACGGTCGGGCGCACCGGACCGCACGTCGGCGGACGGTCACCTCCACGTGTCCGCGGTTGCCGCCGTCGGGTAAGACGGCGTGAGCGACCATCTGTGACGCGTAACGGAACGCGGCTGGCACGACTATCACCGCTGTCCCGTCCACTACGGCCATGTAACCGGCCACCATGTACAGGCAACGGACACGACCACCATCGATGTCGAACCGGTCGCTGTCACACGTCAACGACACCCATTTTCCGTCAAACGCGCCTCCCTCGGCCACGACGTCTGTGGTCGAACCCATCGACGCATAAGTCGCAAGAGTGAGGGGATTCTTTGCCGAATTCTTGTACCTACCTATACGATGTGTGGATATGTTTGTTAACCCTGAACGTACTTATCTAATAAGATACAAACAACCAATACATAATGTAGGTGAAAATCGATGTAAGTGAGTATATATATATATGTTATATGTACCTATGTATAGGTATATAGTAGATAGGTACCTACTCGATGGCTGCTGCACTGGAGCCATACATATTGAACAGTTATAGTCACACTTACATATTTATATACATTGCAAGTGTCGTGTCTTTCGAGAGTTGTTCAATCTCCAACGGTATACCTATGAGTATAATATGATGTATTATATAATAAGTAAATTGATACAGACGGCTGTAAAAACTATGGATATACGTGTAGGTTATAGGTATGTCGACAATCAGTTAGATTTTCTTTTCTATAACACAAGTCTACAACGAACTTTTTCTGCGTGGCTATGACGACCGAGTGCGTTTTTCTCGTTATAGTGTGTATAATAATATTATATATTGCACCTAAAAATAGCATATAGAATAAACGTACACAAAAAACAAACAAACAATTTTAATAATTAAGAATTCAGACAATTTTGTACACAGGAAGTAAAGAATAAAAATATTTTTAAGGGCCCATACAGAAAGCTGCATAATGATAAAATATTTATCGACACTTTTTAAATTAGAAAACTTAAAAAAAATCAATAAGTCTCCTGTCATAATTTTATTTTTTAAATGTACTTACAAGTCATATAGTATTAAAATAATATTAATATATTATAAACTTAGATCTTTATTAACTAAACAAGTACACACATTTTTGTTAACTACAAGCGTCATGTCTATCAGCTTAGCTACACCATGTAGATGACACACAGTGCTTGAATTGGGGGTGGACGTGGGGGGTAAAAGAAGGGGTAATATAAAAGAAGAAGATGTCAAATTGAGTACAAGCAATGTAATGTGCAGGCTACATAATATGTTAAAGATAAAAAAATATAGATATCGGATGCCTTCCCTAATCGCGCAAGTCTGCCCGGGGTGGGTTTTACTACAACGGAGGACAGACAGTGAATGTGAATGCTGATCGTTTCGCCGGGCCTTTTATACCCGGTGTTCTGTGACAGATAACAAGAAACCGTAGAAACCCCAATAGTGCAATCGCCGATAAACGCACAATTTAAATAAAAGTTATTATAATAGAATAAAATAATAATTATAATAATAATAAGATTAGGAATAAGAATGATAAAATAAAAAAGCGGGTAAGTGAGTATCGCTCTGCTGTATACATTAGGGGGTGGAGTGGACCTCGGACTAGGGTAGGTTAAATTTGAATGCAATGATATGTATCATTGTATACAAAAAAGCCGGTAAGTGAGTATCGCTCTGCTGTACATTAGGGGGTGGGGTGGACCTCGGACTATGGTAGGTTAAATTTGAATGCAATGTCACAGTGGCGTATTTAGGGGGGGGGCGATGGGGGCGATCGCCCCCCCTGAGAATTTTTAGACCAGGAAAATTTTATATAACTAATGAGTATAGGGTATTTGAGTATTTCATTAAAAAATAAAAATTCCGAAAAATTGTATCGATGATAACAAATTGGTAAAAATGTACATACATTTTTCTTTAGGGTACATATGTCGTCATGCACACTACGTCATGTAGATCACTGGCTAACTAGATCCCCATGGGTCATTTAGTCCCACTGAACTAAATACATTATTTTTACAGTATTTAGTTCAGTGGTTCCATGTATTTAGTTCAGTGTTTAGTCCCCGGTAACCTAGTTGACGGGGTATCAAAATGGTCAATCACTTGTTATTATCTATTATAACTGACTCTAGCTATTAGCATGATTTTAACATAGATAATATATATCTATGGATTTTAATAATCCTCAAAAAGAAGTAATAAATTTAATAAACAGTGAAAGAATGAAACAAATAACAGAAAATCGAAATCATTTAAAACCCATAATAGAGTCTATCATATTCTTAGGTCGTCAAAATATTCCATTACGGGGTCATCAAGACCATGGAGACTTTTTTGAAAATTATAATGAAGGTACTTCTATTGTAAATAAAGGAAATTTCCGTGAACTACTCAACTATAGAATAAAGGCTGGGGATTTAGTTTTAGAAAATAATTTTAAGACAACACACTCTAAAGCAACCTATATAAGTCCTGTCATTCAAAATGAACTCATTGATTGCTGCAAATCAATAATTATAAAAAACATTTTAGAGGAAGTAAAAATATCAAAATATTATAGTATTATTTTTGATGAGACCAGTGACATCAGTCATACATCACAAATGAGTTTGGGTAAACTCTTTTTGAATTCGCCCCCCCCCCCCCGACATGAACTCTCAAATACGCCACTGCTGCAATGATAGGTATCATTGTATACGAAAACCGATTCTGAACGGAGATGATTTGTCAGTCTAAGATATATTATATTTAAATATTATCATATATTCTATTTTGAAACTAATTCAAACATTTAAGTAAAAGTTTTAAGATCTTGTCAAGTCAAGTAATTTTTTAAAAATAACAAAAATCGAAAATTATTTATTAGTAAAACGTTATTTTACATGTATATTTTTTATTTCAAATTAAAATTCAAACTTAACACTCGTAAAATTTTTTAAATTGAATAATCCTTAAACTTTTTTATAATTATTCTAAGCTTAACTTATGGACAGCATAATATTAAATTTTCAATTCTTAGCTTTTGATAGTAAAATATTTATGATTTTGACGAATTGTTGTCAATATTTTAACTTCAAATGCTAATAATAAAAAATTGTGCCTATGTATTTTTATAATTTTTGAATGAGAATTAGAACAAGTTATGTGGACCCTTCTATTAAATTTTCAAGTAATTTGTCCCAGCTAAATTTTTGTTATCAATATTTATAAAAAAAAAATGAAAAAAAAATGTGATTATTTCAAATGCCAATAAATAGCTCAAAAAAATTCAAAATATTTTGAAAATCAAATCACGTAAAGAAAATAGCAATCTTAATAATTGGTAAAGTTTTTAAGTATTTACGACTTATACTGTTTGAATAACAACAAATATCAAAAATCGTTTGAGGCTAAACCGTTATTTAATTTAACGCGGTTTTGTAAAAATTTAAATTTCAAACACTCAAATTTTTTTGTCTGAATCCGGTAGTTTTTTTTACAAATATTTGAAGAAAAATTTATGGAGAACCTTGTACAAAATTTTCAAAACTTAGTTATAAAAGAAAAAATTTTTACGATTTTTCAACCACAAAATTACTTGCAAATTTTCGCAATTTTGACATATTTCGTATAAATTCGAACTTTAAGCACTTATAAAAAAAAATTGTGACTAACGATTTCGGATTTTTTTTAAGAACAACTTATAAGAAACCTTGTATTAAATTTTCAAGATCTTCTTGTCGGCCAAAAAATTTTTATCGTTATTTAAAAAAAAAATACTTAGAAAAATTGAAAATTTCAATTGTTTATAAATAGCTTTGAAAATTTAACTTTGTATGGAGTAAGCTAATATAAACATTTGGTAAAAATTTCAAGTATTTACATCGATTAGTTTTTGAGTTATAGCAAAATAAAAAATTCGATTTTGACGAAAACTGGTTTTGCGTAAAAAATCCCGTTTTTCCGTCATTTTTTTTAGGGTTTTTCCCAACTCATTTAAAAATATTGAACATTTTTAACTTTTGACCTCCCGAAGTACCAACTAGATTCGATTTCCTTTTCAAAGAGGGGCTGAAGTCAAAAATCGAAGCATTTTTACTGCCCCAAATGTTGTCGACAGACACAAAAAAAAAAACACTTATCATTGTAAAATCAATACATTCATCACTCCGTTCAGAATCTAAAATGACAGAAAAACGGGAATTTGGTTCAGTTATAGTTGAAAATATAAAAATAAATCTATTATAAACAAGACATTCCCGATACGTAAAATCATTGATTATAGAATTCTATAATCAATGGTAAAATGCAATTAGATTACATGCCGTATGCCGTTGTATAGCCAGCGTACGCAATTACAACTATTCTGATTTTACGTTCAATTATTTGTAGTGTTGTTAGAATATAATATTAATAAATTGTATTATTTTTAATCCCAGAGTTTGAAAAAGCTCACCGCCCCCTTCAAAACTATCGCCCCCAGAGAGACCGAAATACCACCAATGGGGTGGTATTGCCCCCGTTAAGAGCCACTGCACTATACAATTCACACCGCTAAAAATTTAATTTTTTTTTTTTTGGTTTTTTTTTTATAGAAACGTTAAAAACTGATAAATAAATTTATTTATAAATACATATATGATACATTTACTATATGATTAAAATGACATAGTTCATAATAAATACAATAAATATTTTAAAAAAATACACGTCTTGTAAACATGACTATTTTAATAGTTGGCTAAGGTAATTTGTTTACATTATCCGCTGTATGCATGAACCCAAATAAATCAGGTGATAATAATAATAATAATAATAATAATAATAAATAATAATAATAATGTATTGAATGATTTTATATACATTTCATAAAATACAAGAATATATATTTTTCAGTATTCGAATTTGATTAAAATAAAACGAATATAAGTGTTTACTATAAATTAAATCAATTACATTTTTAAACAATAAATCACAATAACAATTAAGGTACCTATAGAAATCTACGAAATCAACAGATAAATAACCTGTGTATAAAAATATATAAATTAATATATTTATGTAGATAAATATTAATTTTTGGTATTATATAGAATGAGCCACTGTATTCTCCCTCACAGTAAACACAGGAAAACAGGAAAATGCAGTGGCCCACTCTGTATATAACAACTATATCATTTGCAGAGTATAAAAATTTGCCGCTTTGTATAACATAAAGTATTTAACAAGTGATAAATTGTTTGTATATTAATTTATAGTACAATTTAATATGTAAAAAAAAATTTAAGTGGTTAACCTGTTAACATAGGTATAATTAATACATTTTTCAATAATTAGGACTAGGCATAAAACACTATTATTTTTAAAAGTTTAAATAACTGGTTACTTTTATTTTTCTAAAAAAATTCGGAATCAAAATTAATGGCATTTTGTAGACACTTAAAACAATATTATTACTATTTCATATTATTCACTAGTACTATCTTCGATCGACGAACGTATTTGTTCATCATCGCCTTCATTCATTGGGGAATGGTTATGATCATTTTCCGAGTCAGTATTGTCGAGTGAACCAGATGGTTGAACTGATTGAGTTGTAGTTCGTGGAGCTTCACTTCCTTTAGGCCCATCTTTACCAGAGACTAAATGAGAAGGTTCATTGCGATTTTGCATTCCTTTTAAATGTTTTTCTCCTTTTCGCCATAACGTTATTTCCTGTAGAATTAATTTTCTTTAGGACTTACTGATAAAACATTTAATAAAAACATTTAAATAAAAATTTAGTTAGATGGACTTTTTCCCATAAGAAATATTGGCTTATTTTATTTTATTTTTTAACTATTTAGAAGTCTTTCAGTAATATATATACAAAAAGCCTATATTTATAATTATTGATTTGATATTTAACCACAATGATCCAAAAACAAAAATTAACTTTGAGTTTCGATTAAATTAATTTCTATACCATTTTATTAGGATTTAAATTTAAAACAAAAAGTTATAACATACTTGTTGTTTAAAATAGCGTCTATCTTCTTCATCCATTAAAACAAGGTTTAAAAAGTATCTTACTGAAAACCTCTTGTTTACATCTCTCATAGTAGGTGTGAGATCATAACCAGCAAGAAATACTCTAATAGGAATACTTTCTCCTCTAACAGGTGCTCCATCCATTATTTCATATTTAGCTATAGTTTCGTTTTCATTAAATGTATTGGGACCTAAACAATAAAATATATATTTTATTAACTCATTCAAAAATTTAAAATATATTTTACTTGAACAATAAATAACTAATATAACAAAATAGTTCTAACCAGATCCAGTAGTTTCTCTTTTAATTATGGCAATTTCCATATGTTTTATTTTTATTCGTACTAGTAGAAAATAAATTTTACCCACAATTACATCTTTTAAGTGATATCTGAAAAATATAAATATATATTAATAATTATGAATATAAATAATATTAAAGGTATTAGTAAATTAACATACTTGCACTTATTGTATTCAAACTCAATATGCAAACAATCTTCAATTCCTACTTCCATTTTTATACTATTATTCATATCAGGATAAGAGGATAAAGTATGTACTATAATATCCATTTCTTTTACTATATCATAAATTCTTCGTATGACGGTAACCCTCAAAAAATATCTAAAAAAAATTATACAATTAATTAAAACTTAATTATTAATAAATTAATTGTTTGGTTAACTATTATACTATACCTCAGCCTCACATTAGAACCAGTATATGTCTCATATGGTTTTTCTACATTTAAGAATTCAAAATTATATGAAGTATTTTGCAACATTTCTCCAGGCCTAGCTAGTTCCTTGACTAGTGATGTAAACTCATGATGGTTACCTCGATCATAATACATTTCTATTTGGCCTATGAATTCAACTTTAATACCCTGATGTTCCAAACGACTGCTAGACTTTTTTAGTATTACATTTACCTATTAATAATACAATTATTTTAATAATAATAATAATATGACAGTTTAAGTTTTTATATACAGTTTGTTGTGTATTATAGAAGACCTAAATTCAATAATTTAATTTAAAGCCCTCTTTAATTTTAAATGGGGTAAGGTGTGGATTTGCAACTCAAAAGGTCAAAAGTTAATAATAAAATTAATATTTTTATAACTGATGAAATATTATATTGTATGGTATATAGGTAATGATAACTTATTGTCACAATAATAATTAATGATTATAGTTTTATAACTGGAATATATATATATATATATATATATCTAAGCATGTATATTTGATGCACATATGAAGGAATATATCATTATAAATATATTATTATATATATTTAGATAATTTTATCCATGATTTTTAAAAACCTATAATAATACCATTAAGATAGGTATTACCTATATTTTTTTAGCTCTCGATATCGTGTTTTTGCAATAAAATTACTCATTTTGATTAAGATAAGGTAAATAAAATTTTAAATATTTAAGTGTTGTCTAATTGGGTATTATATTTATAATAATAATATAGTTTAGTTTATTTCAAATAAAAAAAAAAAAAAAAATAGAAAATGTTAAGTTTATTACTCTTCCAGATACGGTTTCTCCATCATAATATATTAAACTTTGATCTTTTTTACTGCTTTCATCTAGTTTCTTTTTTCCATCTGGTCGATCTAAGATTATTTCCAACTCTGCCGTTTGTCCTAGTCCAAAAAAAGTCTGCAACATTCATGTTAATGTATAAAATAAATAAACATTTCAAGAAGTTGTATTCCATAAATTAGTAATTAAACAACAAAATTAGTTTTTGAAATTTTAATTCATACATAGTCAGAGAAAATAGTTAATGATACAACATCATATACAACCATTATTCTATTCTATAACAACACTAGCCTTTTATTAAATACATTATATTAACTAGTTAGTTAAGTTTAGGTTAAAATATACACCTAACAATGATGAAAATTAGAAGAATATTCAGGAAGATATTAAATGAAGGTTATATTATTATTTTAGATTAGAAAAAGAACAGTTATACAAGAGATTTTTGACAATTTCAGTTTTATTGAACAAGAAACATAAGTTTATCAATAAAGTAAAAGAATAGATACCTTGTAATTATATTTTTTATATTATGCAACAAAATAATTGTATGCAATTAACAATTATTATTCTTATATTTACTCTATAATAACTAACTCAAATATAGGTATATATATATTTTTTATTGATTTATTATTGTATGGAGATAGGTAAACTTAAATACATTATTAAGTTTAAATACATAGTGAAAATACAAGGAACTCAGTTTTAGCTAAATACAGATAAATATCTGTTAATCGATAAGGTATATGTAATAGTTTTTCATTTTATACATTTGTAATATTGACTGTAGTCATAAAAAATTAACCTATTCTACTAAGAAATATTGAATTAAAGAACCTAAAATAAAAAAAAGATGCGTGCAATAAAAGCTTAGATTTGAAACAATTTTAAGGGTATTTTAGACTATAAAATGAATAAAATCAGTATTGTGAATTTAAAAAAATAATAAATGTAGGTATTTTGTTTAATTAAAATTGGTTTAATACATTTATTGATTTACATTTAATTAGATTTGATTGTAATATCAATAAAATGCCATACTTATGAGTTTATGACTTATCTTGGAAAAATACCTATTACAATTTAAAAATAAGCACGTAGGTACTGATAAAATCACCTAATTAGTATAATTGAATACCTACTCTGTATCAGTAATACAGTGTAATTCTGAATCTACTGTGATTGGAAATTATATGTTAACGTGTAAGGATAAACAGCAAGTAGTAAATGTTTAATTTCCTTTTGGAAAATAACCATTAACAAAACCCTATCGGAAACGTCTTATTATTAACACCACAATAACGATTGTGCACGGTTAGGATCACCGGGAGGAGATAGATGTAAATGCTTACAAAATCTTACTGAGTTTGTGGAAATACGAAAATATGATTGCCACGAATAACGATTTTGTATAAATTAGGAAACAGTCGAACGTGCACAACACCATATAGTTCGGGGGGCCTGGCACGATTGGAATTGGTGTTACGCGGGGCAAGTCGACTGCGACACGGCCGGGTCACCAAATAAAAAAGTTGATCACCAGTACGGTGGCGGGCGGTACTCACCATTTTTGAGTTTCTTCGTTGTCGTTGTCGAGACTACGCTCCGGACCGCCGTCCACGTACGAAAAAAAAAACCGTCTCCGGCGGACGGCACGCGAAAGCGATCGTGTCCGGATTAGGATGACGTGCCGACGGGTGTCCACCGCCCAACAAGCACAGCAAAACAGACCCTGATCCTCCGCTGTGCTCTCTCTATCAATCGGCAGACGACATCTTCGTCGTGGGCATGGCCAATTTATACGTACACGGTCTCCGGTCGACGGTTCCCGACTATCCCGAGGGTGACGCGACTTACTACTATCAATCGGCACACACACACACACACACACACACACACACACACACACAAACGCGCGGGCGACAGACTACGTCAAAAAAGTTAAAACGAAAAGAAACGTTAAATCGAAAAAAAACACCCACAAACCGACGGCGGACAATATCACGATTCACAATATCGCATAATAATAATATTTTATTATTATTATTATTATTATTATTATTATTACGTACGTACGTACATATTATATATATATATATATACTATGCGGTGAGTTTGTTAATGTACACACGTATATATATATATATGTATAGAGATCGCCTATATCATGCGTGTGTGCGTGTGGATGATTATAATACGACGGCGGTCATATAAGTATGATGATATCACGTACATGGAAGTTGTTGGTGCAGTGGTAAATAATATGTTTCGACTTTTCGAGATAAGTTTTTATTCGCCGTGGCCCGTGACAGACGGGATATGCAAGCGCCCAGTGCAGCCACGTCGCGCGGACCGACGGCCGGCGAGAGAGCTGCAGCTGCTGATACGTCATGGCAGTCGATTTTTTTTTTTTTTTTTTTTATTGGATATATTACAGTAACGTACTAACGTAGTAGATACCTACGTTACTATAGTAACCCATATATTATAATGATAAGTTTAGTAGCTGGTGAGTACCTAAAGTACCTACTGCGTACTCGATGGCTGCTGGCCTACCGACTGCATGGAGCCATATGCATATTAAACAGTAGCACTTACATAGTTATATATTGCAAGTATCGTGTCTTAGTGTCTTACGACTTTTCGAGGGATCTCCAACGGTATACCTATATGCAATATATATTATATGGGAGAATATGTTTAACGCCGAAAAATTAAACTTCAAACGCACGTAAAAATTATTTTGACTCCGGTAAACTTTTTTTTCTTATACAAGTTGAAAAACTTATAAACAACCTCGCATTAAATTTTCAAATCTTAAAAATAAAAACTATTTTTTTCATGAATTTATAACTATACAAAGTTATTTATTTATTTTCGTGAATTTTTTTCAAAATTCTTACTTAAAAAGCTTATAAAAATTATTTTAATTTTTAACTATAATTTTTCTATATTTTTTTTTTTTTGGTAAAAAATTTGTATAAAAATTCCCGTTTTTTCTTAGAAAAGGAATTTTTAATTTTGAGTTTTGACATCTAAAGTAAAAACTAAATTATATTTTCTATCCTGCTACTCACAACGTTGAAAATCAAAGCATTTTTTCCAACACTTTTTATTTAATTTAACTTTTTTCGGATAAATTTAAAATACCCAATTTTTGAATCTGATTATAAGAAAAATTTTGATGGTAAAAAATTTATCTAAGTCAATTAGTTAATTTTTTAGAAATTTTTTAAAATATCAATATTTTTTGGAGCGTATAATAACTTTTAAAAATATGATTTTTGAGAATTTGCTGACGTGAGTATATTTCTTAAATTATTTACTCATCATATAATATTAACAATTTTTGTCATACGTTTAAGTAGAATAATTTTTTTTTTTTTTGGTCAAGTCTATCAATACAGTATCACTGTATAGTGTATATACCACATTTTATATACCAATTATATCACAAATAAAAATTACATTATAGTAAAATCAATCGCTCCACTCAGAATCTATTATGATATAAATATTATACTATATATATTTATATATAGTATTAATAAATGCAATATTTACGGCAAAAATTATATCAACCTATCTATACTACTATTTAATACTAACAATAAAATAAATTACTTTAATAACAATATTAGCGATATCAAAAACATAGGTATTATGAAATGCCTACACTTATATAACATGTATTCTGACGACCGTATTTTTATAGGTATATACAATATGATATGTATGTGTTATATATGAATTCAAATTTACACTACGTAAAACGTAATGTAGTTACAGTAGAGCGGTTACGTATACCAGTCATTTTTTAAAGATTATTTACGTAAATACAAATAAACTTTTATTTATCCGAGGAATTTACTGTTAAATTTTATATTAACAAATATAATTAACAAAAAACTAAAAAAGGTAGAATGATAATAAAATATTGGTACCATGGATTTAGAATGTTTGAAATCCAATTATCCAACTTTTGCGGGTTCGTGCGTACTTAATAATCACTTGTCAGTCTTGAATAATAAAAATCTCAAAATCCCACAAGTTCAAATTGTTTATTATATTACCAATGTTGTTTAAGTGATGACAGTGATAACATTATAGGTACACATTAATTGAATCAAACTTAATTAATTTCATACTATATTATGTATCTAAACATTATAGAATTGGACTGAATTTATGTATATGTATATTTATATATATATACTCAGGCACTATACAGAAGGGATCTGGGGTTCAACCCCCCCTCCCACTGAAATAATTTCGAGTTACGAGGAATAAATTGTTTTATTATGTTGCGGTACAATTTGTATTACTATATTTTGTACTAAAGTTTCCTTAACAGCTAGTCATCATCTAAACTTATATTTAACAGAAATTTTATTTTTTTAATATTGGTAAATGGATAACAATATATAATTTATAGTGTTTAACTGTAATATTATTAAAAATATAATATACATTTAAATTTTAATTTTTACAAATAAGATGATAAAATTAAAGTAGAAGACTCATCAAGACCGTGTGGCCGGGGAGGCGTGGCGACTATGCTTAAGTCGGCGTACATAAGGTAGTCACTTAGTTTGTAGTATTTTACACTACTAGCAGAATTTATGTAAATCGAAGTCTAGAAATACTAGTTTAACTACCCGAATGTGTGCAACGACGATATAGGTACACGCGAACTACTCGTTAGGTAACTTAACCGCTTGCGTCACTCGGGATAATCGTAATAAATTGTATAATAGACGATCGTTATTTTACGCGAATTGCAAATAATTTAATAATGAAATAACTAATAATAGATATACATTTATATATACTAAATTAATATTATTATAGGTATGACAATTAGGTACCACAACATGACATGACAGCATAATATTGTTAACTGTTATTATTGTAAATTGAAAAATATAACATATATAACATCACAGTGCTACAATTATACGTATAGTTGTTGTTGCGCCCACCACATGCACGGCGGGGAACTTCTATACCGATCGTGTATATGATCTTGTGTTCGAATAACATTTTCCAATCACCTTCTTTGATCGCGGACATAGTTAAAGGTACAGTACCGATTTGCTATCCCCCTATAAGGACAGGGCATTATGGAAGGTATGAAGTTTTACACACATTTTTTTTAAAAAAAAAAGTTTATATTACCGCGTAGGCCGTAGTTTATATTTACCGCCACACGACATTGGTATGGCGTACATGCAATGTAATAATCGAAATTCATCACATTACGTAGAACGTTTCTTATTATTGCAGTTTCGGTGTATGATTGATTTGTAAACTCTTTGTGCGGACGTAATTTTCGTCTTGTATTTATTCAAAAACTTTAAATACCTACGATTTTCGTTGGGATCGCAAAGATCACGGTTTTTAGCTGACCCGGTAAACAGATCCGCGTTGTCCGCCATCGCCGTCAGCAGACCGGCCGACAAACAGGGCGCTCGTTGCAGCGGTATATCCTGCACGTCTTCCGCGCTAATCATCTCAACGTACGTGTGGATGTTATCGTCATTCCACCAATATTGTTGATGATAGTCGTTCGAGTGATCGACGCGCGACAAGCGCGACCGGTGAGTCCTTTTAGCGACTCCTTGTGTTTTAGTGACTGACGACTTGGGCGCGACGAATAGTCGCGGAACGTATGATCCGGCGCCGACCGGCAACGGGCACTCGTGCACCATGTCGAACATGCCAAACCTGGTGGCCCGGCCACGGCGGCCACTCTCGACAAGCATTTTGGCCACGCCTTGCACTATACTCCGCATCACGCGAGTGGCCGCGGGCGCCGCCAGCCGGTCACGTTCCTCGCAGTCAGAGGCCAGACATGGGTCGTCAGACACTATGTCGATTAGCCACGGCCGCAAATCGTCGCCCAACACGAACGTTCCACGGAACAGCTCCAAGCAATTGGGTCGTAGATTAATGGAGCTGGACGCCACGGCCGCGGTCACCGCCGACACCACGGACTGCTTGACCGCCGTGTAGACGTTGTCGCCGTCAGTACGGTCGTCTTCGTTCACCCGTCGTTGCTGTTGCAGCAGCTTGTTCGTTTTAGCGCCACGCCGCATCTTCGCTCCGAGCTGCTTGAGGCCGAAAATCAGCGCCGTCGACCGCAGCATACCATGCAGCCCTCCCGTCTTGAACCGGTCAAAGTGACCGGACCCGGAGGAATCCAGGTACAACGAAAATCCGTGTGCGTATGGTTGTACAACGCACTTCCGGTGCAGCCAAGTGGTCTGCCGGCCGCCAAGCGTCGATAGCACGATCCACGTGTATACGTCCGACTTGACGTTGTTACGCAGAAGAGGCGTCTCGATGTACTTCTGCACGATGCGGTTTTTGGCGTCACCTGCAGGTTGTGCGCACCGGTTCAGTACGTCACCGATCTTGTTCAACATCACCGGCCGGCGACGATGGCCCGCCGTGTCTTTGACTATCCAAATGTTCTTGTAGCCGTCCATCGCCGTCTGCGGCCTCGCCGCTGTCATCTGATTCACGATCAGTCTACTAGACGCTGCCAGGTAACGCAGCGCCGCGTCAACGTCGTCACCTGTCCCCGGCACAGTGAACTTTTTTTTGTCGTGCACGATCATGTAGTAATGTTCGAAAAACGTTTCCCAGCCAGCTCCCTTGCCCGAAAACTCTGACGCCCCTAGCGATCCATCGCCCGTTAAGTATTTGTGGCATTTAGTCGCAGCGAAATGGAGTGCCGAAAGAGGAGCCTGCATGCAGGGAGAGATATAATACATGAGATAAAAAATATATTGTCAAAATATTTCAAATAGATTAGAGGTAAAAATTGATATAGAAAATACATAATATAAAATATACAATTACATCTCAAACTATAATGTACATAACGTTTGTAAGCTATAATCTTTTATGTATGCAGTATAAAATACAATTTTTATAGGCTATACCTATAGGTACAAAAATGATGAATTCGAGTAATTCAATATTGGACATCAGTTACGAAAATTATTTTTGAATATTATACTTTTATAATAACAAAATATACAAATATTGAAATATGTATAAGATTGCTTTAACTGAAAATACTGTCAATATATAAAAATTAATAATCTGCATTCTGCAAGCATTAGAAAAACTTTTATATTTTAAGTGACACTATATTGTGAGTAAGATACTAAGATTATGCGCAACACAGCAACAATAAAATCAGAGGCATCATTTGGAGAGGAGTACCTATACATTTGTTCAATTCTAAAGTCCTTTTAAAGTAATTTCGGACCATTTATCATTTTCTGGCAAAGTGTTTACTATTTACTAATTAGTAATCGTAAATAATCATATATAGCTTGACTATGAAAAAATTTAATCTATTCTGTATAATTTTATATTTTTTATGTAGGTATAGTAGATTTATTTTCAAAAATGAAAACAAAAAGGTATCCACTATTATAATAGCTTTAATATATTATTTATAATTTAATTATTTAAACGTAAGTTAACACATTTTTAATTATAATAAAATAAAAAATATCTGCTACTTTATATTTATAAAATTATAAATGATGTTGTTGGTAAATAAAAAATGTGAATCAAAATCAAAGGAAAATTATTTAAATTTTAAATTATAAAATCTGCGTCTTACCATCTTACCAACACATACAATTGAAAATTTTCATCTAGAAGAATCCATTTTACTCTTGTTATTTTTAATATTATAGTGAAATGATCTTTTATCAAATTTAAAATTAAGAAAATTATCCAGGACACTATGTAGGAATTTTTTTTTTTTTTGATATACGGCCCGCCCTCTTGTACTGACGACTGACCGTAATGATAAACGCAGAAATAAACAAATAAACAACTTTGCTAATCTACTTACTTGACCACTTTTGGCGCACGTGGCTTGATGATCTCCGTCCACGAATGCACGTAGTAATGACACGCAAGCGGTTAATGAATAATCCGATACAAAGCTACGATCCGCATGAAACTCGTCGTCGCATGCCCGGTATGCCCTAGGATAGTGGAAATCAAATTCAGGTTTTCCAGCCAGAGTGTGGCCGCATAGCTTTAACGCTGCGTTTGCGTCCCTTGGGAATCGGTTAATCACGACGTCCGGGTGTAACGTCATCCAGTTGACGCCGCTGCTGTGCGCGTCCGTCCACACCAAGCCGGATTCGTAACGCTTGACGACCGTCTTGACACGCTCGACGTTATTGTGTAACGATAATATTACGGTGGGTCCTAAATACATCATAACCGACTTCTATATGTATAAATAAAAATATCAAATCTTACATATAAATAATACAGTGTCATATACGGACACCGAATGGACTTAAAATGTATATACATAAATAATATATGCAGTATTTCTGCACCATGTATAATGACTGATGCACATCTATAATATTTAAATGCTTATAAGTATGACATGTGTTATTGTTATATTTATATGGATTTGATTTCTCTAATTCTGCTCAATATATTCTCGTTCGTTACCTGTATACTATTTCTGTCCAGTTTATTTTTTCATACGTATCTAACATGACCATGGGCCATGGGGCATATTTCAAAAGCCTTAAGGGATCTTTTATGTTTCATTGACAACACTAATTTATCGCAAACATATAAGGAAACACTCCATATAATAACAAATATTATAATAATATAATAATAAATATAAAGCAATTTTTAAAAAATTCTTCTCTTTCTTGACTTAACGTCATGTTCAATTGCTATAATTACTTAATTTCCAGTGTAATTCTTTCGTTTTATGTTATTAAGCTAATTAAATATTTTTAGCTGAGAACTCGGGGTAAGTTGGTTTCTTAAATAAATATTTGTGCTTATTTTGGGTTCTTCATAGCAAAATCAAAAATTTTTATTTTATTAGAATTTATTCGAGCGTTCAATATTCATTTCAGTGGCGTATATAGGGGGGGGCCTAGTGGGCCGCAGCCCCCCCCCCCCCCCGAAATACCTTAGGTAAATGTGCATTTAATAATATGCCTCTAGGTGTTAGATCACTTAATAATTTCTATCTACTATAGCCCACCCCAAAAATTATTTCTATATACGCTACTGATTCATTTAATATAATTTAATTATAATTTGTTTTATTTACAACTAATAATTTTTATAATATTTTAATATTATTTAATATTTAAAAACATAATATGGAATTATCCATTTTTTCTATTGATTTTTTTTTTCATAAATGAAGATATTTAAAAAGTTTTGTTAGTTTCAAATTCTTGAAAATTTAACACAAGGTTTTTTACAACAAACTGATCATTTATCAATAAAAAAATATTCTAAATTCTAATATACACAATATATAGGTAGTCAAGATAGTTTAATATAAACGTTTAAATTTAGAAATCGTCAAAATATTAGTAAAATCACGAAAATTTGCAAATTGTTTATATAAGACTTGACAAATATAGCCCCCGATTCTCGTATAAAAATTTTAATTAATTTAAAAACTATAAATTATCTAAATACTATATTTTTTATAGACTCATCAAGTTTGAACTTTTCGGTTTCTTATTTAAACGATAAATAAGGGATGTACCTTAATTTGGCTAAATTATTTTGTTATATAATTCAAAAATATTTTTGGAGAATGGTGACTTAAAACTTTTACGTATATATTAATCATTTTACTGTATGTACGTCCAGTAGTAAGGCTTGAAAGGGGTATATTTGAATCGTATGATTCACAGAAATAAGGTGATGAGTGGATGTTTTATAATGATTGGGAAAGGTATAGGCTGGACCATTTTTAAAGGTTGAATATTAAATTATAAATAATAAATATAATATAAATAGCCGTAAATGACAACAGTACCTTAGGCGTGATAAAGTATTAAATAGAAAAATATTGAATTTATTAATTTTATAACCAGGGAAGAATTTAGGAATTTAGGAAGATATCATGATTCATGAGCAAAAAAAAATATAATAAATTAATTTTAAGACATTGATTATTGATATTATGAATTTATGAACCTATATTCACACTACTGTATGATGAGTTTGTATTGATTCAAAAGCTTATTATAATAATTAAATATTAATAATATAATAAATAATATGCAGTGTTTCAGGAAAAAAATAAATTAGCTATACCACTACTAAATCAATAGCATACCTAGGTTTACATTATATAAAAAATTACTTTGATAGCAATATTAATAAACAAATATCATGAAATACATAATTATATAGTACTATATCTACTGATGGTGTGGAAGGTATATAGACATATAGTGTACTGCGCATTGTGTAACTAGTGCAAACTGCAAGTATATGATTGAATAGTTATATAGTGCAGACAGCAGTGCAGTACTGCAATGTGTAAATGTATAGTCTGACAGACGGTCTCTTCATACTTAGAATCATTCTTCATATAGTACGAATATACGATGATGACATATTGTCATTGAATCCAAATTTAAGACTTCCATGTATAATGAATCACTGCAGTGATCAATTCAAAAAGTCAAAACCTACTATACCTACAGCCGAGCAGTACGCCCGGTACCCACGCAATTACCCACCTTTTTTACTACAAGTACCTATATAGCTAGTTATCTATAATATAATTTCGTATTTCTTATTTATTCATATTCTTTATAAAAGTGTTTTGTTATTAACTATATGTATATTGTCTATATTATATTATTATATATAATATATATTAAATATTTATATCATACAACTATACAAACAGCTAGCTAGTATAATTTGAGTATATATAATAATATATCTATTATCTACTATATATATTATATAGGTACCGGTACCTACTTTATATCTGCAGAATTGAATAGATTTTATAAACTACCTACACTGATATTCAAATCAGTGTTTTGACAGTTAGACCTATAATACGCATATAGGTAGTAGGTACCTACCTATAGGTATATACAATATAGGTACTTATACCAACTACTTACCATCACTGTTTCGAAAAATGTTGTTGTTCTTAATTTTGCCGATCCAGCCATTCTTGATTAACGTCGTCTGAATCTCGGCCGGCATTTTAGCTACTGCGGTAAATATTTTTCTTTCGCGAATTGCTTGGTCCACAGTGCCCACAGAGTTCTTGCATTGACCTTGATGAGACTTCCGGTATGATAAGTTAGCGTTTGAGCATATGCAGGAGTGCTTGGACACCGAACTAATAATCTTCATTATTGTTGAGTCGCCGGGTTCGACCGTTCGCGTCTGTTTGGCCATTCTACTGCGCGACGACAATAACTTACCGCTTATTACGCTTTTGTTGAATAATACCTTATTGTCCACATCATTGTATCGAAGTGTAATTTGGTTGTTAGAAACCGTCGGCATGTGTAAAAGTAAAAAATGATAAGTTTTGTGTTAGATTTTGAGTGTAAATTTCCTATTAAAAATTAAAAATGTTTAAACATGAATATAGTATATACCCAGTTACTATATATAGTTTATATAATTAATGTCTGTATAATGCATGACGTTCGTAGAGATGGCAACGATTTTATCGAAAAATATGTTTTATTGATAACGTACCTATAATATGATAAATATTACATTTTAATTGTCGATAAGTTATTCAATATATCCTGTTATATCTATATGAATATCATGATTATTATACTATATTACTATTATTTATGATGGGTGGTTTTTATTTATTTTTATGTTTGAATAAGTGAAGACATGTTTTCTAGTAGAAAGTGAAAGATTATTTCGATCATACGCTTTTTGAAGGAGCTAGGTTTCAGCAAATTAGATCTAATATTACTATTTTTGATTACCTCCCTGCAGGCTTCCTAGTTAATAAGGTTAAAAATTCTCAGTAGGTACCTACTTATTAAAATAATCATGAAAATCAAAAAATATGAACTTATATATAAATGTTCATATACCTATTATATTATTGAAATAATATTTTAGTATCTGATTATATAAACCATCAATGATTGACTAATGACTTTGCACCAAAAGAATCAAGGCCCAAGGGACGAATCGTAAGGCACGACGCCATACCATCATCGCAACTGTGCTTATATAGTTATACATTTATACCGGCAACAACGTGGAACACGGTCATTCGATTGGTACTGATAGCCGACGACAACGCTAGTCATCCAGCATCGTTACACGTAAGATCCAATCACGGACGGCACTGGGCGAGGCCTCACTCATAATAACTAGAGCTGCGGGCAAACAAACGAGCGATTGGTGATTCCATTACCGCCTGATAAAAACTCGATATTTTAGGTAACGTGCACAAATCAATAGCCGAAGAATTTTTTTTATAGTCTCCAATCGTATTGTATTATTGTAATATTGTACAATGAATAAATTATATTATGACAAATATACAAGGTATGTACCAGGATAATCAAAGATTTTGTTTTGATAAAAACTCAGTATAATCACAGAATAAATTGTACCTATACTTAATTTAATAATGGCGAGTAGCTATTGCTGTAAGCCTGTAAGTGTAAAATCATTTTGCAAAATGTGGTAAGCGATTCGCACATTCGTTTGGCTGAAACTATATTGACAGACGACCCCGCGCAATAGACGAGACCAGGGTAGGACTAGCTCAAAGAAGCCTATTATTCAATATAGTAAAAAAGATTCATAAAAAAGAATGCTCGCTACGGCTCTGCAGAGCGCCCACACGTTTAGGGGCCCACTGTGTAATGCACGTTTAAACCATAGGCCAGTCCAACCTTGGACGAGACCATGTCTATAAATATGAGTGCGGGATTGCTAAATTATTAAATTAAATAATCTTACATGTTCATATTTTACAATCATTTAGACTAAAGACGAGTTGAGCACCAATCAAGTTGACATTAGTTCTTATCATTATAAAGAACTGATGTTACCATATTCAGCGTGTAGGTATATATCCTACGAAAGAACGGTACCGTTTTGCGCACCTATAGATCATGATGGTGAATGGGAGATTGAACAACCAATAAGGAAGCTGCGTAAAACACTAAATCGTCGGCTGCCCGTCATCATCCTAATTTACGCGGAATATATTAGTATATTACTATATACATAATAATCATAATACGAACAAATGTACCTACAACTAATAAATAAGAAACAATGTGATGTATGATTCGTTTGAAAATTGGTCCATGTTAGTATGTTAATATAATAGCTCAACAATATAAATTGCACAGAATTGTTATTTTTTATTTTCTAATTATTTCATTAACAGTAAAATATAATAGAATATAAGAATTATCAATATAATAGCAGTGACTAGATCAAACATCAAACTTTAACTTTATTTACAACAGAATTGTTAAGAATTTAATATTTTGTTTTAAAATAATAAATAAAATTTAATTATTTTTAATAAATTAAACAGGTAATTAAAATAAAAAACACAGCAAATTGTTATAATACACAGGTCGTTATGTGCAAGTTTAATGTAATGTTATTGTAGACATATAATAATAATAATAATAATATAATCAATCGAACCATGTTTAATTAATATAATACTACAGAAATAGTTGTATAACTATCACAATACAGTTAACATTATGTTTGTTAAAAATAAATTTTTCACAAAAAAAAATGTTAATATAACACATTAGTACATTTGTACATTACGCACATAGTAAAATATTTTTATTGGTAAATATTATATACTAAAATGGGAAATTTTGAGCAATTTATGTAATTTAATATGAAGTAAATTTTAAGTTGTTCATAAGACAAACGTGTATTTTAAATTTTAATATTAGTTAATAATAGAATAAACTATTTTATAAGTCATAGTACAATCATTAAGTAACCTAAATTTTAATAAATTTCCCAAGCAAAATTGATTTTACAAGTTTAGTAATAAAAATATACAGTTGAAAAAGTATTGTACTAAATCAATTAAAAGCATTATTATTTTTATTTTTTAATTCTTAAAGAAATGTTAACAGAAATTACCATATTTCAATCAAAGTTTTATAAAATTAATTTGAAACTAAAGTAGTTGCTTTGTTACATATCAAAAATACAAGTGTTACACAATAAACATGTATCTAAATAAATAAATATTTATTGTTTATTTAAAATATAACAACCTTGTTACCAAGATTTTATTTCATTAAACTCACATAAATATTAAAAAAAAATTTTTTAATTAAATTGAAAGCACATTAACATAAAATAACAACAATAAAACAAATAAAATGTAATACATTACATTAAAATTATAATTCATTTTTGACCAGAAAATTTTTGTTTTTATTGAAATGTATCTAACCAAAAACAATTATTGGTTTTTACAACTACATAAACATTTATTAGATCCAATGATTTCAATTTCCAGTCAGTCTTTTTTTATTATTATTATTATTATTATTATTACACTAGTATAGTAGTATAGAACTAGTTGGGTTGGGTTGATTATCTACATTAAACAATAATCATAATTAAAAGAAATGGACTGAAAATGCAAATCATTTAAAAAAAATAATAATAATAAGTAATAACCAGTCTTTGAATCTCGATTATGGTTACAACTTTTGCACCCTGTCCTGTCTACACTTTTAACATTTTAGTACATGATTTGTATATTGCTCCAATTAAATAAAAAAATTTTAATTAAAATATACCTAATTAAATTTGATTTGTGCAGTCATTTTTATTTAGCCAAGCAATTCCAAAATATCATTAAAATACCTTATTTAGTTGTTAAATGATAAAAAAAAATATATACAATCTTTTCTGAATTTTAATTATGAATTATATTGAATTCAATAATTTTAAACACAACTATAGGCCAATCACATTTTAATTATATTAAGTATAAGTTCTTTCCATGCAAAAACATAGACAAAATATATTTTGATTTTTTTTTAAAATACCAAATATTTAAGCCTAAAAATATAATGAATTATTTTTCAATATTAGATTAATATATATCATCAATGAGATAATAAACTATTATTTAATGACAAAGGCTATCATTATTTCTTATAAAAATATTATGTTAATTAAAAATCAAAGGAAAATGAAGGAAGACCAAAAATTAATGGAAAATTTTAATTTTATATATATAAAACTAAAATTATATCCTATACTGGTAATTGATCAATACATGACTTTATACATGATTACCATGTTATATTTCTATAACTTTTTAATAATTTCTTAAGCTATATTTGGTAATTAATATTAATGAAAAATAAAATATAAAGGTATTTGAACACTTTATTAAATCTTTAAAACAAACATGGATAGGTAGTTGTGTAGAAATTATACTTGATTTATATACTTATTATACTACAAAATTGTACTTTTGATACTATCAGATTAAAATAATTTGTCCTATAATGCTTAAGACAGAATAAATGACTTAGATATTTTTTAAGGCTATTATTATAATAATTTATAAATCAATTTATCAGTTATAATATCATGTTTCAAAAATTATTGGGAAGTTGGGCTTATAAATATTACCTGCCTTGCAACTGACTGGCATACATATTATGTAGCACCTAAATCGGGGAAAATTTGAGGTCAGCCATCAATTTTTTTGTAAATTTAATGTTAAACTGTACAGAATTAAATATTTAAAAATTTTGTTGTCGTTTACGCTTCTGATCCATAGCATCTAGTATTGGTTGGCGTTTTGTTTGATAGCGACGTCGTAGCTCATCAATTTCACGTTCCATGTCAGAATCCAAATTGGACATTCGTTGTTGCAAGTCATCAAAAGTTAAATACCTTAACTATATTATAAAAATTTAAAAAATTTAAATTATATATTTTTATGTTAAAAATTTTTTTATAGCAAGGGCTATGAACTTGTAGGAAAATGCATTTAGCTTTGAAAGTACATAATTTTAATTATATAACACAAATCTATTTATGAAACTTTTATTTTGCATTTGTTGACGTTTTTAATTTTTTAGGTCATTTTTGCCTATTTTAGGTCATATTTTCTTTTTTTAGTCCATATTTTGGTATTTTTAATTAAATTCCATTAATAATAACTTTGAAAAATGTTTATAACAAATAGCAGATCAATAAACTTCAAAATAAACATAAAAATTCAAGTTTATCAACTTTTTATAATTTTTTTTTTTATTAAATAAATTATTTTTTATGCATATTATAATAATATACTAATATCAATATAAATATAAAAATTAAATTAAAAACCATTTTAAGTGCATTTGGTACTATAATTGTTGGCATTTTAAATTTATTTTTTAAGGTTTTTAGTGCATTAAATTCATAGCCCTATTAATAGCAATTCAATAATCTTAAATATTTTATTAATAATTAATTTATAATAAATAAGGATTGACACTGTCTTATTGTCTCTAATGATGATTAGCTACTACATTTACATAGCTTTAATTTTTTAACCAGAAGAACGAAAATTAATTTAATTCAAGAATTAAATAAAACTATTTAAATAAATCTCTAAACTATTATGCCACTATGGACATATAAATAAAACAAATAAAACTTACAAATTCAAAGTCTCCATCAACAATTGGCGAGTAGTGTCGGTTTTGATGAAGAGTTGGAGGTGCATTTACGTCAGGTCTACAATTTATTTGCGGCATAGGAAATTGATGTGAAGTTATAGTTTTTTCACATTCATCATTCTAAAATAATAATAAAATTATATTATGTATCTTTTCAATGTGTTAATTAATTATAAAATAATAAAAGTATAATATACATTACTTGAGAAATGTCTTGAGCAGAATCTGGTCCATCGTCAAATAATTTGTTTTCTGACTCAAAATTATCATTCTAAATTAATAGTAACAACAATAATGTTAATAATACTATAAATAATTATTAAGATTCTACAGAGTAAAAAATACAAGGTATATGAATAATAATAATTAAAATTAATTAAAACTAGTAGTTATTAATAATTACTTTTGATTTTTCTGCAATTTTTTTATCAAAATGATCTAAGAATAAGGGTCTATACTTTTTTCCCGATTCTTCAGGTCCTGTATCATGTCCTAAAATACCAAACATATTTTACAAAATAAAAACTCGTTATAAACATATAAGTTATTTGATGCACATACTTTTCATTGTGGAATCATCTTCTCCATCACTATTAATTACCATTGTTCTCAATTCTTCTATAACTGAATTACTTTTTAAACTTGTCCCTTTTGATTTATCTGGTACAAGAGTACTATCATCTACTATCATTGTACGACTGTCGATATCATCTTCCTAAACAAATAATTTAATCAATATATCCGCTTATTATAAATTGTATTCATCTAAGCAAATTACTTTAGAGTTTTGATCTTTATGTTCAGCTGATGTTACTTTACATGAAATAGAACGAAGAGTTTGATTCTCTCGAATTTCTCTTGCTTCGGCAATCATTTGACTTAAAATTTCTGGTGGCTTTGCATTACCTAATTTTTAATAAGAAAAATTATCAAAAATAAAACACTTGGTTAATTAAAAAAATTTAAATTACTATTTTTATGAATTAAATAATAAAAAATGCATTATTTTCTTACCAATAAATTCATGATCCAACATTTTTGTAGCTGTCGCTCGTTCCTCTGGGTTTTTAATCAAACATTGACTAACAAAATCAATAAATTCTGGAGACCACTTATCTGGTTCTCTAAATGAAGGTGGTGGTTTAGTTGGTATCATGAATATTGCGCGCATTGGATGTATATCACCATATGGAGGTTTGCCTTCAGCCATTTCCAATGCTGTTATTCCTAATATATAATAAAAATCATTGTCATTGAAATGCATAATAATTCTGCATTCAAGTACTTAATTTAATATGAAGTTATTTTTTATAAGCTATCTAATTAATATACCTAAACTCCACATATCAGCAACACAATCATATCCTATTTCTTGGATTACTTCAGGTGCCATCCAAAATGGAGTTCCTATTACAGTATTTCTTTTGGCCATTGTATCCTAAATAATAATAATAATCATAGACTATTTGTGCCTATGCCTTTTATACATTTAATATAAACTTACAGTCAGCTGTCCCGCAACCCCAAAATCAGCTAGTTTAGCATGTCCTTCGGAATTTAACAATATATTACCAGCTTTAATATCCCTATGTATTTTTCTTCTTAAATGTAAGTACTCCAATCCTTTAAGAGTGTCTGATAATATAGTAGCTATTTCGTCTTCTGACAGTGTCTTTTTTCTTAATCTCATAATGTCGGATACTGAACCAGCACCACAATATTCCATAACAATCTTTAAAATATAAAAAAACTCAATATTTTTAGAAAAAATAAAATAATATAAAATAATTAAAATAATATTTTTACCCATAAATCAGTATTCTTAAAATATGAACCATAGTATTTAACTACGTAGGGGCTATCGCATTGTTGCATAATGGATATTTCTTTTATGATTTCCTGAAGATCTGTATCGACCGGTACTTGCTTAATAGCAAGTACTTGGCCAGACTCTTTGTGCAGTGCTTTAAATACACTTCCATAGGAACTAAGAACAAACAGAAGTTAAATAGCTTTAAATTTTTTTCTACTATCATCATAACCATATTACCCTTCTCCAAGTTTACAAATAATGTCAAACACTTCTTCTGGCTGCCTAGTTAAGCTTTCTTCAGACAATTTTTTCAATTCACTTGAATAGAAAAAAATCACACATTAGCTAACCGTTAAGAAACAAATGGTTGATATTTCAACATTTCAACATTTACCTCTTTGAAGACATCATCTTGTCAGGGGTCTTGTAATTAACATGGCAGAAATTAAATACAGATTGTGAGTTCGACATATATTAATCTGTTTTGTTATTTGTTTATAAATAACAAACTTTATATGTATATTTTATTATATAATAATACATAAATATAACAAAAAGAAGACAAAATTATAACAAAACAAAAAAAAAAATTGGTACAAAACTACAAAAATGATTAAAAATGATGGTAGTAACGAAAGAAAATGCTTTTCTCCGTTATCATTGGAACCATTACTTAGTATCTCATATCAGTAATATAAAATAAGGCGGTATTGAGTCTGGAGGCAATACCTAGTATGACTAGTCACTAGTCCATGATTCCCCGCCGTCTTAGCATTAATTCACATGATAATATCAAGATTCATTTCATAAACCATAATACAGAATTACAGACTACAGACATTCAGTATTAAAATCGAGTATAAAATCAAATCGTTGAATTAGGAACTATATAATCTAGATCCGCTTATTGTCCAGTCGTTCAGTGTTTCTAATTTTTATACATAATTTTTTGAATTAATTGCGCTCACATTGATTTTAGCAATATTTTATATAAAACTATCACCACACACCGCTAAACGCTAAAGTAACACTAAAACTGGTTAACACGTTACATATTTTGTTGTGGTACCAAACAATAAAATAAACGCAAAACGGGATGTGTTCAACATCTGTTAGTTAAATATCGCATCAATATTGAACGTGAAAAGTAAATCGATTTACGTATAAGCTACAAAATATGATTCTACGTAAGACAATTCATGACGTGCGGTGCGCAAAAAAGTACAGCGTTGCTTTGGCTAAGCCGTTGTCTGAACTTTTCAATCAACCAAAGCCAAAGTTCAAATATTTTGTCAAAAACCAAACTGTAAGACTTGTACATTAATTTTGTATAGATAACTAAATACTAATTACACATTTGAAATATTGTTGTTTAGGGACTTTTCGGTGCACCAGAATTGATATCATTTGAGGGATTTTATGCATTCAAGGAGCGTACAAAAATAGATTGTGACAATTTTGTTGATGAAATATGCAATCCTAATCGGTATATTTATTTCTTCATACTATTGGATGACATGTGTTAAGAAAATATAAATACATTTAAAGTATGATCATTAGATCTAATTAAACATAAATTCTAGTATGGTTTAATAACAAACTTTTTATAGTACTAAATTAGGATCCTGGTTTTGTGTGGACACTGCCGATTTTTAACCAAGTATTTCAGAGCAGTGTTTGTCCGTGTTTTAAAATTTTACTTGGTACAATATCGATTTCAATTAGGAGAAACCATTATTGTCCTACACATTAAAGAGTTAACAAAAAAGTTGTTGAATTTAGTTTTGTCTCGCTGAGTTCAAATACAGCTGAAGAACGTGTACTTTCACTCATGAACAGCACTTAGACAAATGCAAGAAACAAACTTGTTATAAAAATAGTAGAAGCTTTTCATTTTATAGAAATGTGCTTAAATTATACATCTTAAGAAGAATTCTACAACTAAATTTTGGAAAACAAATTTTTATTAAAACAAGTTCATGGTTTAGCCAAATATTAAGTAAAATCCACTGAAGAAAACCTAGACTCCTAAAGTTCTGAAGACAGATCAATGAATTATTTTTACCGACCTTAGCCATAAAATTGTGAAAACACTTGTAATCATAATTTATAAATAATATATGAATAAAAGGTTTTTGTATAATATTACTTGTATACATTTCGTTATAAAAAATATAATTATCAAAAAAAGTAAATATTATTTATTTATATATCCATTCAAAATGTCCCGGTTTCGGGAAAATATAATCTAGTAACCTTATACTAAATAATTCCTTAAAATGTTATAAATTTAAGTTTTTTCTGAGTATCAAGTGAATAATAACATTAATAGATTTTTTCAATTAATTAACTTAACATTTAGAGTCCAATTATATTCATTATATTTAATTGTCATTTAATAGTAAAAGAAATCTGGTGACAATTTTTGACCAGCTGTCCAATAGTCTTTGTTGTCTTGCTGATATGGCTGAATTCATTCGTACAGCACATCCAGACAAATCATTTGTTGCTGCTGCTGAAGATTGTTGTATTTCTATGAATACCATTGTAGAAAAGTAAATACTATATTATCTGTTTTAAATTTGTTATTACTTATAATATTTATCTTTTAGATTAAATACTAACAAAGATTTGTATACAAATTTAAAACAAGTAATCCTAAATGGTGATAAATACCCTATGACTGAAGAGGATAAACATGTTGGTGAATTATTTTTATTTGATTTTGAATTGAATGGCATACACTTAGAAGAAAAGAAAAGAAAATATGTGGTCAATTTGAATAATTTTATTTTGATTACTGGACAGCGATTTATGGTTGCAGTAGAAAAACCTAGAATTGTAGATCCAACTAAATTGCCCGATGCTGTTTCTAAAGTTCTTTCTAAAGAGTATAACTGTACATTTAAAAGTATATTTAACAAATTAGCTAATTGTTTATTATTGATTAGGTATATATATAACTCAGAAGGGAAATTAATAGTTAGACATCCTAGTTCTCATTCTGAAGATCCAATTTTGAGAGAAGCTGCATTCAAAGCTTACAATGGTCCAAATTCTGAATCAGAAGAGTTGTTAGACAATCTTTTAGAAAGCCGTCATAAATTGGCTTTGACTTGTGGATTTCCATCTTATGCTCATAGGTGAGAATTGAGATGTTATGTACAAATATAAATTATTGATGTTTATATTTTTGTTGTTTTAAAGAGCCCTGAAAAACAGCATCGCAGAAAATCCTTGTTTTGTTATGGAATTTTTGAATATCCTTAATACAGAGTTAAGGATTCGGTCAGTTTTTGATTATAAAACTATGAAAAGAGCCAATAACAATGATGTAATTATTCTCAACCCTTAAAAAGTTTCTCACACAATTAATTTAATTGCACATTGTTATATTTACAAACTACAAATAATTATTTTTATTTGTTTAGATTGTATCGCCGTGGGATGTTCAGTATTTGACTAATAAGATTAAACAAAACCATCTTGAATATGCAATGATTGATTATGCGGCATATTTTTCTTTAGGAGATTGTATGGAAGGTTTGAATATGATTTTCAATAGTTTGTACAATATAAATTTGGTTTTCGAAGATATTGAGCCAGGTGAAGGGTGGGCGGAACAAGTATACAAGTTGGCTGGTAAAAATATAATTTCAATTTCTTAACTAATTTTTTTTTAATTTAACAAATATTTTGTTTTTAGTTACTCATAACACTGAAGGCTTACTTGGATACATTTATTGTGATTTCTTTGAAAGAACAGGAAAACTACACAATGATTCACATTATGTTGTTAGAGGAGGACGACAATTACCAGATAATTCTTATCAAGTAAATATTATCCATAAATTACAAAATTAATGTGTTAAAATAATGCTAAAATTTATTGTTGTTTTAGACCCCAATTGTTGTTGTTATGTTAAATGTGGTGTGGCGTGAGAATCTTGGTCCAGTACTCTTGCATCCAGGTTCTGTTGAAAATTTATTTCATGAGTTTGGACACGCAATACATTCTATGTTAGGTCGAACACGTTATCAACACGTCAATGGAACACGTTGTGCTACAGACTTGGCAGAATTTCCATCAGTTTTAATGGAATATTATGCTACACAACCACAAGTAAACTAATAATAATGTAATATACAAGGTATAACTCGTCTATTTGACAAATGCAATAATGTCAAATATACGAGTTATACATTCTGTATAGAATTAAGACACTAAACCATAAGTGTTGTCTCTGTCTTACTAACATATGTCATAGCAAATATGCGTTAAGCAGAACACATTTTATGATGTTAGCTTTAAAGTTAGAGTAAATTTGCCTATTATCAAACATAAAGATAAAATAATTATCTAGAAATTGTCATAAGCTTTTATTGATATGATTATAAAGCGAGTTATGGACATTTTACAGTTGTAGTATTATATAGCTATAAGCCTATAACTCATTTTAAAAAGATAATATCAATAAAAGCACACATTTTCTAGATAATAAATATTTTTACCGTTAAATTTGATAATAGGTAAATTTACTCTAATATTAAAGCGCTAACATCAAAAAATGTATTCTGCTGAACGCAAGTTTACTAGTATATACGTTGGTAAGACAGTGATAAGAGATGTAGGTATAACGTCCTCTTAACTATTTTGTATTCTCCGCAGGTCATAAAACACTATGCTAAGCATTTTAAAACAAGACAACCTATGCCGGAAGACATGTTAAAAAAGTTATGTGCATCCAAATATTTATTTTCTGCTTCAGAAATGCAGTTGCAGTTATTTTATTCTGTACTAGACCAATATTACCACACTCAAGCACCACAATCATTAAGCACAACAGATTTGCTTGCAAAATTACAAGTAGAATATTATGGACTGCCATATGTTAAAGACACAGTAAGATTTAAAAAAAAAAAAATTAGCTTTAAATTTATATTATGTAAATATTTTTAGGCATGGCAGTTACATTTTTCGCATTTTGTCGGCTATGGCGCAAAGTATTATTCATATTTAGTATCCAAGGCATTGGCAGCACACACATGGCATTCATTTTTGAGCAATGATCCGCTAAATAGAATTCAAGGTGAACGATTACGTACAGAATGCTTACAATATGGTGGTGGCAAACCGGCAAGAAAATTGGTCTCAGATTATCTCAGAACACCAGTAACGCCAGAACTCTTGGCATCCTCTTTAATACAAGATATTGATCAAGGCAATGAACTTTCTAAATTTACTGTCTAAAGTGATTTGTTAATTATTGTGTTTGATTTGTCTTAATAGTTAATTATAATAAAAATTCATATTGTTATATAAAAAAAAATATTTTTCATTTATTTAAATAAGACAAACTACTTGGATCTAAAAACCACCCCAGTAATAAGCCAAATTAATTCGAGGAAGTGACTCCAATTATAATTATTATTTGGTGTAATAATATTTCAGTATTAACAAAAACATTGTAAATACTAATCAATTTTCCAAATTTAGGAGTTGTTCAAACATAATCTCTTAGAGGTCAGTTTGCCAGAGGTGAATAATTAAACTATAATATAACAGTGATAAATATATAAATAAATGTTAGTTACTTTAATTATTTAATGTCTTAATTTTAAACATATTAAAAACCCAGTCATAAAAAATTGAATTCAAAGTTATAATGTTGTTTTTCACATAATACAAATTATTTTTATATGGTTAAAATTTTGCATAATTGAAGGCCATTTAGTACATGCAATTGATATAAATAAATATTAAGTGTACATACAAATGAAACAAATATTACATTTTGTTTTAAATTCTTCAACTGTCTCTTAACATGTATAAACATAATTTTAAACTTTGAATAATTATTATAATAATAAAAATAATAAAAAATGATGAGTATTTTCTTAGAATAACACTTGTATAAAACTAATGTAACAACATCAGATCAAACTAACACATTTAGATTTTAATAATAACAATTCATCAAATGTCCTTTAAGTGGTAATTTATTGTTTCTTTAAGCTGAAAATAAACAAAATTGTTAATTGCATAAGATATTATTGCTAAAAAATATGTTTATGTTCAGATTGATAAGAAATGTAGTACTCCTATACAATAAAATTGTCATAATATACAATAGTGTACCATATTTGTCTATTTTTCTTCATTTTAGATTCTGAACGAAGTGATGAATGTATTGCATTTACTATGATGTGTGTGTCTGACTCCAACATTTGGAGCAGTAATAATGCTCCGATTTTTGACTTCAGCCCCTCTTTGAATAGGGAATTGAATCTAGTTGGTACTTTAGGGGGGTCAAAATTAAAATTTTCTAATAGTTTTCAAAAAAATCGAGAAAAACAAAAAAAAAATGACAGAAAAATGGAAATTTTACGGAAAAACCACTTTTCGACAAAATCGATTTTTTGATTTTGCTGTAACTCAAAAACGAATTATTGTAAATACTTGAAATTTTCACCAAATGTTTATATTATGGTTATCTCTTTACAGTTAAATTTTCAAAATATTTTGACCATTTTTAAGCTACTAATAGACAATTGAAATTTTCGACTTTTCTAAGTTTTTTTTTCTTCAAATGCCGATAAAAATTTTTTGGGTGGCCAGAAAATCTTGAAAATTTAATATAAGGTTTCTTATAAGTTGTTCTTAAAGTGATAAAAAAAAATCCGAAATCGTTAGTCACAATTTTTTTTTATAAGTGTTTAAAGTTCGAATTTATAAGAAATATGTCAAAATTTAAATTAAATTTCATACGCTCATAATGCGAATGTGGGCCATAGTAACCATAGTAACATATAAAAACTATACTATTTGTTTCAAAATAGAATATTTGACAATATTTAAATATAATATATCCTAAACTGACAAATCATCTTCGTTCAGAATCGTTTTTCGTATACAATGATACCTATCATTGCATTCAAATTTAACCTACCATAGTCCGAGGTCCACCCCATCCCCTAATGTACAGCAGAGCGATACTCACTTACCAACTTTTTATTTATTACTATTCCTAATAAATAATACTGTCTAAGGTTGATTTAGTTAGTGATTTAATGCCAATCACAGAATGTACTTTTATTAAAATTAATTTTACCTTTGGAATAGTGGTATATTAATGCAGTATGGTATATTAGGAGAATCCGGTTCAGTTTTGTAAAGTTGAACGCATGGCACATCATCGTTAGGTGCATTAACTGTATTTACTAAAACTGTATTATTACCGATAATTTTAAACATCTTATTGGCAATATCTGGAGTCATAGTATTTGGAGGTAAAAAGTTCATAGAAACTTTTATCGCCTGGAAAATTAAATAAACATTATTTTAATCTCCCATAAATATTAATTTTGGATATTTTTGAATACCTGAGGAGAAATCTTAGTCAACAATGGATCATACATTTCTAAATCAGCTAATTTAGTAATTTCACATTGTGCTATATTACCGTAGTCTATATACATTATCTTGGCCTAAAATAATATAACATAGGTTGCTTAGAAAAATAAACTACTATTGATCTTAAAAAACAAAAGCAAGTTAATTATTCCATTAAGTTAATTTTACTTGTAAAATTACATATCATGCACATAAAAAATAAACTAGGTCACAAACGTTTTATCTCCTGCAAATATAAGGTAAGATATATAAGATATTAAGTTCCTAGTTTAGGTTTATTAATTAAGATATTTGATCCCAGGGTATTTTAACCTATAAGTGAAAATTTAAAAACATTACAATTGTCCAATATTAATTCTTTATTCCTAGTTTATAATGTTGGGTTAGAATATTAATTATTAATTTATTATACATATTTAGGTATAATATATACCTATATTTAGGTATTGATACAATTTCCATATCATAAATGGAGTGAATTGCACTTAGTACATTTAAAACAAAAAAGGTTTTTTTGACTTAATCCGTAATAACCTTTTCACCGACGATTTTAACTATTCATGTCGAAGCAACAATTTAAGCTCAGTGGAAAAACATCTCCAAATAACTACCAACAATTTAGCCGAATGGGCAAGAAAGACAGGGTTCAAATTCTTACCAACAAAATCTAATTTCATCGTATTCACAAAAAAAAGAGAAACGTCGGCAAACTCCAAATTACCTTGGATAATACCCTATAAAAAATCAGTCAAGATACTTGGTCTATTCTTTGATTACTGACTTACATGGAAAACTCATATACAGTACCTTAAAACATCTACTAACCAAGCACTTAATATTTTAAAAATATTATCATACATATCCTGGGAAGACGACTCCAGAACACTCATCAAAATTCACAAAGCAATCATTCAATCATAAATATAATATTACGGATTAAATACATACTAAACAGCACCATAATCTATCCAAAAAACAATTGACAGTATCAACAACACTGGGTTGAGGCTAGCGATAGGTGCCTTTTGTAGTAGTCCAATCTAGCATGTATAATACAGCTGGCGAACCCATATTCAAAATTAAAAGAAATGACCTATCACTTAAATACACGGCTAGATCCTATATTATATCAAACAACATCCTACTGGCATCAGAAAACACAGGATTATTTGACGAAACTAAGTAAAAACGACATTAACTTGGATGAATTAATTCTAAAAGAACAATTGACTATACCCCCATGGACTTCCACATACGATATAAATACAGAACTCAGTTCACTCTAAAAAATATAAACATCACCAGAAATATACCAAAGAAACTTCCGAAGCATATTAGAAAATTATAAAGAATACTAAGAAGTTTATACAAACGCCTTTAAGACACAAGATAAAGTAGGGATCTCAATAATATTTAGAAACAAAAATGTATTATTGAAATTACCAAACACATGTTCCATTTATATAGCCAAAGCAATAGCAAAACTCAAAGCGATTTAAACAATCGTAGACGATGAACACCCCGACCACATAATATGCAGCGACTCCCTTGGCACAATAAATAGCATAAAAAATTAGTTCAAACCCAGAGAGATTGCAATAAAAATACTGAATAAATTAAGCCTTATCCAAAAACAAAAAAATCACTCTCATGTGGGTAGCCGGACATATCAGCATTGAAGGAAACGAACTAGCCGACAAACAGTCCAAGATGGCCGCCACAAATTCCGAATTTAAAACTATACCAGGAATATCCTACAAAGACCTAAAAAAGCACATAAATTATATAACCAATAAAAATGGCTCAACACATGGAAACAACACACCACCAAACTTAACACAATAAAAAGAAGTATCATAAGATGAATAAATACTTCCTTAAAAAAGAATAGAAGAAACGATACTAAACTGATTAAGAATCGGTCATACAAGACTTACACATTGGTACCCAATGGCAAAGGAAGAACCCCCCGCATGCGAAGTCTGTGGCGTTCAACTAACAGTGTAACACATTATAATCGAATGCCTCAAATATCAACAAGATCGACAAATCATTGGGCTAGACATGACATTTGATGTTGTACTAGAATCCAAAACCAAAGAAAACACCAAGATGTTACTTTTTTTGAAATCGACAGGTCTCTGACTACAATCTTAAATAATAATAATATGTAAACCATTTGTATAAACAATGTAACTATACTTATTCTTCAATTTTGCATTATATATATATAAAAAAATTGTAAAAATTGTTAATACCTTTAAACTAATTTAAATTGTAGCTAATGGCTAGTTTCCGAGTTTAATATGATCAATAAAAAAACAAAATTGTATGTATTTGTATCTAAGAAATTAAAAAAAAAAATGAGACAAATAAATGATTGATAAACAGTGTGACCAAATAATTGCCGAAGAGAAAACATAAGTGAAATTATCATGAATTAATTTTGATTTATACTCAAATGCAATAATTAAATTAAAACAAAATATGACTTTTATATATTTTTTTTTATTATTGAAAGAAAATTTATAATCCATACTTATTTAATATAATAAGTTAATTGGATGACTAACATATACCTCAATAAAAAAATAAATAAACACAAGATAAAAAGAATTGAAGGAAGCCATCAAGTGAATATGAATCAAATTTTAATCATAAATTATACCATATTTATCGGATTTTATTTCTCTTTTAAGTATATTTTTATCATCATTTTTACTAACTTCAGAGTCATTGATTATATCTAACACTTTAACTCGACTCCATATGTCATCAGCTTCATATTTAGTTATATAAACTTTGTCTTTTATGATATCTTCTTTGCTTTTCAAAAAATATTCTGGATCGAAGAATTCGACAATACTAGACAATATTTCTTCAAGTGATGTAACAACATCAATGTTTAATTGTAAATATAAATGGCCAGACTCAACTATTGATGATACATTTCCATCCACAATTGCTTGATCCTGTAAGATAATTTTTTATCATAAATAATGGACAAAATACATGCTGATAACACTGTTTACCTCAAATAATGGTAGCTTAGTAGAAGTTTTTTCTAAAAATCTTTCAATGATCATATTATTTACATTTATTCCTCCTTTTTCATACAAAGTAATTTTTGGATAATTTTCAATTGAGTCAGGTACAAGGAAGAATGTTTTATTCAAAATCATTTCATCTAATAACTCTTTTAAACCATCAAATGAACCAACATTATCCAGTTGAGTTAAAGTACATTCAATTGCCTAAAAAAAAACACAGAGCAAAGGATGTATTGATTAAGAATCAAGTTATATATATTTCAATGTTTTAAATTTTATAAATTTTAATATACTTATAATAATTATTATTTTAATAAAAATACATTTTTTCAACTATCATTATCTTAATGGAAAAAATATTTACAGTAGTATCGAATACTTTAAAGAAATGTATTATATATTTTTTTAATTCTCAATTTCTAAATAAATAAGTCATTTAAAGATCAAAATAGGTACTATTCTATGTTGTAATTAATGCATGAAGAAAAACTTTATATAATGTTTAATATTTTTAAGAAATATCAAAATGAAAACTAAATAATGGTTATTAATTTTATTATTTTTTATCTAGAATGTGATAATTTTACTAAAGATGAATTTTATTTTTATCATATCTAAATATTTTATAAATATCAAAACATTAACCAATTACTTATTCTTTTAAATTTTAATCATGCAATTTACCTGTGTTTTAGGTTTCATAAATATTGGTTCTAGATTACAAATCTGATCTTTGGCAATGTTTAATTGCTCGCCTGTGTCTATCATAAAACATGTAGCTGTACCATCTTCATTAGTAGCAGAAATTATTTGCACTCTATGCCAAGAAGAATTATATAGCACAGCATAATATTCACCTTCCAACACTTGATCAGGGATACTTAATTTTTCTGTGTTCATTGTGTCATTGAATTTTGCTTGCATTTGAATAAAGTTTTCCTAGATATATTATTATTGTTTATATTCTTTACTCTTGGTAAACCTTTTGTTATTTTATACATCAACAAGATGATTAAAAATACTTACATCTGCACTCTGTCCAACCAAACGTATCCAAATACTAGTTGAACCATAGTTAGCAGAGACGAGAACAGATTTTTCAACGTAGTCTTCAAATACCAAAGGAGTACCTGGAACAAAGCTTTGTTCATCTGCAATATCTTCATTTGTATTCTCATGACCATTTTGCTGATTACTCTCGTTTTCGTTCTATATAGTAAATAAACAATGATAGCTCAAAATCTATTTTTTATTTTTATTTTAATTGACAGAAAAATAATTACAAAGTAAATAACGACTTTATTAGGTGCTAGCTTATCAAATATGAAGTAACTAAAAACTCCCAGAAGCTGATCCCAATTATCAGGCAAGTTTTCATGAAATTCCTCTCTATATAAACGTTCTAAGACATCACTCATAATACCAGTTGTTTCATATCCTTGTTTTAAAAGCTAAAATAGAATACAATATATATTAATGACTGATGTTTGATATTTAATTTTAATTATAATACCCTTCTAACGCAAGATGCCATTGTATTGATATCATTGGTAATTGGATAAATAACACTTTCACCATATTGTTTTTTCAAGGTAGTTAAAGCCCGTTTAGCAGCTACTTTTTGTGCATACTCATCTGAGCTACAATCAACTGGGAAAGAACTACCAACACTTTTTTCATTTACCTAGAAAATAAAACATACATTTTATACTTGTAAAACTTGGTTCTACAATACTTAATTTTAAGACTTAAACAAAAAATCAAAATATGTCAAGTTAAAGAAACATACTGATGCTTTAATATATTTAGCATAGCTTACATTACATTTTATTCTTGGAATACCTGTTATTTTTTAATACATGTTTAAGACCATAATTTAAACTTCTTACACTGTGTTACATATGTAATACATTTTTTTACTGGCCATAGATTTTGAACTAATATAAGAACAAATATCAATATTTTTAGTTATAAAAATAAATTGCAAGATTGTACTTAAGCTTAAACTAGATTTAAACATAATAATAACTGAACACTTACCTTAATTGTACAAATGTGTGTTAATTTAATTAATTTCCCAGATTTTTCTTTTTTTACCATATACTCGTAATATGGTTCTGATAAGTTTAAATTTTTTAAATATGTTTCTAATTCATTAATGTAGTCCTTATCTTCTTCAAATACCTAGTAAAAGATGTATATTTTTTAGAAAATCAAGTTTTTATGTTATAATTATATCATTATAGCTATGTATTTTTAACCAAATAAAGTTTTGATAATTAACAACAAATTTACCCATTAATCAACATTCAAAATTTAAAAGGTTTTCAGATAATTTATAATTAATTCGTGAATCATCAACATAAGAATTTAAATTTTATAAATTTGTAAATTAGTTTTCACAGCAATTATTTTTAACAGGTAACATCAGAGTAACCTTACTAAGCGACATTAATATAACTGTTAATAAAATAATTATGTATAATTGTAGGTACCTCGAGTGTAGGATCTTCAACTTCAATTCTCAAATCTGTAGCTGCAGCATATAGTTTTTCTGTTTTCAATTTATTTTCTACATCGACCTACAATATAATATTATATATTAATACTTGAAATTATGGATTTAATAATATATTAATATGATTATTTGAATCGTACTAATTTGCAAAAGTTATTTAATGACAATTCAAAAGTTTTACACGACTCTTGAATAGTTTTTAAAACATCAGTACAATTGGCAATAAACATTTCATAAGCCATAACTATAGATTTTAATTAAATATCATAAAAAAAAATGAACCGAAAAATAGGTAGATATCAAAGAATTAAGTGAATTATGAAGACATTAGTACAAATAGTACAATTTTGAATCATAATTCAATAAAATAATGTTAATCTAACACAAGAAAAAATATTTTACAGGAACAGTTAACGAACAATATTAATATCCTCAGGTTAGGTTAAAGTTCAATTGTCAATTAGTGTAGTCTTGTGGTAATACCAGTAATTGAGTTCTGAGGGTTAACATAGAGACTAGTCACATATTAATTAATACCAATAATACCATTGATTATAGAATAGACTATAATCTATTCTATAATCAATGATTAATACGTATCGATGGCCCATAGAAGTATAGAACCAATTATTGTTATTTATTTTTAATTATCAATAATATTCTATTTATAATTTATAGGTACTATAAATAATTCTTTTAAATCATAATAATACGAAACGCAAACAATATTATAAATTTATGGCCCGCATTCACTGCCCCGGTGGCGGTATAAAACAATTATTTTGATGGGGACAGTAATTAATACTAAATTGAATTTGTTTTAATGAATTTTACCGCCAATGCAGTGACGTGGCCCGTGTGGCGTAAGCAGACCTTCAATAATTAAATATTATAATAATTAATGATTATTAGATGACGCAATATCATTTCAGTGATACTCTTTAAAAATAAACAAAATAATAGTTTCCAATGTAGAGCCTTTACAAATTTATAAATAAAAATCGATGGTTAATAATATTGTTATCTAAAAATATTAATTATATTAGTATAATATAATGTAGTCTATTATATTAAGAATAGAAAATTAGGTATTTCGAGAATAAAATAAACAAATTTATAAATAAAATCTCAAATAATGATAATTAAAAAACTATGACATTTCAGACGAAATTTGAATATATTATGTATAGATGTGCAATCTATTACGTGCTCACTGATTTAAATCGTTTTTCAGGATACTTAATATCTCATCTAAATTATCAACTAAGATGACATTTAATAACTAAAAAGTATTTATTTCAAGTATATTTTAAACCGTACTGTATAGTGAGTGGAACTCCTCATTGCCCTTTGGCTGAGGATTGTCATTGCCATCAAACATAGTCATATTATTTATATTTTCTGCCTTTAAGAGGACGCAGTACCCACATGTGTTGTCTCCATCTTACACACGTACCTACAACATAGCAAATTTTCGTTCACCAATTTCAATATTGTGCTGTTGGTTTTAATATTGGTGTGAACTGACCCATTATAACATTTAGAGGTTAGGTTATCCAGGGCCCACAGAAGCCAAAATGTTATTATTTTTAAGTAAATTATGATCATTTTAAAATGTGCAGTTTCAAAAGGTCATAACTTATTTAAGAATAATAACATTTTGGCTTCTGTAGGGCCTTGTATAATAATCTTACCTTTAAATAGTTTAAATTTTATAATAGATCAGTTCACTCAAATATCAAAACTAACAGCGCAATATCGAAACTGGTGAACAAAAATGTCTTATGTTATAGGTGTTTAACACTCCTTATACATTAGACGCGTATTAACGCGTTCGTCATGTTTTAAAATCGCGCCGCGCTTTCACACTGGACGATTTGTGTGCGTTTTTCAAAAATAAAAAGCGCGCCAAATATTATTTGAACCATTCGATTCTTTGTACTTTGTCGTATACTAGGTTAGTACTGCTGTTACCGCCCGTTGTGGATGACTGCTGTTCAATTCAAACTGAACTTAAAAATTCATTTTATTTCGTTTCGTCTATTTTATTTTTTAATATGGAATCATTTGATGATATTGAGGTCGCATGCATTATCTATGCATTATACGAAGAACATGAAGTCAGTAAGAAACAAAAAAGAGACAAAATTAAAAGACGACATTGGGTCCATCCTTTAAATTTAAAAAGACCAGAAAATGGTCAGTTCCAGGTGACATTTATGACCCTTCGTAGCTATCCAGAAGAATTCATAAAGTATTATCGAATGTCGATAACATCGTTTGATGAGCTGGTAAGTAGATATAAGATTTACATATTATTTCATAAAACAATGTATAATGTTTTTTAGTATAAAACTTTAAAATTTAAATAATTATACAGTTTTTAATATTATAATTATATAATAATAATATAGTTTAGGTTTTTTTTATTTTTTTATTTGTTTTTTCAATAAACAAATATATGATTTATGATAGATAATATTAGTGAATATTACACAAATAATAATACATTTTATTTAAATTTATTAAGATATCGCTGGTTAGACCAAAATTGACAAAACAGCACACTGGTTTGCGTATGCCAATATCACCGGAAGAACGTCTGACAGTGACACTGAGGTAGGTATTTCAAAAATAAAAATAAAAAATGTAGAAATTAGTATTTATTTTATTTATTAATTACAATGTTTATACAAATCATGGTGTATTATTGAAATTATTGTATGGAGAACTAGGCGGAGGGTAATTGTTTTTATAGTGACGGGCATGATGTGTAGGTGTAGAAACATTTTGAGTAACAGGAGAAGATATGTGTGAAAAATGGTCATAATGGTAATTTTGTTTATTAGTTGAATTAATTGCAGGAGAAGAAGGTTGCGAAAAGTTACTGGATTCTTCATGTATAATTGGTGGAGAAGTAATAGTAGAATTTATTATAGCTGTAGGCACGTTATGTGAATCGTTGGTATGGTAATATCCAGGCGAAGAAAAATGTTGCTGAGAAAAGTATGAGCTGGGTTGATTAATTTGTGTATAAGGATAGAAATGAGGGATAGCAGATGTGTTATGTTTAACTCGTTGAATAGCATTTAAAAACTCAATATACACCATTGATTTTTGGTCTTCGGTTAACGACTTGATTTGAGGGAGTAAGGACAGTAAAAAATATTTTTCCGGGTCTTCTGGTGTTTGTTTCCTGTTTTCTAATATTTTCAACAACGAAGATCCAAAATTTGATGGGGGAGTCGTCTTCAGGGGTTTTTTTTTTTTTCGTGGCTGTTGCTTCTCCTCATCGATATCGTCCATTATTTCTTCAACACTTATATTTTTTCCTACAATTAAACCCACGTCTTCGGTTTCTCCTTCCTGTTCCTCTGCAGATGCCTCATCATCACTCTGATCTACATTACTTTCGGTCCTACGAATAAAATAGGTTTATATTATTTATCATTTATATACATCAATTACATTTGATGATATATATATGTACAGTTATATCGTTCTAAAGATATTATTATTATATTATTACTAGGGAACGGATTTGAATGCAAATTGCATTTTAAATAATTTTAAGAGAATTTTTTAGTGCATTTTTAAAAAAAATTTCTGTTATTAGTCATTTTTTTGTTTTTTAGAGCATTCAAATCCGTCCCCTAATTAATACTTGTTTAATTTTTAGATTCTGAACGGAGTGATGAATGTATTGATTTTACAATGATGTGTGTTTTTTTTTTAATTTTTTTAATTTTTTAATTTTTTTAAATTTTTTTTTTTGTGTATGACAACAACATTTGGAGCAGTAAAAATGCTTCGATTTTTGACTTCAGCCCCTCTTTGAAAAGGAAATCGAATCTAGTTGGTACTTTGGGGGGTCAAAAGTTAAAAATCTTCAATATTTTTTAAATAAGTCGGGAAAAACCTTAAAAAAATGACGGAAAAACGGGATTTTTTACGCAAAACCTGTTTTCGTCAAAATCGAATTTTTTATTTTGCTATAACTAAAAACTAATCGATGTAAATACTTCAAATTTTCACCAAATGTTTATATTATTGTTCTCCATACAAAGTTAAATTTTCAAAGAATTTTGATTTTTTTTTGAACTATTTTTAGACAATTTAAATTTTCAATTTTTCTAAGTATTTTTTTTTTAAATAACGATAAAAATTTTTTGGCCGACCAGAATATCTTGAAAATTTAATACAAGGTTTCTTATAAGTTTTTCTTAAAGTGATAAAAAAAAATCCGAAATCGTTTGTCATAATATTTTTTTATAAGTGCTTAAAGTTCGAATTTATACGAAATATGTCAAAATTGCGAAAATTTGCAAGTAATTTTGTGGTTGAAAAATCGTAAAAATTTTTTCTTTTATAACTAAGTTTTGAAAATTTTGTAAAGGTTCTCCATAAATTTTTCTTCAAGTATCTGTAAAAAAAATTCTACCGGATTCACACAAAAAATTTTTATGAGTGTTTGAAATTTAAATTTTTACAAAACCGCGTTAAAGTTTAGCCTCAAACGATTTTTGATATTTGTTGTTTTTCAAACAGTATAAGTCGTAAATACTTGAAAATTTTACCAGTTATTTAGATTGCCATTTTCTTTACGTGATTTGATTTTCAAAACATTTTGACTTTTTTTGAGCTATTTATAGGCATAAACAATGACAACATAAACATACAAATTAAAATAATAATTTGGTGAAAATTACAAGTATTTAGTATTTACGACCATTAGTTTTTGAATTAGAATTTATAATTTAAAATAAACATACAAATTAATAATATAGTTAGGTACATTAAATACTAGGGAGGTCCTTTTTTTTGGTCTTCGAAATTGTTGATATAGGAATCCCTTACTTTTTTCATTGTTATAAGAAAATATATAGAACTTAAATTTTCAATAAAAAGTATACGTATATTATTTATAATATTATATATATATATATATTATTTATATTATTTATTTAAGTCTATTATTTTCGAAGAAAAATAATAAAGTACAACATTTTAAATTTTTTTTACCAAATTGATAATTTGTAGTTATTTAAATATAGTTGGCGAACGGTTTGAAATAATATGAAAAAATGAATCCTTCATTGCATTGTTTGAGTCAGGTATTTTAAATAATATAAATAATATGTTTAAAAACCAGCAATTTGCCATTAAATACATAAAACAAAAAGCGGGTAAGTGAGTATCGCTCTGCTGTACATTAGGGGGTGGGATGGACCTCGGACTAGGGAAGGTTAAATTTGAATGCAATGATAGGTATCATTGTATACGAAAAACGATTCTGAACGAAGATGATTTGTCATTCTAGGATATATTATACTTAAATATTGTCATATATTCTATTTTGAAACAAATTCAAACATTTAAGTAAAAGTTTCAAGATCTTACGTTTAGTACGCTAATATAAACATTTTGTGAAAATTTCAAGTGTTTACATCGATTAGTTTTTGAGTTACAGCAAAATCAAAAAATCGATTTTGTCGAAAAGTGGTTTTTCCGTAAAATTGCCATTTTTCTGTCATTTTTTTTTTGTTTTTCTCGATTTTTTTGAAAACTATTTGAAAATTTTAATTTTGACCCCCTTAAAGTACCAACTAGATTCAATTACCTATTCAAAGAGGTTCAAAAATCGGAGCATTATTACTGCTCTAAATGTTGTCGTCAGACACAAAAAAAAAAAAAAACACACATCATTGTAAAAGCAATACATTCATCACTTCGTTCAGAATCTAATATGGTTATATGCTAATAAATACTTAATTAAATCATATTCTAATAAAATGGATACACTTAATATACATCAAATAAATTATTATTAACTATTTATGTACATTTGAACAATCTTATATATAAAATCAAAATGGTATTTTAAAATGATTTACTAAATACACACATAATTTTCTGAGATTACTTACATTCGATTTTGCATAGTTGGTGTTAAAAATCCTAATATATTTGCATATATATAAGGAGTTGATTTTTTAGATGCTTGTCCAGATTTTGTAATGCATTTACGGCGGAAACTATCTCGAAATGATTTCCATTTCTTTTGGAGTTCCAAGACTTTAAAAATGTAAATTAATATAACATTACTCATAACTAACTAAATTATTAAAAATTAAATCAAACCATTTTAATAATATACAATATTATATTGTTAGAAATAACCGATATATTAAATACATTAAACTTATTATTAAATTATTCACATTATGTAGTAGGCATATATTAAATGCTTATTAAATACAATGCGCATATTTAATTATTCAGATATTTGGCTACCGGAACTAACTTTTCTGCACTCCACTTCGACTTTTTAATGGGCGTGTCAACCATTGCAAAAATTGTACGTGAAACATGCGAAGTACTATGGATAATTTTGCAACCAAGAGAACTGGTTGTGCCAACAACAGAAGAATGGCTACATATATCTGAAGAATTTTATAGTAAAACCCAATTCCCAAACTGTGTGGGAGCTGTAGACGGGAAACACATCCGGCTAGAATGTCCCCCCAAAAGTGGTACTTTATACTACAATTACAAGCATTTTTTCTCCTTAATCCTCATGGCCATCTGTGATGCAAACTACTGCTTCACAGTTATAGATGTTGGATCATTTGGGAAGGAGAGTGACTGTAATATTTTTAAAAAATCAGCATTCGGTAAAAAGTTATACGGTAATAAAACTAATTTTCCACAACCTCAATGTTTGCCAGGAGATGAAGGAGGTACTCCACAACCCTTTGTCCTAATTGGTGACGAAGCGTTTGCTTTACACACTAACCTTTTACGCCCTTTCCCTGGAAGAAGCTTAAATGATAAAAGGCGTATATTTAATTACCGTCTTTCCAGAGCAAGGCAAAATATTGAATGCACGTTCGGTATTTTATCAAACAAATGGAGGGTATTCCACACCGCGCTATTGGTAGAACCAGATTTCGCTGTAGTAATAACTAAAGCTTGTTGTGTTTTACACAATTTTATTAGGCGTAGAGATGGATATAACACCGAAGATACTCAAAATTGTGAAATGGAAGATGCAATAGAAAAAATTGGAGTAGGCAACTCAACCTCAGTGGCAAAAGAAATAAGAGACTATTTTGTCGACTATTTTAATGAGCCGGCTCATGAACTAAGTTGGCAAAACAAGGTAATAGGCTAGTAGGGTATGCAATAATATAATGTATTAACATATTTATCTATTTACATAGGTATATAATTATATTATTATTATTTTTTTTTTTAATTGTTATTTATGTATTAAGAATATCATATTGTACAAAAGATTAAATAAAACGTAGAACATGATATATTTTATGCTTACTTTTTTTCCTTTTAACTGTTTCTTCGAATTCGTCGAACTTTTCGATAGAAGCTCTGGCCACCTTGGTCCAGCTTACGTGCTTAGCATTTTTGTCGTGGTATAATTTATTTTCTATTCATTTAATATGTAATATTATGATGTGTGATGTTTTACAAGGTATATACAGTATAAATACTCAAAATAACTAAGTAAGTTATATTTTTAATTTATTCAAAAAAACTAAATATTGACGAAAACAACTTACCTATATTCCATATAGATTCCTCCTTCGACACCTCAATAATAAACAGTTCATTGTCAAACATTTTATTTTTGACAAATTTAAAATATTATTATATATTTTTAGGTAAATAATTTTAGTATTAAAACTAAATATTGTAAATTAATATTACTACTTTTAGTAGTTACTTAGTACTTAGTACTTGGACACTTGGTACTTTTACTTAACTGCTAAGTACTAGCTATAACTTAGTAATATAAGCAGACAAGCAGCGTACGTCTCAAAATTACGACAGACGAATTATGAATGAACGTAAATAAACGCGAGCAATCGCGGCGTTTAAATCGTTCGTATGTAATGCAAAACCAGAAATACATTGAAATAACATTGGGAAAATATTGTTTAATTATAGCTGAAAAACGCAACCGAACGCTCAAAATTAAACATGCGCGATTCAGCGCGACCGAACGCGACCAGTCGCTACCGAACGCGCGTATCATTTATGTGTGTGAATACACCCATATAAAACTGTACGTTTAATTTTGAACGATTAATCGCGACGTTTTAAAAACGCGGACGCGCGCGTTCGAATCGCCTAGTGTGTAATCCCCTTAAGACGGAAACAATACATGCGGGTACTACCTACATCCTCTAAAACCTTCACAAGATTCCTGTATATTATTTTTAAATCCGTTAGGTATTTTTTTTATTACACTTAGCCCTTAGGACAGAGATTCCCAACCAGGATGCCGCGAAATTATTTGAAATATATTTTTAATCTATAGGGCATAGGGTGCCTCCGGATTTTTAAAAATTTCTTTGGACGCCGTGAGTCAAAGAAGGTTGGGAACCTCTGCTTTAGGAGTTAGGACAAAAGCCGTTGATTTAAGATTGTCTCGTAGAGAGGAATATTAAATTATCCTCATTAGTAGAATATATTTTATTGACGTAAGCGGTGAGCACTACTATTCACAGTTTCCATATTAAAGGAAACAACAGTAGAGGCCATAGGTTAATTCATAAATATAATATGTAGATAAACAACTAATCTAGTTAAGGCGTGATCATAACAAGCCACCAGGCACCAACAAAAGGTGAAAATAGTTATCATAAACAGGAAAGACGACAGAGCGACAACAAGAGAGGTTTCATTATAGTGTAGGTATATTAAACTATATATACACACTATATAATCACTTTTTAAACTAGGAGATTTCAGCAGTTTAACCCCATAAAAATGACTTGATCCTTTAACGGCTTTAACCATAGATAAACCCATTTGGCACATAATATAATAATTATTATATTACATGTGAATAATGCGACGGCCAATTATTAATGATCGAAACTCGTGGAGTCATCATTATGAAGGGGCTACCTATCTAAGAATCGTTATGAATTTATGATATTAAATAGCATAAAGCATAATGCAAAATTTTAGAATTTACTATTGTTCTATTAGTGATAGAATATATAAAATAATTAAATTTATTATTATTTTTGAATCATAATAATATGGTTTATATTAAATAATATATCATAAAAACCAGGATCTAGTTTAATCTCGACTACTTAAAAGTCAATTTATCATCCAGTTTTACTGTAGAACTTAAATAAATATTATACTTTGATATATGCACATAGTAATTTTTATATTTTTAAAACAGCATTTATAGTACTGATAGGGGGTAAAACCCTGGTATGACATTAACAACAAATTTTTATGGTAAAAGAATTACTACCTACTCTATCAACATGCATTATATAAGTAAAAGTAATTTTATTTCAAGTTGAATTAAAAATTATAATTTTTTTATGATTTTATTAAACAATAAATCTAACAACATTATAAAAATTTTATGATTTAAAATTAAATTATATATTATATTTTAAATAATTAAAATACTACTCACCTTGATTTGTTCTTCACATTTTTTAGGGTATTTTTCAAGTCTACTTTGAGCAGTTGATATTTTCATAGGCGGCTGTAAATTATAATACACCTAATATACTGTGCTTAAGTACAAATATTTTAAATTTTGATATCCAATTTATATTATATTCAACTTCTATACAAAATGTTTAGTATAATTTTTAAAAGAAAAATAATATCATAAAAGAAAAAAAACTGGATGTAGGTTGGTAGGGTTTTAAAATTAATTTAATATTACAAGACATTGAAGGTATATGTATATAATACAGATTAAAATCTATACTCAATTTTTAACAGAAAAATATATTTAAGTTATTTGTAATTAAATTATGAAAATCAATCAAAGTTTTAATCTGATTATCTTTATGTTATAAGGCATGATAATTTTTTACCATTAAGTTAAGTAATGGATCTGAATTTTAAGAACTAACTCTTTAATTAACAAAAAATATTTTATTAAGATCATGCAATTTTGGCCACTATAAAGGTACAGTGAAATCTCTATATAAATAATTTGAAGGTACCAAAAGATTTCTTTCATTATAGAGAGTTTTCGTAATAGAGAAGGTATAAGAATTATATAATAGGTTATAAATCAAACCAACTATTATAAGTAATATTTACATTATATATAGTTTCTTATTGTAACGAGTTTCGTTATAAAGAGTTTTTACTGTATTTATAATATGTACAATTATTCATTAACTACCTCACTGTAACTTCAATAAATAAAATATTGTGATAAATTATTATCAATTAACAAAATAAAATTTACATAAAAAATTTTTTTTATTGTTATAGCAATAACAATGTAGGTTATCTTAATATGGCTTTGTTGAATTGAATAAAGTAGTAATTTTTAAATTTAATAAAATAAATCATATTAGTAGTTTATGTATGAATATAAATAATAATTTGAATTTACCATGTTTTGTAATGATGACAACTTTGGAATTGATTTAGGTTGCTTAGATGATTTCTTAAATTCAGTATTATTCTCCTAGATAAAAAAAAATATTTTGTAACTATATTTTATTAACAAAACCTTAAAAACATGTTTAAGCTTTCAAATTACCTGCATGTTAATATGATTTTTTGGAAATGTATCTTCGTTATTTATATTGACTGTATCTCCAATTTGGAATTTGTCATGCTTAAATAAACAAAAATAACAGAAAGTGAAAATCTAGTATACCTATACAGTTTTTTCCTTAACCATTGTTTAGTTAATTGTGTTAACATACTAAATGTCTTGAAAATATGGTGAAAATACTATAAAAACTATTATTAAGGTAGTATCAACAATAAAGATACAAACTACTGTAAAATATATGTATTATCAACAAATATTTATTAAATTATTAATGGCTATTAGGTCATTATGATAAATTATCATAATTATATTATTTTAATAGACAAATAAATAGTTAATACATAAACAGAAACCACAAAATAATAAATGTTTATTTAAAATTGTTTAAATTGTTTTAATATAATAAATATCACATGTATTTTATATTCTATGTATTACTATTATTAAGAGAATGTCATAAACATATATGTATTGTCTTCATCTTACTAATGTACATCATACCAAATTTGCATTCAGCGGAATCCATTTCATGTTGTTAGTTTTAATATTAAAGTAAATATTTACCTATTATCAATCTTAAAGGTAAGCATATAATTTACTATATTATTAGTATTATAATTTTAAAGTTAGTTATAGGCATTTTAAAATTTTATTATATAACATAACTTTATCTCTCTTTTTAAATAATAATACCAATAGGCCAAGGAGATGCCCTGGATTATATTCTTACCTATAAGTTTGACATTAGGTAAATTTTTTCTTTTATTAAAGTTAACAGAACAAAACTGGTTCTGGTTTACCCGAATCCCCCCTCAAGCACGAGAAGACAACAAGTGATATGGACACGGATAAAAATTGGACACACAAACATCACACATGTCCACTTAATGAGAAGAGAGCCGAGACCAAACTGCTAACTCTGCAACAACGCCCCGATTACCACAACACACCTACTCCTAGAATGTCCTAATCTAACCGAACAAAGAAAAATTTTTCCACACCTAACATTAAGAGATATTTTAAGTATAAACAGTTTTAACTATTTAATAACATTCCTTCAAATAACCAATCTATATAATGGAATCTAAATAATTATATATTATTGTTACCTATAATCTATATTATTATCACCATATACTTGTACTATACTGTATTTCCTTTATTTAAATATTAAGATGATTGTAAATAACTTGAAAATATGTTTTGTTAACGGCTAATGACTTTAATGTTGAAACCGTATCAATAAATAATAATAAAAAAAAAAACTGGTTCTAATGAAAACACATTTGTAATGTTTGTTTGTAAGGCGAATCCGCGAATCTAACACATGTGTGCCTAACATCCTCTTAAGAACTAATGTTACTAATGTAATTACAGGTTTAAATTTAAGTATTTAAAAATATTGCTCTTTCTTTTGAAAGTATACATTCAAAAATCAATATTTAAAGGTTTAAAGGCAAAAATGAGGGGCAAATTTTTTGACAAACTAATTTATATAATATATTATCCAGGATGATTACTTTATGCTATTATAATATGGTAGAAATTAATTATGAAACTGTAATATCAAACCAAATTTAATAACCAAAATACAATTTCCCTCAAAAAACTTCTATCTTATGATAAATAGATGAAGTAAAATGCATAATCATATTTTTATACTTATAATAATATGTTATAAAATCAAAATCTGAAATTAATTAATTTTTTTTTTTTTAATTTAAAATGACAAAAGAATATCTCAACTGTATATTTTTATTAAAATTGATAATACCTCAAACCTACAATATTATTAATATGGGATTTTTGACAAAAAAAATGGGAATAAATATTTATATATGATTTGTATTGTTAATGTTAAAAATAATCTTCCATTCAGATAAAAAATTGTTTAATAAACCAATTTTGAAAATACTGATGTATAATCAAAACATCCTCTATATTTTATGTTAATATGATAGATAAAATATTATAACACTTAGATACATTTTGATGAAATAACACATATAATTGCTTAGTAATCAAAAAATAATCAAAATAACAAAATTAAAAATCTGTAACTCACTGATGTATGTATAGGTTTGTAACTAGTAGAACTAGAACTGTATGTTGACTCTAAGCTACTGCAACTGCTAGTAAGTGGAATTTGTTCTGGTTTGGCATTTTCATTCAATGACTTTGAATCCTTAGTTAAAAATGAATTAACAATAAATTATTTGCAAATATATTTTTAAGAAAATTGAAAAATAATAATCACAAAAAGGTTCACTTTGTATTTAAATATAATTTATGATTGCTTACATTTGAAATTGGAATTGATGTAACACCATTCTTCTTACTATCACTGGATAGATTATTCATAGGCTATAATGAAAAAAAAAAATACTTATAATTTATATTTTAATTAAAAATAATAAAAATGTATAACTTAATAAATAAAGAACAAAAATATTTTAATGTTTTACTTTAAAATAAACAGCATTCTACCAAATATTTAATTTATTAGAACAATTGAAATATTTAGAATTTAAAACATAAGAAATTTAATCAAAGATAAAAATACTGATAGTATTGACAATTTTAAATGTTTAAAATATACTCATGGCTCATTGAATTAAAAAAAAAATGATAACAGATAAAAATGGAAAGCTATCATGGGTACTATCATACTTTATTAGCATTATACAAAATAATTTTAAATGAATTAAAAATTGTAGGTGAACAATTAAAAAAAAAACCTGTGAATTTATTGTAAAATCAATAAATTTCTAGCTTAACAAAAATGAATTGTCTTGAACACAAGAGGAGATTTCATAAGCTAACTGATTTTATTTTATTACCAAAAACACATTTAACAATTTTGATCATTTATCTAAGTGGTTCTTAACTTGTGTACTAGAATTGAACAAATATAAGAGAGCGAAGAAAATTATTCAAATTAATCCAAATATTTTATAAAATTATATAAAAAAGTTAATTTTGATAAAACACAATTTATTAATCTAAAACAATAATGTACCATTTTTATTTTTAAGTTAAATACATAGAATAGAGATAAACTAAACATTTTCTTACACAGGTAAAAATACATAGATTACAATAAATTGTACAAATTTTTTTTTTTTTTTTTTGTCCAGATTGTTAATATTAATTCTAAAAATCATACAAGTTTACTCATGTAGATGGTAAAATAGAAAATCGTACCAATTTACACAAACAATTAAAAAAAAAAAACTTCATTTATATATTTTTTTTTGGCTAGGACTCTAACTTTTTCAATAAGGTAATAAAAAATTATGGGATAATTTATGATGCATATATAAAAGTTTTATATATTTATCTCGATAATAAGTCTGTAACTAGCAAATGGTCATCATATACAGAGTGATTTAACATGCATGCTCACTTTTTTTTTTAATATTACGTTATTCAAAATTTGACTTTTGGGATTTTAAATATACTTTAAGACCATATTGTGAATTACTTATATTTTTTTTTCAATATTTAAGGTACAAACTTTTGTTTTTCACACGAGAATCAGCTTTTTTATTTTAAATGATTCAGAGCAGATGACTTTTTTTTTAATGTTATATATCTAAATCTAAATTTGAACAAGTATATTTCATGCTATTTAACTTTATATAGTAAGGATTATAGTTTTCAATATGTGCCTAGATTAGATAAACATAATTGTATATTAATAGGGCTCGGATTTTAAAGCATAATAAATAACAAAAAAGGAACAAAATTGTTTTAAAAAAGCAAAAATGAAGCATATTTATTCTTTAAAAAAGCAAAAAAAAAAGCATGACTAAAAATTAACATGAATAATTAGTAATAATTTATAAAACTGAAAAAAATTAATTTAAATTAAAATAAAAATTTTCTACCATGTATTCACTATATGCAATAGCCGATAAGCTAACGACCTATACACTATCTGTAAATCGATAATCTATACGTTTCACACTAATGGTACAATCACGGTCATTATTGTGGGTTTTCACATTTCTTATTAAGTAAATAAACATTTTCTTTTTATATATATAGCATATTAGACACATAAAAATTCCACAGTTAAAATAACTGAAAAAAGCAATAAAAAAGCACAAAAAGCATTTACACAAAAAAAAGCCAAAATAAATTCGTTTATTTGGAATCAGATTGACGTGAAATGAATTTATGTATAATAATTATATTTCTATCTTAAATATATAAAAAGAAGCATTTCCTTTAAAATCCGAGCCCTATAAATTAATATTTATTATTTTTTCAGTCATATTCTTTATTATTTACAGAGAAAATTATAATAAGTAATAAAATTCTAATAGTATAGTACAGCTTGTATACCATAATTTGTAAATCGATTAAAAATCAAACATCTATCTTTCATGTTTTATTGAATCTCTAATTTATTATTTTTGTAAGCATAAACAAATAAATATTACATAATACATTGTATGGTATGTATATACACATATATATTATTCTTAATATATAATATGTAATACCATGAAATATACTAGTTCAAATTTAGATTAAAATACATAACATTGTTTTAAAAAATCATTTAAAATAAAAAGGGTGATTCTCATATGAAAAATATATGAGAAAACTACTCAAAATTTAAAAGGATAGTTCTAATTTGAAAAATAGATATTTGTATTGCCATAGATTACTATTTAAATTGTAGAAAACATTTTAAGTATTGAGAAATATAGTTTCTTTTAATTATATTTAAAAATTCAGATTTTGAATAACACTGTTAAGAAAAAAAGAAAAGAGTTTTCAAGCATACTTAGTGAATTAATATGTATATATAAATAAAAATGTCAGATACCACTTTAATTGAAAATCTCAACACACCATATAAAATATATAACTGACAGGTAATAAAGCAATTATGGCATACAATTAAATCACAATTTATAAGATCTAGCTATAAAAAAATCACCAGGCAAAAGTAACAATCTATAGCATATAAATTAGTTCACACTGAAAAATACATACTCTAAATAAAATCATACAAAGTGAATTAAACAAATACAACAATTCCATTTGCAATTAATAAAAACTTAACTTCCATAGTGGCATAATACTAAATGTACACACAATGCATTATTTTAAACTAATGATAATAATTTTCTGAACCATTGTTTAAAATATTCAAATTCTCATAATAAAATATAAACTATGAAGTACTTGTTTAACTTACGATAACAACCAATATTGACTTACTTAAATTAAGTCTGGGGGGCTGCAAAACAGCAAAACATTACAATCTAATTTTAATACAGTGTAAAATTTCTACAGTGCATTGATACTAACAAAGAAATTATTTTAATCAGAAATAGCAAAAGTAATGATTGTAAAAAAAAATTAATAAATACCAAAGAAATCACAAAAAATCTACTAAAAAGTTTGTACTTATCAAAAAAAAAAAAACTATTGTCAGGTAAGAAAATATGCCTTAACTTTGATTAAAAATTTAATTGAACATCATAACAATATTCTGATAGCAAAAAAAAAGTGTTATGCTGAACAGCTAACTACAGACATTTCCAGAGTGACAAATGAACTGGTTTTCAATAAAAATAAATAAATAGTGCAATACTAAGCAGATAGATCATTGTATTAAAAAAATTATTTTAAAGGAGAATATATTCAAAATCGTTTTTTGTTCCTTTAAAGTAACTCAATAGTTGTACCAGTTTAGAGAATACTACAAAAAAAAAAAAACAAAAAAAAATTGACTTTTATAAAGTATTAATAAAACAATTTCTATTTAATAAAATGAGTTAATTGAAAGTGTTTGAATTAGGTCAATGTACCGCTATTGTTACTATTTTCACTAACTTGTATAATTGTACAACTGATTTTTAAAGAAATTAAATATTAATTTAAATATTATATAATTTTTTGGCTGCAAACTACATGTAGTAATGATGGAAATATCAACAAACGCAACAAATTAACAACTAATATTTTTATTATTTTTAAAAATATAACATTTGATTGTTAATTTGAATGCAACTGGAAATCTTTGGTTATCCTTACTGACATTGGAAAATTGTGTGTATATTTAAAAATTTAAATGATATAAAAATTTGCCTGTGAATTGGCATATAAAAGCGCTTAGATGGACCAAACAACTTTTTTAGATTAGTTTCATAAAATTGTTGTAATTTAACGAAAAATAATGCTACTTATTAACTTATTAGGGTTTATTATCAAATATGTTTATTATAGCTTATAATAAAATAAAAATGTATAATTATAAATCTGTATGCATATCTACATTTATTGCAATATTATTGTCAATTCAATTAACTTTCATAGTCCTAGTACCAACATTTGAGTTTCTACTATGATATAAAGACATCAAATGTTCAAAAAATAAAAAGCTATGCAATAGCTTAAAAATATGAATAATTATTTTAATAATTTTCCTTATTTTTATTTTACTAAATGATTCACAAAGACAAAAACATTCATTTCTTAATAAATAAAATAAAAATATTTATTTATTATAGAAGTGATATATCCTCACAGCTAAGATTTAAGAATATAGTTTTAAAAATATTATTTATATGTCTTACTTTAGTTTCAGGCAAAAATTCATCAGAATTTAATTGAAGATTTCCATTATAGTTCTTAGTACTGTTATTTAAGTTACTTGTAGAAAACTGAGCCTAAATTAGATAAACCACATAATTAATTGTAAAACAAAAATATTGTATTACTAAGCAAAATAATTAATTCTATTTACCTTTCTGTAACTATTGTGATCAATAGTTTTTGACTCATTGGTCTGAAAAAAAATTGTACATTATATTAACAATAATTAAATAATATTTATTTTAGAAATAATAAGTGCATGTAAATATTTTATAAACAATAAATACCATAAAAAAATAAGTTATAACAATTATTTTAAAATTGAATATGACAATTACCTATCGTAATATTATAAACATCAAATAATATTTTTCCCCAACTAAATTTATATTTAAATTATAAAATCTATGGTGTTTGACCTAAGCACTTAATCCTTTATTAAAATATCCAAAAAATATATAGGTATATGTTACAAATTAAAAAAAATCAAGTATAAAGTGTAACTGCTAGGTAATGGCACCTAAGTACATAATTAAAGAGGTGCATTTGAACCACCTAAAATTGTGGATGGGTGGGTCTTGAGTGGGTCTTTAACCAAAATAGTTAATATTATTACTATAGTAAATATAAAATAGGTATATGTATTTAAATATTTTCTTATGGGGCCGCTACACCAGCATCTGTTTTTTCTGTCTATCTCCCACAATATAGAAACAAAGATACTCTGTATTTCCACCATTACAACTCTCTGGTTCAGTTTAAGGCAATAGCAGCTATAATATATTTAATAAAGAAGAGTATTTCCTGTGCATTGACCGGATAGATTTTTAATATTTACAATTTTGAATAAATTATTAATGGTTAAAAATAATTGAAATATAAATGAACATACTTATATTTATAAAATATTTAAATATTGAAAATCTATCCGGTCAATGCATAGGAAATACTCTTCTTTATAAAATATACAATAAATATACAATAGCCAATAGGTGCTCTTGCCCTAAACTACAATAGAGTGTCGTAATCGTGGAAATACAGAGTATCTTTATTTCTATATTATGTGGAAGATAGACAAAGAAAACAAATGCTAGTGTAGCGGCCCTTTAAGTTTTAAAATAATGAATTTTAGGTAGGTGGATGGATGGGATTTTGTGAGAATTGAACCACCTTTTAAACTGAACTTGGCACCACTGCCGTTGAATTATTTCATTTTTCATGTGACTCATTCATGTTTACCTAGTATATATTCTTAATTATATTATATTATTTATATCAATATTCTTATTGTAATTGTTTTACATATTCTATACATAAAGGATAAGCAACACAATGCTAAAAGAGGGCCAGTTTTTTGAAAATGATAATCTAATGGGCTAGAAAACAAAAAAAGCAAAAAAAGTTAACAAAATTTACAATTGATATTTATAGTTCAATACTAGAAATTAATTCATATCTAAGTTTTAAGATAAACATTTTATCAATTTTATAAATATAATAAAATACAGAAAATCCTATCATTTCATATTTTTATTAAGTAATTTGAAATGTATCACGGCCACACGGGCCACCAGTAGCCAATCCCTTAATTTAAGTGTTATAAAGGAGTATGTAATTAAGATATTACATGCTCTACCTGGAAATTATTAGGTATTTAGGTAGATGCATAGCTTTTAAATTCAAAATACTTTTTATATTTAATTAAACTATAAGAAATATGTATTTTTACTAAAAAAACAACAAAAATTATGTAAATACTTACTTATCTACAAATTACAATATACTATAAATGTTTGTAAACCATTAACTCATCATTAATATTTATACACAATATTATGCTTAATAACTTATTCCCTTTCAAAAAAAAGTTTAAAAATATAAAGTAGAACAGTTATTTATTTAATATTCTTCTTGACGATAATTTGTTGAGTACCCAACCCATTATACTATTTAAAGTTTAGAAAAAATACTAGCATATTTAGAATAAGAAGTCTTATTACTATTAAATAATATATTTTATGTATACATACATTGAATCTATTATGTCTGTTATTGCTATATGATGACTGTGTTCTATTATGACTGTTGGTATAACTAGGAATAGAAGAACCTTGATTGGCGTTGTTTCTTGACTGAAAATATATAAAACATTTTAAATCTCATATAAAACATATTTTTAACTTTAAACTTACTGATCCATTATTCAAGCCATTACTTCCTTGTCTAGAATAATTATTAGGTCTGTTATAGGTATTTGAAGTATCAAATTTTCTTGGAGCATATTTAAGACCTATAAACTAAAAAATACATATATTTATTATTTAATATTTAAAATCAAATACAATTTTAAATTGATTTTAAATAATTAATTTTAAATATTTAAATGTTAATAATATGTACATTGGTTAATTATGTAATTGTGTGAAAATAATTAAAAAATTAAATATAATTTAAATTAATACTTTACACAAAATAATTCTTTAACCTTATTTAAATATCTATAAATGTTTTTGAAAATATTTTTCTTACATAGTTTCTAGTCAGATATATGTATTTTTTTATCGTTTTAAGCATAGGCGCATTTAATGTATACCCACATTGGGGCAAAATAATTTTTAATTTTATATTTATTTTCTTATTATTCTGAAGCAGAATATTTTTATTATGGAATATTTTCATACATAAAAATAAAAATTTGGACAAAAATGTTTTGAGTTTAAAGTATTTTAATTTTAGGCGAGTGGTTTGGAATGGTTAAAGGAATATCTTGCAAAAAATGCAAAATGCTAGTCTTTTACCTAAATTTTCCCTATAAATATATTATACCATAATTAAGCTCCCTGCATGTATTTTATAATTATTTAATAAAATTTCCCTCACCATAGTACTCATTTAACCTTAAAATGTATGTTAAAAAAAAATAACACATACATAAACATAATACTGTTGAAAGATTGATCAAATGATAAATAATTAAACTTAGTTATACATCAAACATTCTTTGTGGAATATATTTATGATCAAAGTATCAGTCATAAAAATAAATTAATATGTTCCAACTATACATTGACAATATAATTTAATTTTATAAATTAGCACTTACTGGTTTTTTTTTTGGTGGTTTTGATTTCTGTTTTTTGATAAGATCAGTCAAATGTTGTGTTTTGCTAGTACCTAATGCTTGTACAATAGTACCGCTTCCATAATTTTGAATATTAAACTTTCCAGAGGATTGTAATAAAGCTTCTAATGATGGAAATCCTAACTGCCTGAATGGAATTCGTTCGCCATTTAATTTAAAATATTCATCTGCACAGAAATAAGTAGTCATTTATAATAAATTATTTTAACATAACAAATTAAATATACATTTTTTTTAAATATTATTTTAATGTTTACATATAATCATTGAAGACATACATAATTGATAACTTATAATATATAACTTATTTAACTTATAATATCTATTTGGAACTTGGTATGAAATTTAAAGGGTTTTCTCAAGTTAGTTGTCTAGAAACTTCAAACTTAATTTTTTTCATATCTTAGACATATTCAGTAGCATCACCTCGTTAGCAAGTTTTATCGTTAGCAGGAATATTGTGGAGATAATTTAAATAAATATATATAAGTATGCATTGGTATATTTACTCAATACATAAATATTAAGAGGTTATCTTATCTGCTAGTGTAGTCAACATCTAATATATAACATATCAAATTTTGCAATTAGCCTAACACATTTTATATTGTTAGCTTTATGCTACTTCTACACTCTTGCTACTCCTTACCACAAGTATTTAAGACTCATGATAGGAAACAGATATTATTGTAATAAAAATATCAATATATGTATATATATGTACATATATGTATCAATTTTTCTTAAAATATAGAGAAAAAAATCAAAAATATGTAAATATTGAAAAAATGTATTAGTATTGAAAATTACTAAAAAACAAATATTTTATAATTATAAATATTAAATAAAAGTAATACAAATGATGTAGGTATATAAAATTATGAATATTATTCTGGAACAAAGCAATGAGAAACAACATATTGTTGTAGGTTTGCAAATAAAAAATTACAACGTTTTGGCCTGAGAATACTTTTGTATTGGCTAAAAGACCATTTCACATCAACAGATGTGATAGGTGCATAATTCTTATTCACTATATCAGAAGGAGTGTATTCATTTTCCAGAGATCCTTGTTTAATTTTGATGGTACAAGTTCAGCTTTTCTTGATATTGCATTATCAGCCAATAAATGGCTATTTATTAACCAGATTTTCACATACAATTTGGGGTTCTATTCATCAAATTATGGTCCATTTATAATTATATCCATTATTAATTTATACATATTTATTAAATATTACTATTAACTTTAAACTTTAAAAATGTTATATACTGTACTTAAGGCATTTATTAATAATAATATACTATTAATAAACTTTATTTAAAATCTGGTAATTCATTTTCAATTATAGGAGACAGAACTTGACTTACTTAAAACTTAAACAGTTCAACATTTACTTTTTTGTTGATTTTTGCGGTTGTTTACTAATTGATTAATTATCAATAAAGGGTTCTTAAGCTAGATTTTTTATTTAATTTTAAGAATGTAAGATAATAATATATATTATCAGATAATATGATAATTTGTAAACGGGACTATACGATCTTAAAACCTGGCATTCATATTTATTTTATTCCAATAAGCAATATTAAAAATTTGTGAAAACACCCTCAACTACAACATTGAAAATAGCATGTGAAAATGGTTAGATTATAGACTTATACCCATAGGCGCAAATAGTGTTTGAAATTTTGGGTAACTCAGTTCTATAATATATTTTGATTGTATTAAGTAATTTAATCAATCGTTTTTGTTTTTTTTTGGGGGGGGGGGGGATTAAAGAGCTATGACCCCCATCCTATTTGTGCCTATGCTGAGTTATACCTGTCTTTAAAATCATAAACATTAATTCTACAAAAAATAAAATAATTAAAATGCAAAAAATATTTCAAAACCTTACTTTCTATTTGATTTAATTGTACTCCGCCTTTGGTAGACAGTAGACAAGCTTTTAAGTTGAGTATTACTGAATCCAAATCCTCCATTTTTCTGATTTATTTTGAGAACAAAAAAATATTTTATGAAATACACATTTGACTATAAATTATATATAAACAATAAAAATCATAATTATAATGAATAATTTACAGTATTATTAATATAAAAATAAAATTATAATTCAATGTGAATCGTGAATATGTGTTGTGCCTAACCTGGGCAACCCATATTCTAATCAAATGCTGAACCTTTAATAATTGTTTTCAACAGCTATGCACTTTTCTCACGTCTAAACATATTAATTTTAAAAATAAATTATATCTATACAAACTCCTACTCAAACTGATATGGGCTTATGGGATACAACTTTAGAGAACTCAATCCTTCCAACACTAACAAATTCCAAACGTTTCAATCAAAATGTCTTCGCCAAATACCTAATGCTCTATTTTATGTTTCAAATGATTCTCTTCATGGAAACCTCAATATTCCAACAAACAAAATATTTTATAAGCGTTTCCACTCCAATCTCTCCAAACACCACAACCCTTTATTTCAAATCTATCGACTTAGACTATCCCAGATGATCCCAAAAAGAGCTTAAAACAAAAATGGTGATATGACCTTTTAGAGGACTTAACTTCTAATACTCTCCATACCATAAAGTTACGTCAATGGATGGCTTCTTCTCTTACAACTACTATACCACAATATAATAAAGTAAGTTAAATTATCGTGTCTATTAAATTAAATTATTTTATATTTACTACTCAAATCACTTGTACCTTCTTACTGAAAGAAATTATAATTTACAGATTGAAAAAAAAAATGCGTATTATTACATGTAAATTTATTGGAAAACGATTACTGTAACACATTATACATGCTATCAATTGCAAATAAATTAAAATGTTGTTATAGATTATTATTATATATTATTACTCTATGATATAGGCTAAGTGTGAAGAGTGTCATTTAAAATTTAAAATAGAGCATTACCTAGCTATTTGGCAAAGACATTTTGATTGAAACGTTTGGATTTAGTTACGCTTGCTTGATTGTCAGTGTAATGACCAATCCAACTCAGATTTCCAAAAAAATTTAAAATTAATACGATTTAAATTTTTTGAATAGTGAACGACGGCGAAATTATGGTTGATAATTTACATTGGACAATAAAATTTAAAATAAAAAAAAATTCAATGTAGATAAAGGAAAAAAAACTTACTGAAGAATGAAACACGACTTGACGACTTAAATAATTGTTGCTGGTACGCCGTTCGCAGGCCATACGAAAACTTATGAATTTAGGATTTACACAATTACGTCTCACCCAGTCAAAATTTTACACTTAGTAGTAGTGTGTAGTTAATGGTCGCAACTCGCAAACTCGCTAACACTTCAGTTTCCGTCACTGTATTCTGATCATACATTCACACACGATCACAATGACCAAGTTTAATTGGACTCAACTATTTTTAATTGGATTTCAGCGAATTGCAAGATGTATGCACCGGTGATGAGAGGAACTAATACCGTTAAAGAAAAACCGCGGGAGAAAAAAAAATAAAAATTATGTTAAACGATTTTAAGTAATTTTTACTTAAGTATGAGAAATTGAACATGTGTGTTATTATTATTTTTGATAGTATTAAGTAATAGTAGTAATAGTAGTAGTAGATGGTCTTACTGGATTCAGGATTTCTGCTATTAATTATAATCGAATCACTCAACGGATAGAACAGTCGTCAGCGGGAAATTCCTGTGAAAGTACGTGCCCCAATAATCATGAGTAATATTACATGATGTATTTTATGTACATAAACTATACAGTTTACTATTATTATTATTATTATTATTATTATTAGACAGCAGCATTAAAACATATTATACATACCGGGACTGGGAACTGCACTACTGCAATATGCAATACTGCATTCGAAATACTGTCGTAGTCTCGTAGTACACTTAATAGTTAATACTGTTATCACGATTCACGAATAGGTGACTGGCGGATGCACAAATTACCCGTGCCTCGTGCGTGATAATTACTCCGATGGTGTATAAGTATAATAACTCTTTAAAATGTTAACTCATATCATGGTGTAGTGTATAATGTACATATTTTATTACTTAATTATTTATATTATACCATCATATAAATATTATTGCATACGTGTTGGCAAGGCATCACATTATCACAAACATAACATCCCAAATTCCCAACTCCCAACGTTTTACTTTTACGAATTACATTCACAGTCCACACTTCCACAGATAGAATATAGATGTGATTTAGCAATCGTTTCGTTGATTCGCGCCTGATCATGGTATAGAGATCATAGTATTATCATTACAGTTGGGTTTTGGTCCAAGTCCGCGCATTACGTCATACGCCTACCCGTATTATAAGCACGAAGTATATTAATATAATATTATTATGTTTAATTTTTTTATTATTATTGATCATTTACAAATTACAACTTTGTGAATAAGAGCCTGAAGCCGGCTTATTTTTTTTTTAAATAGTTATTTATATTTATGTTGTTATAAATTCGTGATTGTTGCTAACTTTTTTTTCGACTTATGCTCATGCAGTTATTCTACCGAAAGACCCAAATGTCAAATTACTTAAATTGTATTTAAGAACATGAGATGTTAAATGATAATATTATTATCATGGGCTCTGCCCGGTGATCGGACAATGCTTATGCTGTTACCATTGATTATAGAATAGTCTATACTCTATTCTATACAATGCTGTTACTATATTATTAATTATAATTACTATATAGCAATTAATAAAAATATCGCTTACACATTCAGACCATATCACATTGACCATCTCTACACATACTACATAGTGCAAATTAGTAATTACGATGCTTAGTAGCCTGGTATAGTGGTATGCTACATAGCTAAATGTTAATGTCATACCAAAATAATAAATTTAGAAAGTAGCATAACACGGGTAGCGCTAGTAGTTTGGTGAAAATAGTAACGAAAGTAGGATTCATTATACTTTAATTTTCGCGCTAATTATATAAATGTATTTTTTTTTAAATACATATTATATTATATACTATCTATAAATATGATTTTAAATAATATGATTATGAAGAAAAACGTTTTTGGACTATACAAGGAAATTACAAGAAAAATTTCGTTTTTTAAATTATGCTATATACGCCTAACACATAGTGTACCTATACCGTGTGTTCAATTTTAAAGGTAATAGGAAATATTTTTAACGCATGACTGAGTTTGATTCAGTTAGCTTTTAGAGTTCGTAATTATTGGTGTATTATTGTATTTATTTATTTTAATTAAACTACAAGAACAAGGTGTATTTATTATTACATAGATGATAGAACTTATAAAAATATATCATTGGAATTTATCGATAAATTATACCTATAAATGAGTGATAGAGCGTTGAAAATGCGATAATTACAAATTACCTGATGTTTAAAACTTTCGACAGTCCTAAAAATGTCAATTTTGAAGATATCAACAAACTGTAAAGATCAAAGTTGCTCAAAAAAAAAAAAAAAATAATAAATCCTAAATTATAAGACAGTATCAAAAATAGTGGTTTCTATTCAGAAATTTTTATTTTACTGCAGATAATAGTTGAAAATAAGAATTTATCGAAAACAGATGTATTTATATGTCTAGATGTAAAAAAACTCCGAATCAAACTCAGTCATGCGTTTGAAATATTTTTTGTTATCTTAAAAATTACACATAGTATATCACGATTTAAGATACATACACCTAAATCTAAGGTATATCCGTAATCTGTATATCTTAAGTGTATCTTACTCATGCTATGTATGAAAACTATCACCACTGTGGCACTGTCCACTGGTTAATGCAGTATTGTATAGATTTTACAGATATAATTAAACTAGATGAGAACCACATATTTTAAAAATGTAAGTACCTATGTACCTATATAAACTCCTCTAAATAAAATATTAAAAGATTGCATTATTTCGATATATAAGCCTGTTAGTAGCAACGTAAACAATAATTTTAATTTTGGAAGGGGGGGGGGGTTATATATCCATCATAATTTGTGATCCAACCGACAAATTATATGCAGATTTTATTAAGCCAATAAAGACTATTTTTAAAATTTTATTTCATATGTCTATTTTCCTTGACTTCCATGACATATATGATATATCTATAATCTCTTAAAGATAACTAGACACTTTTCGGTGGATCGATTATAATGTTAATCATCTATTTAGCCGAGTCTGAAAATAAAATACATAAATAGTTTTATACTTATATAATTATATTTATAAAATTATTTATTTTAACTTCAGCAATTTTATAACGAAAATGTCCTTTCGAGTTTTGAGTGTTGATATGGACACCGGTATTATATGGGTACATAATATTTAAGTAGTTGATAGATATTTGGAAATATAGAGGAATCGCAGTTTCAAGGCATCTGTAATCAGAGTAGTGCCGTTAAGATTTGGCGTTCAGGGCAAAATTAAAAATATTCGCCCCCTATTTTATTATCATATATTATAAAAAAAAATTTGCCGCCTCTTTAAACCATACGCCCGGGGCGCATGCCACCAAGGCCCCCCACTGCACAGCTCTGACTTAATAAACCTGTGCTCCGTCTTGCATTCAAATAGGCTCTATTTTCTATTTTTATTCTGCTTTTACATTATTTAAATATTAATTGAGAAATTATTGACCACATATATTACATATATTATTCTATTAAATGTATACTTTCTCCTTTTAAATTGCTGTTTTTAATGTCAATCAATATTCAACACTATCTAGTTATAATGATATCGAAGTTCTATTAAAATTTTAAATCAAATCAACATTGCAGTATAATAGCGACATATTAAAATTAAAGTCACACGAGTGAAGCAAGAAATAAAAATACTTATATTATCAAATTATTACACCCATATCATGACTTCCTGTTATTTTAAATTTATTTACGGACATAAATAATCATATAAATGTAAATTCGGAAAAATAAGTTATTTCACAGTTACTGAGCTCCAGGTATTAAGAGGGCGTCAAACCCGCATGTGTTGTCTCTGTCTTACAAATACGTAACATAGCAAATTTACGCTTAGCAGATCACGTTTAGCTCCGTCAGTTTAAAAATTAGAGTGAATCGACCTATTATGAAACTTGATGGTAAGATAATTATCTGTGTTTGTATGTTGTTTTTTTACGATTATTAAATTTTTATATGAGTTATGAGCATTTTTAATTTACACTATGTTATATACGCATAACTTGCTAAAAAATTGAACTACCTATCGTAAAAAACCAACATACAAACACGGATAATTTTCTTACCATCAAGTTTCATAATAGGTCGATTCACTCTAATTTTTAAACTGACGGAGTTAAACATGATCTGCTGAACGTAAATTTGCTATGTTACATACTTGTAAGACAAAGACAAGTGACAACACATGCGGGTGTGACGCCCTCTTAAAGCCCTTATATCAAACAACTATATTATTATAAAATATTAATTGATAAATATGTTTTGAATTATTTCTAGGTTATCTTTTTTTTCATAATTCTTTATTTATTCAAATCTTAGTCTGTGCTTTAACACTATTAAATACAATATAAATTAATTTATTAAATATAGGTCACAAGACAGTTATATAAAAACACTAGATAATAGGGTAATCGGTCAAAATATCCAAATGTATCCGTTTTTCTAAAAATAAGTGAATTACACTTTAATTTCTATTAAACCTATAACAAAATATAAATATATTATATTATGATACATAAATTACGTTAATAGTAATATCGCAAAATATACTGCACACACATATTAGTCAAATAGGTAATATGAAATAAAATGTAAAATAATTTTTTTTATATATAGATACAGTATATTCAAATAATAACTAAAAATGTAGTAGGTATATGTTTTAAAAAATTTGTAATGCCCCTAGTGTCATCATTCAATCATTGTATTCTTCAAAAATATCGAGACAAATATGTTTTAATAAATCTTTTCTTTTCTTTTTCGTTGGTGGTCTAATGGTACCCAATTGACGCTGTGCGACTTTAGTTTTGTCTGCAGCATCATTTTCATGTCACAGCCCCCCATAAGACATTTCTAAATACGCGCCTGATATATATATATAAAAACAAGTAAACTAATAACAATTAAAAGCTCAACTCAGGCCTCAGGGGTGGATTGAAATATGGATTAATATATAGAAACTGGATCAGTTCCTAGATCCTTTTTTATTATATTATACATTTTTTTATTTATAGAATTTTATTTTTCTTGTCAAAATGCTTATATTATTTGAGTATTTGAAATAATTTTATTGTCAAGTATAGTTTAATGCACTTAATTTCAGAAAAATGGATTAATTTGATTAAAAACTAAGAGTAATTTATATTTTATTTTATATTATTTTATTAATTGATGTAATATAATACAATATATTTATATTTTATTAAATTTATTAGAAAGTAAAGTGTAATGCACTTATTTTGGGAAAAACGGACATATTTGGATATTTTATCCTAGATAGCAAACTTAGAAATGTTATTGAAGACGATAATATTATAGCCGAAATTATCTAATAAATAATATATAATGTATAATATATTATATATAACCTAACCGCACCCACCCATGACAACAAGTACTGATTCCTCCCCCACCACCACAATCCCTACATCATCAATTGGTTCTTCTACCACCACCACAAGCCCCTGAAACGCACCTCCATCGACCATCGCCACAATCCCGTTATACCTATTATCCAAGTTCAAGTCCAACCAATAACAGCGCAGACAAAATTTAAAAAAAATTAAAATCTAGCATGCCAGAGCAGAAAGTAAAAAAAGTCATTTAAAATATGCATTTTAAATATTAGCATTTATTTTGTTTGTAATATGAATTAACAGTGAGTCAGTGAATACAAAAAAGGTTATTAAAAAATAAAAATAATTAAGTTACGAGTATATATAAATAACAGTAATAATACTATTACTAGTATTACTATAGTTGTTTAATGTGAGTTTTAATGATGTGTGACTACTAATGATAATGCGGCAAACTGCACTATAAAACACGAAAATAATAAATTCAACGACAGCACGATACGAATGATACGATGAAACTGTCAGTGCCGGATTGGAACCCAGAAACTTACCGAGCACAATAATTTTACTGGCCCAGTTAATTTAGCTGAATATTTTAGCAAGCGGCCCATGTATCATAATAATCTTGCGGCCCACCGCGCTCAGCGCGGTAGCTCGCCGGTCCAATCCGGGCCTGGAAACTGTTATAATTAAATATTATGTCGGTATTAATAGTTATGGTTAAAACAGTGGCGTAGTTATCGCATAGGCAACAGAGGCATTTGCCTCGGGGCGCAAAATAAATTTGGTCGCAGTTATGTTTTATTGTTTTAATGACTTAAATCGAAGAGTCTTATATAAGGCGTAAAATATATATTGCCTTAGGGTCTATTCTAAGGACTTTTGTCAACAACACGTCAACACATTACACATTACATTCCCTCTGCCCCTCTATCAAAGGTCGCATTTATAACTCTACTCTTAACTATTCTAAAATATAATTATAAAAGATATAAGTGATATAACCATAGAGTATGGATATAACAATAAAACTAATAAACATTGCAAAAATGAATATATTTCGACAAAAACATCTGTCATTTTAAATATAGTTTTAAATAAGTATAGAATTGTATAGTGTAATATATAATTATAAAAAATAAATTTTAATACTTTTAATTATAGGTATGTTAAAATTCAATATAATATAATATTAAACAGAAAAGTAAATTGGAATTGAATCGAAAGAAACCAAGGTCTGCAAATACCTATTATAAATTATAATGTTATATTTATGACCCATATAAATTGTTTATTATATAATACACATAATTCTAAATCATACTATAGTACGATACCATAGTATGATTGTTTGGCGTAAGCAAGTATCGATAAGATAATCGATTTCCGAAAAATAATCTTTAAAATAATACATATAACTAGTCAAATAATTTAACATGTATAATATTATACATATTTATTTATAATATTTAAAATTTGAAAATCAATTCACTCAAATACGCATAATTCCCACAAATTTATGACATCCGTGGTTTTTCAAAAATATAATTTTCGAATCATTTCACCAACTTCCTCATACGTAATATTATTATTATAACATTATCCACAACATAAAAATGTATTTCCAACAACGCAAAACATTTTCTCAACATCGCAAAGAATGCTCAACAGCGCTTTACAATATACCCTGGTAGCTACGCCACTACGCCGCTTACACACGTGGAATATAGGAAAAATAGCTATACGCGCCTGACGAAAATTAAGATACTTCTAGTTGTTCGACTTAAAATATGTAAAGATGATTGAATTGGTATACAAGTTTACTTTGCATCGGTCGAAGTACTTTTTCGATTGTTTTATTGTTTAAAATAAATATAAATTTGTCAATTTTTATTATTAAATATATATTGAAAATATCAAAAATATACTTCGACCGATGCAAAGTAAACTTGTATACCAATTCAATCATCTTCACATATTTTAAATCGAACAACTAGAAGTACCTTAATTTTTATCAGGCGCGTATAGCTATTTTTCCTATATTCCACGTGTGTAAGACAAAGACAGAAAATCAACGTTTCCAATCCCCTTAATACAGTTGTAGTTCAGCTGTAGCATGTCAATGCGTAGCTTGTATATTCTTTAGGAGGAAACCACCCTACTATGTGGAAATTTATTGACGGAATAAAAAAAATTCAAAATTTAGAAGAATTGAAACGAGAACAGTATTATGCTGGAGAATAACCATAAAAAAAAAGTACAAGGAGTGTCAAGGACTGTGTTAAAAGACTTCATTTGTTAATTATAAATTATAATACTAATAATAATAATAACTTTGTAAATGTGTAGCTGTAGCATATAATAATATATAATTTGCCACTAACCATTGTTTTTTTTAAAATTATTTTCACTAACTAAATGCCTAATCGTATATTTTCGCTCTTTTTTAAAATTCGTTGTTTTTATTTTCGCCATTATTATTTCACGATTTTACATTCGCGATTATTGTTTCGCTATTTTGGCCGGATATCGTTATATCCCTCCGAAGTTTGCGATTTTACGCTATATGCGTATACGCATGCACACATGACACAACGCTATACTTTTTACCGCACTCTACGTCTATAACGAATTTTTCAATTTTTATACATATTGTAATGAATTATGAATGATGAACCTGACCGGAGCCGATAGGCGTAAGAGGTAATAGGAAAAAACAAGCCCTTAACAATATTCATTGGAAAAAAAAGCCCTGTATCAACTTAATACATTATTCGTTAATCGTTATTTTATTATGATTTACATAATTAAATATAAATATATAATCATTACATTTATCTATGTAACATTTCTTTGACATATCTAAAAGTATAACTGCAATCTGCATTTAACATTGTCATTTGTACCTACATAATTTAAAAAATCTAAAATAATTAATATTGTTACGCGTAGGAAGCCGTTATACTGGTCATTTAATTTGTAGCCGGTTTTTACATTGAAACCTAAGTAAAATTATGCGAAAGTATGGAACATATACATAATCACTAAATCACAGAATGTTGAGAATTACGATAATTATGCGTTTTAATTTGTATTTGTTTACCCAATATTTTTGGTTAGATAATAACCTATTTAGCTCATTTAATAAATAATATAATAATTATTATAAGCTTATAATGTTTATAATTCATTACTACCCGAATTTAAAAATATAATTTTTTTTTCTAAAATATTTCAATTATACGTTTATGAGTCTCTAAAATTGTTGGGCCCCGAACCCACCCAAAATTATCTTAATCCAGGCTTGACTGAATAGGGGGTTTTGCTTTGCAAAAAATACTAGTTTTTAAACTTGACAAAAATTTTCGTCTTGAAGCCCTGATTGACCAAAAAAAAATGCGTCATCCCACCGAGGTCCGCAATTGTCCACCATCTTGGATTTTAGGTGAAATTTTTCACTCTTTTACGGTTTTTTTACAATATCTCTAAAACTATAAACTACATTAATATAACTTATGTGAAAATTGAATATCGTACAATTTGTGACAAAAAAAGGTTATATACATTTTTAGTGTAAGAGTAATAGGTAAGTGACAAAGTCCATCCGCCCGTCATAGAATGTGGGACCGCCCTATATAATATATATAGGTACCTATCATCAATATATAATTACGTACCTATGCATGTAGTTTGCTCACTCTTATAAATATGTGATTTAAATAAACATAAACTAACAAATTAAAAATTAATATTTGATAATTTTGATAATGAATTATGAATAATGATTAGGGTTCGAATTTGAAGGCAATATAATTAATAAAAAAAAGCATTTAAAATGTGAAAAAAGGCAAAAAAAATGTATTTAATTTATACAAAAAAAGCAATTAAAAAATGTACTACAAAATTAAATATACTAACTACCTAGTTGGTATTAAGAAAAAAAATTCATTACCATGTACTTTGATTTTGATAAGTAGTCTTTAGTAAAACGTTAACGATTTGTACTCAAAATATTTTTGTAAGTGGAAAATTATCTTTCCATCACGTCCACCAAAGATATCTGGGGGTATAAAATTAATATATAGGTTGAACAAATATTTTCACCGAATTTTGTAACATACTTTTTCAACTTATAGAACTGTGATTTTGTTCAACTTTTGCCATATTATTTAAAAATAAAGAATAAAAAAAAAAAATAATATCAATAAATATTGCGAAGAACAAAACTCATCCAAAATAAATTTAAACATAACATCGACAATTATACACCGTCTTCACAAGCTCTTATCGATTTGTACCGATAATATGTAATGTAAGCTATGTATAAAATTATTAACTCAATTAAAAATTTAAGACTAAAAAGGCATTTTTAAGTACAAAAGGTAAAAAAAGCGAAAAGGCATTTATATGTAGGTATAAAAGGAAAAAAAATACATCCATCGTCTAAGAAATTAAATGAAACACATTTTTATGTAAAAATTATTTTTCTGTTATTATTATTAAAAAAAAAGGCTTTCACGTTCCAATCCGAACCCTAATAATGATATATTTTTTACTTTTGTTGTACGAACAGAAATCACCAAAATTCAAAAGCGCCAACTGAACTTCTTGATATGATTTGTTAGCATTTTGGGCAACAAAAAATAAGTGTCTTAGAGTAACTTATAAGTTATAGGACTACCTATGCGTCTAAGCATATCGTGATCGTGGGGTACGTACCTATTATACGTATCTATATTATAAAATATTATAATCGTATAATAATAATTATTATTACATTTTATATTTACAAGACGCTATACTGGTCGACTGTTGGTCACACTTGTACGCGACCACTCCGAGTTTCGGCGTCGGTTTCCGCCATTTTAGTTGCAGTTTTCGTACACTATTCTTGTGCCGCCGTTCTTGTTTAACTTGTTCGTTTGTGTCCGTTCGTTTTGTGATCTATACGAATCAAATCTGTTCAAAAAGCTCAATCTTCATTGTATTCATTTTTCAGATTGATATCGTCGTCGTTGTTCCACGAACTACCGTGAGTATTTGCAGCATTCGGTTACCGCCGACGCCAACTACTTATACAGGGCGCGCGCCGGGTACACGACACACGTTGAGAGTCGCTTAATACGAGTACCGTTTGTAGACGATAATAAAATAATATTATATTTGATTAAACAAAATAAACTGGTCGACAACGCGACCGTCGATCTAATTTAAGAAATCTCCCGTAATATTTTATCTCTACGCGCGCCGACGCCGTTCCCCTGATGATCCACATCCCGCTAGTATGTAAATATTATACTCATTGACAATATTGCTTATTATACATATAATTATAATTAATTAGTTATTATCATCATATCAAAAAGATTTTTCTGCACGCTCCGCCATCATCTAAAGTATTTAATATACAACTGATAGCAGATTCCGATTTTATGTGATTTAAATATATATCGATTTTCAGACACCGAATCGACCGGCACAGCGTCATAGTGTCGTACACTCATACGTGTTGATACACGTGAGAGACGATTGGCCTACTTACGCCCGGCTTAAGCTTCGCGGCTCATTTCTGGCTAACATTATAACGTTTATTATGGTTGATATACTGGACTGTATCACATACACTTGTGATTTTTTTTCCGTTCTGAATTATATTGTATAATAGGTATTCTAGTGACCAATTTTTTTAGTTTGGTGTGGGGGGGGGGGAAATTTTCAATTCAATCTAATCGATCTGATACATAATATGATCAACATAATTCATTTAGTGATGCAGGGCCAACATGATCCCCATTAATAGGATCTTGGATAATTTATAAAATAAATGTTGTACTGAGATTTCGTGTTATAGGTATTATTAGGATAAAATAACCTAACCTCACAGCTATAACAATAAATTATTGTTAGGTATCGTATTTTATATATGGTTTTTTTCCATTTAATTTTTTGATGGAAGACTAATTATTATAAATGAATAGTAGAATGTTAACATTTTAATGGAGATAGCTTTCATTTATTGAAATTGAAATCTACATAACTAAAAAAAAGCAGAACACTAAATACCTAGTTTTACTTATATAGAAGAAAAATTATATTTGAATTCAACTACTGACTGGTAAATACTCGGAAATAGTATTCTCAAATAACAATTTAATAAGGTTATTTAATTTTAATAATTATTATCTATAAATGATTTCAATTAGACACTTTTAATACCTCTTATTAATCTTAACTTATGTTTAATTGATTGATAGAAAAATGTCTTACAATCGTCGAAGTGGTGGTGGTGGTAATTATGGCGTTGGAAATAACGGCAACTATGGAAGTTCTTATGGACAAAATCCTAGCAATAATTTTAGCGGCTCTGGCAATTATGGAAGTGGAGGAGTTGGTGGTGGAGGCGGCGGCAGTGGAAATTTCAATGGAAGTGGCACTGGTCGTTTCAATAACTTCAATAATTATGGTAGAAGCCCCAAGATGAGTCCTTGGGAGTCTGGTGTTTCTCCAGGAGGTGGAATGATGCCAAATGTTCATCCCAATCAAATGGCTCTAGCTAGTGATTTATTATCTAAGCTTTTAGCACCTAATCAGGTAATAAACACATTTTTATCTAATAATTTATAAGCATGTATGTATAAATAATTTGTATAACTTCTCATAAAGAATTAAATAAAAGAACACGTGCATTATTCGGATTCCTATAATTTATTGGCTTATTTACAAATCAAAATATTGAATATTCTAGGGTGGATACGGAAGTAACCAAAATTGGGGTCCAAACCCTGGAATGGTGAGAAGACAGGAATCATTTAAGGTAAAACTAAATTGAATTTCAAAAAAATAGTACTTAAGCTGTTATAGATTCTTAAAATTTTAAATTACAAATTTAAAAAAAAAAAATGGATAGGTTTAAAATATTCCTAATAGTACCTATTAGGGAATTATTTAAGTTAGGTTTTTATACAGTAATTAATCATATTAATAGTATATCTAAATTTTCTATTATAATTATTTCGATTTGCCAATTATTTATTGCTGAGCGTTTTAGCTAATCTGAGTTTGGCCTGTTGCCGTTGGCAATTTGAATTCTGGAGCTGGCTGATTCGTTTCGCTGGCAATCGAATTATCGAACAAATTTCATAATCTCATCTGAGTTTGTTTTTCATTTGTTGTGCTCTATCGAATCTCTCTGTTCCTGGCACAATAATCGATCGGTTGTTTGATAACCGCCAGAACCAAAACCGGCGCAGGCCTGATAATCGCAATCGTAGACCTCCTCCAAAAAAGGACGATAAGAAAAAGGATTCTAAACCTGAAGCGGATAAAAATGATAAGAGGTAAGGAATCATTTCATAAAATCTATTATTCCGGATTTATATAAAATATATTTATATAATTCTTCGCTGCTATTTTAAAAGCATTTGGCAACCTCTTCAGTTAAATTATTTTATCCGCCCATATATTCCATTGCGTTTATTGATATATTAGAAGAAATATGAATTATTATTTTCTACACTTATAACCCTTATTATTTGTTTCTCTTCTTAATAGATAATTTTGTATTCTTAATAGAAATATTACTTTTATGGATTCAAAAATCTTTTTATAACTTGTATAAATAATTCCTTAAGCATAAAAATATCAAGTAAGTATTTTATTTGTCTGTAAGCTAAAAGTTGGTTTGTATTACTATTTTACTTAATTAAAATACTAATTTTTATTGTTTAAGTTTATTATATTTAGGGATGGGGTATATTTATGATATAAATTCTAATATACACTAAAAAAATTAGAATTAAGTTTGAAATATTTATATTATTATAAATTATTTATTTTAACTATTTCTAATTCCTAAGATAATATATGTATTATCACAATAAAATTATTATTTTATTAATATCTTAATTAATAATATTTGTTAGTTTTCTTGAAGGAATAATATTTTATTCATATATTTTTGTGCTTTAGCATACTTTTTATTTTTTTATGTTTTTAAATTCCATAGAAGCTATTTAAATAAATAAATAAAATATTGATTTGAGTGATTAATAAATAATTAAATCTATTAAGTATGATGTTATTTAATTAATTACAATTTAAAATTATGTATTTATGCCTACAAATTTGAGCATCCCATCAATGGTTGTTATATACTCTCATTATATTCATTATTTTTATTTTAGGTATTCGTTGATTAGTAAATTATTCTAAAATAGTTGAAAATGTAAAATATTGTTTTTATTACATTTTATTTTATAATTTTCTTTATATTTATACATAATACACATTTTTGAATTCAAGTTTTTGAAACAATCTCATAGTTATTATTTATGATTTCAAAGTATTTTAAAAAAACTAGAGAAATTCAAATCAAACATTTGTTATATAATACACGTTCAACTTAAAGATGTCTGTTATTTTTATTACAATAAGGTGTTAATATCAAGATCAATTTTAACAAACCATTTGTATTCAAAATATATAATTCTATTAATTAATTAAGTATAATATTAGATTTAATTTTTATGAATATTTTATTAGATTTTCTACAAATTTTATTTTTAATTTATTCTTAGCAGTATAATTATAATATGTTTTTCCATCGTAGAGTGGTCACCTTAAATGTTATTAGTCTATTAACATTTAATTTGATATCTTTAATATGTTGCTTAATATTTCTATTTTCTTATAATACCACATTTACTGCATATAGGAATTATCCAAATTAAGAAGTATTTACATATTGTACGATTATTTATAGAGTACTGCAGGAATTTTATCATTTAAGGAATTAATACCTGTTATTTATTTAAAGATGTTATCAAATTCTTATTTTTTCACCCAAGTACATTGTATTTTATTTTTAAAACACAAAATGTTATGATATAAGTTTGATATTTAATTATACGTCATATAACACAATCCAATATTGTTGTATAATATTATATCCTTTTTCTTTTTTGAAACAAACTAATATTTTGAGAATTTATGATTGATATTATTTTTAAGGAATAAATAGTCATATTCAAACTAAACTGCCATTCAATTTTACTATTTTTTTGCTTTTATCTTATTTAGTAGGGTTTTATTTTAACTTCAGAATTATTTTCTTTTTATATTTCTCGAGGAGCCTAATAATTATGTTTTGTATTAATATATTAATTATTCATTTTATTAACTTATACTTTTTATATTTTATTTTTATACAGTTCTACTAATGAAACAAATGGTATCAAGAAAGAAACAACAGACCAAGTAAATACAGTTTTTTATTTTAACCAATATATAATGTAATTAATAAATTTATACATTTTTTTATTTACAACTTAGGAACATGTAGATTATGATGGTATTCCAACAGCTGTATTATTTTGTCATGTTTGTCAAAAACATATGTGGGATGGAGCTGTAAGTTCTAGTTTAATGATATACTGAGACACAATGAAATTAAAAAAATATTTTTTTAGTCTTTTGAGAAACATGTACGCGGTCGTCCTCATGAATTGATGATGACATATTTGGATGAAGGGTATAAAATGCAAGTAGAGTTAATGCGCCATCAGATAAAAGCAGCTGAAAATCAAAGAGAAATTGATTTAGAGCGTATGCAAGCTCAAAATAAAGGAAAAGCAAAACCATTGTTCCGTAATTACTGTCCTATGTGCAATATTAATTTCTATGGGCCTTTGACTGGACATCGTAAAAGTGATCGTCATCGTGTAAGTATCGTAAATAAATAAATATCAAATTACTCTTTGTAAATTAAATTATGTATTTTTCATAATATATAAGTCTGATGATCTCAGCAACTTGATATTGATTTACAAAATTATTATTATAGTTTATCCTAAAATAGCCTAACCAATTAATTTATTTTGTACCTAATACATTTTTGTAACTTCTGAATGTGTACATCAAATTAAAAATGTGTTCATCAATATGATACTAGATTTATAACTAGAGTGGATTTATATTCTATTAAAAAGTTTGAAATATTATGTTTATATGCAGCTAAAATTGATGAAATATTCGCAAAAATATTCTTAATATTCTGAAAAATATTGATAATACTAACTAATAAGTATAAAAAAAAAAAAAAAAAAAAAATGCAATATGATTATGATTATTTATATAATTATATCTTATGTTACATTATGCAATATATTAACATAAAAAAAATATATACATGTTTAGGAATGTACAATAATATATTTTTCCAAATTTTTCGGAGTAAAGTTAGTACGGCAAACTGTGATTAATGTTTTTTGTATGCTGAATATCTTTTAATATAATCCAATATAACTGAAATATACTAAAATATTCTATAGTATGTACCATAATCTAAGATATTCTGAAATATTCTTTGAAGTCAAAATATGCACTAATATGCAAAAAAAACTTTTTTTGACAGATTTTATAGGTTATGAAATACAAACATTTCTTACTCCCATCAAACAGCATAGACTTGTTAAAAATATGTTTTTGCATAAAAATCCGGACTCTATTTATAATTATAATAAAATCAATATCTTATTTAAAATATCAGTAAACCTATTATTATCTATATTTAATATACTTATTTTCGTATTTTGTGTATCAAATATATTATTTTTGTATCTGTATCCTAGGCACGATCCTATCTTTTAATAATATATTTTATGTTCAAACTAAAATTATTTTATTGTTTTAGAAATTGAAACAATTTCTTCATCCAGAATGCAAAATGTGTGATACGTTATTCCATACTCGTTTAGAATGGGATGATCACAAATTATCTTCTGATCATTTACGTAAAGTTGGTGAACAACGCCGTCAATTTAATCCGGATCTTAAAGACGATGAATTTGAATTGCTTGATGTGATTGTGATTGAAGATGATATACCTTCAGAAGAAATACCTGTTGCATCAAAATTAGATATGCTTGATGATCAAGATGTAAAAGATGACGATGACGACGATGAAGAAGAAGAACAAGAGGAAATTATAAAGGAATCTGATGACAATAAAGATAATGAGGTAGTTGCTAGTACTGATGTTGATAAGGAAAAAGAAGAAAATGATATTCCCAAAGAGGAGAACGATACTTCTAACACAGAAAATGATACTTCCATGGCAGAGATTGATAATTCCAAAGAAGAAAATGATAATAATAAGGAACAGAATGATATTGCTAAAGAAGATACATTGGTTACTAAAAAAGAAAAAGATGAAAAATATAATCCTGCTAATGTTGTTGGTCGTGAACTTGTAGTTAAGACGGGAGGATATGTATGTCGTATTTGTTCAATGTTTATGAAGAATGATGAAGAAGCAGATTTACATTGTCAAACTGCTTCACATTATATTAACTTCACTACTATCACAAAGTTACATGTAAGTAATTTATTTCGCAAAATTAATAATAAAATATTGTATGCGTATTTACAGTGTAAAATATTTTTAATAAAATTAAACCTATGTCTTTTTTTTTAGGCTAAAATCAATAACCGAAAGCGCAAAATGAAAGATGATAAGAAAGATGATGACAATGATGTAAATACAGAAGAAACTGAATCACTTGAGAAAAAAGCTCGTTTGGATGAAACTGTAGAAGACAAACCAGTAGTTGAGCAAAATGGTATAGTTGAGCCAGAATCTGAACCTATGGATGATGATAGCATGCAAGAGATAAAATCTAATGAAATTTGTAATGATGAGTCGAAAGCAATCAATTCTGAAGATTCAGTAGTTCCAGATCCAGTTCTTGTAACTGCAGATCCTGTAGTTACAGACACTGTAGTTGCAGATACTGTTGTTGAAACAAAAGAAGTTGTTGCTGAACCAGAATCTGAACCAGTAAAAGAATCTCCAGCTCCGGCTATCAAAACTACTCCAACACGTGGTAGAGGTGGAGGTCGTGGTCGAGGAGTAGCAAGAAGGGGTCGATCGAGTCGCTAAAGTCACTTTTGAATAAATAATATAAAAAAAAAAAAAATTAAAAATAAATGGAGGATATAAAACTTTAGACTAAGTAATTGAGTACCCAATAATTTGTAATTTTATTTGTTTTTAAATACTCTTCATTAATGTGCATTCAAAATATCATTTGACTTGAAATAAAAAATAATCATTTAAATTATAAACAGTATACTTATATTGTATCGTGTTCAGTATAGTATATCTCTTGCAATTGCATTTTTATTTTAAATATTTGTGACTTTTTTAATCATGGAGTGAAATTCATATTTATCTAATGTGTATAATTTGGTTTTAGAAATTATATATTTCTAGTTTTTTTAGAATTCTTTTTTTTTGTGATAACATCATTTTATTTTACAAAGAAAAAGTTAACTAAAAAAACTTTAATTTCTTTATGACATTTTTTATTTGTTAAAATTTAAAAATAGTTTAAAAAATAGCTGAATTAGTGTAATCACTTATGTAATAAATTATATGCATAAATTGAATATTTCAATGGTATTTTGCTAAGTAAAATTGGTTTTTAAAACATAATATAGTTAATAATTAAATTTAATATTATATAATCTAATTTTTAGTTTTAATTAAAAATTTAGGAACCTTCAAAATAATTGAATATACCTCTTATGTTTGTATAACTTGCATTAAAAAAGAAAACTGTAGATCATACGACATAATGTAATTTATATAACTTTTTATTTTTTATGTTCCAACAAATTAATCATAACACATCAAGTGCATGTATTCAACATCATTTATGTTAAACAAGTGTACTTAACATGTTAGCGTAATCCATAAATAATTGTATATGAAATTTGTATTTTAACCTAATATTATCATACTCTTAATTACATTCGTATATTACTCGCTACAATATTTGCCAATTTTATTGTTTTTAAGCGAATTGTACTTTTATACTGCATATATATATTTATATACAATTAATAATAAAATATATCTAATACCTCACATCTGCATGGTTTTACTCATATTTAACTTTGTTCAAAAATGAAATACCTATATGACTATACCTAATAATTTTGGGATACTAATCAGACATTCCAAGAAGTGATGATTTTTAATTAAGTCTGTGGGAGGAAATGAGTAATACATGGTTATACACAAAATTCTTCATATGACAATTGAGGAAATTAAATATTATAATTTAATTATTCATAATGATAGTAGTATAATGTACTAATGAAGAAAGTGATGAAATACAATACATTGCAATTCAAGGAAATGGCTTTCATTATAATCTTAAATGACATGTTGATATTGTTTTTCAATAATTCAGTGACTATAAACTCACTTGGTAGGTATACGTTGTAATATTTTTCTACTGTGTAATTATCAATTATGCATTCATATAATATATGTGTTAAACGTAATGTACATATAAATAACTATTTCATATTAGCCATTTTGTTATTAGCTAAGTACCTACTGTCTAAATAATTAAATTGAACTATTCGATATTCGAATAATTCGTTATTATTACTATGAAAATAGTATACAAAATACAACAACGTTGTACCTATACGGCTATACTACATAATGTCATAATACATTAAGAATGCCAGGTGACTTTTTTATCGTGAGCCATTCATTATTTTAGACCAGTGGTTCTTAACCTTTTATAGTTCAGCGCTCCCTTTATTGTAATAACTAATTGCTAACGCTCCCCTCGTGAAAAATCAAATTTTCTTCTTTTACAAAATATATATATATATATGTATATATAATATATTTACTTATTCATCAGTATAATATTATAACATTGTTAATTAAAGTAAAAACTCTTATTTTTATATAGTAATGGTTATATTTTACACCACTTAACAAAACAATTTTACTTTATTACCTATACAAAAAGATTTACTTAATCATGAAAAAAAAATTATACCTATCAATGACTGCCCGGAGCCTAATGAGTAGCTGCAAATGTAACGATGTCTGCTTCGATGTTGGTCAAAGCTAAACATCACCTTTGTCGCAAATGTCCAACCGATTTCTTTGTTTCGTTTGAAAAAGCTCAACGCCCCCTAGATAGACCTAAATGCCCCCAAGGAGGTGGTACCGCCCCCATTAAGAACCACTGTTTTAGACTATTAAACATTTTTTTACTTTAATTTTCTTGAAGAATAGGTACATAAAAATGTAAATACTTCATATGAGTAGTTTTTGGATTATAACTTAAGTTAAGGTAAGTGAGGTGGTACAGCTAGTACAGGTAAACCTTGAAAAATGTAGATTTACTGTTTACCAGGGACGCCCGGAAGGGGGGGCCAGTGGGGGCCATTGCCCCCCTGAGATTTTTCGTGTTATTTACAAAATTGGAAGTTTTTTACATAAAGCTGATCTATAATAGTCAGCAACTATTCGACAATCCTTGTATCTAAGTATCTAACAAGTCATATAGGAGGTAGGTATTTATTATTTAATCGTGAAAAAGACATTACGATTATTTTCAATCGCTAAGTCACTTTTTAACTTTTGGCTGGTTCCTACAGATTGTCTGTTAACGCGGACGAATCAAAGTAATTAATTAAATTAATTTATTTACTTCAAACAAAAGGAGATTGCCATTACTTTTTGAATAAAATAATAAAATAGGAAATACATTTTATCAAATAAAGTTGTTTAAACTTTGTTATGTTTTTTCTTACAAATATTAGAACTAATAGTGTAAATCTGTAATTTTATATTAACTTAAATTAGTTTTGATTTTTAAAAATATATTAATGATAGTATTGAAATATGAGTAGATGAAAGATGTAGCGGTAAATTTATCTATAAGTATTTAGGTACTTACAATTTTTTTTGCCCCCCCCCCCTGAACTACATTTCTGCGGGCGTCCCTGCTGTTTACTACTTCATAAACTAATACTACATTGAGTACCTTCTTATCTATATTCTATGTGCTTGTCTAATAAGTTAGTTTAGTCTACCAAGTACGTATATATTAGATTTTTGCAAATTGCAATATGTACACACCACTACATCAAAATCAATGATGGAATCAATGTGAACAATGTGGTTAATAACCTAAATTTGTCACGTGCAACTAAAAAAGGAGTAAATAGTCTCATACTCCCAATTAAGGGATTAACACACAAGAATTTAAATATTTTGCCGTTTTGTTTTATTCTTTAAGGCTTAATAAAATTATATATAAAAAAAAAATCATACAAACGTATAATAGTAGTAAAAGTATAAAAAAGCATAATGACATAATCATTACAGTTGACAAAAAAATATATAAAAAAAAAAACCATAAGAGAAATAAAAAGGTTGAAAAATGCATTAAATGATGATATCTTCAAATGCAAAATATTTCAGATATTTCTTTACAGCAGTCATTGGCGCTAATTCTGGTATAAGTGTTATGCGTATGAACTAGTTAAAGACATTTTTGCTGCAGACAAAACAAAAAATTCCAAAGGACGCAGGTACAGTGAAAAATTGAATGATGTGTCTGTTGTTCCAAATAAGGTAAATAATTGTGTATCATTTACCAATTTAAAAAATAATATTTATGATATATATTTTAGTATTTTACCATCAATTGATTTTAAATAATGTAGATCATCAAGTGGATACTAATTTTTGAGAGAACAAAATATAATACCACTTCCATGTGTGAACTCTAGAAAACACTGACTGGCATTAAAAATATTGGTTGAGGCTTCGATATTAATTTTTTCAAATTATTTGAAAATAAATTTTCTGAGAAAACAGAATACTAAAAAAAGGGTATACTATTGTTTTATATTAATTTTTTTAAGTTAGTATAGCTGTAAATAGTAAAACCTTTATATATTCTGGCATTGAAGATTTTGGAGATGAAATTAATTAAAATAAAATGGTAAAGACGATTATGGATTTGTGCTGACGTGGCAAAACTTACCAGAACATTCTGAACATTGATACATAAATTTATTTTTAACAGATTCGTCAAAAGCCCACATAAAATGGAATGATTTCCATTGTGGGATTTATGTAATAAAATACGCTCACAATTTAAATTAATTAAAGTACACTATATTACAAGAATATAAAAAAAATTTACATTTATCAATGTTGCTATTATATATTTTATAAAATGCTTGACAGCAAGATAGATCGCGAGAAGTTCTCGATCGTAAGCTCCGTATTTTGTCTCAGTCTCTGTGAGCTTCTTAGAAAAGAAGGCGAGAGGTTGCCACTCCTCATTGACGAACTGTTGGAGAGTTGCACCAACTGCAGTGTTTGAGCCATCGCTTACAATAGCCAGTCGAGCATTGTCGGCATATGGTGGAAGGACGCGAGTTTGTTATATACACCGATCACAAACCCATCACTTTTGCATTTCAACAGAAACCGGATAAATGCACACCACGACAATTCAGACACTTGGACTTTATTTCACAATTCACCACGGATATTAGATACGTTCCAGGTAAGCAGAATATCGTGGCTGATACCCTATCTCGCGTTGACGCATTATCAGACACGTTAGATTACAATGCATTAGCAATATCACAACAGGGAGACGAAGAATTGAAAAAGTATGAACAAAAAAACACCGGACTACAACTCAAGCAAGTTCAACTACCAGGTACGAATGTTTTAGTGTTCTGCGACATATCAACTTCAATCGCCAGACCTTTTGTCACAAAGCCTTTTCGACGTACAGTTTTTAATATCATACATCGCCTTGCGCATCCAGGCGTTAAAGCCACAGCGAAGCTTGTGAAGCAGCGATTTGTGTGGCCAGCTATTGACGCGGATTGCAGACATTGGGCGCGGGCATGTGTCGAATGTCAACGAGCTAAAATCACGCGTCATGTCACAGCACCTCTTAGTTCATTTTCTCTACCATCTCAAAGATTTGAGCATGTTCATTTAGACTTAATAATTATGCCTTATTCTGAAGGATTTCGATACTGCCTCACGTGTATCGATAGATTTATCCGAAGGCCTGAGGTCATTTCATTGGAAGATCAAGAAGCGGAAACAGTTGCACGAGCCTTCTATAAACATTGGATCGCAAGAAAAATTTTCAAGTATTTACGACTTATACTATTTGAATAACATTAAATATCAAAAATCGTTTGAGGCTAAACCGTTATTTAACGCGGTTTTGTAAAAATTTTAATTTCAAACTCTCATAAAAATTTTTTGTCTGAATCCGGTAGAGTTTTTTTTTACAGATATTTGAAGAAAAATTTATGGAGAACCTTGTACAAAATTTTCAAAACTTAGTTATAAAAGAAAAAATTTTTACGGTTTTTCAACCACAAAATTACTTGCAAATTTTCACAATTTTGACATATTTTGTATAAATTCGAACTTTAAGGACTTATAAAAAAAATTGTGACTAACGATTTCGGATTTTTTTTTATCACTTTAAGAACAACTTATAAGAAACCTTGTATTAAATTTTCAAGATTTTCTAGCCGGCCAAAAAATTTTTATCGTTATTTTAAAAAAAAATTCTCATAAAAATCGAAAATTTCAGTGGTCTATAAATAATTCAAAAAAAGTCAAAATTTTTTGAAAATTTAACTGTATATATATAACATTAACATTAACATTAACATTTGGTGAAAATTTCAAGTATTTACAGTGATTAGTTTTTGAATTACAACCATATAAAAAAATCGATTTTTTTGAAAACTGTTGGAAAATATTTAGTTTTCACCTCTATCATGCACCAAGGATATCCAAATCCACTTTGCCATCGGAAACCACCCCCAATTAAGTTTGAAATTGAAGCATTATTTCGATTAATTATGCTGTATAGTGCATACAGACACAATAAAAAAAAAAAAAAAACGCACATCATTGTAAAATCAATACATTCATCACTCCGTTTAGAATCTAAAAATAAATATTATAGACTGTGGTTCTAAAATTTCACACGAGGAGCGCTCATTCGTAGTTCTACCATAGAGTAATATTAGTATAGTTTACCATTGGGCATTGATTATTAATACTATTATATTTAAAATCAATGGTATTACTTTATGAGTTCTAAATGCTTATGATAATGAGAGAGTCCATTTATTTTATATAGTTGTACAACCAGTATATATCTTAATCCGTGCCCTATCCTGTATATCTTAGTAAGTTGTTATAATCATTGACTAACATGTCTATGATTATAATCATCCAACACGTACTTCGTACTTGTATATATCTTGAATCATTTTATCGGGTTGCTGTGTGATAAATTTGGTAAGCTTTTCGGTGGACTTCGATTGATTGCGTACCGTTGACATACTTGACGCTGACGTTGACTGCACCGGGTTCTGTGATAATTCCAAAATTGTATGTAAAAACTTGGCATCCAGTTCGATCATGCCAATCATTTTACCAAACTCTCGAAAAACTTCTACAGTGTTAAATTTGTCCATGTTCGGGGTGTCAACCAAATTAATATTATTGGCGCTCATTTTCAACGTTACGCCCGTTGTTCTATCTGCCTCGGTTCTCAGATATCCCTTACAATCTATAAAGTCCTGTTTGGTGTTATTCGTAACAAATCACAATTGAACACTGTCGCCGCGCACTACGTTTGTCTTGACGTTGATGGCGTGCAACATGCCTTTCAGTTTGCGCTGAAAACCATGATATTGGTAAATGGTAATTGCAGGTAGCATCACTGGTTCACGTCACAACCAACATTAAATTTCCAATCTCTCTATACCCGACTTCGATTTATATATATCTTTTATGCTATTATATTTTTCATCTACAGCATTCCGTTTTAACTTGGTTTGACGTAAATTTTCATTGGTCAATTTCAAATTTTCCAGTTCTTCAGTCAGCTCAATCACACGATTTTCGTGTTTGCAGGTGCTCCGTAAAAAATATGTGTGTTTTTCTTCATCCAATTCCGCGTTTTCGATTCGATGCTTCTCGATTTCACGGGTTTTTTGATCGAGTTGTTTGCGTAATTGTGATGTTTGTCTCTCGTAGTGTTCCAATTGTTGACGCAACTCACGTTCACGTTTTTGTTTATCGTTATCTTCTTGTTTATTTTTCGACAATTGTTCACGTAACTCCCGGTTGTGGCGTTCCTGTCGTTCCTTCTCCTTCACAAGCTCCTTCAACGCGTACTGTGCCTTTTTTAGTTGCAACTGATATTTCTTTTCCGCAAGTTTGAAATTTACTTCCGATAATTCATGTTGATATGGCCTAGGTTCAGCGTACGGTGTATTATTTGATACATCCATCGAACATGTGGAGTCGTCGATATTCCATAAAATCCCAGGCCGCATTGACACAGAACATGGTGACTACAACATTCGATGACGACTCTTGTTTGTTGGCCGGTGACTCCAAAACGTTTACAGAAGATAATACCTCTTCCATGGTGTCAGGTTCTTTTACCGTCGATTTTTGCATGTCATTGACAAATTCAGTGCCCAATGTCGTGGTAGTGTCCTCGGTACTACCAGCAATGATTTCCGCGTTCATCGATTCATTTTCGTATACTACCCGTTCTTCTAACACAAAATTGTAAATTTTGACGATTAATGAAACTACAGTGAAACAAATGCGAATGAGCTGGCGGTAACTCCCTGACCTATATACCCGTAACCACACCCACTATCCCAAAAGCGGGACTACAGTAAACGCGCAACGGCGCAACAGTCTCGGGATTTCGGGAACCCGGGAGCGTACATTATTATTTCATGGACCGCCGCTTAGAACGTTTAGTACCTATCAATGCTGTCACTTACGAAATTTGAACATAATACGCGCGCGCTTTACAAACTAGTTATTAATCGAAGCTCCTGTTCCCTAAATATGTATAGTAAATTAACTAAAAAATCTCTTTTACAACATAATAGTTATTTTATTGCATTATTACTTTAGATATGATGAGGTATAAAATAATTAATATATGTTATAAATATATATATTATATAAATACATATAACTGTAGATATATGTTATTTTACAATTTGTAAGGTTTTCAACTTGCGATAACAGTGTACATTTTTAATAATATAATTGATTGAAATTCAACATTTAGATTAAAGACAATTTTTATAATTTAAATTAATATATTAGTATTCACAGATAATTGATAATTAACGTATAATATTATAAAAATTTAAAATATAATATATATATTTTTTAATGAAATGTCATAGTATGTTCCTACATATTATATAATATATATTATGTAAAAAAGTCATAATTACGGGTAAAATAATGAAACAAAATATAATGTATAACAATTTAATAATAATAATAGCTTATTGCCGTCATCAATACAAAAAATATAAATATACGTTACAGATATAATTACAATATAATTTATACTCACAAAAATAATAAATGCTCAAAATAATTAAACAAATTAATATATTAATTAATAATACAATAATAATTATAATACATTTAATAGGTACAAAGATTTGTATCACTTAAATTTTAAATGATTATTTTTTTTATTTTTTTTACTTTAAACCATTTTGTGCTGTAAATTTGGATAAATATTTATTTTTTTTTTTTTGACATTATTATTGAAAATTTTTTATTTCTTACGAGTCTTCATCAAACTCTTTATTTTTAAATAGTTATTTTTATTAGACCTAAGTTTTAAATGATGAGTAATGCTAGAAAAACAACCCGCTAAAAGCTTTGTACTCTGCTCAAAAGTTTTATCATATAGGCATAAATTGGGGAGGACTTAGGGGGCTCAATCCTAAATTTTTTAAAGTTTTTCAAGGAATTTAAGGTTACTTATTAGAGAAAATTATAAAATGTAAAACGTAATTTTTAACCAGGATATCCGATCGGTATATGTTATGTGAACATTTAAGTTTCATGTAAGAATTTTAAGTAAATTTCTAATAAAATTAAAACGAATAAAACGATTGAGCTATATGGGCTATATATTGAGCTATATACAGGGACGGACTGGGAAGGGTCCAGCCCACTATTCTAAGTTCATTAGCGGCCTAATTACTAAACGTCTACCCCCACCCCAAAATTTTTTTTTACTCAAATTGTGATTACATATATGTATGTGACCCAAATTATCTTTATAGAAAATAATAATTACTGAATATTGTGATTATGAATATGTTTATAGTTATCATGGGCGGAACTACGGTCTGGTCAACTACCACGTTACCTAAAGATTACCGAACGTCGAACAGTATCGGTACTCATTATTCTTAACAAATTATTACCACGGTATATGGCGTTAGCCAGGGGTGTCCTGAGGTCGGAGCGAGCGAGGTCCATGCCCCGGGCCTTGCAGCTTGGACTTCTCGTTTAGACCCCACGCTCGTGCACTTGTAAAATTTTTTATAGGCCCCACTAAAAGAGTTATGCCCCGAGCCCTGGGACGACCTTGGCGTTAGCCAATATCTTGCAAGATGCAACTTGCAATATTTTGTATTTATTTATAGATACCTTACTATCTATGACATATAATTAATAATAATTACCGATGATATAATACCCGATAAGAGTATAACTAGTATAAGAGTATAAAATACCCGTAATAAAAATAGAATGTCACAATAACACACTCGCAACCATTTATTGCGAATTTATGGAACACGGAACACAATTATTAGTAGCTAATAGCTATGAGTCTATGACATACCAGGTATCCGATTTTAAACATTTAAAATCTAATATATTATACACTAAATTTTCAATTACTAATAAGGCAATTGAATATCGTAATAGCTTACAAGGTCAAACAGATTACCAAAAATCAATAGGTAAGTTAATTATTAAAATTATTTTTTTTGATAAAATTATAAATTAACACAAAATTATAGTATTAAAATATTATGTACACATATTATTTAAGAATTACGACAAGATATAAATAACAGTTTTCGACACATTTTGAGAGCCCATAATTGATGTGAATCATACTTTTGTAAGTTCGCAAGGAAATGAAAAAAATATGATTGAAGATGCCGAAAGATCATGGCTTATGAAAATGTGAACGATAGGTTTATCCCAATTAATATCTAGTTTGGTAGCAAATGTTGATAGTTTACTGATGAATGTTGAAAACAATGTAGGTATGTAAACAATTCAATAGTGTAATTAATAAATACAGTGGCGTAAGTTATTTTATTGCCCCCCCTCCCCCCCCCCCCCAAAAAAAAAATTGTCGTTACTCTTTGTAAACTCAGACTTTTCGTTTGCGCCTTCAATTAATGAAAAATATGTCCTTTGCTTGTTTTGAATAACATAAAAATGTGATAAAATAATAATAATAATACACTCAATAAAACTGCCGCCCTTAAAACTGTTAAAATTTTGCCGCTGGGGGCATTCGCCCCTTTCGCCCTCCCCTAAATGCACCACTGAATAAATATATAGCAGGTAAACGAATAAATTATTTTCAAAGACATTCATATAATATGCTCGAGTTGAAGCTGCGGTTATATCATGCAACTCAGGTGGAAAGTTTCTCCAGTAGTTCAGGTAATGTATAAAAATATATGGTCGATGAAATAAGTCCAGGTGAATAATATGGTATTTATTAATATTCTAAAAAAAAAATGATATACCTAATATTTACATAGTATTAAATAGTGTCATAGTGATAAGGGCCCGGAACTTGATGCATTTGCATCTTTTTTTCTAATGTTCACATTTGAGGTTCATCTTTATAGAAATTTGATTCGTGAACTATATAATTTAATGGTACAATTTTTATTTTGAATTTTTTGCATTATTATTATGTATAATTTTATGCTTTACGGTAATCTTTTTTTTTAGTATTTTGGTGCATTTTATTCATTTTTGTACTTTTTTTTTACATACATTTGCGTTTTTCTTGTTGAAAGTTACATTTTATTGTAACACATTCAGTTTCCATTAGTTTTTCGATGATCAACGTTCATTATATTTATCGCTAGTTGTCGCGATCTATGATTATTACCCGCACCTGGTGCACGTATATATGTTAAAATTTAATTAATAATAATTACGATTTATGATGAATAAATTGTATAAAACGTACATTTTGTAAAACGTATATATTTCTACTCATATTATTTTAAGTCATTTATTGATGTTTATAAGTCGTTTTAATATTTTTTTTGTGTGAATTTTTTAAAGATTTTTAAGTCATCAAGTCACCCCCACTGGCCACCACCTAACCCTCTACCTATAAAACATAAGTGGGTACTCACTTTATTATCAATAAAGCATGATTTTAAACATCAGATCCCTTAGCCGATGGAAAGGGGAGGTGGCATTGCCACCATGGAGTCCTCTTGCTATATAATAAAAAAAAAAATAGATATACCAGATACCTTTTTATTTTTACAAACTTGTAAAATATGTCGATTCCAATTAATTGTATTTAGACCTCCTTTATCTTTACGACAAAACCCACAAACGCGCAAGTCCATAATTCAGTATTATTGTTAAAATTAAAAACAATTTTAAAATATGATTATATTTTATCATATTTATTTATGTTATGCTTGAAACAATACAAAATAATAGGATCGAAAAATTATTCTATTTTTTGCTATACACGCACACAAGTACACTACGCTGCTGTCTTTTGGCATATTAATCAAAAATTGTCCAACAAAACGAATAATTGTAAAATAAATAAAAGTAATTATAATTATTATTATTTGTATTATATTATTCACATAATATAAATGTGAATTGTGATCGTTGACAGTGTTAGTACGATAATAGTACGTAGAAAAGTCTACAGCAGTGCCTCTGCCTAGCGAATTATTAGGGTTCTAAAATTTCACGAAATATTTAATTTTTAAGAAAAATAAAAAAAGATAAGATAGATTAAAACATATAAAAGATTAGATTTATAAAATATTTATGACTTATAAAATTATACTTATAATAGTTATAATTAGGGCTCGAATTTATAAGTATTTCTGAAATCAAAATATATATATTTATGCTACTAAAATATAAATATGTGCTAAAAATAATTCAAAATATGTATTTTACTAATATGATTCATTAATTAGTATTTAATTATATTATATATCCATGAGTTTCTAATGAAACAAATTATATTTTAAATAGTAAAATTATTTAAAAAAGGTATTAAAAATTATAATGTATAAATAAAAAAAGCTAAGAAAATTAAAAACATTAATTATCTTCATTATAATTTATGAAAACATGCATTTTTGAATTTTCAAATTCAAAAGAACATTATAATTATCGGCATTTAACCAAGTTCTCCATCTAATTACAATTAGTTATGGAAGAAGGCTTAAAAATTCGGGTAGATACATATTTTTAAGTACCTATTTCGATACGGCTAGTAGCTTTTAAAAATATATTTTTGACTGTATAGGTAATCGGGTGGTTTATGCTATTTGGTAAAATACGTGTGCTAAACACGTTAAATAAATCATTTAATAAACTAATTGTCAAAAAATGTAGCAAAAAAAGTAATTATTGAAAAATATGTATAAACATGTACTTACGGGAAAATATGTAAAAACATGCAGTATAAAATATAGTGCATTTCATTGGAAATCCTTTGAAACGAATTTATCACTCACCTAAATTCATTGATAAAGTTACAATAAGTCAGTAAAAATATGTATTTATTTATAAATCCGAGCCCTAGCCCCTAGTTATAACTTATAACCAAATGCATTATTACCATATAGCTATCCTTATCTATATTAAAACGCAGTGGTTTCCAACTAGGGGGGATTCTAAATCTGCTCGAGGGGAATATAGTGATGAATTAATGGAATTATGAAAATAATTATGGTTTTATATTCAATAATTTTTTCTTATACTTAACACTTTGTTAGTTTATTTATAATACATTTTTAAAATTATGAAAATGATAAAAGTAAATAGTTGTATATAATATATTAATATATAGTTATTTTGTACGATTTATTTGTACCGATTACAAAAACAAAATTCGCCTAAACTCTAATTTAATGAGGGGGGAATGAGATTTTAGTAAATTTACAAAGGTAGAATAGTAGTATTAAAAAAGTTGAAAACTACTGATTTAACCTTTATAACCTTTATATATTATATAGTTTTGCTATTGCCTATTTGAATTAAAATAAAATTTGTAAATTTATAATACAGTATAATTTATATAAATTTATAAATTAAGACCTATAACCTATAGAATGTTTTTTTTACGAGTCACATTTGTAACATTTTTCAATTCTTGACATGCAACTTGTTGAAAACATTTATGAATTAATTACTTTTCCCATATTTAGTTATGATTTTAAGAACTTAAAATACATAGAAACAAAACTTCATAAAATATTATAATTTAATGGTATGAAATTAGTGTGACCGTTTATTTCATGAAACGTACCAAAAAACTCAAAATTATAAAAAAAAAATATCTTTAAATATTTCACTCATAGATAAACGCTGGTCTCGAGGAAATTGAGAAACTATGTCCTACAATAATCCGATAACAAATTAATTTAAATACAAACTACTACGTAAATATTGGCTACAATTGAAAGTTGGACAGTTAGTAGCAGTTAGAGAAGGTAGGCTGTATGGGTAGAATAATCTGTGTACACATACAATTCATAAAATAAATATATCTGAAATACTGATGAACAATATTATTTTCAAATCATAATACTCAAATTTATTTAACACCCACCCACCCATTCAAACAAGGGGGGGTAGTTTCCCTTCCTTGTTACACGGGTTCAGTGCCACTGAACCAATGTAATTAATAACCTTAATTTGTCACGTGCAACTAAAAAAGGAGTAAATAGTCTTACACTCCCAACTAAGGGATTAACACACAAGAATTTAAATATTTTGCAGTTTTGTTTTATTCTTAAAGGCTTAATAAAATTATATATAAAAAAAAAAAATCATACAAACGAGATTCTTCCCATTACACTTGAATGATAGTAGTAAAAGTATAAAATAAATTATAAAAAAAAATTCAATATTAATAATATATAGTTATATATATATGTGTGTGTGTAAATATACACATATATATAATTATAAGTGAGTAGTTTATTTTTAGAACATGAATATGCTATGAGAATTATATATTATTACTAGTTAGTTTAGCGTTTCGATACTTGCCGAAAAGCCAAAAGGGGGAGAGGAAGAAAGTATGAAATATGTATTAATTTCAAACATACACAAAAAAGGTGTTAACAGTAGAATTTCGTTCTTGTTCGTTTTTTACTTAAATAATAAATTAATTTATACACTTAAAAACATAAAATATATATAATAATATGTATAAAATTATATAAATGGTAGAAAAATTTACATCATACAGAGAGGATATTGTCACCGAAATAGGAAATAATGGATTTTCAACGTTTTCATTAATTAAAAAAATAATAATAAAATGTTATATAATATGTATAGCTAAGCGGAATTTTATCGAGGTCCTATTTGTCTGGTCCCCATTTAAATTAAAGCGTAGGCCCAAACAAACAAACAAGTCTTAACATATAAATAAAATGGATAATTAATTATAATTATTATACTTAAGAGTTATGCGTTAGGTTAATACCTGAGCTTCAGAGTTGTCTCCCAGTAATAAATGTATTTTTTTATTATTATTTTTTTTTTTTTTATAAAGAATTTTTATAATATTAATTTAATGGAGTCAATTTTATGAAACATATTTGCTCGATAACATAAATACATAAAAATTATTGTTGTCGAGCATAAAAAGTCAGTTCATAAAAAAAATTGGATTGTGGGTATTAATTATATGTTTTCATATAACATTTATGTAACTTATTAATACATCATGTATGATTTTTTTCATTTTAAGTCAATAGTATAATGATGGGTCGAAAGTGTTGGTGAAATCGCTTAATTTAAAATGATGGTGATGAGTCTGCTTTATTGTAACCAGTGCAAATATCGCTCATTTGTCTTCTGGTTCTTTCTCTCCTTCTTTTTTTCCATCACCCTACAAAACATTTTTAATTAGAAATTATATCTTATAAGTGTATTTAAGTATTACAGTTATATCTATAAATGAGTGTAAACTAATTTCATTCACTTTTTCATCAGACGTTTCTTTAGCTTCCTTTTCAGTATTTTTGTTTTCTGCAGCCTTTTTGTCTCCATCTTCTTTAGGCTTTTCTTCAACTGGTGGTGGTTTTGGCAAGTGGCTGTTTAAGTCTAGGTTCTTGCACATGTCTTCCCAATCAGGGAAACACCGTTCCTTAATGCGGTTTGTGTGTTCTACTAAATTTCCGAAATTATCCACTAAATAGTCTCGTAATTGACATTCGACATCTTTGTCTAAAAAGAACAATTGTGCCAAGTTTGCAAAAGCCACTACATCCAGCTGAAATAATATTAAATTTATTGTTATAAAAACTGCAATGATAATAGTTATTTATAAATTATTATATTGATAAAAAAATTTACAGTTGACGGTTCATTTCCAAAGAAATACAATTTGTCGCCTAAAACATCAGATAAAACTTTAAGATCGTTTTGTCCAAATTCCAAAATCTCTTCAGGCTTATGAACTCCAATTCCTTGAGCTTTGACTTTTTTTAATCCCTGTAGCAAGAAAATAATTTTATCCAATATTTACATAATGTATGTTGATACATATTTTTCATTATAGTATACTGACCTTTCGACTATAACTGTGCTTGAACAAGAAATTGAGAACTCCATTCGGAACCCATGTACCAAGCGCATGTTGCAAATTCACTTTGTATCCTTTGATAACATTTTCTGGAGTTTTTGTTTTCCACCATGTTATAACCCTAAAACCATTAAAGATTAGTAAATTTCAAATTAAAAATATCTAAAAATGTAGTGATAACACACCAAACGAGTTTATTTTCAATCATCGATATCATAGCGTGTGATATGTTACGTTGATCTTGGCTCAATGAAGCGTCAATGTCTTTGCCAAATTTCTGACTAAGCTCTTTAATGATTAGAGTACTATCAGCAATTTCTTCACCATTCAATTCAATAAATGGTAATTGTCCTTTTTTGGAACGATGTTTCATTTTGTGGTCGACATTCTAAACACAAAAAAATTTTATTTTTGTTTTTTAATATCAATACATTAATTTAACAACACAAATCTGTTATATCAGTAAAATCATAACCTAATACTTATATTTTACAAGAAAAAATAATATGATAACCATTATGATAGAGATGCTCAGTTAAGAAGACTAAGGTATGAGTTTTCTAGGTTTATAAATTAAGATCAAAAAAGGAACTACCAGTGGACATTGACGAAATAGTGAACAAATTAAAAAAAGATAAGGTATTAACACATGCAAAATATATAAAACTGATATTAAAAAATCAATATTACAAGGTATAAACAAACACCAACGGTCGTGGTAGCGTTGAAAGTGACACATTTAGTAGCATTATTATGAATTCGAAATAACCATGATTATTGGATTCGCTTCGCCGGCAGTTTTTTTTTGTTTTTTTTTTTTGATATTTTATATTTTATTATCGAAAATAATGTCATTAATAAATAATAAAATCATTTTAAATTACAACAATATTAAAGTTTATTCGGAGAGAAGAATTATTAAGTCAATAACCTCGCAACCTCTCCGATTGTAAAAACGGTACTGATTTTCGTATAGTTTGTGATAATTTTGGCTTTATTCTTTCTATTAACAGTTGACAGTTTGAAGTTTAATTAAAAGAAAACTGTATGAAGAATCTAACACTGGCTGTGGTGACGAAGGAGACATAATTTTAAGAATAAAGCACACCCTGTTGCATAAATAAGTGAGTCGGCGTGCAACGCCCAAGTACTATGGTCGGCGATGGATGTAATACGAGAAAATCCCTTACATACCACCACTGCGGGGTTTATTGAACTCCCGAGCCGAGAAATACCACAGGCGGTCGTCATGGCAACAACGGTTAATGGTGTGGGGGTGAGGCCGAGGAGTTTATGGTTCAGACGGCGACAACTGTGTTATTGATCTCTTCACCATTAGCGCACATACACTACCCTCTCGTGCAGAAAAAACTCGGCTAGTAACACATTTTTAAAATAATAAAAAAATAGACCTAATGCAAAATAGTTAAAACTCTATATTTTCACTGTTTCGATACTTCGATTGTGTTTAAAAACTGCATACACACACCTAACCTCGTTTCTACGTCAAATAACCGCTGTTTGATGACATAGGGTAGTGGGAGTGGTTCCCACAACCAGGCATAACTAAGTGCTTAACTATAATATTGTTGTAAGTTAGATAAAAAAATCGCCTGTTTCATCTATCCTGCTCCCTGCGACATCTTTTGCAATCTCATTACTAATTAATTTATCGACACCTGTATGTTAATATCATAATATAATGTAATACCGAATATTGTAGTCATGCATGTACACTACTGCAGTGGTAATCTACTTTCGTAGAGTCAGAAATCGTCAAATTCGCCTCAAATATCACACAGCTTTAACGACTAACCTCTGACTGTTTCCAATGATTAGTTAAGCACTCGATTAAATGATAATCGGTTATCGGATCAAAATCATTAAAAATTTACACGCACGCGTGGTGCGTCATAATTGTGGTATACTACTTTGTATGGCGGAAAATTATATTAATAAATATATTTGATATAAAGGTCAAAGTTTCTCTCATGACTAGTAAAAAAGTCAATAGAATGGAATGCGCGTTAAATTCCACGCGCCACGCGTATTCATCATCATATTATTATATTATACTATTATAATAGTCGCCCGTATAAAGTCCTCCTCTGTCATCATATTATTAGTTGTATTACACATAAGACCATCTGTATTGTGCTTCCGTCGATCGAGATCTATACAAGGCACTGTAATTAATATTTAATAATATAAACGTATTCGTTTCCCAGATGTAATGAACAATAATATTAAATTCACATTAACTCGAATTGACATACTAAAATAAATACGTCGTGGGATTAGTTATTTGAATGAATTGTAATCAGTAATCATTATTCGATAAATTCATAACGGTTTGATATCATCCAGCTAGAAATTTAATTATTTTCTTATTTCTTTCTTTATCATGAGTTGCGGACACTCGCCCACCAACCACCAATTAATTATCGTTTAACAAAAGCCAGAAACTTGACAACGATGATCCTAGTTTTTATAATAGCGCGGAATGTTGTTATAAAAAAGAGCAACGCTAACAAGATATATTTGTTTAATTGATCAAAACGATGGAGCGTTAAACTAGGGTGGCAAACGAAAAAGAGGTCCAGTGGACACGATAACGAAGCAAATATTATTGTCGGTAAGCCTTCTTTCAATCAATCCTTTCACACATACAACAAACAACCATAATGTTATATCAAAATCACGTACATGATATTATCATCGTTATAATCGACAAACAGCAGCAAAGAATACTATTAACTTTTGTCGGTAGCGACGTAAGTATCACCGACTCACCGCCTTAATAAGGATGTACGCAAAGTGAACTGGAATTGATATACTTGACGTGTGCACGCACGATACATATCGTATATAAAAGTGAGCATGATGTAATGATAATTACATATAACGAAAAACAACCGTGAAATAGTCATTTAAAAAATACTAACTTTCAAAGGCTGATATATCTATTAAATACTCATACTTGGGATTTGCAAAGCATAAAATATTAATTATTATAATAATGACATCATTAAAATTATCTGCATATCTACAAAATACAATTTGAGTATAAAAAAACCGATATAATGCGTGTCACTAATATAACTAAAAGGTATGCGGCGGTGGTGGCGCGGAAATAGGAGTCTCGTACACCGCGAGTCCGTGCCAGTTTCCACCGTTGCCAACAGGTTTCGCGCTATCCGGATGAACGAGGTGGAGGAATGCGAATATACAATTCGCAGCCACCTTAATAAAAATTAAAAACCAGACATTCAAAGAGCTGCATGCATAATTGTTTTTATTAATAATATTAAGTAATAACGACACACGACACAGTACAGCAATAACCAGTTATTATAGTAAGATGTTTCATTAACGCGCAAAATATTCACGAATTGCTGCATTATATCCGGTCACAAGATAATATGAGTAATAATAAAATTATTATGCAAACAATGCACTATTGTGATGCAACGAGTGCTGTAGTACACTTCCACATAATATGTATATTATGATACGCGCAAGGAATAATATCCACAAGGAGAGGGGAAGGGTATCATTATTACGATGCGTGTGTTTGGATTTTACAGCTATATAATTATAAAAATAATAAATGATTTTGTTGCGGATACAATATTTTATCGAATAAAAATAGCGTCCAAACGCCGAAGAGTGGAAAAAAAATAAGACACCTTACTACTTTACGTGTACGGGATGTTTTCTACATACACTGCGATATGTATCATATATAACATACGTATTTTTATTACATTTTATATGAATTCAAGAGATTTGAAATAGAAAAAATTACGATAATATAATATTTTTCTTTTTGTAAAAAGATATACTAATATTCTCCGTTGAAATTGAAAAGGTGTGGTACATATGTCTTAGAATAATTTATAATATAATATCGTATAGTAGTTGTTTACAGCGATAAGGAATGCGGTATACAAATTTTATATACAATATATTAAATAGGATAATATTTGTATATTAAATAATATGCTTATAGGACATTTTATTTAAACAATAAACATTAGACGACTACTACAAACTACGTCAGAACCGAGAAAAATAAATTATTATCGAACACAAATGGGACATTTCACAATTAATTATCGCGATGACGACGACGTTTATCGGTCGCAACAGATTTTTTTGTAGCAATAAAATTTTAATTCCCGTTCCTTTTACATAGACTGGGATTCTCCAAGGAAAATGAGTATTGTTGTAACACGCCGTAGTGATTTCACCGGATTTCTACTTGTTAAAACGTTTCCACTACTTACAGTGAAAGCGTGTAATACATTAAAAATATAAATTTATAAATATTTGTAAACCCAACTTATTTGATTTTTTTTTTTAAATAGGAAAACCTACGATGTCAGTTTTTATAATAAATGATTTATTTTCCGCCATTGCAAATATTGGAAGTTTGTATGACGCACAAAATATAAACATTACAGAAATCCTCTAATCAGTCATATTGATAATTATTATTTTATCGTGTTATTACCAACAGAACAACTCCAATTTGGGCAAGAAAATTATTTATAATACGTTTTAATTACTTAGCAAGCCATCCGTATTTATTCCCAGCCGTTACAAGTTTTATCACAATCCAATACCGAATAATTATAACAAACAGCGGTTTTTATTGGGCGTTAGGAATTTCAACAATCGTAAAAGATAAAAATCATATAAAAGTAGTGAAAAAGTTCCCAGCAACGTCCTCCTTAACGTAAATACTAAATAACGCTAATAATAAATCTTAGACAACATTATTATGATCGTCTGGTGAATGCCTATGGGCTCGATAATACGTATAAAGTATAAATGAATAAAAATAGTATATAATAAATATATCGTAAATTCGTAACGGTGATCATAGACCGAATAATAGTCACGTTGATTTACGATACACTTAAAATTGTACGTTTATTATCAAGTAAAGAGTACCGTACAGAAAGGTCAAAAATAAATTGATAACATTTTTTCTTGTCAATGAAGATAATTAATCTATCCACATACTACACAGTATAAATAACAGGTTAATAGATCTTTATTAAATTGTTATTGTTACACAAAATTTTCAATTCAAGACACCAAACAAAATTTTAATTTCCAACAACATTAAAAAACAAAGAATTAAGAAACAAGATCACACATCAGCGCATATGACAAATTACTTCAACTTGGACAAGAACACGTGCAACCATGTGCACATGTGGAGAATTGTAATTCCCATGCATTTTTGTATAAAGATGAAGTTTTACGATCTTAGAGCACAAATGTCTCACGTAAATTAAAATAATATATTGTGTTATTATATGTATTAAAATTCAATAGGAACCAGGAAGTTTTCTAATTAAAAGTAATAAAATAAGTTTGTATTTATAACCCAAAATAATTTTTAACGATCTCGATAATCTTTAGTGGGCAGTATTAAATGCATTTTAAATATACATTAATAGAAAAATATTCACTAGTTTTCATCAGATATTATTTTATAAAAGGATACACAATTAAAAGCAAATTATAGCCTATTTAAAATAACCATTAACATTTTACAGGAATGTGAATAAAATATAAATTATTAATTTTTAATTATTTTAAAATAACAAATTAATTGAAAATTATAGATAAAACATAATAAATTCATCAAATTTTGAAATTGATACTACAACTTTAAATAATATATTTTAAACCTATTATATTTTTGAAAAGTTTATATCTTAGTGAAGTGAACAAAACTTTAACTAGTTATTAAATAAACTATAATATATACAATAACTTATTAACAATTATAAAGGGGACATTCTACAATTTAGATAGATGTGATTTTTTTTGTTTAATGCAAACATTTGGTTTTAGTTAAGATGGACTGCTAATGAAAATGTTTAAAAGCCAATAATAAGATATGTATGTTATGTATATTGTATACCCATTAATAATTAAAAACTTGGTTTATCTCTTTATAAAATCAATTTGTTCTATCTTACTTTCCGACTAGATTGTTAGATTTGTATAACATATCAAATATAATATGGCTGTTCTACTTGTATCATTATTTTTCTATTATCTAAGGTGATAGTTCAATTTCCTACCAATTATACATTTTTGCTTTTTATCTAGTTCATGTTTAATTAGTTCTACCAAAAAACTAAATAGTTCACATAAAAATGTATACAATAAATTATTTAATCATTATTCTTGATGAAAACTTGACAGTTTTTTTTTTATAGATCTCTCTAAAAATTAAAAAAAAAATGAATGCAATAATATAATAAGTAAAGGAATCTATTATAAATAGAAAAAACATACCACCTAAAAATCCTATTTACTAGGAGAAAAAAAATTAATTAGCATTAGTATTTGCTTTTATACATAGGATATAATTGATCTTAGATTATTTAATATTGTACAGTAAATAACTATAAAATGTATATTATGTATGTATGTATATGAAATGTTATATTATTTTCTATCTAATCATAATATAACATTTACTTCTAGTAATAAAAATATTTAAAACATAATTTGAACTTAAATCCTTTTTTAATGTTGACACAGTATCTATCAGTGTCATTATTTTAATAATACCTATACAACGCACATATAAAACATTCATAAAATGATTTTCAATAAAAATGATATACCTATTATTACAACTTCCAAGGCAATAAATTTAATAAAACTATTTTGTAATAATGGATACAATTAACTCTCTCCAGATAAACATTTGACAAAATATATGTTAGTAAATTCTTAGATACCAAGTATACGTGCATTCAAATCATTAAATATAAAATTAAATTTAGGTTTAGGTTAATTTACTAAAAAACTATCAAAATGTTTAACAACCTGCAACTTTTAGGTGAAAATGTTATTATGAACTAACTATACCTAGTTAACTCTGAAGGTGCTAGGTGTTAGAGGGTAGTATCAAAAAAAAGTGAGTAGTAAGTACCAAGTATAAAATATACATAGTGAATATTATTTTAATAGGTATCATGACGTAATGGGTACTTGCCTCGTATTTGAGTCCAGCCAGCCTCAGCCATGTCTCCACCTTCAAGCAATACGGTGACATCGATGGAATAACAGGAGTGCGCGAGAACTGGTACAGGTATACAACGTCTTTATCGAAGTTCTGTTTTTTCACTGAAAACTTTGGTTGCGGCGGTTCGACCGGAGCAGCAGGGGCTGCAACTTTGTCATCCTTTTCCGCTACCGCTGGTTTCTTGTCGTTATTCTCTGTCTGTTTGTTGTTGGTTTCGGCTACGGCGTCTGCGCCGTCCTTCACCGGTTCCTTGACGTCTTGCGGGACGTTCTTGGTCTCTTCCGTAGTCGCCGTAGTCATTTTTATGGTTCTTGTGTAGTGTAGTGTAGTGCGATAGTGGTTGACTGATTTGCACGGCGCTACGTTCTGCTACGGGGGTTGGCGGGCAGTGTACACGCGCTGCTATCTAAGCGGTGCGCAGCGGCAACGGCAGTTAAACTCTACACAAAAAAAAACAAATAATAATTATAATATTAAATATTTTATTATTCCGTTCAAAGGCGTTTCTACACACACATTCTCACTTCTCTCTCTCTCTCACACACACACACACACACACGCACATGCACAACTCACACACGAGAGATCTAAAAGACGCGCGTATCAAGAGAAGACCCGCACAAAAATATAGTGCATTAATGAAGAAATTATGAAACGTTATTAAAACGCGCGTCTCTTATTACTCGGAGTGCTGTCTGTGAACAGATGTTGGGTGGTTAAAATATATTAAAAAAAAATACGAACGAAATACAACAGAGATCAAGTAAACACGTACCGGCAGGAAAAGGACGCGACTTCGAATGCACGAATGACTAGCGGCAGCGGCGGCTGGAGCACGGGTCGGTGCAGCCGGGTATCGCGTTGGTCAAGAGTGACGCTAACCCGGCACGCACGCGCATCGTGAACCACTTTTGACTAACGTGCGACCGCCGCACCGCGCCGCCACGCCCTTTCCATCGACGCCGTTACCGCTGCCGCCGCTAGCACCACCACCGGTACGAGTCGGCCGCCGTACAGTGTTGTTCCATCGCAGGGATATTATATTATTATTATTATTATTTCACCGCTTAAAAAATGTTACCAAGTTACCATTTTACCAAGTCTTTCAGCGTTTTACACGATAGTCGATAAAATACAATATTTTCCTTTAGATCTAATTTGCGCGTCTAGATTGTCTTGGGCGAAGGACGTGGTATTTATCCAACAACAACTAAAATAATATTATAACTTATAAGTTGTAATACGATTGCTACAATACGATTTGACGACGCATGTGTTTTCTCACGGCTTTTTAGACGCGCCCTCGTCCCTTTCACAGACAATATTTTATTAATAATAAAAACACAGTGCGACGGGTAGTCGTCGCCACGCCAAACGCCAACAAAGAAATTAAATGAAAAAAATAACAAAAATAGAAACCACCTTTGACACTTGTTGACCTGGGTTGGCGGCTGTCTATCCGAACGCACGCCCGAAAAATGTCATATCAATATATAACGTATATTGTATATAACTTCTGTATCAAATGTTAATGTTTGAATAACAAAGGTATTAACCCTCTACTACCCTTAAGCCAATCCCTTAGTTACTATATGTATTATACGCACCAGTGCACCACCGAATGTTAAGGTGCGGTCATTTTTTCTCCTCATTTTGTATTATCCGACAACTAATAAACTACCTATAAAGGTAATTAGGTAATAACTAAAAGTATAATGTCGATTTTTTCGGGTGTATCGTGTGTAATATTTATATTCCATGTATATTAAAGTAGTTTATATTACCTATGTTTTATCGACTTGAGTTTCAAATGACATTGGTCGTTGAAATTAATCATTGATTTTCAAACTGCACTTCATCCTCTATTATAATAATATGATCTCTTGATGTATGAGGTATCGATAATTATTTGAGCCTAAATATATCAGGATTTTCGATAACAATTTTGAAAAACGTAACGATTCTTGTAAACTTTGAGTATTTGAATATTGAGAGTTGTATACCTCTACTTATTTTTTAATCTTACAATAATAATAAAACATAGGAGGAGATTGATGCACAGTTACAGTTAATTGTAATATGTCTGATAAAATACGCTAAAGTTCTGGACTCAGCTTTTGGGATGACGTATTACCCACGCTAAACCACCTTCACAAAATTCAAATCTTCATACTATACATATGTTTATCATTTAAGTTTTTATACCTAAAACATGATATTTATGCGTACTGATATTTTTTTCCAATACTCAACTTTTTAATTATTTATATATACCATATATACTCGTATTACTTATTTAGAACATGATGTTATAAAAACTACACATATTTTTTTTCCGAGACTCAGCTTACCTACTACCCCTTTTTTTCTAGGACCCAATTCACCAATCTTGGTAAAAAGTGTTATACAATCAGTGGTCTGCATCTTAAGAATTTTAAATTTTGTCAATCAATGGGAAGGGTCCAAACCTTCCCCCTCCCTTCCCCTTATATATTATGTATATAATAATTGTATTATATAGTAAGTGCGAGTCGCGAGAACACTCATTTGGATAATAAAGCATCTATAGCAGAGAAAATATGACTGAATAGAATAATTTATTCTCGAATCTCTAATGCTTTTACAGTCTTATCATATTATCTATATTCTTCTGTGTATACCGTATAGTAGTTTTTTTTTTACGAGAATTACTGCATAGTATACTCTACCAACTTTTGAGATTATTTTATTTTGATAACGTTATCCACGAAGGTTTTTTTAAATCAAAATTAATTCATTATTATTTATTAATTATAATCATAATTATTATTTATTTAATACAAACCATACAAATTTTAAAATTCAAACAATTTGTTTTTGCGTTAAGTGCTTTCACTCTTTCAGTGAGTGTTCAGTCTTTGATAATATTTATTAAATTACGTAGAATATTATTGTACTTTTAGTTGCGTGTGTGAGTGTATGACAGTTATACTACTATACATTTATCATTATATCATTTATCATAGCTAATATACTTACCCTTATTTACGTATAATATACACATAAATGTATAACGTCATACTTGAGGATATTATAACACATATTATAGTAATAGCATTGATTTATTCAATGGTAATAGTACGGTAATATAGTTTAAAATGTTTTTAATTTTTATCTATGAATTATAATAAATTATAATGTCGTATCTATTATATCGGTTCAATAAACCTACTACACATCAATTAATTTACTTCTTCGTTAAACTAACAGTTTCTGAGATTTTATATCACAGTAGGTACAGATAGTCCAGTACTCATATAATGCCAATAATTGAAATTTTAAATCAATTTTATTTTATTATTTGTGTAAGAAAAGTGTTTGATTTACATTTTAATTATTATTTAAAGAACAATAATGTGTAATAATAATAATGAAGAAATTCTATTTAGTTAGTACTACTTATTGATAAAAAATATATATTTAAAAAGAATGATAATATTCACATTTACATATTTCGTGAAAATATCAATAATTATCTATAACTTTTGTTTTTGGATTAACCTACAATAAAAAATAAGCGGGTAAGTGAGTATCGCTCTGCTGTACATTAGGAAGTGGGGTAGACCTCGGACTAAGGTAGGTTAAATTTGAATACAATGATAGGTATCATTGTATACGAAAAACGATTCTAAACGGAGATGATTTGTCGGTCTGGGATATATTATACAAGACTGGGCAAGTTAACTATTTTTTTTAACTCGTTAAGTTAAGTTAATTTGGAAAAATGTAAGTTAAGTTTAAAGTTAAAAGTTACTTTCCTTTTTTATTTAACTCGTTAAAGTTACAAGTTAGTTGGAAAAAAAAGTAACTTAACTTAGTTAAACATAAGTTACTTTTTTTTTTCTTATAAAACTTATAATTACACCATTAACACCTCAAGTTAAATATTTACAAATAACATAATAATATTATATAGCAGAATAATTTATATTTAACATAATAATTATTGTTATTATTATTTTTTTTTTTATTACACAAAATGCTATAATAAATCTTTGGGGTTCGTACAAAGAAAAAAAAATAACTTAACGTGACTATAAAATAAATTAACGCGTTAAGTTAGAAGTTACTTTAAAAATAAAGTAACTCGTTAAGTAACTTAGTTAAAAGTAACTTAACTTTTTAACTTAATTTAAACTTTTTAATTCGTTAATGCCCAGCCTTGATATTATATTTAAATATTGTCATATATTCTATTTTGAAACAAATTCAAACATTTAAGTAAAAGTTTCAAGATCTTACGTTTAGTAATTTTTTAAAAATAACAAAAATCGAAAATTATTTATTAGTAAAACGTTATTTTACACGTGTATTTTTGATTTCAAATTAAAATTAAAACTTTAAACACTGGTAAAATTGTTTAAATTGAATAATCCTCAAACTTTTTTATAATTATTCTAAGCTTAACTTATGGACAGCATAGTATTAAATTTTCAATTCTTAGCTTTTGATAGTAAAATATAGAACGCTAATATAAATATTTGGTGAAAATTTCAAGTGTTTATATCGATTAGTTTTTGAGTTATATAAAAAATAAAAAATTCGATTTTGTCGAAAACTGGTTTTGCGTAAAAATTCCCGTTTTTTTGTCACTTTTTTTTTGTTTTTCTCTATTTTTTTGATAGCTGTTGGAAAATGTTTAAAAGTTTGAAATTGAAGAATTATTTCGACTAGTTATGCTGTACAGTGTACACAGACACAAAAAAAAAACACACATCATTGTAAAATCAATACATTCATCACTCCGTTCAGAATCTAAAAAAGAAGATGATTCATTGTATAATTAAAGTATAGTATGATGTTTACATATAGTACCTATTAAAGAATAGATATATTGATATCTACTCGTGTAAATATTAAAAAGGTTCACCTAATGAAATTAAATATAAAATATTCTACAAATCAAATTTATTTATACAAAAATAAGCTTATTAATTATAAAATTATTTAATATACCTAACAAACATTTTATTTCACTATTTTAGTTTGTCGAATTTTGATGCAGCGATTTATTCTTAAAAATAATTAATTATCCGTGGTGGTTTAAAATGTCTTCTGACACAAATACATAATATAGTTTCTGTTGTTTAGTTTTCAAATTAATACAATTTGCATTTTAAAATATTAAAAGTGTTATAGAACCAATTCAGCTATATAATATTATTATATTTTAGTATAAGAACACTTTAATAATAAATATTTCTTTATCTGTACACAAACTGAATTACTAAGGTTAATATTGAATATAAAATGTATTTTAAGAAACAATTTTATAATTAAATATGAAGAAGAAAAAACATTTACATAAAATAAATAGTTTTTAGCACCGAAAATAGTAGGAATCATTAAACAATTTTGTTTTATTTATATTTATGTATGATAAAGAATTTTTATTATCCTATACTTCCGCTAACATAAATTTAATTATTTCAATTTTTTATTAAAAACTGCAATACAGTAGTATATAATAATCAATAATTAAAATTATATTAATGCGAGTCTATAAAAATAAAAATGACTGTTTATTTTGATTTTTTTTATATAGATACCTAACCATACCTAGCACCTATATCTTTAATGAAAATATTTTTACACTTTATTCTTTATATTACACAAAATAATTTAGAATTAAAATTAATCACCAAATTTTGCGATATTTTTGATGTGTTGTTCGATATAAATAGCTAGTAGTTGTTAAAACAGTTGCATTTTCCTTATAAGATAGGTTTAGATTCGTAAAAAAATGAATATTTGCTTTCTACTATTTTAATTATTACATTGAATAATTATGATAAACGACTGTTCCATAGATATTTCGTATAAATTACTAACTTTTTACATCAAAGTACCTATTATTATATATAAATTTTAAATTAACAATATAGGAATTATTTTTGAAACTGAGTAATTAATTAAAATACATTTTATTCAAATTTAAGTATATTTAATATTCAAATATTTAATTTGTGCTATATAAAAAAATGCAAAGAAAATGTGTACAATAACCATCTATAATAATATCTCATTTATACACCTATATTGCTACATGTATAGTAGACTTTGAACTTTACTCCTTGTCTAATGAAATAGCCGGCTTTATATATCATTTTTTTAGTAATTAGCTTCCGTCATACTGAATAAATCTATTTAAAAAGTATAATGCAATTTCAAGTTCTAATTGTTTGGATATTTATATTACACCAAATAAACAAAGATAATAATGTTTTTCATATTTTTATAGTTGGTCTTCGTATATTTCATGTTGTATCCATTACAACGTTGGTGGATGTACGTCGTTTGTTTTTATTATCGTTTTTAGAAGATTAGACTGTTTTTTTTTCATAATATAATATTTAATAATCAATATCAATTATATTTATCTAAATAAATTTATACAATAAACAACAAATACCTAGTATTCTTCTTTTCGGAATGTTAATTTTATCACTTATCAACATATTTATTTTTGAAATTGTTTACCGAATTGCTTATTAGTTATTAATAATCTTAAATCTATAGTAATATATCAGAACCTGTAAACATATATTCTATACAATATTATGTGAGAATAATATTGTACTATGACTGAGAAAATTGTATACTAATAATTAATATTATTAATATTTTTATAAATTTATTATATTATATATATTATATTTTGATTAATTATTTAAAAAAATATTAGTTATTCAGTTTACATACTTACTTGCATGTTAAGTAAATACTAATTCATATAATATTAAAATTATTTCAATTAATTTAAAAGCTTGAATGAGAAAAAAATATTTATAAATGTATTGTATGGTATGTAGTGCCAGTGTTGTCTAGCCCGCACCCGACTATAGCCGACAATCAGGGGCCTTTGGATATTTTTCAATATTAGCCCATAATCTGATAGCCAAATGGGAAGATATAAATTTAAATCACTTATGAATCGTAACTGGGGTTCCAATCTAATCAATTTGTAAACATTGATCAGTATAATTGAAGTCTGGTTTATTGTATCTAGCACATTATAATATTTATAGCATTAAAATAGGCACATATTCTTATATTATCATAATATCATGTACCTATTAAGTTAAGTTTAAACGAGTATTTTCAATTTTTCAAAACTAAAACTTAAAATTAAAAGAACAAACTTAGATCTTTGAAAAACCAATAATATCTGGGTTATTTAACTTAACTTGAGGTATTCAATTTAAACGGAGAAATTATTGATATGATGTAAGAGTATTTTTTATTTTTTGTTGTCGTTTTGTCATTATTTTTAAATTAAGACTAAAATAGGTGTCCGCTATTCAAAGGTTTCGCATTGAAAAGTAGTGTTTTCCCCATTCCCAAAAAAATGTCCGTTATTGAAAGGAGTCCATTATGATTGGTTTCACTGTGACACTGTAACTATATTGCAAAACATATTTAAAAGATAGTTGAGTCTTTTTAGTTTGTAGGAGTACCTATTGAGACGCATTGAAAATTTCTAGCTCAATAATAAGCCATAAACCGACACTAATGTCATTGATTAAATATATTATATAATATATATATTTAATAAATGCTAATGTGTACTATATGGTTTTGTACTTTTAATTATACATAAATAGTAGTAGTAAATATTGTGTCGGAATTAATGGCGTGTAATCTGCATACTTCCACGTTATTTCAGGTGTTTCTTAAGATGGTCACTTATTGTCATCATTTTAATTTGCTTATTTTTGTTTATGCTCTTCCGGAGATCGAAAGTTATTGTTAGTTCCATATTTTAGATTCTGAACGGAGTGAAGAATGTATTGATTTTACAATGATGTGTGTTTTTTTTTGTGTGTCTGATGACAACATTTGGAGCAGTAATAATGCTCCGATTTTTGACTTCAGCCCCTCTTTGAATAGGAAAATTCATCTAACTTGGGGGGGTTGAAAGTAAATATTTTCAAATAGTTTTCAAAAAAATCGAGAAAAACGAAAAAAAGTGACAGAAAAATGGCAATTTTACGAAAAACCACTTTTCGACTAAATCGATTTTTTGATTTTGCTGTAACTCAAAAACCAATCATTGTAAATACTTGAAATTTTCACCAAATGTTTATGGTTATCTCTTTACAGTTAAATTTTTAAAATATTTTGACCATTTTTAAGCTACTTATAGACAATTGAAATTTTTGACTTTTCTAAGTTTTTTTTCTTCAAATGCCGATAAAAATTTTTTGGGTTTTCAGAAAATCTTGAAAATTTAATACAAGGTTTCTTGTAAGTTGTTCTTAAAGTGATAATAAAAAATCCGAAATCGTTAGTCACAATTTTTTTTTATAAGTGCTTAAAGTTCGAATTTACACGAAATATGTCAAAATTTAAATTAAATTTCATACGCTCATAAATGCGTATGTTGGCCAAATACTTTTTTTATTAATAAACAGATACTATAAACTATAAAGTAACTATAGTAACATATAGTAACTATACTATTTGTTTCAAAATAGAACATATGATAATATTTAAATATAATATATCCTAAACTGACAAATCATCTTCGTTCAGAATCGTTTTTCGTATACAATGATACCTATCATTGCATTCAAATTTAACCTACCCTAGTCCGAGGTCCACCCCACCCCCTAATATACAGCAGAGCAATACCCACTTACCCGCTTATTTTAAGTTTTCTTTTACGTAAATTTAAATAAATTATTAATCATTCTTATGTACATAACCATAAAAAAAATATATATTTTGAAAATATTTATGGTTGTAGTGACCCCACCCCTGTATACATGATTGTTTGTATAGATTTACGATTATTGCTGTATTAGTATTATTGTATAATATTTTAAAATGTACGTTATTAGTTATTAGTAATAACTTATTAAACTTGTCGAGTGTACTTAGCCAAGTAATTATTATCTGCAGTACTAATTTATATGTGGAGTATAAACAAAGGATTAAGTTTAGAACTTTGATCCAGATTAAACTGTTAAAGATGTCGTGCTTGGTGTTTGTGTAGTTGTGTTGTGTTTTGACACCCCGTTACTACGACGATACCGATGTGTCATTGTGTTGTCACTTTTAGTCCATAGACACACCACACATGCAACGCCACCGTGGTGTTGTTACCTGGCCTGGTGTAGTTCATAAGCATTGTAATATATTTATTATTTACAAGTTATAACACAACATTTTTCGATTGAAAATTATTGTGATTTTAACCTTATGCACCTACCTCCTCCGAAATATTTTCGATTAACGAGGAATAAATTGTTTTATTATGTTGCGGCACAATTTGTATTGCTAAATTTTGTAAACCCCCTCGTAATTTTTTTTGCAATGTACCTACGTGCCTGCTTACGCACGATTACCTATGCAGTAATGTACTTAATATTAGTACTTAACTGTTGGTATAAGTTGGTGCAAGTGACTTTACTCAATACCTACCCAATACGCGTCTTGAATCCACCTCTTGGTATTTAAACCAATTCATTGTAAAAAAAAAAAAATTCTTTTATACATTCGATATGTTTAATAGTAAAATATAAATTATATAAAACATATTATACATAATATAATAATATACCTATACTGGCTATACGGCTATACTCTGTAAACCTATAGTATACTCATATAGTAATATATATATATGTGTGTGTGTGTGTGTTCTATTGTGGTTATAACCATATAAAAATAACTAGTTTAAGGCAATCAATTAGTTATTCCAATTTTCGCTAAAACAATCGTAGTAATGTACGACAATATAAAATTCTTATTTTGTATTAAGAATTAAGATAATTAATATGTAGATACTGGGTATATAGCTGGGTAGTAGGTACATATACAATGATATACGAAATACGAATATACGATCATACTTCTCGTATAAGATTAACCATGTAACATAATAATATAATATATAAATCTAGCCTATACTAAACAGTAAACATAGAAGGAAAATAAATTTTATGATGATAATCATTAATAAAGATGTTTTAAAAGTCTACTTCTCAATACAGGTACATAATTATAAAATATTTTAAATGTATGCTTGCTGTAGAATATAAAATATATATATTTATATTTATATATATTATATATATATATATTTGATTTATTTTTGAGAATTATTACTATTATTATCTAGTTTTTGAACATTGATTTTTTAGGACTCTAGCCCATGTAGTTAATGTTTGTTGCGATTATTTTATTTTATCTTTCCTACTTAATGCGATCATTATATATTTTATACAGCATATTATTATACTTATTATATATTTTATTATATGAAAATTAATTACCATCGAATACAAATTATAATACATATTTAAAATGCATTTAACCTATAATAGGTAGTATATAGTTTTTGTTGTACTATTACTACTATAGTGTTTATATGGTATGAGTGATATGACACATTATGTGTACCTACTACCTATACCAAATACCAATATTATTACGACGTACGTACATTTGTGAGTAAAAAAATAATAATTTATGTAGTGTTATTATTGATTTGAGTCTTTTTCTACGAATCGTAGTAACATCATTACGAAAATGCACACGAAGATTACCTCGCATTAATTAAAAACCAAATTTCATATCTAAAAGTAAATAAATAATAATAATAATAATAAATTATTACTAAAAAACATAAATGCTTTAAAAAGTGCAGCTGTTGTCGGGCTTCTAAGTATTATAATATAAATTACCTATATTATAATAATTATCATTATGTCGATTGGATTGTTGCAGAAAGATTCAGTAATTCAGCACCCATAATCAATAATAATAAAATCTGTATATATATAAGTAGTTATACTTATAAGATTAATTACGAGATATTCATTTTCATATAACACAGCGTTTATACTTGATGTCCAATCTTATTGATTATTTTTTCGGATCTATGATGACGAGTTACGAGTGTATTACAATAGTAATAATACGTTATAAGAAAATTCTTTGAAAGGTCAGCATTCTCTTTCTCGAAAAGTATTTACGTTTTTGACAAAAAAAACAATTTAGTATTTACATTTTTAATTTCACACTCCTACATATAGAAAAAATATTAGTTAAAATTATTTTTACAATTATAACTCTTATAAGTACTTATTTAAAGTTTTGATGAACGGAGTAAAGTGGTACTGGATACTACCGCCATTAAGGTATAAACGAAGGTAATAATATGAACGTAAACTTCACTGAATGTGGGTTCATGAACGCGTTCTTAATCTTTTTTAAGCACTGCATATAATATAAAATAGTATACTTATATAGTACTCTAAACTCTTCATCAGAGGATATTTCTCCTCTTCCGTGTTGGTTAATATTATAACATATTATAATATATATTTTATGTATTATATCATTTGATTCACTAACCATTACAAAATCGTTGTTTTCGTTGAATATATTAAGTTATGCCAGTTATGCGTTTTTGCAAGCGTTCGGGTGGACACAAAGAATAAACTGTAAACCGAAATCGATTTTATATTGACACTGCCGCGAAACAAATTGCATCCAACCACGCAATATAACGCGCGTCAGCCACAGACAAAACGCATTACATATAACAACTCTCGTCGCAGCCTTTGCACGACGCGAGTGTATTACTATATATTTTACATGATGCTCTTACCTGTTTATACACGAATACACGAATACACGACACAATAAACCTACCCTTTTAATAAAGTCTCCGCACTTTGTCTTTACTTCCTTGTCGCTTTTATTTTCTCTTCTTCACATTTTAAATTTTACTTTTCGATACAAAACTTCAATTGAACATGTGTATGCATTGAGCACTGCAAATATAATAAATAATTATGTTTTTAAGTACGTTAATGATTTGAAGAATATAACATGTATTGCACACACTGCAAGCACATAAATAAATAAATATATATAGCCATATAGGTATATAATAGGTACACATATTTTACTATTATAATACCTATTATATATAGCTACAGAAATATTGTGTTTTGTGTTAATTCAGTATAGATTTTATTATATAATTATATAGCTGTAAATAGCTATAAGGTTCATCTTAGTAATTCAGTTATTCTTATAGACTCGTGTATTCTATAAATATAATAATAAATATAAAATAATATGATGATATGTAGGTACGTGGAATAAATACGTAAAACAATTCATGGATAAACATAATATATACTCACGCTGTTACTGTATATAACAAGCATAATCTTTGGGGATACAAGACCCTTCAGCCGTTATGGTTTGAACATTTTTAGGTCATGTAATAGTATTATTTTTTAATGGGGGTGAGTTCAGTATATTTTGAACACGAAGCGACGGTGTGACACATATACAACAACCGTCCTTCGTTTAGCTATAGTTACACTGCACTGTCACCTATAGGTATATAGAGTTTTTTTTTTCAAAATTTAAAATAAATTTAAGTATATGTATTTTGAATTCTTGGACAAATACTGTAATGTATTTACTAATTATCTACCCATCTTGGGAAAAGAACAAACTATTCTCACACATAAATAATTGTTTATAATTGCGAGTGATTTTGGTTTATTTAATAAGATAGATACCTATAATAAGTAATTTTTAAGCTAGCTGCTCAATTTTTTAGTTTTGTTGCAGCTAAAATCATTTTATATAATAATATGTATATAGTAAATATACAGTCAAATTTTTAAGTAGGCAAATAGTAACTATATATATATATGAATAAAATTTAAATTAAAATATGTATAGGTATATGATTGAATACATTGTATTTCCTACACACATTATATAGACACATACATAGTTTGAATAAATTATAATAATAATAATTTTTCTAATTTATGACATGGTAAACAACATTTGAATGATTAAGCTGGATATTTAAAGAAGGAGAATCGTCTTAGAATTATTAAAAAAATGCAGTACAAAACTTAGGAAAAAAATTGCTACTGTAAAGACTGTAAAGAATGTTTTAAACCTGAATGAAACAATTAATGTATTTTTATTTAGTTTTTGTATAGAGTTGAAGAAAACAAGACGATTTAAAAATGTGCTTATCCTATTTTTTAATTTTATTACTTGCATAATCATCAATTATAATTAAAATTAAATAGATCGACTGTTTTAATTCGTAAATAATTATCGATTGAGGTAACGTTATAACTTATATTGATTCTTAATAATAACTACTCAAAGTCACTTTTCTCATTCTTTTATTCAATATATATTATATATATTACCGAAATACCAAAACTACATGGGTATGTAGGTAAGAAATATAATATTATACATAGTTTTGTTTTAAAACAAACCAAACAATTATAGCCTGTTTATCAATACTTTAAAAATGTAATACCTATATTTTTAGATAGGTAATAATCTTTAAAAATATGTTGCATTTAAGTTTTTGTTAGATCTAATCTAATTAATATTATGTATTTATGTGGCAAGCTATACAATATTATAAAAATATAAAATACACATTTCTGCAGATGGTTTGTTTTTGGTATAATTTTTTATGTAGTTGTAGTACACATTCACAGTGTTCACACCCATTAATTATTTTTGTCATTTATAAATATATATACTGTAACTATTAAGATTCCAATAGATATACCATTTATTATGTTCCATTTAATTCATGTTCGTATAATTGGTTAGGCAGGTATTCTAAATGGTTTAATGGGTAGAATGGAATTTTTGACAGCAGAGCAGCATTATGGATTTTATTACCTCCTCTCTATTAAAGGCAATAATCTTATTATTAATGTTAAAAAATTCAACTTGAGTCATCGCATATTATTGTACATTTTAAAATTAAATTAAATAGAATTTTAGAGGGAGAAAAATTACAGAAAATTATACTTATATACTTTTGTCTATTTATCTCGTTTCAATATTTAATATATTTTATAGAATTATGATTATATGATTTATTATAATATTATTTATACACACTCGACACACGCTCGATAATACCATTTTATAAACTATAATCGTTTCTTCAATTTGTGAACTTACTATTGTTGAGGTTATGTGTTTTGTCACTGTAAAGATTTATGTTTATTAGCATATAAGAGAATACTAAAAATAATTATAAATGAAATTATAAATTATTTTTAATTCAAATTAATTTTATTATAATTTATTTAGGGCATGTGATTTTCTTTATTTTATCGATGACACAAATATACAATATACTAATGGTTTAGATAATAATATTATGATGGAAGCTATAGCTGTGATCAATTATTTAAAAACAATTTTGATTGTATCTTATTATATTATCTTAATTCTTACGAAACAGATATATTTAATGTACACATTGCACTCGTGGTCCAATATGATATGAACTAAATTAATACTGTCAAAAACTATTTATGTAATCACCAAATAATGAAGATAGCTTTATACAGAGTGATTCTTTTATTGTAGAATAAACAATAAATCCAGTTAAAAAACACAAAAAATTTGTGTCAAAATAAGTAAAAAACTGTACATAGATATTTTAATAAAAATATTCCATTTTTATATATTAGATTAAAAAATCCTGGAAGTTATAAAAATAAAATATACTATGGAACTTAAAGTGCTATGTAGGTAGTTTATTATTATATAATAATAATATAGTAGGGACTAGGGGCATATTTGATTTTTACAAAATTGTAGAGTTTGAAGTGTTACAAATTATATGTTTGCCTATCAATTATTTTAGTAAAAAATAAAAAATATACTGTGGATAATAATTGAACTAATGATAGTGTTCTGTGTAAATGAGCCACTTTTTATAGATTAAATCCACATAAATATTATACATATATACATTATTTTAACCACACTGTCCTCATTTCTAACTATTTACCTATATAGGTTTTGTATGTAGTATTTATAAACATATAATATTTAGTTTACATTAATTATGTCGTTTATACTCTATACAGCATTGTGATACTACATTTTTTAAAGTCTTACTATAAATAACTCTAATGGTCTAATGTCATGTACTCATGTATATTGTATAAAATTCGACGTGCTTTTGTGTGTTGTCAATTTGATTAAACCACTAAGGCCTCTGTAAAGAAATACACGAATATAATACTACTGCATGTACATGGATCGTAATAGTTGTACCTATATAAGCCATAAGGTCAAAGACCAAAGGTATATATTGTTATTTGTTAATGGATTATTATATATAAATGTATATTGTATATATATATATATATATATATAATATAAGTGCATTTTATGGACGTAAGTACCAGCCAACAGTACTTATAAGTAACATAAAAATTGTGTTCAGCAAATCACATTGAATTATAGGAAGTGTATAACTAGCTGATAACAAAGAACCTGATGTGTTTTATCAATAGTATATTAATGTAAGTACATAAAAGTGTTTACCGTACTTGTCACTTCATGTTTATCGATGATTAAGTTCAGGAACTTGTATTCGTAGAGGAGAAACCCCTCCAATGGATTTTATTTGGTATGTACTTTAGCAGCATTATGTAACGATATTTTCACGGTTATATTTTGACAGTATTGTATTACTTCAGTATTAAACTAACTATAGTAACTAGTACAATTCCATAGTTGATTAAATCCAAATAGTTTTTAGTTTTTTACAATAGCTACATAATATATGGAATCTTTATTATAGATAGTAGACTTTGTTTTAAATAGTTAACTCGGGGTTTCGCTAACTAATATCGAGTGTCCTAGTTTTTTCTTTAATTTTTATTTTCTTTTTAAAGAACGTAGTTGTTTAATTTAAATAAAAATAAAGATTCATTCCCTGATATTTTGATGAAGTTTGTTACCTATATAATTAATGTTTTATCCCGTACAATTGAGATGTTCTCGGTTTTACGTAAATATATACATCTTTCTGATGAGTTATGTATACTCATGTGTACCGATTTGTTATTATAGTTTTAATTTTCCAATGCCTCGCCCAGGCAAATATGTTTTCAATTAACTTTTATAAGTTATCTGGTTATCAGTATTCAGTAGTAGCTGATTCTTACTTGTCGAAAAACTAGCAGTATCGTCATAGTCATATAGGTACCTTGTATTGATATATTTTGATTAATCAGCCGTGTAAATTAGGTACAGGATAGGTCCTAAAACTATATATTATCTTGCACTACTCCAATATATCTTTCCATTACATCAGTGGCGTATTTATCGGTAGAACCGTAGAAGGTATGGGAAAAAAATAAGAAATAACATTTTTTACCATTCTGTAAAGAAATATATGTTCATAGATATGTATTTTTATTATAAAGAAAAAACACACTGTAGTGCTTTATGTAGGTACAAATGTTTTTGACGACGAGTGACGTCAATAACAATAATAATTAATGCTTATATTATGGCCAATGTCGATTCTGAGAAAATAAGCATTAGAATATTATAAGTACAATTATAAATATTATAATTATAATAACTATTAGCCCAACTAACCAATTTTATTGATCATGCATGGGAGAAGTAACCAATTTTCAGATAATAAAACCAATAGCAACTAGTAGTAAGAAATATAAGCACGTTGAGATACCTACATATTTTTAAAATTTTAAAAGAAATAAGTTCTCTCTTAAAAACTGTATAAGACAGAAGTATAATATATTTTAAAACTTTTCTATATTTTAGTTGAAGTATAGCTATAAATTAGTATACATATATTGTCTTATCATTAGAATAGACTAAATTGGTTGATCTTATTGATTTGTCACTGACTACCTGCAGATATTCATTTATGTGCTAAGTCTCAACAATTTTAAGTTAGATTTTGTGTTATAAAATGTGAATATCTATTTCTGTATATATATAAATTATTTGTATTATAAAATAATAATGTTTAATATGAAATATATTTTTAATAGGTATTCAATTTTGTTTTCCAAAGTATTTAATATCTCAGTTAATTCAATATAAATACATAAATATGATTTTTATAAAATATTTTGTATTTATAATTTTTATACTATTAAAATTTGTGGTTTGATATTGATATCAAGTTTAAAAGAAGTTATATAAAATGGTAATATGTGACATGGTCATGTGTTTTTCATTGCGTTTTCATAAGCAAAGTACCTTTTATAATTTGCAGTGTCCTTCATCTATATTGTCGCATTTTGCCTTAAATTTCTTTAATTTGGGGTAGTAAAGTTTTGTTTAGTGCGTGTCCTCTACTAAATTTTACTCATTGGAATAACAGTAATACCTCGATTAAAAATTTTAAATAATTTCAAAAGAGTAACTGATAAAAGGAAAAATTTTACATTTATAGTTATTATACCTATATTTATTTTATTATTTTATGTATTAATATGGGTAAATGAACAGTTATTTTAATTTGTTTATATGAATCCCTAGCTTTTCTGATAGATAGATTTTTTATTTTTCAACAAGTACGTGTATATGTATACCCATAATACAGACGTACACCAGTATTCTATTTATAATTTACGATCCATTATGACAGTGGTTGTTGTATAACAGAAGTTTACGGATGAGAGAGTGACGGATAATTGAGGGTGTGCTGTACCTACATAAAAGAATAATTTTGAGTGTTTGAACGTTTTTGAATTGTTGTACTTCAATTTTTCTTTTTTGAGGTTCATTTTTATTTTAATGATGACACACATCTTCAATATTTTTGTTGATCGATTATTGCTCCAAATCCATAAAAAATAGTACTTAACTTACTTGATTGATTTATATTTTCCATTATTCAAATGGAAAAAATATTTAAAAGACATCCTAAATCATGTATATAATTTATGTTTAATATCACAGAGATCGGTTTAATGGCATAAATATATGTATAACAGCTGTGATACTCAAATTTGTGTTTTTTTAATACTTTAGTATGTAGTATATAGGAATTAGTGTTTGTCGCTCGATAGTGTATTTTTAATTATTTCATCATTAGTCAAGATTTATTGTTATACATATACCTTTTAATTTCTTCATACATTATACCTTTAATTGTTTAAAAACATTTATACTATATGTATATAATATTATACAGTTATTGGTGGTGGTTTGTGGATTTTCGTAGACATTTTCGTGACTTCTTTCAACGCCATGATTGTTTTTTTTTTAGGAAGACTTCAATTATCTTTAGAGCTATTTAGCCCTTTAGGTAAACCATTAAGAAAACTAAAGTTATAATTTCTCGTTATTGAATTACAACTTTGCTAAAGGTATCATATTTGTTTCACAGTCGCACTGTCTTGTATTGTTCTACTAATATATTTTATGGACAATTTACATCAATGTCCATATTTTTATACATTGTACAATTTGATCAATTTGCATGTGTGTAACACACTTAGTAATTAGGATATTCTTTGTTTATTAATCCTTCTGGGAGGCCGTGGTTTTTGCATTGCAAATACATACTAGCAATAATAATAAAAAAAACATTATATCAACACTATTTTCCAAACTGCAATATATATATGTGTTGATTGCTCACTGTACAAATCGAAACTAAAATCTAAAGACATTAGATTAGATCTCTAAAGCGACTGCTGAAACCTTTTTAACTTAGTGAAATACACTGAAACACGTATAACGGAAAATAGTGAAATACAGCATGAACATTTTTACATGTGAAGTAGTAAGTTACATAGTACATTTATATAGGTAATATAAATGATACATAATATTATAGTATTACATATGCCTATTCATATCTATTAAACTTGAATGTTTTGTTTATACTGGCGATCACTAATTAATATTTTTGGAGAGCCATAAAAATACTCATAAAACAACATTTTTATTTTTTAATAAATATTTTGATTTATACTAGGTATACAAATATTAACTATAGGTACGAATCAATTAAAACTGTCCATAAAATGCACAGTCAACATTTAATTATGAATAATTTCTATATGAACCAAAATATTTATTCTGATAACAATTTTTAGAAAATAATATTCAAAGATGAATATAAAAAATGAATAACTACTAGTCTTGTTTATAATTTTTTTAAGCTTGTAAAGTTCCTCCTTGCATTCTGATCTTATTATAAAATTATCTGCAATATTTAATATTCATAGTCATATAATTAATAGTCAATATATATCTATTAGAAATATAATGTGTTTAAAATATAGTTACATTCTAATTTCTAGTTATTATACTATATAGATTATAGACGATAGTATAGTCGCTCATATAGTCAATATACTATAGTACACACATAATATATTCGTGGAATTATTAAATTGAATTTTTTTTTTCTATTTTTGAAATACTAAATTTAAAAAAATGTAAAAGGCTATTTAAGGGACCACACAGACAAGGTCAATGTCCATAATATATTTTGCTCCGTTAAATACTTAAATGATAAATGCATATAGTTGAACGTCTATAAGAAAATAATAATTAGTTTATTTTTTACCAATTTTCTGTTTTTTACTTTACAACAACTGTGCAGTAATCACTAATCTGTAAACATTGATTATATTTATAATATGTATAATGTATAAATATTACATAATATACGCCAAATAGTTTTTTTTTTGGTTGTTGACGGCCTCACGAGTCGCAACCACTCGCAAGTACAGGCATATGTTCGTGTTATTGTATTTTGGTAGATAAATTTGGTCCAATTCGAAGTAATAGCTATAAAAAGTTTTCAAATAAAATATTTATGTATACAATATACATATACGATATACCATATACATAACACAATATATCGTCATATCGTCCTAGTGTGAATGTTTGATACTGCAGGTCGCTTTTAGAACAGGTTACAGGATAATTTAATACATTAAGTTTGTATGCGATCAACTATTTATCCTTTCGAACAAAATATACTACCACCGTAGTAATAATTTTATAATAATACCATAACGCTTTGTACAGTATACATACTTATATAGTTATATTTACTTATTATTATTATAACATTATATATTTTTAATACACATTATATATTTTGTATACTATATTATCGGATTATCCGTTTGATTTAACATCATAATTTAAAATAATTACAATTTAATTTATATAAATGTATATTATATTTTTATTTACAAATATATTATGTATAAATGTACACGAATACAAGTGCACTAAAAACCAGCTACTGCGAGGCGCAACTGCGAAAGTTGCAGTCTACACACGATATCTTTAATATGTAATATAATTATAATAATATTTAACAATCAAGTATCTATAATATGAAAACTACTTAAATATATCAAGAAAAAAAAATCAATATTTTAATTCAATTAAGTAAAGAAAAAAATGAATCGTTTATTATAAGTATAAAGTATATATAAACATAAACTTGTATTTAGTTATAGTATATAGGTATATACTTTCACTCAAATATAACAATATAAAATTATAATCCGTATAAAAGAAAAGCAATTTATTCTTACCATTATAATTTATAAGCATTAAATAATTGCGTTAAAAATATAAGTTAATATATTTTTTGTTAAAATTGGACTATACTTTTGTTAATATGTATTTGAATAAATTCATATTTTGATTTCACATTTAAGCTATTGTTTTATTAATAATTTATTGATATTCTGTTTAGGTAGGTAATCAACATGATTCTTAACCAAAATCTATAACTTTCTTAAAAAGTTAATGCATTTTTATCAAAATAAAGTTAAATATTCAATGTGACAAACAAGAGAAATAATTATTTTTTAACTCTAGAATTAAAATTTATTATTTTTATAATAGGCATAAATCAATATACCTACCTACATAATCATGCGTGTTGATGGTCACAAGCATTTTAACTTTATAAGTAACACTAAACGAATGTATCTATATGAATATATAGATGCAATATTACAGTATATAAAGTAAAAAAATGTATAGCTCACGTACAATAGCTGCACAAATATTCAATTGTATACTTATTATAATCTATGAATGAGATATTTAATTAATATTTAATTTTATTCCATTCTTGTATGAGTCATTTAAAAATATTAGTCAGCCCAGCATACATATAAATTTATAATCTATTATAGCCTAAACAGTTTGTTAATATCTACATAAGCAAAATATAATCACCAAACCATTAACAAACAATACTAATGGCATATTTAATTTTTACTTAAACTAGTATTAGTGTTTGAACTTATCTTAGAGAGACATTTTTTGAATGAACAATAATGTGCTTTTTTTTTGTATTGATCATAACGTTTTAGAGTAGAAAAATTATTTGAATCTTCATTTTTTATGTTGGTTTCTGGTGGTAGATCATTTGATCTAGTTGATTTAGTATAATTATTATATACTATGTTAGTAGTTTGAACTTTCGGAGGATCATAGATACAAGTATAATAAAAAAAATGACTTTCCTAATAATTAAAAACAAATTAACAATAAATAACTCGAAAATGGGATTATTTGTTAAACACTAGTTTATGATAAAAATAAGTTTTATTTATTATAGTTATAATTTAGAAACAAATAATAATACTTAATTTGATATTTTTTTACTATTATCTTAAATTTTTTTCTTATTACGCTAATAACATTTTTATTTTGAAGTTTGCTTTATATTTTGAGCGAAGCAATGAATGTATTGGGATTTATGTTTTTTTTATTTCTGTATCTATCATCAGTATAGTATAGAGTAGTAAAAATGCTTTATTTTTCAACTTTTAAAGTGATTTCTGTTTAATTTAAGATCTAAGGCTTGTCAATTCAATACAAGATTCTTCATAAGTTGTAATTACTGGAATAAAAAAAGGTTACTGTAAATCTACATTTATTTTTTATGAATGTTTGAAAGTAAAATGTTGATAAAATTCGTTGTACACGATTCTACGTGAATTTTTTTTTTTAACTAAAGATTTCTACAAAAGATTGGTCACTTAAAAATATTGAACGCAGACACTTTAAAATTCCACTTAAAATACAATTTTTTATACACAATAAAATATTTTGAGTATTTAGAGTTTTATCAAACTTTATGTTATTTACAGGTATTGAAATATTTATTATATTTTTTTATTGATATTAATTAGAATATTCATATTTGGCCAAAAAACTTGAAAATGTAATATGTAAAGTTTATCAAAGTGTTTGTTCTCCTAATAATTTATAGTTAAAACATTCGGAGTATTAACGAAATTATAGATACTAAAACATAAAATAACGATCGTTCATTCGTTCCATTTACAGTTTTAATTATTTTGTTGCAATTCAAAAAATAAAATAGAGTTTAAACTTTTTGCTATCACATGTTATTATTTTCTATACACAAAATTAATTTTTAATGATATTTGTACCTCGAACCTACTCGTATTTATATATTATACATTTATATCGTTCCTATTATTTTATATCTTTAAGTTACGGTTAGTATTGACTTATATAAGTTATAAGTTAATAACACTATAACAATAGTCAACTATATGATATTATGCTATTATAATATATTTTTATAATATTTATATGAGAATGAGATGTTTTTGTGAAAAAGTAGTTATGCAAGTAAGAGTAATAATAATGAATTATAAAATATTCTTAGAATTAGAGGTTGATACAGTATAATACGCTACAGTTTGCGCTCACAATTGTTTTTAGTATGCGGTGAAGTACCCCACTTTAATTGAATTCAAATTTAACATTCATTAAAATAGAAATGGGTAATCAATAGTACATATATTATCAGCAGAGCAACTTCTCCATTTTATTAAAAAAATGTATACTGTCGATGTAGGCTTAATTGCATATAAGGTATATACTCTATATCTTATATGATTGTCATGTATATAATATATTATTTATATGATGCATATATTATAATTTATTCTTATATTTATTTTATGTCAAAAACATCAAAGAAAATAATTTATAGTGTATTTTCAGTATTTTAGTACCTATTTTAGTTATAGCCGTTATAGCTAGGGTATTAGGCCATTAGGGCAATGATGGTTATGAATAATAAAATTATAGGAACTATATACGTGTGACTCATCGGTTGAACTTTTCGTTTTCGATCAAATTATCTAGAACAATTTTCAATTTTCGTGTAGTCAAGACTCAAGGGTGATTTTTGAAATTAAAAATATGAATAGTTCGAAAAATATTGTACCGAGTACTTATATGTATAGCTACTTTTGTAACTTGTATTTTAAATTATACCTAAAATATTTTTAGAGGTACTTATTTAATGCTATAATATAAATAAAATATCATATAATCATACTTATAAGTGTACGTATGTAAAACAAATATAATAATAATTTTAGTAGATAGCCATTTGTGGAAGTTGGTAGGTGTGGATTTTTAATTTTATTTTATTTTAAGATGTACAGAACTAAAGCTATAAATTGTTTTCTTGTCAATTTTTTTCAGTATTTATATATTTTGATTATAATGATTTAAAGACTACATTTAAATGTAATTATTAGTTGATTTTTAGTATTTTTTGTTTGTAGTTCTATACCTATATAGTATACATAATATATATTATGCGTACCTATATTGTATACACCAGTGGCAGCCAAACTTTATTAATTTTCGTGTGCGTAGCCTAAAAATAAATTCAAATACGATCGACTTTGAAATCACTTGCGATCGACCGTTTGGCCGCCCCTGGTATACATCTACACTCATATATTTTAATGCAAATATAATTTAAATATACCCACTCAAAAAATGTCGATTCTATTTTTCTTTATCCAAGTGGTACAATATACGATTAGTACACGAGTATAATGTACAATACTACAATGTAAATATTAGGCATATGACCAGTAGGAACTTCGCATATTTAACAAATAACAACACTATATACTAGTATACATTAGCCAGTGGGTACGAAGTATATATCAGTGCAAAATCATATAATTTTCTATCACACAATAAGTGTAACCTAAATTTAAGCATATTATATTGTGTAATTTCTAATCCTAAAATATTATTAATATCAAATAAAAACATTTGAATGTATTACATAACATGATATCAGAATTGTATAGTATAAGTAACCCTATATACACCGATATAATGATTGGTACATCGCGGATTCAATAATATAATATTAAATAGGTATAGTATAACTATATTATACAATAAATTATATTTTTATTATAATGAATTTGATATCAAACGGTCAATATCATAAATTATCAATATATTATTCTATTTATTCTCCATTATATACAAATTCACACAAGTACATATAGATGTAGGATGTAGCTTGTCTCGGGGTCTGTATGTCTGTATGTAGCCATGTAGGTAAGTAATAAGTAAAGGTATATTATGTCTTATGTATATAATACTTATAGGCTATAGTATAATACCATTTAATTTGTCTTTATTTCTAATATCGAATATTGTTCTACAGACCTACAATAATCAATATTCATTAGGTCACTACTATATATAGGTATATACTATACAGTGTATATAGTATATTCAACATTAAATATAGGTAGGTATCTGACAGCACTACAGCAGTTGAACAGTATTATATATTTGTATACGAAAATGTATTATTCGTTATTTTCCGACAATAATATATTTGAGTGAAATTATGTAAAGAGATCAAACTGTAATAACACAATTTTGAACTAGTATAATTAATTGAACCTTATAATTTATAAGTTATAAATATACTTTATTATACTTTATGTAAAAAAAAATTGTTTGGGTTTTTTATATCAAGATTATTAGCGAAGACTGAAAAGCTACTAACATGTATAGAACTTATATTTCACTTTGTTCACTCGATGTTATAAACTTTTTATTTTGATTCACTGCAGATAATTTTATAATTAATATATTATAATTTAGCTGTGCATATATATCTACGTCAAACTGGGTTGGTATTTAAAAATAGGATTCTTTTATAAAATTGCATATAATAATATGGCCTATATAGTATATAAATATATATAGGACATATAATGTAGATGTATAATATTATTATTATACTACCTAGTACCTATTCCACACGAGTAAACGAAAAATTATTTTATAGTTATGAATTAAGATTTTTAATATCAACACTTATATGATTTGAAAATTTAATACAGGAAGTCAGTTATCTTATTAGATTTTTTTTAAATTTCATTATGTTAAATTATAATTCTCTAAACAAAATTATTCAACATGTGACTTTCCAGGAATTTTCGTTTAAATTTCGAGCGAAGTGACCAGTGTATTATTGGTTTTACAATGATTGTAAAATATTTTATTTTCATATTTTATTATTAGTTTCCGAGTTTTTATTACTCGCCAGTATAGAATCTTAGAAAGTTGTAACCAATACATTGAAAATTGAGCATTTGAGCCTGAGTTGTACAGTCCTGCCCTTGGTCTCCCGGATTATGAAAGAATATTTATATTATGTATTATGTAAGATTGTAATTGTAAGGTATGCTATACAATTTACATTTAAAAATTAAAAACAATTGTTATAGTATTATAGTAATAACTGAGAAAAAAATATATGCATTTTACAAAAATGTTTATATAATTATAGATTAGGCATCTGATTTATATTATATGTTGGTATGTTACCTATATATTATTACATAATAATATTAATACATTATTAAAAATGTACCTACTATAATAATATTCGTATTATATTTATATATAACATAATTATTTATAAAAAGCGGGCAAGTGGGTATCGCTCTGCTGTATATTAGGGGGTGGGGTGGACCTCGGACTATGGTAGGTTAAATTTGAATACAATGATACCTATCATTGTATACGAAAAACGATTCTGAACGAAGATGATTTGTCAGTTTAGGATATATTATATTTAAATATTATCATATGTTCTATTTTGAAACAAATAGTATAGTTACTATATGTTACTATAGTTACTTTATAGTTTATAGTATCTGTTTATTAATAAAAAAAGTATTTGGCCAACATACGCATTTATGAGCGTATGAAATTTAATTTAAATTTTGACATATTTCGTGTAAATTCGAACTTTAAGCACTTATAAAAAAAAATTGTGACTAACGATTTCGGATTTTTTATTATCACTTTAAGAACAACTTACAAGAAACCTTGTATTAAATTTTCAAGATTTTCTGAAAACCCAAAAAATTTTTATCGGCATTTGAAGAAAAAAAACTTAGAAAAGTCAAAAATTTCAATTGTCTATAAGTAGCTTAAAAATGGTCAAAATATTTTGAAAATTTAACTGTAAAGAGATAACCATAAACATTTGGTGAAAATTTCAAGTATTTACAATGATTGGTTTTTGAGTTACAGCAAAATCAAAAAATCGATTTAGTCGAAAAGTGGTTTTTCGTAAAATTGCCATTTTCTGCCACTTTTTTTTGTTTTTCTCGAATTTTCCTATTCAAAGAGGGGCTGAAGTCAAAAATCGGAGCATTATTACTGCTCCAAATGTTGTCGTCAGACAAAAAAAAAAAAAAAAACACACACATCATTGTAAAAGCAATACATTCTTCACTCCGTTCAGAATCTAAAACTATTACTAATAAAATAACAGAATTAGAATTTTACAATAATATAGTCATTAACCAGTAGTGAATCAGTGAATGTATATGATTTCGAATTAACGTTTTTTTTTTTTTTTTTTGTAATGAATATACAATATTAATAATTATATTGTGCTGATCTATCATATAATTTAGTGCAAATATTTTGATTTCAGGTGATATTCATTTATTTATCCTTGCTGAATAACACGCATTATTAACGAGGGAGGAATACGACCTCACCCAATGAAATATTTTTCAAAATTATCTGATAAATAATTATATGTTATAACATAAGTAGGTACATTGTACATATTATAATTAAAGTTTATAATTTAAGTTAATGAGCACATAGCTACAAATGTATATCACTTAATCATTTTATAATATTTTTAATTTTAATACAATATTATTTTTAACCTATATAATATACCAATATACCCACCGTAGGTTTCTATTTCTTTATATAATAATCAAGGTTTTTTTTATTATTGTTACAAATTATCATATTATAAGGATTCATTCAAAAACTAAATAATGGTTGATCAGCATCTGCTTCCATGTTTCATTGAAGGTACAACAAAAATAGCACATGCACATCATATACATTTAATGACTTAATGTTATTACATAATATTATTATTGAAAACTCATAAAACGATTTTAATACCTATATAAAGCAGAGATTATTTTTAGTTGTGGAAGTGTTTACTTTAAAAATGTTAAACATTTTCAATTTATTTATTAAATAAATTATGCAGTTAAATAATCATCGATATTTGCTAAACTTATAAGTAGGGCCGACATTTGTATGTTGTATCTTGTATGCATTTGCATATTGTTAATATAGTTGGTACAAATAATAGCTAGTTCTTTCTATTGCATGGCGTAACGATTCTGTATACAAAAATTTATTTTGCATTTTTAGGATTTTGTAAATTTTTAAGACATTTTTAACACGATGAATCGAGAATTTCCACAAAATAATAAATTGTTCAGGGTTTTTAAATATAAGAATGTAGTAAGGGAGCTGCAGATTATATACACCCCTTTCTTTTTATCAATAATTTAAATCATTTGCAGTGTAATATATAAAATATAAATAATCATTTAATTGAAAATAACATATTTTTAGAATTTATTAGTTTTTTTTTTAGAGTTTATTTTGGTAATAATTAGAGCATAATTGCATACTTATTTAATAGGTTTTTAGGGCATATGTATATAATTGTCGGCCCTACGTATAAGGTAATGATTCAAATGATTCATTTGATTCAAAGGTTTACATAAATTTTTAGTTTTTAGGCTTAGTCATACATGATTATGATTCACTAAATAAAAAAATCCTATTACAAGTTTATTTAAAGGTACTTATAAATAAATGTTCAATGTGGTTTCCTTAATACCTCAGCCATATGAATTGTTCCCAAACGAGTGGTAGTTTTATGCAAGAGACAGTACTGTCCATAAGAACAGCATCTGTAGTTAGAAGTTAGAACTCAGATTCATCTCATGTATCTATCGTAACTCGTAATTAACCCTATTTATTTTTTAAGTTGTCTGTGATTGTCAGTTAATGGTTATAGAGTAGCGCAAATACAGTATATTTAACATATTCCCAAAAGGAATAAACATGGTATAAGATTACTGAATAGGTAACCTAGAAAGCTAGGTGCAAAGGATATGATAATTCATTTTGAATAATATTGTACTACTTAGTAGCTAATTTAAGCAAACAGTCAGTTTTTCATACACAATGATTCAATATTTCAACACCTATTGTACTATAGAGCATACTGGTATCTATTAGTCCTCTTTATTATTATATAGTTTATAACTAGCTATTTTGTTGTCTCACTCTATACCTGTATTTATCAATTAATTTAAAGGAATTGCATTTAAAAAGCGTATGTCAAAGGACGTTACCTAAATTGGATAATGTGTTAATAAACTAAACACATACATTACTTACTACAGTTACTTATTCAATAATGAGGTCCATTTGAAACCTACACTATACAGCAAAATAGTTATTTTCCATTTTCTAAATTGTACCTGTAGCTACCGGTTACCTAAATGTAATTATTATAGTAAAAACAATAAGTTAGATATTAAAAACGATTTAAATATCAAACCAACTGTAGTTATTTATTTAAATGGTATGCAATATAACAAGGTGACAGAGGAAATAATATTAACTATTAAGTAATTTTAGTGTTGCCCATTATTATTTAGTTATTTAAATATAATATATATTGATGATGGCAATTCAAATATCAAAACAAATATTAATTTACTAAAATATCAGAATTGTTTGGATAACCAATTAAATTGGGTTAGCATATATAACAATCATGAATAATATTTAAATGTACAACATACTTTAATGTAGTATTAATATATTACATGAAAAATGTTAAATTCATCTATAAGTTTACAAAAATATATTCAATAACTTAGGGTGGCTTCAGAAGCGTAAGAATAAAAAATAATAAATAGTAAAAAAAAAAAAAAAAACAATATTACTTCATGAGTTATAAGGTTTTGTTACTTATAGAAATAATAATAGTAGAAAAAACAAAACAAAGTACTAGCAGTAATGTAAAAACATTTACCTATTATATTAATAATTATTAAAACGTAAGGCGTTTTTAAAATTAAACAACAATGTTAGTGATATAAAATTATTTCAATATAACAATGTAATTTATTGTAACGAACGTTTTTCATCATTAGATGGCATAAGAGGTGTTGTTGTACTAACAGCGTCTGGAAATCTTTGATGATAACGCTCCAAACGTAAAAATTTTACAGTTACCAATTTTCCTAAAATAATAAAAACCCACAAGGTTACAATGTTAAAAAAAAATTATATGATTAATAATAAACTTGCCTAACTATAATATCAAAAATATATAACATACCATCGTACCAAAACCCATGTAACTGTCTATAGGCTTTTCCTGCTTCAGCAGGAGAGGCACATTTAACATAAACACATCCTTCATGACTACTACGATCAACTGAAAGATGTAAAACTTCAACAGACTCGCATTTTTCTAGAATAGCATCTTTAACACGTGTTTCACAATCAACTCCTAACATACTATGAACAAATAAACAAAATATTCATTATTGATGTAATTAGTTACAGAAGTACATGTTATATTTTTATACAAACATTCTACTTACGAATCTGGTCCAAACATATGACGGATTTTTAAACAAGAAGTAGGACTTGGTTGAGGAGAGTTCATACTACCTTCATTAGTTTCAAATGCTTGACCTTGCCAAACTTTTTTCCTACAATAATATATTTAACCATTGTTGATAAGTATGTTAAATTTTCTAAAATTACATAAATATTATATGATAAATCAAAAAAAATATAGATAATATGTTAAGTATAATTTACAAAAATGTTAGTGTTTATATTTCTTATTTAATAGTAAACAAATAACATTTCAGTATGGAAGGTTAATATTAAAATATATGTTTGAATAATTGAATTAAAGACAATTAAAGTAGTATACTAATTTATGATCACATTAAGTAAGTATAATTTAAAACCAATAGTTTTTATTGTTTTCTGAGTTTTTTTATCATAAAGTAGTAAGTGTTAAATATTATATATTTACAAAGTAATTTAATAATATTAATATAGAATATTATAACTCACACTGTGACAGGGGACATAGGTTGAACCCATCTCCATACTTGAAAGTCTTCTCCATCAATTTGTTGAATCTCAGATCTTACTCTTGATTCAGATTCAGTGAAATACTGTTCAACCTCAGTCCAAATTTTGGATTTTTCTGGAACAAATAATTAAGTTATAGAAAAAAAGCAATTTTCTTCATAGTAAAATATGTGTTTATATACTTTGTCTCTCATTTGGTGGAATTAATTGATCACGTATGTGTATGATAGGTAAATAACCTTCGTTAGGTCGATATTGAGCTTGTTGCTTCAGTAAATCAATTATGTTTTCAACTAAGTGATTAACTTCTTGTTTATGCTTTTCACTTTTAGTTGTCATGTAGCATATTCCAAAATAAAGGCTTACGATAGACAATGAAACTAAAAATAATAAGATTTAACATTATACTTATATTAGGTAGACAAAATTATTTATACTTATTTACCTATTCCTAGCCATAAAATAAGATAGAACATGTTGGTAAAAATATTTTTAACTGCACATAGAACTGGTAAATTTGGTTGTACATTGATATTAAATGAAGTGTCAAAACCAATGGGAGAGTCAGTATAGGTTTTTGCAATACTTTTAAATAATTCAACTAATTCTTCAACTTCCCTCGATGGTAAATTTTCATGAGTTGAAATATATTCAAATATAGTTTGAGCATCCACAGTTGGTTCTATATCTGACTTTTCACATTGGTTCCTGATATATTTATCTTGAACTTGGGATACCAAAGAACTATATAAATGTTGTACTCTTTTTTGTTCTGTATCACAGTCAAACCCTTGTAGACTTTTTTTGGCACATAAGGAGTTCAAAATACCTGCAATTTTAATTCATTATTATAATATATCGTGATATTATTAACATTGAATACATAATATTGTCAGTAAAAAAAAAATTGTTCCAAATAATCTACATCACACTTCATCTACAGATGTAAAAACAACTCAATTATAACAGTGTTAAAATAATATAATTGTGATATTAGCAGTAGTCTTATAACAAATAAGTATGAGAATCACTTAATACATCGTTTACTACTAGTAATGCAAAATTCATACCAGTTTTAATATGCCTCTACTCTAGGATAGCTGCCACTATACATCACATTATATTTTTTGATATTTATATTAAATTAATTTATTTTACTATTAGTATTACGAGAGGTTAATTAATTTTTTTTTCCGAAAGTAATGTATTTATTTAGTTATAATATATAAATATATTTATACCATATTATAATTTTTTTTTTATTGACAAGGCAATAGTCAATACTATGTTATAAAATAGTGTGAATAATTTCATGGTATAAGTTAATAATATCTTAAGATTTCATTGCGTATTGTAAAAATAATATATATAAAATTCAAATTATCTATAAATAGATCAAAACCATAAAAAAATATTTTGAAAATTATATTATGAAAAAAAAATGAAATAATAAACACTTGGTGAAATCAAAAGTTCCTAATTATATTCAATCAAGAATCATAACAAAATTAAGACATAATTTTGTCAAAAACTGGCTTAGCATAATAAAAATTTGTTTTTCCTCATTATTTTTTTATTTTTGACACCCTCAAGGTGCCAACTAGATCCAATTTTCAATCAGAAACCACCTTCAAAGTTGAAAAACAAAGGATATATACACATAAATGTAAAATCAATAAATTCATCGCTCCTCCTCAGAATTAAAAAAAAGTATATATTTAATTAATTAGTTGCCAGAGTTGAGCTTATTGATAGTGACTAGAGACAATTTAGCAAAATGCAAGATACTTTATAGACGAATAAAATTTATGGGAAGATAAAGGCTTAGTAATACTTAAAATATTTTTGTATAAATTTAAATTATTATACATTTACTTAATATTACAAGCAATAACTATATGTTTATTAAAAATTTGCATTGTTATATTAAAAATATTAAAATTATAAATTTTAGTTTGCTTTTGTTTTTGCAGTAATCTTTTTAGTATCAATTTCATAAATTATTGATTTTTTATGATATACAAAAATGTAATATGTAATTAATTGTAAGCAATTAAAAGTAAATTGATGATAATATTAAAATAATAAATATAATTTTTTTACCTGGAGGTAATATAACTGTACTCGATTGTATAGAAGTGAAATATAATCCAAAAATTACTACAAAAAACCCAATAAAAAGTAATATTATATACTGGGTATTTCTTGTATAGCCATTTCCCAGATTCCTTTGTTGTGTTGGTTGAATATATCTCCTATAAAATTAAAAAAAAAATAGTATTAATTTTATGTTATTAATAAAATATTGTTTAACAAACCTTGAATTTTGAGAATAAATTGATGAAACAGGGGATGGAAAATCAAACTGCGAAGTATTTGATACATCAATTTTATCTATATATTAAAAATTAACATGATACAATAAATTAAATCATTGTTTTTAACATTCACTATTTAACTATTATATTTGGTTAAAAAGAGGTTATATCCGTGCTTGAAGTCATTAAATTACAAAATTTGAATTCAGTATTTAGGAAAAGACTGGTTCAGTAAACTATTTTCAATAACCAAGTTAATTTTCTATAATTAGACTGGACTTATTGCATTTACATATTTTTATAAAATTGTCAATAATATTACTACTTCAGTAAGATAAATGTGCATAAATTTATGTTAACCCAGGATCACTCGCGCGTTATCTTTTACGCAATTGCTCGCGTGTTAGATTTTTTCTAACAATCTATTAGTTTATTTAATTTCATCAAAACACAAATTCCTTTTTATACAATTTATATTTATTGCATTATTTACAAAAGACAAATATATATGAGATACTTGTGCCACTTTAATTTTACCACTTTAGATGTTTTAAAATAATTGACAAATAATTTTATCTTGTCTTCTATTATGATGTTATTAGTTCTATAATTATATAGATAAAGCATTTATGGAAGGACGACTATTTATCATTTAATTAATTATTGTTATTCTAAAAATAGGTTGAATGTTAGATTTTTTCTAACAGTGCGAGTTATCGCGGGTTAAGATATTACAATATTAAAAACATCAAAATCACTAACACATTATTTTATTAGTTCTTCAAAAATGTTCATTAACGACATTATCCAAACAAATTTTTTAAAAAACAATTTTGTTACATTTAAATTTATATATGTTGCTATTAGTATATTATGAAATTTACTCAAGTTATTTGTCATGTAACTTTTTGTCAATTAAATAAAGACAAAATACATTTAAATTCTAAATTGCAGCTGACCTTATCAATGTTAGGCCTCATTTATTGTTAATATACTTCATTCGCCGAGAGAATATATTCGCACATAAACCAAAACAAGAGCATTATATATAATGAGATAACATTTTGATTTTTTAAATTCTGAAGATTATGTGAAGTATTTTAGATTCTGAACGAAGTGATGAATGTATTGCTTTTACTATGATGTGTGTTTTTTTTTTTTTTTTTTTTTTTTTTTTTTTTTTTTTGTGTCTGACTCCAACAGTTGGAGCAGTAATAATGCTCCGATTTTTGACTTCAGCCCCTCTTTGAATAGGGAATTGAATCTAGTTGGTACTTTAGGGGGGTCAAAATTAAAATTTTCTAATAGTTTTCAAAAAAATCGAGAAAAACAAAAAAAAAATGACAGAAAAATGGAAAGTTTACGGAAAAACCACTTTTCGACAAAATCGATTTTTTGATTTTGCTGTAACTCAAAAACGAATTATTGTAAATACTTGAAATTTTCACCAAATGTTTATATTATGGTTATCTCTTTACAGTTAAATTTTCAAAATATTTTGACCATTTTTAAGCTACTAATAGACAATTGAAATTTTCGACTTTTCTAAGTTTTTTTTTCTTCAAATGCCGATAAAAATTTTTTGGGTGGCCAGAAAATCTTGAAAATTTAATACAAGGTTTCTTATAAGTTGTTCTTAAAGTGATAAAAAAAAATCCGAAATCGTTAGTCACAATTTTTTTTTATAAGTGTTTAAAGTTCGAATTTATAAGAAATATGTCAAAATTTAAATTAAATTTCATACGCTCATAATGCGAATGTTGGCCATAGTAACCATAGTAACATATAAAAACTATACTATTTGTTTCAAAATAGAATATTTGACAATATTTAAATATAATATATCCTAAACTGACAAATCATCTTCGTTCAGAATCGTTTTTCGTATACAATGATACCTATCATTGCATTCAAATTTAACCATCCATAGTCTGAGGTCCACCCCACCCCCTAATATACAGCAGAGCGATACCCACTTACCCGCTTTTTTAATATTCAGGATTCAGTTATAATCAATTTTTCATAATATCATTGGTATTTATATAAATAAATTCAAACATATTATCCTTTAATATTAAATATATAATGAAAACAATCTTTTGTACGGTTTATTAATTTTTTGATTTTGGATTTTCAAATTCTTAGGTTTCGATGTTGAAAAATGAAAATAATTTTTTCCACAGCATTCAGCACCAGATTGGTAAGATATTGGTCTACTGTGATTTAGAATCAAATCTATTCTATTTTCTATTAATGTTTGTACTAATTTATCAAAAAAATAAAAATAAATACAACTAAACACTCAAATCCGGCCCAGTGAGTTATACTCGGTAGCTAGCAGGACCAATCCGGCCTAGGCAGCATTATAAATATATATTTTCAATGCACTTATAATGAATATAGTTTAGGTAGAAATATAAATTGATTAGACGTAATAAACAATTTTATAAATTTAAATGTTATTGGCTTACTTTGAGATTGATTCATCATTTTTTCTTTCCATCTTTGAATAGCTTGATCAGCATAAGGAGTTTCAGTGACAGGATTCGAACGTGGACTTCGAAAAACAGGTTCTCGTGGAGTTATACTAACACTAGAGTCATAAAGTCTTGATTTTTTTTTTTCAGTCTGTATTTCAGGTATTTTGTTAGAAAACTTTTTAGTTTCTGTTAAGTATCAAAATATTTTAATAACATTTTAAATGAAACAATCATAGCCACAATACCAACAGACCTGTAAACAAATAAGAGTTTTTTTCCTCGTCTTCGCTAGCAGAATGATTCCAGTTTGATACATTTATCAAGGATAAATCATTTGATTTGGGGGATTCAATTTGACTCGAATGGCGGTTCTCAAGATCTGCAAGTTTTTTCAGCAACAATCTTCTGGTGGAATTAGTGACCGGAGGAACGACAGTGTTGAAGGTCAACAGGCGTCGCCGCAGTTCTTGGTCAGAAATACTCTCACCCATTGCACGGCTGAAAACCAAAAACCTACTACCTATTATTATTTGTAAATGGGCATTCATATCAGAAAACAGAAGAAAAGTTCGTGAACAGAATTGTGCTGCATTATGAGAGCGGCAAAATTCGAACACAGAGGAGACTGAAGTTGTTAGATTTTTATTCCAATTGTAGTACTCACGACTGGGTTGTGTTTACGGTAGAAAATGAACCACAACAACTGTTTGGTGGTCGGCGACGGCAGTACCGGCGTCGTTTGTTCGGTCAGAGGCGGTGGTTCAAAATCTTCAACGTTATTGGGGCGACCATAACAGCCGGCGGATACAGGCGTTTGATCCCTGTCGTTTAATCGAAATCGACAGAACGGTACACGACAATCAGTTAAGAATTTGGCCGTTTTTATATTTTAACCTACAATGAGATAAATGATAATAGTGTATATTATGTCTTATTGGACGCGAAAATTCCGTTATTTTAATCAGTTCGCTGCGAGCGCAACCTTGGTGCTTACGCCGCCGATACCGGAATACCGGACACACAACATCATTACGACCACGACCGTATGGTATGTGTATAAATATATATAAGTAATATATTATTATGCACACAGACACAATACAATAGTACAATATTAAACATTATGTGTATGGCCGGTGCCGTGCGCGCACTACGCACGTACAAACACGCACATTTTTCGCAGTGTTGCAAGCGCTGATCCCGTGTTGGCAGCCAGCCAGTGTAGCCATAACGCCATTTTCCCGGCCCCTCTGACAAAATATATAAACCACAGCCATATAATAATTCTATATGGCCGTGTTATAAACAGTTCTCGTTTAGTTTTAATATCCTAACCTGAAATAGATGAGACGGTAATCAGCATCGCCAACAATACAAAGTGTTGTTAAAATGTTAACGTACCCACGAACATAATATAATAGTACCTTTTAAATTTTAGGCATGGAAATCCATTTAATTCCTCATTCTTATAAAAAAGTATCTGGTTCCTCACTTTATGTAGCTTACAATTTTACATTAATACTTTAAAAAAATATTTTATTATATATCAAAAATATTTTAATTTGTACAATTAATGTGTAAAAATATCATTTATTAGTATCCAATAATTATTATAATAAACATTTGTTAACATTTATCGTTTAAGCAAGTAATTTTGTACAAATATAAACCAGAAGCACCATTTCAATTTTAAAATAAGGCTGCCAAATATTTAATGTCAAATTTTTCCGCTGTCATAGATCACAATAATAAACTAATAACAAAGAAGTGTATTATTCTATAAAGATAAGGCGACGTTCCATAATAAATTATATACTATTCGTAAAAGTCTCACATACACCACAAAATCTTAAGAAAAACATAAGATTATTTATTTCGAAAAACCGTCAATAAGTGATCGTGAGCCCACGAATAAAGACATACCTTATATATCTTTATTCGTGCGTAAGCCTTATAAGAAAAAACATTTTTTCTTTTTTATATGCTATTATTACGTGCACGCACTAAATCGTATGTGCGAAGTTTCAAAAATCAAAATTAATTTTTTCATCTTGATAATGCATACCTAGGTACAATATAGTTTTTTCAAAAAAATGGTTTTTCGAGACCTTGAGTAGAAAATTTTTGGATTATCAAAATTATTATTGTTTTAAAAGAGAGAACGATGTTTCCTCGACCATTCTACCTTATTTTTAGAAGCCAAACAATACCTTACACTCTAAAAAACACGTAAAATTAATTTTTTTTTAAACCAGCTACAGGTGGTCGTACCTCTTAAATGAAAATTAAATTAACATTTGAAAGTTTTAAAGTGTATTTATTGTTTTGGCAACACACGTGATTATTTATGTGCAGATTAAATGTTGAAACTTACTTACTCCTTCACCTTAATAATGCATAAAACGTAAATTTTTTTAAATTGGTTTTTTTGTGGCCTTTAGTATTACATTTTAAGATATTTACAATTATAACTGTTTTAAGATAGGTAGGGTAACATTCCGTGCAATGTTCAAGCCTATTTGTAACTATCTCATGAATACCCTTCACTGTTAAAAAACAAAAATTAGTATTTATTTTTTAGATGTTTTATTATAATTGTATAATTATTTTTAAATCTGAAAATAAGAATTATAATTTATAGATATCCAACTCCAAGCTAACTGATGTTAATTTATTTTGGAAAATATAATGAATTAAAATTTATTTTATTTTTAATAACCATTACATACAGCAATATTTTATTCTTTAATTTTAAAATAATAAATATATTTGTCAATAGATGAACCAAAGTCAAGTAACTAATAGTATTTGTTTTATTAATTTCCACTGTTCTCTGTTTTAGATGATAATCTAAATAGCCAAGCATTAATATAATCAATGATATTCATTTTATACTATAATATATGGGTATATATATTATGTATATTTATAAATACAATTATTATGATTATTAGTATAAATTGTATGAATTAAAATTATGGCCAAAGTTGAATGATAATAGTTTTGATATTTTTGTTTGTGATATTCCAAATAAGTAATGCAACAGAAAATATATTATGTTGTTTTATTTTTGTTTTGAACAAAAATATGAATGTTATTAATTACTATTATTTAAAGTAATTTATTTTTTGTTATAAATAGATAATATAAAAATACAAAGTACTTATAAATTAAACATTTGTTCATATTATAAACTATTTTATGTTTGATTGTTTGAACATTTTAAGGTTTATAAACATTAAGTACAAACCAAATGATTTATAAAAATGAGATATGATAATCGTCACTTAATTAATGTCATTATATTATATCATTTAAAATAACTCATGTTATACACCAGGTGACATAGGTTGAACCCATCTCCATACTTGAAAATCTTCACCATCAATTTCTTGGACTTCAGATCTTACACTAGATTCTGATTCAGTAAAGTATTGAACTACTTCAGCCCAAATTTTAGATTTTGCTAAAAATATAAAATGTTAATTTGAAAATTTAAATATTATGTAAAAACAAAAAGTTTATCTTACCTTGTCTTTCATTGAATGGAATCAAATGATCACGTATATGAATAATAGGTAGATAACTTTCATTTGGTTTATTTTGTGCTTGTTCTTTTAGTAAATCAATTGTATTTTCAACTAATTGGTTAACTTCTTGTTTATAGTTTTCACTTTTTGCTGAGATGTAGCATATAACAAAATAAAGACCAACAATTGAAAGAGCCACTGAAAAGAATAAATATATATTTAAACAAGTTAGTTTAATTTGTTTACAATAAATAGATTAAACTAAGTGTACAACATATATAAAATATATTAAATTTAAATTTTTTAAGTCAGTGATTCTCAAAACATAGAACACTAAATATATAACCAAGTGTCGGGGAAAATTAAATTTTTAATCTGGGTGTTTTGTTATTTTAAAAAGGTTGAGTATAACTAAACATATATTACTATTTAATTGTTATAATAAAGTATTTAGAAACATCATGTAATAAATCTTTAAATTATTTCATATTAGGAGAATATTATTTTTTGGTGAATAGTTTACAATGTTATAGGTATTTATGTTGTGTACTGAAATAATAACAATAAACTAGATGTCAAATATATAACTTTTATGAAAAAATAACCTAGTTTATATTATACAAGTATGTTATCGATTAGTTAAAAACTTCAAACATTATTAAAATATCAAGATTTAGATTTCAAAAAATTTTTTTGAATGTGTTTGAACTTTGAATATAATTATAAAAATATTTTTAAAAACTGATAACAATTTGTAATGTTTGTGATTTAGTTAAAACTATAAAATAACGTAGTTGCATTCACAGAAAATAAAATACTGTAAAATTTTAATTAATACACATTATACATTGAGAATACATACCTATTCCAAGCCATGTTATTAGATAGAACATGTTGGAAAAAATATGTTTTACTGCACAAAGAATTGGCAAATTTGGTTTTACACTGACATTAAATGAAGTGTCAAATCCAATTGGTGAATCAGAATAGGTTTTTGCAATGCTTTTAAAAAGTTCAACTAATTCTTCAATTTCCCTGGATGGTAAATGTTCATGTGTTGAAATATATTCAAATACAGTTTGTGGATTTACAATTGGTTCAATATCTGACTTGTCACATTGGTTCTTTATATATTTATCTTGTACTTGCGATACCAATGAGTTATACAAACGTTGTACTTTTTCTTGTTCTGTATCACAATCAACTCCTTTAAGAGTTTTTTTTGCACATAACGAATTTAAAATACCTAACAATAATAAATAAATAATTATTATTCAATGAAAAAATAATAAATATTAAATATCTATACAATTCATTAAGTTATTTAAATGTTATGAATGCTGGAATTAAAAAGTTTGATTTAATATAGGTTTAACTCAACTTATTTTTTAATAATTTTACTAACATTACATTAGATAATAGGTTGCTGCAATGTTTCTTTATTCGTCATGGGTCTGTTTATAGTCTTAGTAATATTCTAACCATCATTCTTTTAGCTATAATAGTTGTCATAATCTATTTTACCTAAGTCGAGACCAACATTTTTAATACTTTTGTAAGGTCAACCAGTTTTTAATATTATACTTATTTTAAATTTTAAAAAACCTATTAAGCTTTTTTAATGTTTAATATGACAGTGAATTCACCTATTATAAAATTTAAAACTAAAAATATTATCTAATGAATCTCTTAGGTTTTTTTATATTTAAATTTTAAAGCGAGTTATGAACATTTATTGTTATGTTATGTGTTTCTAAGACGGAGACAACATACGCTAGTGTAGAATCTTATTTATTATGTATAATTTATCTTACAAAGTATAAAAGATTACTTTATACAGCTCACTCTTAATAAGTGTTAAAGTTAGAAAAATATAGTTAAATTTTGATTTGTTTAATAATAAATTAAAATCTGAATTTGAAACTGATTTCAATAATGCAAAATCAATAAGAAAACTAAATTATAAAATTAAATAATAAATTTAAATATTTCTTTTTACTTGATGGTAAGACAGTTGTATTTGGTTGTATTGAAATAAAGTATAATCCAAAAACTACTGCGAAAAATCCAACAAAAAGGAGGATGATATTTTGTGTGTTTTTTGTGTAGTTTATCAGATTATTTTGCTGTGTAGATTGAACAAAGTTTTTCCTATATTAAAATAATATTTTTATTATTTACATAGATATATCAATATTTTGTTTTATATAAAATTGATTAGCAAACCTTAAATGTTTTGAACTTATTTTTGAAATAGGTGATGGTGAATTAAACAGTGAAGTTGTTTTTGATACATTTTCTTTATCTGCAAATCAACATACCAAAATTATAAATTGAAATACTATTATGTATCTAATGTTTTATTATAACATTTATAACACACATGTAATTAATGTATCATCACTAAAATAAGGAAATAGGTTTAGGTTATGTTCAAATATTAGGTATATACTAACCCCGTGATTGATTCATCATTTTTTCTTTCCACCTTTGTATTGCCTGATCAGCATGCGAAGTTTTAGAAACAGAACTTGAGCGTAGTTGTTGATTAATTCCTTCTGTTGATGGTTTAATAACTTTAGAGTTAAAAAGTCTAGAATTTATTTTTTCTGATTGTATTTCGTGTTTTTTAATAGGAGAATTTTTTGTTTCTGATTGTATTTCTCGTTTTTTAATAGGAGAATTTTTTGTTTCTGTTGAATTATTTAATTATTTTTGAATTAAAATGTGTAGGATAGAATAGTTAATAAATAATAAAATGATCATGATATTAAAATTAACAAAAATTTTAAAATAAAATTAATAGTTTACCTGTTGACACATATGAGTTTTGATGGTCATATGAATTTTTCCAGTTGGATACATTCATTAAAGATGTTTCATTTGATTTAGGAGAAGAACTAGCTATGTATGGATTGGCAGGTAGTATTGAATGTCCTAGCGTGCCAGTATCAGTTTCAGAATCTGATGTTTCAAATAGATCTGGAGCTCGATACTGCCGCTGTTGACGAACGCTTTTTCTAGGACTATTCATGCTGTCAAACGTCTTATGCTGAGAGTGTTTTCCGTCCACAGAAGATGATATAATAATAGACTCATTGGTACTACTAGCTAAACCTCTTAACTTTGGTGGTGGCATAATATTAGAAGCAGCTGTTTTGCTTGATTGTTTACCTTCAAGACTTGCAAGCTTTTTCAACAACAAGTTCCTAGTAGTACTAGTAACTGGAGGGGCTGGTGAATTTAATGCCAACAAACGGCGACGTAGCTCTTGGTCTGATATGATTTCACCCATAGTGTCTGTTATAAAAATTAACTTGAAAATAACAAACAATAATATACAATTATAAAAAAAATTTTATAATGTAATCAATTGAACATTACAAGATAGATTGAGTGGTATTTGTGTGAACAGTAAACATACTTACCAAACGAATAATGGTGTTGAAAGAGCAAATATATTCGCTAGGTATTTATTCAACTATTGAATATTAATAACGAGTAGTCTGCACTATCATTAGAAAATTTTGAATTGATGTAATTTCTGTTTTGAGTCTTCTATTATAATTAACAACTACTATAGTCTAAACTAGTTTATAGTTGCTACTATTGAGTAAAGGCAAAACAAATAAAAAAAAACAATAAATAATAAATATCAATTTAAGACAATCGGTGAAATGAATTAAGAAACAATGTACTCAAGAAGTCAAGAATTAAGACTTCAAGAGACAAGAAATTAAGAATACAACTGTTACAAGATTGAAGATCATATTATTGTTCATATTATTGTTAAAAAGAGTAGTAGGTATTATAATACTAGTATAGTTATAACTGATTAACCAGTAACCTGTAACCGCGACTAACGTGATTCCGTTATTCAAATCAGCATCATTGTTGATCAGTGTCGCCAATCTTATACCATAGATCATGGTATGATCTTTTTCCAGATTTTTATCGAGACCTATTCGAGTACAACATATTGTTGTAATATTTTGATGAACGACCATTATGATTTATGAGTTTTGACTAGTAAGTTTAAGACATCTATTTGTAAAATTGGCTTATACCTTTACTTTTAAGTATTAATTTTTGGTTGAAGGAATTTATCGAAGTTACTTCAAGTACGTGTTTTATGGATACATTTGAACGTGTATTGATTATAATATATTTTATTTTATAGATATTATTTTAAATTACATCAGTGGCGTGTCCAGAACTTTTTTTTTGGATGGGCCACAAAAGTTAAGTTCAGAATGGTTTTACTTCCTCCTCATATTATAATTTGATCTATTTAAGTTTTAGTATTTTTATTCTAAATGACTAATTTTAATATTTTTATAATAAATGGTAGCTTACCTTGTATTAATACATAAACTCTTATTTAAATATTTAAATCTTTCATATTTATTGAAATACCTAATCTAATCAAAACCAATTTTTTTTCTAACTAACCATTGAGCATCGAACTTATACTAGTCTAGTACTTATATAAAAATGTGGGTGGGCACTTGCCTACCAGGCCCACCCCCTAAACACGCCACTGAATTACATTCTTTTTAAACATCTAAATTATTGATATCAATATAATACAATTTACTTAGAAATATAAACTGACAGACTGAGAGAGTTTAGAATAGCTAATTTAGATGCAATGATTAGTCATTATTTAATTGGTAGGTTTATACTTGGTAAACCGAATTAGTCGAATTGGTCTCTTCAAAAAAATGTACCTATGCGGACAATCGGTCCCCATCATAATTTTATACTCGGAAAATTAGTCCCCGGTTTAAAAGTTAAATACAAAATATTTTTTCATTATTAAACGTTCTTTAAAATGTTTTTTCAGTAACATAATACTTTTTAGAATAACCTTGCATTCAATTTTTAAGCTTTGAAACAATATAAAATTTAAACAAATTATATATTTTTAACAACAAAATCAGAAGCATTTAATAATAAATTTAAAAATATTGTGAGAATTAAACATCCAAATATTTATAATTTTATTGAATCGATAGGTACAAATAATTAATTCAACAAAAATGATATCGTTGACAAAAAATATTAAATAATGATATTTATTTAAAAAAATTTTAAAACTTTTAAGCGACAAGGAAAAAACATTTTCTACTTGTAATAACTTTTTAAAATATGATCTTTCGAGATTTTCATAAATTATAATTATTTCTATATTAACGCGGGAATTTTTTTTTACAGTTACTTGAAGGAAAACTTATGGAGCTTGTATTGGATTTTTTAACCTTAGGTATAAATCATAAAAATTCTATGAATTTTTAACTTCAAAATTCCTTACAAATTTTCGCGATTTTGATATGTTTCGTAAACATTTTAACTTTAAATGCTTATAAACAGAAATTGTGACCAATTTTTGATTTTTTTTACTATGATAAGTACAACTTATAATAAACCTTGTATTAAATTTTAAAGAGTTTTTGAAAAGCTAAATTTTTTTATCGGCATTTCAAGAAAAACAATTAAGAAAAATCGATAATTTCAATGGTTTATAAATAGTTTAAAAAATTCTAAATATTTTGAAAATTTAATCGTAAATAGATAACGCTAATATAAATATTTGGTGAAGATTTCAAGTATTTATAATGATTCGAATTTAAGTTACAGCAAAATCAAAAAATGGATTTTGTCGAAAAGTGGTTATGCGTAAAAATTCCCGTTTTTCTGTTATTTTTACAGAGTTTTTCCTGACGCTTTTGAAAACTACTGGACATTTTTTTACTTTTGACCTTCCAAAGTACCAACTAGGTGAATTTTCCCTTTCAAAGAGGGGCTGAAGTAAAAAATCAAAGCATTATTTCTACTCCAAATCGTGATGACATTGTGTCATGTAGACACAAAAAAACAAAATAAAAAACATATACCTACCTATATATCAATGTAAAATCAATACATTCCTCATTTCGTTCAGAATCTAAAACAAATACGTTTTATGCTAAAAGTGCTAAGACAAGTTGGTTTTGTAATTTTATTTTGCATATAAATACATATATTGAGTTTTTTTGCTTTTAGACAGTCCGTTTTTTAAGGAATTTTTATTGGGCGACAAAAAAAAGAAAAAATCTCAAAATAAATAGTCAATAGAATAAGTAATAAAATTATTTCATGCTCACCTAGTTTTAAAAAATAAATTCAAATATGTGACAAAATATTTTCTATGGGCATTATTCATATTAATAATTTATATTTTGTTTTATTTTATACACAACCAAAACTGTTAGAATTAAATTTATTTTTAATTTTTTATCATAATATGGTTATTAACTAAATGCAATGTTTTCTTAGAAACGCTTGAAGATTTCTGATTTAATTATCTTCCTGTTTATTCATTTTATTTATATTATTTATTAATAGATTATTATACAAAATATGATCCATAGTCTATAGTCGATAGTCGAACGTTTTAAGTTATAACAAAATAAAATAAATGTATTAGTTCATTACAATAATACAAATGAAAATATTTATTTTAAAATACATATTTGGTGACATTTTAGAGTTATAACTTATAAGTCCTCTGATGTAGTACGAGTACCTATCAGCAGTATCAACACCAATTTCAAGTGCAGAACTGCAGGAGTAAGTTCGCATTGAACTTTTGCGCTTGAATTATAAATGGATTTAATATCATAATTTGAATTGTTAATCAATTGATTAACATATGGACTTATACGCTTACACTCTTATATAGTTATATTATATATTTATATTATAAACGAATTAAAATGGAATTAAATACTTGAAAAATAATATGTGAATTTAAATTATAGTATATTTTAATAGTCAATAGATAAACCTTAAAAAAGTATTTAAAAAATGTCAATATAGGAACTTAACTATTAACTTAATAACTTGATAATAGTTTTTGAGGTTTGGAATATTTAGTATTTTAGTCTATAGATTCAAAATAGTGTACTAATGTGTAATATTTTTCAATACAGTAATGAGCCTACATAGTGTATGTGATTTTTGTCTACTTACGAATTACGTCCCTAAAAATGAAAATATATGTCGCGACAACCGAGGAATTGCGTCCACAGTTTTTTAGCGACTATTCCGAGTTGCACCCATAACAAACTTTTATTATTTTTCCATATGTTTGGTGAAAAAAGTTTATAAAATTAAAAGGAAAAACCATATACATTTTAGAAAAATAAATTATTTATAATATCTGCCCAATATGGCAATATATATTATATTTTTAACTACACTATTAATACCTAGTCTTATACTCTTATAGATGACAGTCTTCATTCTGTAAAAATGGGGAGAAAAATATTATGTATATATTAACACAGTAAAACCTCAATAAGACGGAATCGCTTGGGACCATGCAATTTTTCCGTGTTAACAGGATTTCCGTTTTACCGAAATTTCGTCTTATCGATGTTTTACTGTATTATTAACCAGTACTACACAACTCATATATATATAAGTCGTAAAAAATCGCGGACGCAACTCGAACATAATATCATTTATGTACGCAATTCGAATGCACAGAGAATTTTTTATAAACTCCGCGTTATATTCTAAAACTATTTTAAATAATAATTAAAAATGTATTAGATAATAAAGTCATATACTTAATATATACAATATACGTATACCGATATACCTTATAGATAGATTGTATAAGTATAATTGAGATAACGAAATAATAATGAACTTGATTATTTTTCACTAATAGACAAACATATTTTTATGAAATTTCACTATAAGTAGTCATAATCATGGTGTATTTAAAAAGACTTTCTGTCCAATAAACTCACATAGTTTTTGTATGCAAGTACATTAATATAAATATATTCACTAATATAATATAATATAGTGGTACATAATATTATGTAGGTATACCAACTACTATTTTTTACTTAATAGTTAATACTTTCTAGTTTCTAAGTTATATATATTGACCGTTATTACAAACTAATCATAATTTTGCATATTTAATAATTTATATAAATCATATCTAACTGTTGATTTCGAAAAATGTATTATTAAAAAAATTAATTTATAATAGATAATGTTTATCTTATTGTATTTTTTAATGCTGGAAACGTTTATAATGTAATTATTGAATCATTGTAATCGGTAAGTGTAGGGAAATACAGGAATAGTTTAAATTAAACCTGATTATTCGTTAACGTAGAAAGTACTTGTTTAATAATAATAATAATAATGGGCATATATCAATTGCGCCGAAAAAATCGTAGGTAAAAAATAAACTTATGGGATAGGAAAAAGGTATATATCAACTGCGCCGATCGATATTCCAATGTTATAAAATTGTGTACGTCAATTACGCTAATCGATTCTTAAATATATATAAACGTTTATAATACTATTTGTATTATAACTACAAATCGCTTTTTACGTGTTTTAATCTAATATATCTATATCGTATATTTATATCATAGGAAAAATTGAATTATATTATTTTATTACTTGAAGATAAAACAAATTACAAAATGTAGACAAATACTGTGTTAGATTAAAGGTAAAATCATAGTATTGTGCAGTCCATGCGTTGTTCGTATAGTCGTTCGTTTAGTTATCGTGACTCGTGCTTAAATTTATAATGGAAATAATATTAAGTGAACGTGGTAAAGAACTAATTATTTACCAAAATTATAAATTTTCTTATAAGGAACATACCAAAAAAGGGCATAAATGGCGGTGCGCACACAAAAGTTGCAACTCTAAGCTTTACGTAGATGAGGGTAAAACTACAATTTTATTTGAAGAAATTAAACATGAGCATCATCCACCTAATAACCTGGAACGTCAAATTACTCAAATTATATCAAATCAGGTGAAAAGAAAAGCAATGGACGATATAACAGAGAAGCTGTTAAAAATAATAAGTAAGGAAATATCTAATTATTTAACAAACAACCTTAAAACCGACGATATTTCAAATATAAGACAAAATTTATATAGAGCTAGACGAAAAAATACTCCAACATTGTCCACAAATTTGCAGAGAGAAACTCAGGAAGCTTTACTTAGCATTCTAACATTTACGAATAAAGACGAACAATTTTTATTAATAAACGATTCTGAAAACAAAATAACGGCATTTTCAATAATGGCTAATTTAAAATTTCTCTATAGTCAAGAAAAAATATTTATGGACGGAACATCTTACTGTCCCAAAACTTTTTATCAATTATTTACAATCCATACAGTTAACAACGGTCATTATATTCCATTAGTTTTTTTTCTTTTGCCAAATAAAGAAACTAAAATTTATGAACAAGCATTTAATAGTTTAATTGAGATATATAAATCGAAATTGTCTGTACATTTTCAACCAAAAATTTGCATTGTAGATTTTGAGCAAAGCATACGGTTTGGCCGAATATAATATTACGTGGTTGCCGATTTCACCTCTCTCAATCATGGTGGAAAAAAATCCAAAATTTAGGCTTATCTTTAGAATGTGTATAAAAATCATTCAAGTGACATTGGAAAATGGTTAAAGTGGATATTCGGCTTACCACTGCACTTGAACCTGAAAACGTCGGCAGTTGCTTCGTGGTTGATTTTATGAGCATTAAACCAATAGACGAACGAATTGATATATTTTGTGATTACCTTGTTGATACATATATTTGTGAAGATGCAACTTTTCCACCGTATCTTTGGGCATCGTGTAACATATCAGATGAAAGAACGACAAATGCCTGTGAGTCGTTTGACTCAGCATTTGAGAAATATTTTTATTCACCACATCCAAACATTTTTGTTTTTTATGAAGTTTTAAAAATGATTCAACTTCAATCATACATAAAAGCGAATAGCGTCGAGAAAGAAAATAAGAATAAAAAACAAAAAACAATAGTTGAAGATAATATATCCAAGTATTTAAATGGTGATTTAGATATGTTTGAATTTGTAGAACAGATAAGCTACCACTACAAAAAATGATTAAAAGGTAATTAAATATAAATCTATTTTTATATCTAAATTTTCTAATTTTAATTTAATTTTTTTAGATTGAGATTAAGATGCAAGACACTTCATCAGAAAGATAAATTTGTATGTAATATATTTATGTAAATTATTTGTATTTAAATTTACTTTTTAATATAAATTTTTAAATACTAGCACAATAAATGTATTTCTTTTTAATATACCCTTTTTATGTCGGCGCAATAGATGTATACCTTTTTGATATACCTTTTTTATACCGGCGCAATAAATGGATACTATACAGGTAGTGTCCCAAATTCGGCGCAATAGACGAAACCCCATAATAATAATATTTAAATAATAAATAATAAAAAAAAAAAGATAATGAAAACGATTATAAATGAGTTCTTCAATAAAAAAATACCCTACATTCGAAAATGTAGGTATATGGCTTTAATGTTAACTAGTTCACTGAGCTGATTCCAGCTGTATGTAATTTATATATGTATATTTTTTGTAACAATTAGTAAAAAAAAATTTCATCATAGTGACATTATGCATAATAATATCTATTATTTTAAAGGTGTGCTGAGCAATGATGATTTTCTATACAATTAAAAATTAAAAATACCTCGCATCATACTGATTTTATAAACATTTTAAGCCAATCACAATAATTCATTTAAAACATTTGAATAATACAATAGATGGTTTTACAAATATGGCGAAATTTCATTATAATAAACTTATATATAGGTACGCAAGTAAAATTAAATATCTATACACTATACAATTTGATTTAGGTTGATTAATTATGTTAGTATGTAAGTATTATGTTATACGCTAGATATAATATATAGAGATGTATTTTAACATGAAATTATAACTTATAAAATATAATTTATAATAGTCTTTGAGCGAGTATACTACATACATTATACACATACTTTTTTTATTATTTAATTGTAGTTTAATTAGATTTTATACTCGTCTACAATTAAATAATAATGCATATTATGCAAAGCTGATTTGGTATGTGGATAAATTTAATGTATTAAAAATGCAATCGAATAATGCCTAAGAAATATTATTCACACATATACTGCATATTCATATTATAATTTATTTATTTAACTATGTTTTGATTAAAACATAAGGATATAATTAATTCTTTATAATCATTTTAATCATATATTCAAATAATCAGACTTAAAATCACACGTATAATAATACCAACTAAAAATAATATTTTTCAAATATTGTTTTTCTTTTATCAATACAGATATTTTAACCGAATAAAATTAACAAAATACATTCTTGATTACTAGAAAGCATAAAAATGAATTGATGAAAATGGTTGCTATGTTAGAGTAAAATAAGTTATTTAATATTTCAATGAAACGTTGTTATATATAAAATAATAAGTGGCAGAGGATGACGAAAATTGCCGAATGACGTCATAACTATATAGTATCTAAATAAAAAAAATAAGTGAACTTAGTTATATACTTGTAAATTGTAATTATCATTAGACTATTATACAATAACTATATGTATACTATTATTATATTATTTATATATTATATTTAAGTTTTCTATAATCAGTAGGTCTAATCATGAATGTATTCGTTTTTATAGCTTATAAATAGGGAACGGATTTAAATAATCAAGAACAATGCATTAAAAATTACGATTTAATGCACTTATGAGTGCAACATACATTTTTTTAAAAATGCACTAAAAAATGCTCTTAATATTATTTTTAACATTGAAAAAATTTGTTTAATTATTTATCCTTAGGTATTAATATTATTCGTATAATTGTCTTTATCTTTCATTGCTCCTATTTTTTTTTACTCCAAAAAATGAATATACAATTTAGATATATAATAATATATTCGTTATACTTTTACCTTATGTTTCATAATACCACCAAAATTCAGGTGCTGCTTAATTTTTATCAAATTTGATCAATTCCTATAAAAAAAATTACTTAAAAATTAAAAAATTCACTTAAAATGTCAAAAAAGGCTTTAAAAGCAAAAAGTTTTAAAAATGTAGAAAATGTAAAATAAAAGTTACATTTTTTAATTCCTTGGCGTATGAAGTTAACTTTGTACGCAATTCGCATTTAAATCTGTTCCTTATTTATAAAGTTGCACTTTTAGGGTGGTTACTAACGTTATTACTGTAGACTGTCAATACGTCCGTATACTCAGGTATTCATCACTGGTAGTTAATAATACTGTAAGAGTAGGATAAGAAATGGCATACAATTGTAAATTGAAAAAGTATACATCATATACGATTATACCAGGCATGCTATAATAATTAAAATAAATGTTGCACTCATTAGTCACTAAATAGAATGTTCACTTATTATCATTTATCTATCTAATCAGATATTTTATCGATTTTTGAAATTATATTTTTATAATTTCTCGAGATTGAGTATATCAATCAGTATATGTGTATAGTCGCTAGTTGCTTTTCGATATTTTGTAAACCTTTATGTTGTTAAAATATTTTAAATCTATTCATTGTTTCGTCTTAGAATGGTGTTTAATTAGGTATTATAAAATGTATGTTATTTTCTCGAGTTTAACAAAAAACACATTACTTTGGTTTGCTTTACATGAGAAAAAAAAACAAAACATGATGAAACTATAAATGTATAACTTTAATGGATTTGTAGTTTATTACTAAAAATTATTATTTAATAATTTACTATCATGGGTATTGGTATTTGGTTTTAATACAACGTAATTGAGTATATTATAATATATTTCTTATTTTATTTAATGTATGTATTTTCCTGGAATGTTTATTACGCTTATTTTTATCACATATATAATTTAGTTCTGGTATCTTTTTTATTCCATCTTGTAGTGTAGATTTCTACAATTTACTGTACAGCATTTCAAAAATCTAAGTACTTATTGTAACTTGTAAGTGCATTTTAATATAATGCTTGCAATAATTATATTTATGAGATGTTTTTCACGGGAAATTTGCCAATTTACTATTTATTGGTATATACATTTTTTTCCAATATGTTTTAGTGTGGATGGTTATAAGTTATAACTTATAAGTTATTGATTATTGATTATTATTTTGGTCGGTATACATTTTGTGCGATATTACATGTATTGTATGATCGTATTATTCGTATATATCGTATATTTATATATTATCACATTGAGTATCTTAATATTCTTAGGAGGACCTGGAGCCATTAAGCGTAGTGTGTGTTTGGCTGGAGCAGGCTCGAAGAATTACGCGAAACTGCGACAGTCGATTGGACGGCAAACTACGGACCACTGGCTACTTGGAGCTTATTATTAGTGGACGAGCGAAGCGCGATATCCACACGTCGGTTACATAATGGCGAACCCTACGTACACACAGTCTGGTAAAGATTTATCTGGTATAGTTATAATTAATATTGGCTGTTGATGCGAATTCAGCGTTCAATGGATTGCTTAATTTTCTAAGTTGCGATTTTACTACGCGCGCTTACAATTTACCGACGATTGGTATCTTTAATTAAAATCAAAATTTCCAGAAGTTTTATTAATGTTGTTAAAAATAATTAAGTCAAGTTATTTATAAACGATTAATATTAATATATAATTTTTAAGTTATAACATTATAATTATATAGATTTTAATGATATAGTTACAACTTATGAGTCATACAACCTATACCTAATGACAAGAAAAAACATTAAAATAAGAAAAGGAAGATCAATCTTAATTTAATTATATTTCACACATCATTATAGGTATATGATAAAATTTTAATTTTAGTTCAAACATTCCATAAACCTGGATAACTTAATATATTAATTGAATTTTTGATAACAAAGAAGTTTTGGTTCTACTCGTTTTATTGGCATAATATTTTCAAGAAATAGTTTTTACAACATTTCCAAAGTCAATATAGGTAATACAGGAAAACTGGCATAAAATCAATACTTGTATAATCTTCAAAAGAATAAAATATATTGATACCAATTCATATACGGCTGAAAAAAGATAATCAATCAGTACACAGAAAATTCAACCAAAATATTTTAAATAGGCATATTAATAACATTTTAATAGTTTCAATAAAAGCACAGGTTATTTTTCATATAATTAACTAAGCTTTTAATGCCAAATTTGAAGATTGCACCAATAATTCCAAATAGTGAAATTGTTGGAAATAGTATAAGTAGATTTACTAAGTTTAAGCTTAGGTTCTATAATGTACGAACTGAACTATTTATATATCTGATTATGCTGTATTTCGGACTTCTTAATACATGGTGACTCCGGTATCCCGTTTATTAAAACTGAAATCTTGCAATTACCAAAGCCCTTATTGTTGTTATTTTTCTTATGTAATTGTTGTTTTCGTGTTTGGAGTTACCAAGACTGTGCCTAACATGTCTTAATAATAATTTTTATGATTTTTTTTTAATGTATAAGCGTTACATAATATAATATTTTTTTAAATGATTTGGAATTGACAATTTACTTACTGATATAATTTTACTTATCTTTATGACTATAATTTTAAAAATATCAGTTGATGTTTACATAAAAAATAAATCAAGACAAATAATAGTTTATTTAGATAAAAATTATAATCATAAGTTCGTAATACATAATACATATATTACTATATATTTACATAGAGTAGGTATATATTATATATTATGATGCATTCTAAAGTATTTACACATATTTATTTAAAATGAGAGTGTAAATGTTATGTAATGGTTTCGTATAATGATGTGTTTTTTTCGAAAAATATTTTTTCGGGGCTGTAAAAGTACTCCAGAAGTTTTATACAGCTACTCTATTGATTGAAATTCGGGCACAGATGGTACTTGGAGCATGTTAAGACTGCAAAATATTATTCCTTAGTTTTCATGAAAATAGTAAAATTGTGCATAATATAATATTTCTAGAATATTTCAATATAATATATTTATTTTTAATATGTCCTTTTAAAAACATTGCCAATATAAAATAAATACCAGCTGATAAAAATTAAAGATCTTTGCTTGGCCGGGCTGATAATTGTCGTTAATTTGTAATTGAAAATTTATTAAAATATTCAAAATCCCTAATTGTAAATTTTAATTCTTGAAGTACCTAAATATAATATATTATATCGTATTGAAATTGCACATATTTTTCTCCATCTTTTAAATATTATTTTTATTAAATCTTAACGTAAAATAAAAACAAAATACATATTTAGCGCATATTTTAATAATTTTAAGCACATATTTGCATACATATTTTGATAGTTTTTAGTGCATGAACTTCCTGGCCCTATTTATGATAGGTTAAATTATTAATAAGTAAAGCGCTGCTGTAACATGTTGCTTCGCGACTAATTTTTCATCTTCCTCATTGAGGAAAAACTTCGTTTGCATGTCATAGAACTGACAAGAGGTATGGTTAATGCAACCTTTGGAAATACTTCTTTATTTAGAATTTTTTTTTTATGTCATCTAACCTGTTTTTTAAATTGTTCTTTAATAAATTTCTGTTTTTAATAACTCTGTGTTTGAATTTATTATGTCATAAAATCATAAAATAAACTACATTGTTAAAACTAGATATTTGAAATTACAAAGACGAGGAACTTTGGGGTGCTGAAAGTAAAGCTGGTGGTGCTTCAGCGCCCCCTAGCACCCCCGTAGTTGCGCCACTGTTTATTTCATTATTTGTCATAAAACTGTTACCTTTATTACATGTTAAAGTCAAAAAAAAAAAAAATACTTTTTACGGTTAGGTAAGTAAAAATTATGTTTTAGTGTATACACAATACATTTATGACATTTTGTGTGATTAACATTTTGTAGAGAAGTCAAACAAAATTGGTAATTGTAAATATAATTACAATGATACTTGTATTATATTATATTTATTTTTTGTCCATTTATAGCGTCTAATATTATGTAATTACTTTATATACATCATATACGTGTAATAATAATAAAAAATTTTTTATTAAAAATAATAATGTGTGATATAATTAAACGGTTTATTTAATAAAAATGGCGTTCTCCGCCCTAGAACCTATGTCCGATGTATTCTAATAAGTAGTATATACTATCATCAACTATGATGATTTTTTTAGTCTAGCAGTAGGTATACACAAAAAAATGTTTTATATACTCGTAATATAACGGCTGTTACACGGGTAAAACGTCGAGAGTCAAATAAGGGAAAATGTCATCGATAAAAGTCATGAATCGTGGTTACTTGAGAAATTTTCATCGACGAATAATTTTTTGAAGTCAAACATAATGTATGCGTTGATGGTTGTTAATATCGTATTATATAACAAATTATTATACATATCTCCATATTATTGAACTGTGTTTTCTTGTTCGTTGGCAGCTATATATTTAATAGTTTAATAATAACCGTCAACTGTATTGGTATTTTTTTTTCGATAGGTAGTCAAATTGAATTGCTTACGCCATAACTCGCAAATAATATGTTTCGGTTTCAAATACAAAGGATAATTATATAATTTTAACTGTGGTATCAAACGCTAAACATATTTTGTGACTTTTATATGAGTATACTGGGTCGACCCTTATTACCGTTATACGTCCATTGGAACTTTGATCATCTATAAAATATAATATACTATTTATAGATGCACAATATAATGGAATATTTTACAATTCATACTATTTATTGATAATAAAAAATTACATGAAATATAATATATGTAATATACATATATAAAATTAGGAAAATAATTTTCTTTGGTGTAAATTAACCGGGTTCTATATAAGTATAAAATAATATATTATAATATAATAAATGTAATATGGTATATTATATTGTTAGCTAGCTAAAAGTTCTAAAATAAAAAAAAAAAATATTGTTAGCTGCACGCAGACAGAATATCAAGAAAGGAGTTTACATATTATATAGGTACCTGTAATATGGTTGCATACTTCAATACTTGCATCCGTGTTTGTGGTCAAAATTTGAGCTGATCAAGTTTTAAATAAATACTTATCCGCAGTTTAAGACTAGTTGGTACTAAAAAATATAAATAATAAATTATAAAAACTTCATAATTCATATGTGTAGGTCGTAGGTGTACTCCGAAGATAATATTATTATGTTATATTTATTTATTCAAAATAAGTACCGAAATAGAAAGTGATACTATTATAATTTATATGAATATTGAGTATATTTTAGTATTATAATATTCTTTACACTATACTCATCTATATACTAGTCAATCAGGTTCAATATACCTATTTAGTTTGTAAGAAACTAATATTAATTTAATAGGCGATATCATCGGTGTGTTCAGTGTACAGTGATTCGTGTAGATGCTATGTAGGGATGTCTCATTTCAATTAAAAACATACTTTTTTTTTTAGATCCGAGAATGTTTCCATAACCACGTATTCACTTAATTCTCTTACTATTATTTAATAAAAATACATTTTCCACAATCGTTATAAATTATAATAACAATAATATGATATTGTATAAGCGGCTTACGATTATATTTAATTAAAACCACGCTGTAGGGACTACGCTATATAGTTCGGTTGCATCCAAATTCCATATTCATAAAATAAAAACAATAATAAAAATAATAATAATAATAATAGTTTGAGCGTGTTGAAAAAACCAGCTATATAGTTAAAAAAAATAATATTAATAATGATTGATCGACTACAGTCATCGATCATCAAAATGTAATATTATATATTATATCCGGTAGTCGATAATGAACGAATAAGCTTTTATTCGTTAACCAGTAATACTATTCAATGGCACGTAGGTACTTATACAAAGAAAGCAATCGTTTATTGTATATTTCTATAATTAATAAATAATAATGTATAAAGTTTCAGTTTTTCCCATGAAAATTCCCACCGACGAAATTCGTGCGGCTTCAACGAATAGAGAAAATGTCACGTCGTATATTATTGTGTATTTGTGTGTATTGGGTAGTTAAGCAGTAAAAAGTAGTATATTATGTACACTATTAATTCTTATCTCACCGGGTAGATACGATGCGTGACGTGTCGACACCTTTCTTCTAGATACCTAGCTATTACAATAGAATATAAAATCATTAAAACTACTGTTTTGATAATTTAATTTTTGAGAGATGATTTTTTTGTGTTCAAATACGACAATATTTCTTAAACAAAGAAACGCAATAAAGAAAAATTCTATATTTTTTTTTAATTCTTAAAATAACTTTTAATTTATATACAACACGATAAAGTATTCTACTAACTCCGCAGATCGAAAAAATAATTATTTCCACCAATAACGGGATTCGAGGTGTTAAGATTCAGTAGGTGTAGGTATTTAAAAACAACAGGACTGAACGATGGACGATCTACTACATTTGTTTTGTTAAGGTGTATTTAAAATGTATTTTACGTAAAATGTACCTATATAGATTATAACTGGTCGCTACGAAGTTTCTTAAACATTGAATTACAAATAATAATAATAATATTAAGCTTTCATAGCTGTCTCTGAAAATACGGTATTCGTGACGTTTATATACATCGCATCTCTCGGGTTTTTATAGGTATACGTATTATATTAATAATATTATTATGGCCACGCATCATACAGTGATGCGCATATATTCGTACACCGGCGATATACGCGATATAATAATAATCACGTCGGGACTAGACGACAAGTGACGACACCGATATTAATTTCCAGTAATCTTTGTTTTTTTTTTTTTTTCGTGTCATTTCTTTTTGTCGCGTCCCTCGTCGTGGCGCCTCCGCCGCTGGCTGCAAGAACCGCGGCGGCCGGGTTTTCCGACATTTTCCGCTAGGCGGAGGCGGCGGGCCACTACAGATACGACTATCACTACCACTATATAAAGTATAAACTATGTATATATATATATATACACTACCGTAGTACCGTCATACTGTACAATATACGTATATATACATATATTAAAACGATGGTTAGGTTAGGCTTGTATGGCGGCGGCGGTGTAAGTACACACTATAAGTATATATATATATATATACACATCTATACATATATACACACGCACGGACGGAGCTTTTGGGGCGTCAGTGCGTCGGTGTCTGTCGATCCGCCAACACGCCCGTCGCGCCGTGATCGTCGCCGCCGTTATCGTCGTCGTCGTCGTCGTCGTCGTCGACGGCACACATACAAACACGCACATATTAACACACACACACACACACACACACACACAAACGTACACATTCACACTCGTACGCGCACGCGCGCCCCCGAACGCTCAGACACAAAATTCTATAATATATATCGTCGGCGTCGCGACCGCGCCGTAGCATCTGCCGCCGACAGTCGCGCGCGCCACCACACCGGTGCGTTGTAATAGTACCGTATTGTACGCTTGCGCACGACGTTGGTTTCGGCGTGTCCCATTCAGAGTGAGCGAACGGCGCCGATACCGCCGCCGCCGACAGCGATCGATACTCCGGGGGGCCCTATGACGTAAGTGAGCAACACGGTCGTATGTGAATGACAGGGAGAACTCTGTCGTCGTCGTCGCGTAACCGAGTGATAGAAAAACCGAAAACCGTATTACGCGCCATCACTACCGCTGCCATCGCCGTCGTCGACACTATTTAGCCGCAGCGACAGCTATAGAGCAGCTAACCGAAAACGGTCACCGTCGCCGCCGCCACCACCGCCACCACCGCAGCCGCAGTTATTACCACGGCCAGACGACGATCTCGGGACGGACCGCGCTTCATCTTATAAGAAAACAACCGTCTTTGTACTGCGATCTCTCGTTCGTCCGCGCGACGGTCCGTCGCGACCGCGTATCACCGGGACGCCGACCGTGTTATTCCGCATCGGGACGTACGCGCGCCGTTGACCCGCAGACGCCCGGGACGCGGACCGCAGCACCGCCGCGGTGGTCGTCATGTCGGCGTCGTCGCGGGCGCCACGCAGTCGTCCCAAGCACGATGACCGCGGTATGGCCGAGCGCGACGCGTCCATGGGCTGACCATGACCGCCGTACCGGCGCACGGGACGACGCACATAGCACCGTCGTTGTGCCGGGTGGTGGCGCTTCTTAGTGCCGTGTGCTGGTGTTGGGTACTGAGAATGGCCGCCGAGATGCCGGACCTGTCGCACCTGACGCCCGAGGAACGGGAGATCATCGAGTCCGTAGTGCACAGGCAGAAACAGGAGGAACAGAAGGAACAGGAAATCATGAGGTCGGTATATACAATTCGGAGATTGGTGATATTCATGCGGTTGTCGGCAGGTGGGAGGGTGGAATTGGGGTGGGCGCCGTGTGACGGCGGCTCGTACCGCGTAATATATAATAATGATAATAATAATAATAATAATAATAATAATAATAATAACACCACGGCGGCACTACCGTCGCTGCCGTCACTGCCACCGCCACCGCTGTTGCCGCCCAACGATAGAGGCGGTGGCGGTGACGGCGGGGTTGAACTTTTGAACTTTACCGCGCGCGCGATCCGACCGCGCAACATAATATTATACGCGAATTACGCGCGCGTCCGAGTTTTATTGTCGTCATAGTATTTTTTTTTATAGTTTGGAGGGGATGACAGGGTTGAGTATAATAATGTTCTATGTCGTTGTGTCGGCACCACCGGATTTTCTGGTGTTTTGATAACGGCAACGACGCACCTAGGCTGGGACACCCCCCCCCCCAACCATTGGAGGGCGTCTGAGATTACAGCTACGAGGGCGCGGATGTGTCCGGTTCTCGTGAGTATGTTTCACGCGCAAACTTAATATAATATGGCGAATACGTTTTTATGGGTGTTTTGTTTTATTGTTATTTGGTAAATTAAAATGATAACAAAGACCATTTGAACAACTTGCACCAACCATTACATACCCCCTGCCCACCATCAAATCATTCGTCGGATTTTGATTTTATTTCACCAGATCGAAATTTCATGTTAAATAATGTACTGTTGTAGAATTGGTCAACGTTGACCCGATAAATACATATTTAAGAAAACTATGTCAACTGTTATTGTCTCAACTCTGAAAATCTTTGAACGGTTTTCTTCAGTATGCTTAAAATGGTTCTGTCACGTATATTATGTCCGTCGAGAATTTTGTCGTGCTATATGGTTTCCACAATGCAACTATTGTTGATTTTATATATTTTTTTGTCTTCGTTTTCGTCGCATTGCTCGAAGCACAATAAAATATACGTTAAAATAATAACTAATAACTTAGCCACTCGAACTATAATAGTATATACGATATACCTATAGTCGAATAAAAGTTTCACTGATATTTGATTGTATTTTTCGATGTATATTTTAAAAAAGCGTTTAAAAAACCATCAAATTTTCAACTATCACTAACTTACAAATAGTTTTTTTCTTAATATTATATTCTGGTGGAATAGGTTATGATCTCATAATATTATTCTCGGTGCGAGCATAACATTTTTATACTCATATCGCCGCGATTTATGAGGAAGACTATATGATTATGTGTTATAGTAAATATTTTGGACATCATACAATAAGTATATAATAATGTCGCTGTAAAATAGTAAAATTGTAAAGCTCAAAAATGTAATATTTCAATGGAATTTACACTTCGCAGTGTTAAATATTGTTATAGAATAAAAGATTACGAACTTATGAATTATGTGTTATTTCATAACAATATGTATACTTAGACCGATTTTGCTCTAAATAATAGTATTGAAATAAAAGAGCGTTAAATGGAATGGAAAACAGGTTTCTCCGAGTTTAACATTTTATTAAAAATGGCAAACACTCGCTTTTTAGGCATGTTTCACATGAAAATACTCCTTTTCAACTTTTTGATTATCAATTGTGTTTAATTTCAAAACTATGCAACAATAATAGGTCGTATAAGTAACAAATGTAATTGTTAATTTATTTTACTAGGTACTACAAAAAGTGTTAATCGAATGAAAATCTTACATTACAATATAACTAATAATTATATATATATATATATATAATATTAGTCTTAATATATACATACTTTTAAAATTATATCGATGATTTAAATTTTTATGCAGGCGAAAGCAAGAAGAAGTAATTTTATTGGAAGAGAAAATTCGGCAACGTAGTGAACAACAAAAAAAGGCAGGCGTCGAGTTGGATGCAACTTGTCATATATGCCTGAAGACCAAATTTGCCGACGGTGTCGGACACCTGTGCAACTATTGCGGTATCAGATGTTGTGCCAGGTGTGGAGGCAAGGTTACCCTGCGTTCGAGCAAAGTTAGTATTTGATTTGTTTCTATAATATATACGAATAATTAATAAAATACAATTTTTATAAATTAATCTACCCGTTAGTCTAATTTTTATAATGGATTTTATGCGATCATGATGACGTGTACAGGCAAATTATATGCGGAAATTAGCCGCACTGATGGAGTGGGTGAATAAAATTAAAATATTCGCTGTTTCGACTATCAAAACGATTAATAAATTAAAAAAATAAGTCAAAAGTTTAAATTTGAAATTATTACCGGATTGAAATACAATAGGTACCTACGCAATAATATTTTTTTTTTCTATTAAAATCCTATTAAATGTTATTTTGTGTTCTTCTTTAGTGTATATAATATACAATTAAGTGTTTAAAGACATTATTTAACTAATTGTGTAACAACAATTAAATAGGTCCGGTTTGTTTATTATGCTTTGCAAATAATTCGAAACGAAGAATAATTTTTACTTCCATCTCGTTTACCTATTATTTTATGATCTAAGACTCAAGCTATTTAGGTTAAATTTATTATTTAAACGAAGTCATATAAATGTATGATAGACAAAGTGTATTCTAGTCAGGAACGTAACCACGAGTTTTTATTAGAGGGGTGTTTAAGTTTCTTGTTTAAATATAACTTGTTAGCATGTTATCATATTATATCATCAACCTCCATACTTAATATTATATAAAATATGAAATGGTATCGTATGAGTCATATGACAAAATATTTTTTAGAAATTTGAAGCATATAAAAATACAAACACTCCTCTTTTACATTCAAAACAATCACCTGTTTTTAGTGTCTATCCACTCTCTATCCGCTTTAAGCTTTTAAACAACAAAAAATATTTCTAATTTTTTTTTTTAAAGTTGTTATTTATAAATCTTAATCGTTAGCATTAATATTGTTGTTTGATAAAAAAACACACATATTTTCACAGTATATTAAAATAAATCACTTATAGCGTCAATATTATGTTGAAAACATTGTTTGAATATGTTATAAATTATGTATTTTATTACTAAATTCTTATGTTGTGGATTTAGATTTGAAATGATGACGATAAATTATATAGTAATATGAATAATATGATATATTAAACAAATATTAAACTTTTAAATTTACTGATATTATGTTTTTTAAAACATATTGTTATAGCATTTTGCTTTTAGTATGATGTGTAATCTGTTTTTATTTCATGTTTTAATTCACATTTTGTATTCAGGTATTAGTAAACTATCTATTAAATTCGATTTTAACCTATTATTTACCATGAAAAGAGCAGGGAAAAGTGATAAAGTGTTAACTGTTTAGTAATATACCTATAACACAGAAGGATATATTGATTTTAAATGAGGACTTCTATTTTTTAATACTACAGAATATATTGTTTCGAATGCATTAACTATAACTTGAAAAGGTCGCTTATAACTTATTTTATTTCTGCACATAAAAATGTATTATTGACGATGGTCGATGGTGTGACTGTTTTTAAAAAACATACCCAACAAAAGATTACTTGTATTTTTGTCAATTCATCATAAAAACTGATTTTTGCAGAACTCGTCGAGAATTTTTTTGGTATTCTATAAAATAATTGTTTAGATATTTTTTAGATTTCTGATGATAATCAAAAAGATAAAATGTCTGTAACCTATTGAAAGTAAACGTACATATTATATTATGATAGTTTGTAGTCAGCGGTTAACTGAGCAGGCTATTTTCACACAACTCTAAATATACGAATGGAAAGCAATTACGAATTTAAGTTATACATTTATTCGAAAAAAATAATTCTTGAAAAAATCATGCTATTAAAACAATCCAAAATTATAATATTTCACACACAAAATGGTTTTATGAAAAATCATTCAACAGTGAACTAAATGAATAGACTTATTGATAAAATTTAAATCTTTTTACTATCCCAGAGTTTTTCAAAACGTGGCCAAAGCATTTGATAGAGTTAGAAATGACGGCCTTCTCTACAAAATAAAATTATTTCTTCCAGTAACTTACTATCCTTCGATGCACTCTTATTTTTGCAATCTAATATTTACAGTTAGACAAGGCACCTCAATCTCTTCCTACTTTCCATACTTTTCAACCTCTGCTGGCGTTTCTCAAGGGAAGTGACTTGTCATCCGATTTGTGTAAAATATATAGTATACCCATCAGGTATTCCCTAAACAGGAAACACGATTGTACCAACCTATGCAGACGATACAGCTATACTAGCCTCCAACTCAGACCCCGTTCAAGTTTCAACTTATCTCTAAAATTGCCTTGACAACTAGCACTTGGGCAAGTTGGTGGAGAATTCTAACATATTCTGAAAAATCTTTCCATGTACTATTTAAACTTTGAAAGTATAACCTTCTTCACTTTAACTTCAAGGAGTTGAGAAATCTACTACCTTTCAGGTCAAATATCTGGAACTCACCTCACCAATAGTCCAAAGACAGTATCCGTCTTCACCTGTTTCGTTATATATTTAGGTCCAAACTATCAATCCACACAAAACCCACAGTGTACAAATCTTTATTTAACCTAAGGTGGTGGTGCCGTGACTTAATAAATTAATATGTTTCTCTGTTGTGTTATTATTATGTTAATTATCCATATATTTATTGTATTAATAAAATAAACATTTTAAATGTTTTTACAAAAAAATAAAAATAAAAATAAGAATTTAAAATTGTGTTTGTATAATATTCAGTGTAAGTGTAAATACGTGCATAAAGGAACAGCTACTATAATTTAAAAAATAATTTAATTTGTAGAAATTTAGTGAAAATAATACATATCATGTGCAATATACCGCATACCTACATATTATATATATTATGTTAAATGTATCATTTTATACTAACGGAATGAACTATGATTTTTCTTAATCGATACTTAAACTATGAATATAGATGAATTATATAATTAAATAAGTTAAAGTTAATTAAAGAATAAAAAAAATAAAAATAAAATTCTTGTATAATATAATTACAATATTTACTATTTTAAACTATAAACAATAAATTATCATGTAAAATATAGTTAAATTTTAACGTTTTATTTTGTATTATTTAATATTAAGTAATTATATTACAATGAAATTCATTAAATGAATAAAAAACAAAAAAAATAACTACCAATTTTTATTTTATGCAATATAAAACAAAATGATAAAATTTATCTTAAAAATATAAAATAAAATATTATTTTCTATGAAAATATTTGATTTATGAATTTAAGATATTCTATTTTAGGTTCTAAGTCAAAGGATGTATTGATTTAAATATTTTTTTTTTTTGAGAGTGTTGCGTCACATACCACTCCTGAAGGAAGACATGTTTAAATGTTTAACTGTTGTGTGATTTCTGGTAGAAAATTGGAACTAGTGGTACTAGATAGTTTGGAACTACTGTTTAAGCGGTGAAGATTAAAAAATGTCCAATAGTTTTTAAAATAATTGGGAGTGGGAGAGAATTATAGAAAAATAGGTAATTTTCACCAATCATTGATATTAGTTTTTTCTTATCATTTTTAAAAAACCAATATTTTTTAGATTTCTTCTGTGTTATGTTGACGTTTGAAAGTTTTTTTTAAATTTATGTAAGATATTCAATTATTCTTTGTAAGTAAAATGTTTGTAAATGTAATATATTAGGAATTTATATATTTTTTTTCTATTTGAAATTTAAAAGTACCTATATAGTAAATGAAATTATATAATTTTGTTATAAGTGCTAAAATTTTAAAATTCGTCATTTTTTATTTTAATTAAAACTATACATTTTTAATTTTTATTACTAAAATTTGAATATTCAATAACAAATTAATTCCTATAAGTTGTTAAGTTGTTTAAGTTTTTCTTATAAAAATCTAAATATATCAAAAATAGATAGACATATTGTTTTGAAAATATTTCAAGTTTTGATGATATTTATGGTAATATTTAACTAAAATCTTAGATCATCATATTTTTTTTGGAATTTAAAATATTTGTTGAAATTTTGAACTGTTAGCATTATATTTAATATATTTATACATTTAATTTTTCTAAATATTCAGGTTAATTTTGAAATACTTATACTATATACCTATTCACATCGTTCTACGGTTCGTTGATATTGACTTATAAGTTTATAACATCTTGTATAATTAAAAATCTTGCATATTTTAAAAACTATTTCATGATAATTAATAATTTATGTGATTGTTTTTTGTAAACGTTAGTTCAACGTAGTATATTATAATTTATAATATTATTAGTCAAACAAAAATAAATTATTAATACCTAATTAAGCGTTTTTAATAATTTTGTAAAAACTAAAAAAGCAAATTTGTATTATTTGTTTTAGATTGATGTTTTAAAATCAATTCACCTATAGTTGTTATTGGATTTTAAGTGTTTTTATTAATTATTTTCATCTCAGTAGAATATTTTATGTGTCTATTTGTCGTAACTTATGTATTGTTAACCTACGATGGTACTAATAATACAATTATTATATCATTGTGGGATTAAAAAAAATATATATTAATTTATGATATGTTTTGGACTGTAATCATAATTACCAACCATTGCATAGAATCTAGATCTTTGATGAATCGTTGTCTTCAACATATTTCTTTATTGACATACAATTAATTACACTTTCTTTTGTAATTTCGAAGTAGTAAGTCTATATGTGAAATTGAAGTCAGTATCACGTGATCTATGGTTGTTACTGACGTTTTAAAGTTATATACAGTACAACTTTTACTCTTTTATTTTTGTTATTGATGATATACGGTTTGAGAACATTGATGATAAAGCAAAGTACTATTGATAATATTGGTTATCCTAAGGATAGTTAACCTATTTGCACTGTTTGGTAGAGTATAATATAATGTATTGTTATTAATTTTATTTAATAGTATTGCTCATTTTTTTTTCCGAATTTTTTTATGCTCGAATAATTTTATTTCACTATAGTATTAGGAATTATAAGAGTAATATAGTGTTTGTGAACAAAAAAATATTGTTGGATAAATGGAATAATACGGAATTACAGTGGAACATATTTTTTAAGGCCTTAAACGTAAGAATATTCTTAGTCAAAAATCTTGTTTTTTATAATCTGAAGTTACTACATTTGTTATTTTATAAATAACATAGATATTGATGAAAATTGCATAAATGTTATTTATCATATTATCTATAACATTTATTTGTAGCAATAACACGATTTTTTTTACTTCTAAAGAAGCTTGCTTGCAATTTAATTTTTAATTTGATATTCATCCTCACACGTTTGATTTCTAATATTTGTGTGAATAATGAAGCCAATAATCATCCATGATTGATTTTTAGGGTTAATAAATTGATTTAGCTTGAATAATATGTTAAAAAATAACAAAATAATATACCTACCTGCGTCGACTTTTTTTTTTGGCGTGTAAAGACGGTTTGTTACAAGAAATTACTTTGCACCACTATTATACATATTGTGGTATGCATATTCGTGATAAAGTCCAATCAAGGCCTACAAGTTTACAGAATCAGTTACCCTTTGACCTAGTTATTTGTGCGTTTCCAATATGAAATATAATACTCTCATGAATACGACTATATGCGAATAAACATCCAACGATGAAAAACATATCTTAGATAAACTTAGGCGTTCTGTTTTTTTTTACATTTATCTGTACATAGAATTGATGTGGGCACGGCCAAACGTCGTTTTAATCGATTGTTCATCTTTAGGATGTCGAAAAATCATATTATTCATGTATTCATTATTTATTATATTGAAATAGTCTTGTTTTCTTTTTTTTGTTACTATATACGCGTTATTGAATGTGAAATGTGAAAAAAACCAAAATGGACTAATAAAAGGTATATGATTTTAATTAAATTGACGCTTTCTATACTTAAGCTTCATACGGGCTTTTGTCGCTAACGCTGCACGTGAAATATCATCATGTGTGGTAATAAGGCGTACGTGTGTATTATATGTTTGCCGCGGCTCCGTGCCGTATAGTCGGAGGAAGAGGTATACCTATATAGTGTACAGCGCTGCGTCCAATTCGTTTATTTTCGCGTGCAAAGTTATATATAATATTTTTTCATAAGAAAGGAAAAAAAACTCTTTGTTTTCTATTAATTTAAAGTTTTTTGATATCATCGCGAGTATTGCTTTTAATATAAAAATATCGCTACCACAGGCGCCGCTGCAGACGGTCTCAGCGAAACCCTCGCTCGTAATATAATAATATTAATATATTATATTATATAATATATATATACGTGGACAACGGTTCACGGGGTGCATTCAACTCAGTATCATCCGCCCCTTTTCGGGTGGGAGCAATGACGTCACGGATTTGCGGGACATGACGTATGTTATATTGATCGCAGCAGCGGCGGCGTAGTCTAATATATAATAATATGTATGTGTGCTTACTGTATAGGTATATTCGCAGAGAGAGCGCCGCTGCCATAGTTAACTAACTTCACACGGATATTTGTTTTTCAATTTTCCAGACATAGGTATTTTTTTAACGGTTAAATTTACTCGACAATGGATAATGCGTCCCCATTGCCATGATGAAATCAAAAGGAAAAGACCAATTCTTCGTTCGAAAACATTTCGTTATTTCGGACGCTTTAGACTGTAGACTGCAACGCAGCACCCATCTTAACGATTATAATATTATTATTATTATTATTATTATGTACTATGTACACATCATAAGGATATCGCGAGCACGCGCGCATGCCATATATGTAATACACGTACATATCGAGGTAGAAAATGCAAAAAAAAGCACTCGCCTCGCGTTTTGTACAAATAACATATTATATGAAATTGTATTCTAACGAGCTCGTAAACCGTAAACGCGTGTATACGTACACATAAACACCGAATTCACTCCGTTCAGCAAATCCGCCGCCACCCGAATTGCACATATGTATGTTTATCTTGTTGTACATTTCGTATAGTTATTACGATTTATATTTACTCACATTTTTATATTGTTATAATATTATATATATATAACACTATTATACAGCCGTAAAATACATACCTATATATACATACAGACGGGAACAAACGACGTGTTTACTCAACGCCAATACTTTCGGTCACGTGAAAACCTAGGTGTTTGTGTGAGTGTGTATGATGTGTGTATGCTCACAGCTCGCCCGCACGATTTCGTCGTATATGACGGAAATATTTCGTTTCGATCTGAATCACTGACAAGGAAAAATATTTATCCTACCGAAATGAACGATTTTATTGTGCGCACATATTATACTATAGTGTTTGTTGTGTGATCGCGAAGACTATTAGTATCGCATTTATTCGAGTGAAAATGAGGCGCATTTAACGATTAGCACTTAGCGGGACGGAAAAAAAAAGACTCGGTCGTAAAAATCGTTACGACCTAATAACGCCTTTGGTATTATATCAGCTATAAACTATATATTTTACGTTTTTAATATTACATACTTATATGTATATTATTACACACTCAACGTTTTTTTTTCGTGACACACCGCGTTTCCGGTCCGAACGGAACAATGTATCATGTGATAACTATTAGCCGATAAATAATTATGTTTTATTAACGAGATTGCAGCGATATAATAATATAATATATTATACATTACTACATATTGTGCACATCATGTAATTTTTGTTTGACGGGTATTATATTGTTATATCGCCATATCGTATGATGGTTCTTTATATGGCAAAAATAGTAATATATAATATTATGTACGTGTACATTGTAGAATATTGAACATATATACAGCAACAATATGTGCGTAGAGTTCGTAAACCGTAAATAATAACGTAATTTTAACATCGAATGCGCGTTAATAATTTTAACATAAACCACTTTCAACGAGTTATCACAGAATATAGGTTTTATTCAGTGGAGTAATATTCTATGTGAATTACATAATAGGTACGATTTAAATTTGTTTCGAACACATACATAGTATAATGGTATAGGTTGTGTAACGCTGAAATACGATATCGTATAATATAATGATATGCGCCTTTGGACTGTTAACAAATATATAATATTATAATATCCGCTTTCGGTGGAAGTTTATTTTTATTTTTACATAATATTATAGGGCCTATCTGGGACAGATGTAGAATATAAATATGGTTATGGGCAGACGGCGGTCGGCGGCATGGGGTTAACTGCACCAGAGCGCAAAAAGCGCCACATACTCTATACTGGCGTTTTTATAAATAAAACAATAACCTTAAATAGAACTTTATCCGTAGACTATCTCTAATGTATTCCAATAAAAAATAAATATTATATATTTTTTTATTCAACCTATACATAAATAGGTCTCGAAGTAAAATTATTAGAGTTTACGCAATTTAAATATTTATTAAATATTTATAACGCGTCGTACCTAGGCATGTACCTATATAAATTATGTATACAATGGATGAAATACAATAAATGAACACTGATGATCCTAACCTAACCTGATCATTAAACTATTATTTTACTCACTACAACTTCAAAATTTTCAATTTATTCATTAGTTATTTTCATATAGTTTGGATTTAAAATTTAAGAAAATTTTGACACTGGTTTTAATTTACCTAATAACAAATATATTTTATTATTGGGTAAACAGTTTGAGCTTCGTCCCTGTTTATTATTGTTTTATAATTGTATTTTTGACTTTTTGATCTTTTTTTTTAATAAATATTTTATAGTAGGTAATTGTATCACAATCATAGAATATTTTGATGAACTAATTTACTAATATAAGCTAATGAAGTGTTTTAACACAATTCCAATTACACAGAGTTGTGCCCAACATTTGAGTCTGATGATTACTAATTTACACAACGCATGACGTGACAATATAGTTGAATAATAATAAAAGGTTATTCTATGTAAAAAATAAAAATAAAAGTTCATAAAAAAAAAATATAAACGTTTTGTTACAGGTGATATGGGTGTGTATATTGTGTCGGAAAAAACAAGAGCTTCTCAGCAAGTCTGGGGAATGGATCAACCACGGTATGGCGGCCGCGGGCAGCGACCCGTCCCGGCGGTCTGAGGTATCATCGCCTTGTATGATGTCGGATAAGAGGCCCAAGCTCGAAAGGGCACACAGTGCAGTAGAAAAAGAGAATGTGCCACTGTTGCAGCGGTCCAATAGCCTCCTGCGGCGCCAATACTCCCAACAGGAGCCGTCCAGCCGGAAGGAGCAGGAACATGAACTGACCGACGAGTACTATCGCACAGTACGTATATAAACATTTATTATTATTATAATATATTATATTATATGTTATCTTTTCTCGTGATTGGTTGAGTGCTTGCAATTTTTTAGAGTGGTTGGGTAGTTGGAGGTCAGGTTAGGCTTGACTGTTGGAAGATGAAATTAAGTCTTGTGATTAATCTACAACAATGTGCTTTAACTTAATATAATGTATTATATTTTTCGTTTTAAAGTTCCAAGTATACACGATTTGATAACGGTAAGACTCGGATTTTAATGAATATTTTTCATCTTTTTATTAAATGCTTAATACGATTGATTCAAATCTACAATCGGGTTTTAATGTATATACAATTATATCAACAAATCTATTTATTTTTTTATTATATTTTTCGTAGTTTTTAAAAATTAAAGAGTAGCTGACCTCTTTGCCAGATCTATTTCACACAAAGAAAACATGATGTTGCGTGTAAAGGGCAAATTGCTAGGTCACGTATATAAATTGAATTATTTAAAGGTCATTATCATATTATTTTATTAAAGTAAAATTAATGGAAATAAATGCTAATTCATACGTCAGAAAATTATATTATATATCTTTTTATTGTAAAATAATGGTTAGATAAAAATGTCGTTTGTGTTAAAACAATACTTGAGTGTTTTCTGAGAGCAGTGAGCTGGTATACAACAACATAACTACACTGCAGAGTGCTAAAAGTGTGATTCTTGAGACATATAAAAAAATAAATAAAAAAAAACATGCATAAACTATATAGGCGTTTATGCCACGGGCTTAAGTCCGTATCGGAATAGTGAAATGCACGTTAGTTGTTAAGTTCCCGCAAGCGACAAACTGCTATCGGTGTCGACCGTTGTTTTGTGCTGCTGGAAAATAATCAATATTATTACATTATATGCATTGTTAAATACATATGGTAAATATGATTAGAGAATTAATTTTTGAATTGAAATTCGTTTATATTCGATTCGAACAAACTACAGTCTTAAGATTTTTGAATTATTAGCATTATTATATCGCACTTACTATTTGTGGTATATAAATGAGTTAAATTATTGACAACGTCAATTTTATAATCACTTGAATACTAATATTGTGTCTGTCGTTACACTTGTCGATTGAAGACTTGCTCGACTATTATGTTATTATGTACACTTGACGCATTTAACTGGCTACATTAATTTTTTTAGTCAACTCTTGTGATTGTGAAAAAATGTCTTTTATAGTTTGACAAGCATTGTTATACTACCTACTAGTATTTTATTAATTTTAAGGTTTATAATTTTTTAATGACTTATATAGTTATATTCTTAATTTCACATTGGAAAAGGAATATTTATTTCAAATATTTTATGTATTATATATATTATATAAAAATATATGTTAATAAAAGAAAATAGTATTTTATTATTGTTCGTAGGTATATATAAATTAATAGTTGGTACCATAATGTATCTTTGCGTTAGCAATTTTTCTTTACTTTTAGTATTAATTTATTAAAAAAAATATATATAAACTTGTTCAACACGTATTTCGATATTTGAAAAAAAAAACTTTTCTTCGATTATAAATAAATCAATTTTTATACGCGAGTTGTTGTTAATTAAGCCAAGTAATTTGGAGGTTTAAGGTATTGCGATATAAAATATAAAATATTAATATTATTTTTGTTTAAATCGACCGATTAAATACAAGTAGTGTAGCCTGCAATTAAATGAATCAGCCCTTATCAGGACGCTAGTCCGTTTCGAGCGTCAATAAAACTTACGCGTGATTACCATTATAGGCATATCAATTTATTTATCCGCTCTATTAACAGCTCATACATGCCTTTCACCACTCTTATCCATACCGCACTCGCCTATAGGTTGTCGAGCATAAAAACCAATCGCCTGCACAATATTTTAAACGTTGACCACTGTTTCAGGGTCATGACGATTATTACCGTGGCAGTCAGCTGGAAGGTGTTTCGCACAGGACCGGAACCGGCAACCAGTCGTCCAGGTCTTCACACCACCAGCCCCCGCTGCACCAGTTTGGTCCGGCCGCGGTGGACTGTAAACAGTCGCTAATGGGGGGCCGTGGCGGTCCCGGTGCCGTGCCAGTGCGCAAGCACAAAAGGCCCGGGAACACGATGCCCCCCGATCGGCTACATCAGCAGCAGCATCAACAGCACCAGCACCAGCACCAACGCATCAGTTTTTCCAGTTCTGAGGAAGAGGAGTTGAGATCCACGTCCGAGTGCACTAGCTGCGATGAGCACGAAAGCGAAAAAGGTAAGCCGTCCGTATAATATAGCGTCAACTATCGTGTACCAACAATTATATAGTGTTATAGGTATAATATATAGTCACACGCGTCTTGTATATGTAAAATAATGTAGGTATACATATATATATACATATTATATAGAGCATGTTTCGTTTAACCAGTCATATTACAATAATCCTTTTTTTTGGAAATATTTTTACATATTTTTTTGAAGTACATAAAAAATCTATTTTTTAGATTAAAATTTTTATGACAAACAACATATTTAATCTAAAGTAGGAAATTGTATAAAAATTATAAATGTTTAAATATTGAAACAAATTTTTATTAATAAATTTTAATAGCTAAGATATTTTAATCTGATTTTTTCCACAGGACACCTGCACGTATTGCCTTTGTCTTAATGCATATATTAACAATATAAAAATTTGCGTGTGATATGAATAGGTATGTTAAGTATTATAAAATTGAAAATCTTCATATTTAGTTAAAAATTAAAATATCAAAATTTCAACGCTACGACACTGATAATGTTTTAACTTTTAATTTTGATAATAGATAAATTCTATCTAATATTAAAGGTAACAATACGTCATGATGTATTCTACTGAACGGAATTTTGCTGTTTCATGAATATAAGAAAGGAGACAGCACATGTGTGTGACATCCTTGTAGTTAGGTTGAATAATCAAAAATAAACATTTAAAATTGATAAGAAATTACCACCGATTTTAAATTTTAAAATGCAGGTATACAAGTTTTCGTTAAAAAATTTATACGTATACCTCCTAAAAAGCAGTAAAAATTAGATTAAAGAAATGTTTCGTTATAAATTTGTCTAAATAACGATTATTGGCTCGATAACTATTAGTGTGACTAGTTAAATGAAACATGCTTGTATAATATTATTATAATATGCACGGTTTATACCATGCATACTGACTGCTGTGCACATAGTTGTCAGTAACGCATGCGTATAATTGTGGACACTTCTTCGGCGCGTAAATTCGTAAATGTCGTAGCTTCACAAATATATTTAATATATTATAATACGCATAATTAGGTAAAGATACATTTCGATGTGCAGTTTAAATCATTTCAAGATTTTTTGGCTGTTTTTAGAATTACACCCATTTTTGGAAGATAATTTATTTTTATTTTTTATAATTATACTCGCTATTATTCATTTGTTCTTCAATACACCCACCCTTCTCCACATCATTACGTCAATACTCTAGATTTCTTTGACGCGAACAAGTCTGGAGTAGGCGGGAACGCGGTGCGAATGTAATTCGTCGCGAAAACTATAGTAATGTTATTGATTGAACTGACGTACAGGTGACGCAGAGAGTAATGCGGGAGAAGACCAGACTTATAAACATTCAATGACATTATCATCGGTAGGTTTTGGCATTTGTAAAGACCTTTTTTTTATTTTTCATTTTTTTTTTTGTATTCAATAACGATTATTCTACATCGTTGTGTTCAATTTTTTGTTTTTGTGATTATATTACCTACTTTTATTTTTGGTTTTGGTGTTGGATGAGATTTTTTTATTTAATTTTGTGTTTTTTTTTTTAAATTTTGATTTTTTCTTTATATGGCGTTACCCAGCAAACATGCATGCGTCGTGACACTCTTTGACCCTCTTGACTTTAAACATATTTGTGTTTTATTTATTGCGCTCTATTATTATGGTTGGGGCTCTTGAGTCTGGGCGGTTTGAGGTTAGGGGTGACATTGTGTTGTCATTTAGCAATTTACCGCAAGATGGGTACCATTAATGGACTAAGGCGAAAGAAAACTGTGCGGTTCGATCACCGACATCATCAAACAACACAACAAACGTCCAAAGACTCCGGATTTGACACCGGAAGTTCGATATTCACTTCCAATGACGACCCAATATACCTCGGCGACATTAAGGTACTAAAATGCGTTAAGCATCGAATTAAAACTTAAAAATCAAAATAACACAATAAAGTAGAATATTTTAAAGGCCAAATTGAAAAGCCTTTATTTCATAGGTACACTGGTACATATATTATGATGTATATTAAATATATCATTATAGTATAGTAATGCCGGGCTGCATAAATAATGACTAGACATTTAATTAATTAACAGTGAGCCAATTAACATTATTAGCGGTCCATGGTTGATCCATTATTACATTTTAGTGAACCTGTTTAAATTAAAACATTTTTATGCGATTCGGCGTTAGTTTACTTATCAATTACTAGTTTGCTGACATTCTTATAATGTCGTAAATCAAAATTTCACTATGTCGAAATAGTTGTATACGATTGATTTGTAACACCAATATGAACGCGCTCATAAATCATAATACACAATAAAATTGCATTTATACTCTTCGAAAAAATCATCTAAAACTAATATAGTTATAATTATATTTCCCAATCATTTAACTAATCGGTTAAACTAAATAATTTATAAATAAAAAAAAATAGTGCAATTTATTGTTACTGAGTGGGATTTGACTACATTTTTGGAATATGAAATAATATTATCGCTGTCTATTATTAAATGTTTATAATTAATTTAATTCAATTTTTCTTCGAAATATTAAGTTGTACTTATCCATAGATTTGTAATGTATAATTAATTGAATTAGAAAAAAATATCAATTAGTAATTTTATATATTTTATATATAATTCTAGTTATTGTTATAAAATTTAGTTTTATTGTGTTAAATTTTGTATTTACATATTATATACAATTTTATAATCAGCATATGATGTGGTAGAAGTAAAAATTATATTTATTCTATTAAAAAATGTAAAAATAATTCCTTCGATAGGGGTACCACGTATATACATATACTTGTTCTTTGTATTAGATAATTTAAATCATATCTCATAATTAATGTCGTTAATAATATAGTTTGTCTATCTCTTTATGTTTAATAACTGTGTTTGAAGGTAAGATAGATTTAATTTAAATGTATAACGGAGATTTATTTTCATAAAATTCAATATTAAAGTTTATCTATTTTTATTATTACATTACCAGTATCAACTGTATATTAGTAAGTTTTTAAAAATAACTTTAATATTCCTCAAGAAAAATGATATGAAATATCGCTTGAATTTCATTCAAATTTACATAGGTATCAGATACAATTTTTACACACTGCTAACAGCTTTTTTGCATGTTAATTATTATTTGTTATATTATTTTTCAATTTTGCATGTGTATTGTATATAATCCTTTTTGTAGTTGAGAATATTTTCTTTTCTTAATATTATTGGTAGATAATTCAATGATTGAAATGATAATTATATGTAGTACTTAATATTACATAATATCTAATTGTAACAAAACATTACTGCAGAGGTATATTTTATATCACAATATTAATGCTAAAGGTTATACGTACCTATTATAATAATATTATGTAATTAAAATGTTAATGAACATTTAACTTTTAATAACTTTTAGTATATTAAGACCTAAATTTTAAACGAATGGAATAAAAAAATCTAAGAAAAAAAAATTAATACAAAATATATTTTGTTGTATATTTTTGTCGAACAGTGATTATTTTTCTTTAGTTATCTTCGCACATTCGTAATAAGAAAAAAACTCTTCATGGTTATAGTTTATTAATTCACTCAATTTTTGTTTAATTTATTTAGGAATTGATTATTTGTTAATAACTTACAATTCGCAACAAAATATTGTCTCATTTCTTTGTTTTTAAAATAAATACTCATTGAAATTTAATAATACATAACATAATGTATAATGATGGATAATACTATATTATAAAATATAAATAGATTTTAGTATTTTACCACTCGTTATTTAGTTAAAATCAGCGGAAGGGTTATAGTAACAACACTAACGAATGATACGTCACACTGAATTCATATAAACGATTAACTATTTTACAAAATGATTGAACGAACAAATATTGATGGATTTACTTGTTAGATGTTTCTTCGACCCTCTATTGTTGGTCTTTATTTCGGTTCTAACTATAGATTTTTTTCGTCCAATCGAAAAAAAATTGAGACAATTCATACTTGTCAGTTGAAGTTTGGATTTTCTAAACATATACACACATATACACACATAAAACCATAATTGGTTCTCTATATTAATACTTAAAAAAAATATGATACAATTTAAAAAAAAATCAGTGGTATGTTAAGTTACGATTAGATAGGGTCTGGCGCATGCAGCCGTCTCCTCGGGGCTAATGCTGATTCTGTTTGCAGCAACCGATGTCGTGGCAACGGAGCCCCGATAACAAGTTCTTGATAGGTCACATGGTGCTTAACAAGTCTGTTTGGGAGACCCCGATCAGCCCGTCTTCCAGCGCTGCCGCCATGTTGGGCCTGAAAATCACCGGCGGCAAATTCCTATCAGCCACCGGAAGGAGATGTGCGATTATCGATCGCGTCCGGAAAGGCAGTACAGCTGACATGGAGGGAAATTTGAAACCGGGTTAGTGGGACACACGGCGTCTGTTGTTTCTCTTCTCCATCCACTGTCGCTCCTATTTTCTCGTCCGCAGTCGGTTAAAGAATCAAATGCATAATAATAAAATTTCCGTTTGCAAAAATTATATTTATATATAAAGGGAGTTTTTAGATTTCACAAGATTCATGTAAATTTCTGCCAACACATACATTTATACAATTATTAATACTTATGGTTATATATATATATTATATAATACAATTGAAATTTTACTAAAATCATATTTTTGTATACTATACAGTATAAATAATAAAACTAATTTTCATTAACTTTCCCCTGTTTTTGCAAATTATAATACATTATAGATACATTTTTTTTGGTTTCATCAGTACAGTAAAATTTAAGACTCAACATATACATTTCTTTGTAAAATAAAATAAATAATCATTATTTTTAAAATGTTATAAAAATAATTTTAATAATAACTCTTTTATTGACTAATTCAAATATGTATATAGTCAATTACATTTTTTAAATTGTTTTATAAATATTCTATTTCTAACTTATTGGACATGGAAATAAATTTTAGCAATTTGTTTGAAAACTAATAATTAATTTTTAAAATTGTCATTTTTATTATTTTAAACAGTGAAATTATTACAGTTATAACAGCGACTATTTAGAACACGGATATATTGAATATTAATTAAAAAATACTAGCTGCGTTAAATACTAAAGATAATAATATTATTTGTTACATATTAAATAATAATTTATAAAACTATTTAGTGGTATAAAATGCTCAAATTTGTATATATAATTTAATTATATATTAGTTAGTAGTACCTATATTTTTAGTTTAGATTGAGTGAAATACGGTTAATTTATTAATTTATTAAATACATTTAAATTTATAAATTGATTTGAAATGAAACGTTACCTATATTTAATATGGGCTTAAATTTAAAATATTATCATCCAATCAATCTGGAATAATTAGTAGCTACGATAATGAAAAATAAAAATGATAGTTTTTTTAAATATAGTATTATTTAATACAGACTTAGTATTGTGTGATTTATTTTAAGAAAATATGTTATAGTTAATCATAACTTACAGTTATTAATATTAGACTAAAATACGAATTAAACAATTATATTATTTTATAATCCAATTTATTTAATTTAATAAAATTTTAATATTGTATTTGTCTATAATATCAGGAGACGAGGTGGTGGAATGGAATGGTTGTTTATTACAAGGAAAAACACAAAAAGAAGTCTCGGATATTATTTCAGAATCAAAACATTTGCCTCAAATCGAGCTCAAAGTGTCCAGGTCAATACTTCCGAGAAGAGCAAGTTATGGCACTCCAACTAAAGGTATACATTTTAAAAAGGTACTATTATAGTCCCTATTATAATACCTATATTGATTAATGATGCCTGTTTCATTTTCTTTCAGCTAAAACGAGTTCAATGGGTTAGCGCGATTTCAAACCGCCCTACTGATGCCCCTCACCCCCTTTAGATTTATATAAATTGAATAAAAAAGAATTTTAAAATTACAATAGCAATAAATATTTATGTTTTTCAGGCTTATATGATTTGCGTAAAGATAAACCTTATGTAATGGTGACTTCGCCGGGTAGTCCTGAGCATTTGGCTTCAAATCCAGCCCGGGTCTTAAGGGCTTCCAAAAGTGTTAGTGGACCGAATAGTTTACATGTCGGAGGAAAGATACAGGTAACAAAAATAAATTAAATATACTGTTCAAGTACTAACCTTGTTATTATTTTGTATGGGTGCTTTAGGTCAAATTAGGTTTTGACCCGCAATCATTAAAGTTGGTCGTAACTATAATGGCCGCTTCAAATCTGGTACCGCGGTCTGATGGTTCCCCAAGATCAGCATACGCTAAAGTATGTCTTTTACCGGATACAAGTGAAAAATCCAAACGAAGGACTAAAACGATAATGAACTCCACTGATCCTAAATGGAATCAAAATTTTTCATTTACAACTATGAGAAGGTCAGATTTGAAGTTTAAAGTTCTTCAAATCTCGTTGTGGGATTATGATAATAACCCTACAAATCAATTTCTTGGAGAGGTATTAATCGAATTGGGAATAAAAAAATTAGAAAACTTGGCTGAATGGTATCCATTAACTGCACATCAAGAAATAACTGTATGTTTTTTTAAATTTATTTAATTTGTAATCTATTATTAATTTATCGTTTTCAAATACTGTTTATAGGGAGAAGGTGGTATTTCAATAGGTGATTATGATATGGAATACTCAGGAGAACACTTGTCTCCACCATCTACATTATCTCGACAATCAGATTCAGATGCTTCGGATGTTGATGACTGTTGTAGTGGACGACGAGTTGGAGCAGATGGCGCGTCTATAAGTAGCCTTGGTAGTTCTATAAGGTATAGTTAAACATAATATGATTAGACATTATATTATAAATCAATAAAAAACAACCAATTTTTAGCCCGCCGCCTGATTATGATCATTTGGATCGGAGAAAAAGTCGTAGGGATATGTCACCACTGCAAAAGTCATATGTGTATGGCACTACGATTGAAAAAAAATATGGATACGAAGTCAGTTTAAAAGTAAATACTCTAAAAATAAAAAAAAGAGGTTTCTATAAAAAATTAAAATATTGAAATATTAAAATATTAATTTGTATAGCAGCAGTCCGTTCCAATACGACCTACTACAAGTGTTAGTCATAGATCAAGATCTGCTGCACCAACTGATTCTCCTAGTCAACATTCTAGATCACGTTCAAAAAGTCCAACTATGCTCTCCGATAGAAGAAGTTTATCTCCACCAGACTATAGGTATCCTGGAGGTGTTCAAAGCTATAGACAAGGTCCTTCAAGATTCTTAGCTAGATCAGCAACAGCTACTCCTACATCCACGCCAAAAAAACGTCAACTTCCCCAAATTCCAGGAACTATGCCTTCTTCTTTAGATGAACGAATTCCATATGTAAGTTTAAATAAGTACAATTTTTATTTTACATGAATCAAACGTCAATATTTCAGTATTTTGATGACCAAACGTCATCGGTCCGAAGAAGAACGAGACAAATGCAACCTCGAAGAATTCAGAGTAGAACAGGAGGCCTTGGTAGATTACACCATTATGGTGGATTAAGTGATAGTGATATACCTATGCAACAACTTCGATCTCTGACACCTCCACATGTTAGAGGGTCAATGATGTCCAGAGGAGAAACTGGAGATACTTGTGATATTGATGATAGCGATAGTGTTATCAGCAGTGCTTTATCTACGCAATCTGAACAGCCCAGGTCAACGATATTTTGGTAAAGAACAAAACATTGTTTAATAAGGATGTTAAGATTACATTCCATATAAATAACAAAATTAAGTTAGAATTTATGTATTGTTTTAGAATCATTACTCATCTATTTTTTATACATTTAGATTTCTGATATTTCAAAGTGGCATATTGTGCGTGTAAACATCCTTTAAATAGAGTACATTTGTTACATCGGCTCGAAAATTTATTAGTATTTTTACATACGTATTGATAAATGAGAAAATATCTGAAAATCTCACGCCAGTGTGTTTTGTCTTTTGCAGCTGCTGCAACGCCACCGATTACCGCTACCCATCAACGTCACATTCACCCAGCTGTAGTTTTAGTAAAAGTAGTAGCAAGCGTGATAGTATACATTTGTACCGTTATAATTCATTTCCTGCTGATTATTTTTTACTCCATCCGATAGATAATAGACCGGTTTTGACGGAAAATTCGCCGACTGAAAACCCAAAACCATTAAAAAAAACACGATTTAATTTAAATCATCTTGATAATCACGATCCTCTTTATGATTCCGATTCCGGGTTGGATATGCTAGGTTTTCAATCACCAACAGAGAGGCAAAGATCCCGTAGGAAAAGAAATTTGACTCTAGATTTAGGCGAATCAGTGTTAGACGTAGTGGGTAGCTATAGTGGCGCTGCTGTAGCGTTTAGTTATGCTTTAACCGACCCTTTAAATGCTATTGTCCATGGCAGTGATTATGGAGCGTCGCACAGTAGATCTGGATCACAACAATCTCCCGTTATGGCACCAACAACCGATAGCAAGAGGGCTCAATTTTCACGGAGCCTATCTAATGCTGATGTACAGACAGATAACATAACCGGTAAAATTGAAGTAAAGTTAGTGTGTTAATTTATAATTAAACCGTTAATGTCCATTTTTAGATTCTGGTAGTTCAGGAAAACGAAGAGGCGATTCGTCTTCCTTAACAGAAAGTGCCGGTAAAAGCTCAGCTTCTGGGACCAACTCTTCCACTTCTGGTATGGGCAAAAAAAGTGCGTCAGCTTCTCAATTATCAGCAACCGGTGAGTGGTACTCTCAAAAAAAAAAAATCTTATACCACTCCATGATTAAATATGTTTGAGAAAATTATAGTTTTCCTTAATAAACGTGAAAAAACAGGATTGTGAATTTCTCAAATAAATCGATAATTATAAAAATCATTAAGACTGTATTTTGTAAAAATCGTTTTACCGGGAAATGTGCTTATCTCGGGTTATATCCTCAATTAATTATTATTTATTATTTAAAATTTTTTCGTTACAATTTATTTTGTAAAACTTGAAAAAATTTAGAAAACTATTTAGACATAATTTATATTTTAGAACTATTTATCAGGTTGTTTGAACATATATTATTTTGAAACAGTCAAGTTAATTTGTATCTAAGCCAATCCAACGATTTATTATATTTATACCAATTATATACTTTTTTATTAAAATTTTCCTTTTTCTTACATTTAATTAAAATTTTCCAGAATAGTAGTATTTTATTCAATTTGTATTTTAATAGGTATGATTATTTTCCAATTTCATTTTTCTTAGTAAATTTACTAATTTTGGGCTGGATTTAAAGGGCGCAAGCGTAGGTTAGGTTTTGGTTCGAAAGGAAAATCTTCGTTTACGGTGCATAGAAGTGAAGAAGTGCTGCCTGGGGCAAGTCGCCCCCTCGTCAAACAGCCGTCCAGCGTTTCTAGTGACGGTGAAGCATCCCAAGACGGCGAAAGGTTAATAATGTATGATATTTGTAATTTTTATGAAAAAAAAAAAAAATTAGAAAACAATTATAACTATAAAACCACGGAGATATTGATGGTATCCTGGATGAAGACCAAACATGGTAAAAGTCAAAGAAGCCTGTGTATATTGTCGTTTTGGTTTGATGATTTTCAAAAAAAAAAGAAGTTTGCCTTTGCATGGGGATTGGATCATCACTCGTGTACATATAATTTTTGTTGTAGAATGTTTGTGCAAACTCTGAACATATTTATGAAAAGATAACATCGTCGCTAGAAATATTCAATACAGTTATTTTCATGGAAAATAATAAACAGACGCTTGTAAATATTGCGAATTACAAACACCCCGGCTACGTCTATTGGTATTGGAACATTTTCAGTCATTGTAGACAACCAATAGTCGTATTCCGGTTAGATGATCTTTCGTATTATCACTTAGTCATATATCAATATTTTAGGAGTTCGTGCATAGTTGTAGAATGCTTTATTACGGTACATAATGAAGTATGGTTTTTCCACACGTAAAAATTTTATTTTAAATTGTATAAATGGTGTGTATAAAAATAAATGGAAAAATTTGTACCGGTATCACCTGAATCCTATACCTAGCAGATCATTGTGATAAATCCTAATTACTAGAAAACTCCAATCTCAATTTAATTGTTTCGGATATTGTTTTATTTGATTGATTGTTGGATAGAAGGAAGGAGCTCGAAAGGGAAACGCGGTTCAGGTGGAGGAGGCGGTGGCGCCCAACCCAATTTTAAGCGGTCCCAAGAGGTGGCCCCGGGCAGACAAGCAAGCCTCACCAGTCTTTCTAGTGATTGTCCAAGCTCGTAAGTAATCCTGATTCTCTCCCAAATCATCCAAATACATCAATTTATCTCTATTTTGGCCTGTGTGTTTATTTTTAGCTTAAAATTCTTCTCTTAATGCACGTTAATACTTTATGTATACGCAATTAATACTAAAACGGGTCGTATATAAAATAATAGTAAAAACAAAAAAAAAAAAATATAATAACAATAAATCCTTCACTGTACCTATTAGTTATATTTTAAATTAATTATTTTGGATTTTCGAAAAATATTTTATTTATTTAATTTTAATTTTATTGAATTAACGCCTAAAAGGTTCAAGTACAAAAATATAATAAATAAACATAAGTATGTTACATGATGCGGACATATGAGATAATATACTATATAATACCACTTGGCGTTAAATATTAAAATTAAGTTCTGTGTTGCCATTTGGATTATAGGACAGTTATTTTCTTGCAACTAATATAGTAACATTCAAAATTGTATTATTTTATATGATATTCTATTTCATTATACTTACCTACGAGAACTTGCATTTAAATATGGTATAATTTTTTGTTGAAATTTCATTGGGTATTTAACAGTAAACTATTTTAGTTAAGAAAATATTTATTTTATTAGTAGGTTTATATTTATTTATTCAAGACATTTGAGTACAAAAACAAATTAGTAATAATTTATGTTATAATATATTTCAAATTGAGTAGATTTTAAATTATTGCACCAATATTTTCACTTAAATTCATAATAGTTACCAAGCTTAAAATAAATGCTTTGACTTTCTTCGTTGTTTATGAATTAATGTGCTCATGTGTTACATTAATACTTGTACAACACATAATCAATATGTTTTTGTTTAGTTTAATATACTTGTTTGAAGAAAAATCTTCAATACTTATATTATATTAGAATACTTGCGTAATTTACAAAGTATTGAACAATAATTTGTAGGTTCTTATTAAATGTATTTATTGAATAATATAGTTTATATAATGCAGAATATACATATCATCATTTTATATTTCATCAAGTAGGTTAGAAGACTGGTGTTAGAGTATAATCGTTTTATGAAAATAATATGTTGTATGATATTATGCCCAAAACTATAATACTAACGCGTCTAAATTATATTATATATGAATAAGTATCACATATTTGTATTTACACTATTAATAATCAATAATACATTAATATCATATAATACTTTTCCAATAAAAAAATAAGCATAGGTACGTATTTATTTGCATACGTTTCTTATTAAACACTTAGCTTACTTTTATTAGAATGATTGATAAACTGATGTATTTCGATGTTTATAAATTTAAAACGAATCCTACTAATATTTCAAACGCCATAGTTGGAAAACTTAAGTTTTTAATTAAATGCACATTTTTATTAATAAATTTACTAATTATTATTTAAAAATTGGTGTGCAAATTACATACTAATTTAACTGTTTGTATTATGATTTATATAATATATCAAAAAAACTTGTTTGTGTTCTTGTGTAAATAAAATAATGTTACGGTTTGTGTTTTTTTTTTAATGTCTTCAAAGTACTTGATATAATACATTTTAATGAGACATAAAGTGGACTTTTATGTTATATAACTGACTATATTGTTATATTATCTTAATTTGTATAACATTTGATTCTTAATTTGTGTTAATAAGATTTAAATTTGGAAAATGATTTCCAATTTGAACGTTTCTTTTCAACCATGTAAATAAACAGTTCAATAAAATGTGGTAAGTAGTACATTCATAGGAATCAATGTTTCATCATTAGCAGCACGCTTTACCATTATTTAAAGCTTTGCATTGTTAGTTATTGATTTTCATAGAAAGTTCATATTTGCACGTGCATGAATTTGTAAATAAATATTTTTCTAATTACTTTTAGCAACATAATTTAATATAATATAGAAGAATACATACAACGCTATTCAGACAAATGAAACAAGTTTCAAGTGATAATATTTATGGATAACAATTATAAGCTATACATACTTCATAATGTACAGTTTCCCAAAGTGTCACCCTATCACTAAAAACTGATGTTTCAAGCATATCTTTAGAGATATTTCACATGTAAATATGGATCTGATTTGATAAATTTTATGACACATTTGGAATCCAAAACATAATTTTATATATGGCTACAAAAAAAAAATATACATAATAGATTTTTAATGATGCATAGTATGCAGGAGTATGTATTAGATTTAATTAATTTTATTTACGGTTCAACCCTCAAAACAATAAATGTTTCATACTATTTAGAGAAAAGAAATGTTGAGTCGACCATATGTATTAGTTTCTTTAATGCAGATGGATTCAGACTTCAATGAAATTATATTTAAAGTTGTTAATTCAAATTTAATACATTTTAGTCTTTTTACAACTCCTTATTGCATACAATGTATCGGTTTTCGAATATTTAAAATCCAAGAATAAGTAAGGTAAGTTATATTTTAGGATACAAAATGCTTTAATGGTAATTACTTGTTATTACAATAATATTGTATAATATAATATACTATTCTCATGTTTGGTCTTCACGTGACTATCAATTTTCTTCAAGCACTATGGCGATCTATGCCAATAATCTATCTTTCTTCAAACGGTCGTGAATATTATGTAGTATTTTTTTTCTAAGGTAGTTACGTTCGTTTAGATCGATATCGTTTATAATAATTAATTCTGTTGTAAAATTTAACTTTTTTTTCATTCGTCATTTTAGCGCCGGCCAGTCCACCGAGGGTGAAGTGACTACATTTATTGGTAAACTTGGACCAGGACAAAAAGTTAGTCGACAAATATTGGGGACTCCATACCGAGGTGACGTTAAAATCGGATTCAATTTTTTCGTTAACTTTATGGAAGTCACTGTTTTTGAAGCCAAGGATCTAATTAATGTTAAAGAAACGAAAACAAAGCTTCCAGGTATAAAAATATAAACTATATGTATTATGTTTTCTTTTAGACTAGAAAGTAATTAATAATTAATTTTAAAGAAAGTACTGATTTAATTTAAATGCCAATTTATTTGAATATTTTTCAGTTATTTTTAATGTAGATATTTTTTATATTATGTATTACATTAAAAAAAAAATATATATTTTAACAGATACCTATGTTAAAGTATACCTCGTGAAAGGCAAAAAATGTGTGGAAAAACATCGTACAAAAACAATTAAAGAGAGCTTGCAACCTAAGTACATGGAAATGCTCAAATTTAAAAGTTCCCCTGCAGGTTGTTTAATCCAGGTACGCTTGAAATGTTTTTTTTTACTTCTATTACTATTATAGTTTCATTTGATAATTGCTTTAGCAATTTTTAAACTAATTCACTGTTTCAATAGCCATGGAGTCTATATGTTGTGCTTCAAACAGTGAATTATTGATAGTTGATCTACCTATATATAAAAAATGTATCTATAAAACGAAATAATTTAAAATTTTTTTTTGGTTTTTACATTTTTGTTAAATTTCATTCCTTTTAATAAAAATTGTTAATCTTCGTTAGTTATGTTAATGTATTTTGTATCAAAATAGATAATAGTTATAAGTTGATTTAAAACATACCGCATTAAAAAGAGATCGATTTTTTATAAACTGAAAATCGTTTTAAGAGTTAACAAGTTCTTGTTTTTAATTTGAACGGAATTTAAGTAAAAGTACCATCGATTGTTGTTTCTATTTTAAAGTAACTTAAAAATATCACACTAATCAATTATATTAGAGCGGCACATTTTTGTTTACCTATTATACATTTATACATTTATATAAACCAATATAAAAATTATATTTTACTATTTCACAGGTGTCGGTGTGGGGTGATTACGGACGCGAAAAAGGAAGAAAAGTATTTATGGGAGTGGCCGTAATTTATATGGATAGCATCACTACGAGTCCCGGATCGTCATTGACGGAATGGTACAGGCTGTTCGGATCGTCGTCGTTGGTTAGTGTTAATGAAAGATTTCGGAATTCGTTTCCGTCATTGTATCCATGGTAGACCATAATATACATTTAATAATTCCGTGAACCACCGTAGTCATGTAATATGTTTTTAAGTAGTTATTAAAAAAAAAAAAACTGTAGTCTGTATTTTTAGTGTTGTATAAAAACAATTATTAATTACACGCATTACAAATATATAGAAGTCCACAGGACGTGAATATTATTATAACTATTCACTTACTTAGCATTATATAATAGATATATATTTATTTATAAGTTTTTTCTCTATAAATTCAGTAGGAAATGTTTTTTTTTACAAATCCACGAGACATCGTGCCCGTCAATCATATTGTTATGTCGTAGTGATATTTTGCATGCGTACGCTACTATATTAATTAATTATTAAATTATAATAGTAATATTTTATGTATAATATAAAGCGGTAGTTTTTGACGGGACTACATTTAGGACAAGCTATATGAGGTCCTTATGGGTGATATGTGTGGCGTGCATGGTATTTAATTTACCATTTTAATGGCACGTATTTTATATTTATTGTTGTGAACTGTTTAAAATTCAAATGGTACATACATAAATTTCATATATTTCTCTTCTTTTCAAAAATGTTGAATTTTTTGATTGCTTTTAAATTTAAATGGTATTATTACGTCGTAATGAGCCTATAGTAAATTTTAATTTTTTTGATATTCCGCTTCACAGGGTACCAAATTCGGACTGGTTTCAATACATACAATATATACCTATAATTAATTTTGTTCGTTATTTACTGCTCATTTATAATGCTGATTTTTTTTTTTTTTTTTTTAATTGCAAAAATTGCACTATTTATCTAAAAACTAAATAATATTCTAGCTTTGAAATCATACATATATATTATTTACTTAATCTATAACGCTTGTGTTACGTTATAATAACACAATTATGTTACCTGCGGGTGAAGTGTGGTGTGAGTGTATATATTAAAAAATAATAAATTATAAAATACATAAAATTTTAATTTAGTAATTAGTAAAACTCGTGTATTGGCTATTATAATTAACTACTGTAATTAAACAGCTTTCTAAATTTTCAATTTAGTTTCACAGCGTAAAAAATAGTTAGTAATACTGTTTCTAATGACAATTTTTTTTTAATTAATAAGTAAACTTATTCGAGCTTTAAAAATGTCAAATTGTTATTTTATATTATAAAAATTTAACTCGTTTATCAATTTGTGATTGTAAAAACCGCAAGGAAATTCGAGAAAACTGCAAAAAACTGCCAAAGTAAAATGTTTGTAAAATCTTCGTTCAATTTGCCAAAAAGACATTTTTACTATTTTATTCTAAACCAAATAAACTTATTAAAGTTTTGATTTAAAAAGAATTAAATACAAAATAATTTAAAATAGTTATCTTTAACTTAATATTTTTGTTATTAATCGGAAAAAAGTAAAAACCATTTAATTCAGAATATTTTTTAAAATGTAATTAATCTCAACTTTAACACGGGTTGGTGTCGTTAATATTTTTACACCGTTAGTATCGAGTTAGTGTTTCGCTCACCTATTAAAATACACGTATGAGCATACAATTAATATACCATGATACTGACAAATGTAAATATTAAACTGCTATAGTCTAATAATATAATAAGATAATAATAAAATAACAAGATAATAAACCGAAAATAAAATTAGTATAATTATAAAATACAGTGGAACTTCGATTACTCGAATCGGTTGGGAGCGAAAATAAAATTCGAGTTATCAAAAATTCGACTTATTAGAGGTTCAAGTTATCATGAATTGAAATGCAGGGGCCATGGAATTCCTTTGAGTTATCGAAAATTCGACTTATAGAGATTCGAGTTATCGTGGTTCCACTGTATACGCCATACTGTAAGGCGATCAGTGACGGGCGAGTACAACGCTAACTATACACGATATTATTACGTACACGGCAATATTGGATTCCGATAAGCGACACCAACGACGGGTTAACTAAACTATAAACAGAAATAATTCACATTTTGAGCTTGTACACTTCCTAATAATCTGTTTTTCTAAAAATAAAAATTACACTGATTTAAAACATAATTAATATTATTATAATAACCTAATTTATAACGATGAGTGATTTCGATCAATTTGCATTGTTTAACATCTTTATAATGTTATAATAAAAACCCTCTAAATATTTTGTTATTTTTCAAAAGTATATAATACATTTTATGAAAACCTTAGATTATTGAAACTTTTAAAATATACAACAATAAGTTTTTTTTTTTATCATCTACAATATTATTAAATTTTTTTATAATTTACACGTCGATTTACTTTAAGTGCTTATAACTTGAGTTGTGTAATTTTATATAACTATTATATTATGACGAAAACTACTCATCCATTTATTCCATGATACACATTTTAAATAATTATTATACCAAAGTTATAATCTTTAAGAAATGTAAATTTACTATAATTTTTAACCAACAGATTTATAATCCTCGAAAAAACTGATAGCGATAGTTGGTAAAATATTATATAAAATAGGTAGCTGATAAATATTACATTACCTAGGTATTTAATCAAATTAATCGACATAGGTGCAATTTGGGTTTTTATTTTTAAATTAACCGATTTATTTATAAAAAATTGACTCTTCTGCATACATATTTACTTATTTTATACCCTTATTTCACAATATTGACTTTGATAAAATTATTAGTTGCAACATTAAAAAAAAAAATTATAATATCATTAAATTTTAATACAGATAATTGATTGAGATTAAAAATAACAATTAATAGCTGTTAGAATAAAAGGTAAAAAAATATGTGTAGAATATAAAATAATAACATGATTTAATCCGTTTAACAGTATTAAAAAACAAACAAAACAGTTCAAGTTAAGCAAATTGAGAATGCATTAATGGTTGTTGTTATACGTCTAGGGGTGCAAAGTACTTCGAAGCATCCCCCAAATTGCGTCTATGGTGTTATTGAAGAATGTTTTGTGTATACAAATATTTTAATTGCATTTTTGTTTCTTTTTTTGTTACCTGTCTTAATGTTTTTTCTTCGTTTGTGTTTAATTTATGTTTCAGTGAGTTTTGTTGCTTCATTCTATTGGGTTTCTTCTTTGGTGGTTGCATGCAGACAACATTTTTTTGTTTTTAATTCCACTTAAAAGTATTCATTGTTTAATGTCAAGTCACAGTTATGCATTGGAGTATTTTTTAACGCAACTCTAATTTATATTCTCAATATTCTAAAAAAATAAAATTATTTGTAAATAAAAGCGAAAACAATATTACTTGTAAATAAATTATTTATTATGGAATTATGTGTTTTGTAACATTAAACTTTCTTATTATGTCTATACATTCCTATATAGTTATAATGAAAAAAAAACCTGTTTTTAACTGTTTAATTGATAATTAATGGAAAAACCTTAAAATAAACAGTGCATTATTTATTAAAACATTATATTAATTTAGTCCTTTGTGTCCTGTATACATGAATCTCATTGAAGTGGAATATATTTGACTTTTCCGTTCAGCAACAAAAGTTATATTAATCTTTATAAAATAATTTATAATTTTTAAATTTAAAGAAAGCGTATGAGACATAAACTATTGTCGTATTTACGTATGGCAGTATGAACTATGGAGCTATACCTATTATCAAAAAGCAAAAAAACCCTCTTGTAAAAATGCGCTAATACTAAATATGTCGAGGTATCTCTTAGCTGGCCCCTATATACATCACAAAATTAAAATTTTTTGTTTCTGTTCAACTGTAATATATATATTTTTTTCTTAGAAACAATACATTAAGTACCTAACTAATTCAAATTATTAAAGATTTTATCAATATGAAACAATACGTCAATAATGCGTTTTTAATAATTTTAAAATAATTAATTAGATTGAATACAATCTTTTATGTTTTATTGGACTTATATTTAACACAAAGTTCGGAATTACAAAAGTGTTTGTGATAATAATTGAAAAATAGAAACAATTCTATTAAGAGGTAATAATATTTAATCTTTAAGTGTAATCTCAAACATTTGTAGTTTAATAATATCATAATATAATGTGTGAGTTTGCATACTTTGGGTTGAACATTTTATTAATATGATAACACTAGTGATGATTTGGGTCGCATTACTAGTGGTCTTGTTGTATCAATGTAATCACTAAAACAAAAATATAAATTATTTAAATATTTTATAAATAATATATTTATCAATTAATATATTATTGCTCGCAATAGCGATGTCGTTTTTAAATACTCAATGAGGTATATTATAAGTCTATAAGTTATTGTCATAGTCACTTATTATCTTCATAACTACTATCTAAATGATATAGCAGTAAATATATAAATAAATATTTTCTTAGGTATTTTAAAAATATTTAAATTAATTTTAAGCTATTTGTACTTTATTTACTATATACCATACATAGTTTTAATGTACGTTGGTATTGTCTTAAGTTAATAGCAGTTAATATAATAGTATAATAAGAAATAATATTGTGATTGTCCTATACACAAATAAATTATTAATAATAGGTACTTGGGTAATTAGTCATGCCGTTATGATTTGGCGCCCGGAGCAAAATTAAAAATATTCACCCTCCTCTATTAACTGAGATATCTAATCTAACTTTTTGGCGTCCTTTAAAATATGCATCCGGAGCACAGGACCCCTTGCCCCCCCTACAGCACGGTTCTGTAGGTGATATAAATATATAATAAAATATCCTTAGCAATATTGGCTGATAGACCAGTCTCCACATGAAATCTTTTATCACAGTATATTGTGATTTTTCATTGAAATAAAATAGAACAAATTATCAATTGTATTACGAGTAGTATCCTATATTAAACTCGATACATACTATACAGCAAAACCATTCCCAGTTTTATCCTCCGATAATTGTTTAACATATACTGTTAAATACATATAATAATAAAAATATTAATTTTAACTAAGTTGTTGAAACACTCCAGTTTTTAAAAACCATAATGTAAAATTAAGTTTTTGCAAATATTCGTTGATTTAATTGTTGTTGTTTTTTTATACCTATTTTCTATTTGTATTATAAACTTACTTTTCAGCGTGCCATGCATTTATACTGGAAGCACGGACGATCATATGAAGCGGTACGTCCTTAAAGTGTTCATTTAAAATAATTGCTTCTTGTTCCGTCCCTACGTTTAAAACAATGTAGAAAGTCTCGTGGCCTTCCAATTGTCTGAAAAAATAAAAATATTCACGCTTGACACAACTTTTAATAATATTCCTAAAATATCATGACGACAAATAATTATCCACAGTGACACGTTGTTAAACATAATAAATACAAATTTTAACTAACGAATCGCTAATTAAAACAGAACAATATTGTCATTTGTCACGATTTGTATTTTACGCTATATTTAAAACTTAACGCAATTAAATACCTAAACAGATATAAGAACTTAATTGGTTATTATCTAAAGACAAATCAAGCTATTATAATCATAGTTGTTATTAACGTGGTTATTCATCTTAGAAATGCCTATACAAATACAATAAACTATGATTGAAACATTTAAAGTTAAATATTAAGCAATATGGTCGAGTCCGTACAAAAACGACAACAATAAATATTGACCTGGTCAAAATCAAAATCCAATCTGATGGCGTGTGCATGGTGAGATTTCCTTGGGCTATCGTCGGAGATGAGCGGAGTCGCAACAGTGTTTTGTACGTCTGATAGTGGCTTCTTAAGCACGCCTTTTGAAAGGCCAAGTTCAGGTACCAATGGTTGCTATTCACGGGAAGCCAAGTGTGTTGGGACGTCGAAAAACCTTAGGACGCAATTCAATCGGTATTATACGTTGCGTCCGAGTATGCGAAAGCAATTAAAAAAAATGTCGTACGAGATCCGACCACGCGTACTTACCGGCGTTCTGCAAATCGTTCCAATGGAACGGGGTCCTGCACGGGTCTCTCGAGTTCACCTCGTATCTGGCCATACCACCGTTTCTACCGAATGGGTCAACCGTCTGATCCCATCTTATCGTGCCGTCAGCCATACCGATTTCCTCTCCGTTGTACGTGATCGCCGTGCCCGGTAACATCGTCGTCAGCGTGTTCATCGGGTCGACCATGTCCTGACCGAATCTCGTAGCCACTCGTTTATTATCATGGTTCCCTATCTACACGGTTAAAAAAAAAATTTATCTGGTCTCCGTGTAACCACCACAGGTGCTACCGGTGCTGGTACTATACACAATACACTCGGTGGTTATAAGCAGTATATAAGACTGGCCAATTATTGTTAAAAATCTAATGATCACACTGGACTGTCAAATTTTTATCTATATACAGTCGATTCTGCTTTATTGGGACACATCGGTTGCATGTTATTTTGTCCCAATAAAGCGGTTGTCCCAATAATCCGAAATAAAAAAAAGCGGGTAAGTGAGTATCGCTCTGCTGTACATTACGGGGTGGGATGGACCTCGGACTAGGGAAGGTTAAATTTGAATGCAATGATAATTATCATTGTATACGAAAAACGATTCTGAACGGAGATGATTTGTCAGTCTAGGATATATTATACTTAAATATTGTAATATATTCTACTTTGAAACTAATTCAAACATTTAAGTAAAAGTTTCAAGATCTTACGTTTAGTAATTTTTTAAAAATAACAAAAATCGAAAATTATTTATTAGTAAAAAGTTATTTTACACGTGTATTTTTGATTTCAAATTAAAATTAAAACTTTAAACACACGTGACATTTTTTCAATTGAACAATCCTCAAACTTTTTTATAATTATTCTAAGCTTAACTTATGGACAGCATAGTATTAAATTTTCAATTCTTAGCTTTTGATAGAAAAATATTTATAAATTTTTAACTACCAAATAGTGAAAAGTATTCATGATTTTGACGAATTTTTGTCAATATTTGAACTTTAAATGCTAATAAAAAAAAATTGTGCCTATGTATTTTTATAATTTTTGAATCAGAGTTAGAACAAGTTATGTGGACCCTTCAATTAAATTTTCAAGTAATTTGTCCCAACTAAATTTTTTTTATCAACATTTATAAAAAAAAAATAAAAAAAAATTGAAAATTTCAAATGCCTATAAATAGCTCAAAAAAAGTCAAAATATTTTGAAAATCGAATCACGTAAAGAAAATGGCAATCTAAATAACTGGTAAAATTTTAAAGTATTTACGACATATACTGTTTGAATAACAACAAATATAAAAAATCGTTTGAGGCTAAACCGTTATTTAACGCGGTTTTGTAAAAATTTAAATTTCAAACACTCATAAAAAATTTTTGTCTGAATCCGGTCGAGTTTTTATTTTAGATAATTGAAGTAAAATGTATGGAGAACCTTGTATAAAATTTTCAAAACTTAGTTATAAAAGAAAAAAATTTTACGATTTTTCAACCACAAAATTACTTGCCAATTTTCGCAATTTTGACACATTTCATATAAATTCGAACTTTAAGCACTTATAAAAAAAAATTGTGACTAACGATTTCGGATTTTTTTTTATCACTTTAAGAACAACTTATAAGAAACCTTGTATTAAATTTTCATGATTTTCTGGTCAGCCAAAAAATTTTTATCGTTATTTAAAAAAAAAATACTTAGAAAAATAATAAATTTAAATTGTCTATAAATAGTTCAAAAAAAGTCTAAATTCTTTGAAAATTTAACTGTGTATGGAGAACGCTAATATAAACATTTGGTGAAAATATCAAGTATTTACATCGATTAGTTTTTGAGTTATAGCAAAATAAAAAATACGATTTGGGCGAAAACTGGTTTTGCGTAAAAATTCCCGTTTTTCCGTCATTTTTTTAGGGTTTTTCCCGACTCATTTAAAAAATATTGAAAATTTTTAACTTTTGACCCCCCAAAGTACCAACTAGATTCGATTTCCTTTTCAAAGAGGGGCTGAAGTTAAAAATCGAAGCATTTTTACTGCCTCAAATGTTGTTGACAGACACAAAAAAAAAAAAAAAAAAACACATCATTGTAAAATCAATACATTCATCACTCCGTTCAGAATCTAAAACAAATATAAATTTGTTGAAAAACTGATTTTTTTTTTACTTTTTTTTAATATTACAAATTACAAATATTATAGAGATTAATTGATAGTACAAAAAAAAACATTATACATAATATAGTATATTATATTATATAGTATAGTTTGACAATCGCGACCGTCTTGCATAATCGATTATTATATCAATACATTATCATGTATAATATCACATTTGAACATACGATAAGATAAAATTTAATCTAATAATCGATTATGCAAGACGGTCGCGACGATTGTCAAACTATTGATCTATTAATATACTTGATAAAAATGTCCCAATTATCCGGATTCGTGGCCCCCAGTAAGCGGTGAACGTTTACCCTACAACTATACATTTATTTTCGTAATTGAAGAATTGTCCCCATTAAGCGGTTGTCCTTATTAACCGGTGTCTCTATTAAGCGGAATCGACTGTATTATAATATATTGACGAACGATGGCCAATGAAACAAATTATTATATAACGTCACAGATGTCAGAGAGGAAGGCATTGCTAGTCTGTATACCTACGTATCTCGTAACACTGAGAATTTAAAATCACAATTGTTATTGAAAAGATTTTCAATAAAGCGGTGAGGTCCACAGGGAGAAGGGTTTCGTGTAAATTAATTTCACAACCACTTCATTAAATTTAAATTGTAAATATTTAATTATTGTCATTGGTCGTTACCCACCACCCAGTTGGCCCATTGACCCGGAGGCATGTTGTCCAACCACAGATTGATCGTATTCTTTATGTCGACGGCCGACGACGTTTTGTTCAAGTATGTGATAAAGTTGAAATTGAACGGCATATGAGCCCTGTGTGTTTGCTGGCTATAGTACATCATCGTGTAATTTATGGACGCGTACGCTTCGACTAACATCAGTCTAGACAATATCAAAAAGTTTTTAGTTGTCTGTATACAAAAATATTATGTTAACAAGATAGATCAGCTCAAAGTTTAACTTCTTTAGAAAACATATTTTTAATTCAAATGTGATTTTGTCAAAATAAAGTCTTATTAAATTACGTTATTAAGAAAAATGTAATTTGTTAATTAATCAGATCCAAATTAAAACAGTGGTATACTGTTAACTTATTTGAACATCAATTAGTATTGGAATACTATATGCAGTCAGTAAGTACATAATAATAATTATTTTGGAGTTTTTGTTTTATTCGTTATGTAAAATCGATACAACGCCATACACAATTTACGAAGATAGATTTAATTGTGGCTTATATTATTAGGAACTTTAACTTTGAGTTATGTTCTCGAATAGTCGAATGTTTGACTACTTAAGATATTTTTAATTATTTACTCAATATATTAAATTTTTATTTTAATTTTCACTCACACGCTAATTTATTAAATGATTTAAACATACATGTAAACCGATATTATTATTATTATTATTATTTTTTTTTTTTAAAGAAAATCGTTATTATACTAAATTATATACTTATATGTTTACGTGGAAATATTATTTTCCCATAACGTAGTTTTTGTCTAAACTATTTAAAATAGAAGCAATTAATAACAATCCATTGTATTAATATTTAGTAATCCTTTTTTAAATTAAAGAATCATGAAAACTAGTAGAATTAGGCAAATTATTTAATATAAAAAACTTTAAAATACAATTTATCTGATTAAATGATATATACTATAATATGATTTGTATAGTGCATAATTACCTATATTATGGGTTGTTTAGACTTTCAAGGTAATCGTAGAAACGTTACAATACAAATACAAATAAATGACAGGATATTTTAACAGTATAATATATAATTTTTATAAAAGTTATATAATAAACTATTTACTAATGCGAAGGTACTTGGTATTTTATTTTTTGTCTGTCGTTATCTTTTGAAGCAATACAAATGATTGAATAATTTATTTTTAAGATTATTTCTAGTAGAAAATTTGATCTAGTTGGTACTTTAGAGGGTATAAAAAGTAAAAATAAGTAAATAATTATAAGATTTTAAACTCAAATTTTGGTATTCTACGTATCTAATTAACAACAATTTATCCTTAAATGATTTTTGTTATTTAATTATTCATATTAGAAACTTTAAAATTTCTATTTTTTCTTAAATTATCATTTTTTCCTGCAAACGATGGACATTTATAAATATTTAGAATAATTTATTTAAAGGTAAGTATTTATAGCATTAACCATGTTAGATAGTTCTGTGTTACGTCGATATTCTCTAACAAGTTAATAACTGTTAGTAATGATGTATATAATTATTTATACCTACGATTTATTTTTGTCTAAAAAAGTTTTCCTTACCATATTACTTACATAAAAAATAATTGCTAATTTCAATATATTAATATCTTTAGTGATATAGTCTCATTAGTCTGACTAGTCTGAGAGAACGTCTTCACTCAGAATCGTTTTTATATAAAATTATTTATCATTGAATTAAAATTTAACATATAAATTATAGTGATTTTCCAACTCAATGTACACTCGAAAAAGTCGAAACCTATTATAGAGCAGTGCTAGTTCCCAGATTTTTGTTAGATTATATATATTATAAATTAAAAATAGCTAAAAATGTATAAGTCAATAATATAAGTAATATATTTTTTGTCTTAATACCTTGTGTTTCCATCCCGGTTAGTGTATTCGTCACAGACTGCTCTAAATTCTTCGACAATTTTATATGTATCTGGTTGATCCCTAGATAACGTATGGTCGAGTAAAAAATATGTGTAATTATCATCTTTAATTGTTGGATCAATCAGTGGTTCGTCTTCAAACGTACTGTCTTCTATTATGAAAGGCAAAGCGTCTATGCGGAATCCATCGACGCCAACATCTAGCCAAAATCTAAGTACGTTCTAAATAAATCGAATGTTTAGAAGTCTGAATAGAACACATGAATAATACGATTTAATAGAGATGAGTACCTTCATTTCTTCTAATAGAGCAGGAGAGTTGTAATTTAAATCTGGTTGTTTAACCGTGAACTGGTGCAAATAGAATTGTCCTCTTTCAGGCGACCACTCCCAAGCACTTCCGTCAAAATAGTTTCGCTTGAAGAAAATATTTATAATATTTATAATAATTGTAGATTATAATATATGGACAATATAAGGTTTTTAACATTGGTCAAATAAAAGTTTAAATTAGACAAAATTAGACTCGTTGAAAATATCTTGAGTTTAACAGTGATGTAATACATAAACTCACTATCTTCAATCATTACATACCAAAATATTCAATGCAATAATAAACTCCGTGTTATTATGTAACGTGAAATTAATATATCGTTAAGTTAATTTGACTTACCCAATTATTTGGAGGTACTCTGTTTCCATTTTCGTCTAATTTTCCGTCAAGCCACACGTAGTATTCAGTGTATGGATCGATTTTTTTGACTGATTTTTGAAACCACTCATGTTCGTCACTTGAATGGTTGGGCACAAAATCCAATAGAATACGAACGCCTGAAATCAAGTACCCAAACGCGGTTCATAATTGTATAATACCACACAAATACTACCTAGTATTTATGGTTATATTTTCACATGTAAATAATATATACCGAGCGATTTAAGTTTCATCTGAAGTGATAAAAAGTCTTCCATTGTTCCATAAGTGCTATCGATTTTTACAAAATCGGAAATGTCATAACCGAAATCAGCCAAGGGAGATTTGAATATTGGGGACAACCATATAGCTCCAATACCTGTTTCATTAAAATGTTCGGCCATTTCTTCTATACCTATACAACAAAATACAATATAATATGTTTTATCATTTACCAACATTTCAACTTAATTTTTTTTTGTGCAATAGCCAATAAGGTTAATTTTTACTCTTAAATGTATGCTATGTATTATTGGTGTAAAGTACAATATGTTTTGCTATTTTTAAACTATTGTTACCTTGATATTTAAAACAAGAGTTGTTCTTTAATGCTTAATGGTTTTGTTAACCTATAGTTTTGAATATTGTCATAATCTTTTGTATTATTACTTAACTTATTGTTTATATAATTATATATTTTGTTTGAAGACATTACATAATTGTTTTCTTAACCTAATTTTCAATTTTAAAATATTTTATATCGATTTTATTTTATTTTAAATCAAATGCTTGATATAACAATATATTTTATTTGAATATTAAAAAACTTTAATACATTAGTGACATGGAAATTAAAAAAAAATATCGTTTGCATATAATATGCCACGAATATTATTTAACATTTTTTTTTTTTTTTTTTTGTTAATTACCTTCTATTATATATTTATTAACTTATTATTGTTTACAGATACAATTACCTTTTAAATCTCCAACACCATCGCCATTGCTATCTTTAAACGATCTTGGGTATACTTGATAAATGACACTGGTCTGCCACCAATCTAATTTTTCCGGTTCTAAAAAAGTCAAATATACGTTGTACTTACTATAATTGATATTTAATTTTAAATTAAAAAATTATTTACCAGCATTTGTACTGAACGCGGTTGTGATTAAAACCACAATGTAACAAAGATACATCATAGTGTCGGGGCAATCGTCTGGCGACTACTGTGTGAATTTTTGGATATTTGTATGGTTAAATAATTTCGCCCTTGACCTTGCAAGTGCGCAAAAACTATTCGGTAGGTACCTATTTAATTATTCACTGGGCTGTCATATTGTAATAGACGAAATGGAACGACAAGAGGTAAGTGGCGCGTACATGCAACGTGACATCGGTCAAAATCATGTATTCGTGTTCAAATAAAGTTACGAATCCAACGCAAAAATAATGACGGGTTGGACAACTGGCAAACACTTTAAGTACTTACTTTTCACAGCCAAATTATATAATTAATTTATGAGCAAATAGTTCGAGTTGATTGTTTTCTATTTAGTTGGTGTACAAAATCGCGTTCTTATATGGTTATATACTTATATATTATGGTATGTTGGTATTATACAGATCGATATTAGGTTGGTTTTGCGTAAATGTTTATGTTTAGATAATCGTTTATGTGTTACACAACAATAAATCATAATCGATTACGTGTTTAGGCTTCTTATTAGGCATCAAAAATCTGACAAGGATTCGTCAAGGCTAGTTGTATTATCTGGACATGTTCTCCGAGGATCAATAATTATCTTGAACGAGGTAAGAATTTGATTATGATTATATTATATAAATATTAAAACAACTTGCAATGGGCACATGTCTACCTAGTACCTACCTACCTAGTTCCTATTATATATTAAACACAAGTATAATATATACATGTAACTTAATAAATTGTATGAAGATTATTATACAATAGTATAATAGGTCGATTGTTGATACGTATTAGTACATTATTTTTGTTAAACAGTATGTTAGTATCATGGTATAGCTTTCCTGGAAGCTAGTAATAACTAATTCAAGATAGGTGTACTTTTTTTTAATTGATGTACTCGAACTTTACGATTTTCTCAATACTTGAACCAGACATGAATAAACACTTTTAATATATCTGATAAAAAATATAAAATAAATATTCGCAAGCAATTCGGACACGTTTAACGTAATAACCCCTCAAAATTCTGAAAAAAATTCATTTTTTTTCACTAAACATTTATTAATAAAATAAAATTTTATAATATAAATATATAATTAAAGAAAGTACTTAAATGAGTATTATTTATTTTATATAAATATTCGTCTATTATATTAAAAATGCACAGAACAGTGTATTATAGATTTTTAATTTTATATTGTTATGTACCATTTAAAATATAAATCGTATAATACGAGATTGTTGTAGATTGTTCAGGTACGTATCGTGGTTTGAATTTTATACCTATTATTTGAATTTCAAATTTAATTTATTCTAACGATGAAAACAATTTTGTTGTTTTAATAATTAAGTAAAATAAAAAAGATAGGCAGGTACAACAATGTTATACATTCGGTGTTGAGTGAGTCACTATTACGGGTATGTTAAATTTGAATTCAATGATATATAATTGCATACGAAAAACGATTTTGAGTGGAGACGGTCTGTTAGATTCTATCACTTTAAGTATATTTCATAATAATTGTTGATACTTATAGCTATTAATTTAATTTATTTTGCTTTTAGTATTACAGTACGTTGACATATTTTTTCCTAACATATTGCATTTATTATATTATCAGTATTTAACTATTTATTAATAATATATATTTATATTATTTATATCACATTTTATCAACTTATATAGTTCAAAGTTTAATAACAGCTTTCTGTAAATACCGTAAATGATTATAAATAGGTTCATACTTCATAAATAGTTCAAACTTATCCAACGATCTTGTATTACATTTTCAAGAATTTCGACTCACCAAATACATTTTTATTGAAATTTAAAGAAAATAAACTAAAATAAAATTGAAAATATCCGATGTCTATAAATAAGTACAAAAACAATTTAAAAAATAAAGCATATATAGAAAATAATAATACATATTATAAACATTTCAAGTATCGATAAATATAACAAAAATCGTTCGGGTAGAAATAGTTATTTTACTTTACGAGTGAAAATTTTAAATTTAATCAGTTATTTCGATAAAAATTTGTTTTCAATATGGTAGTCAGAAAAACTTATAAAGAATCTTGAATCAAATTTTTAAATCTTAGGTAAAAACTAAACAATTTTTATAAATTTATAAGTACAAAATAATTTGTCATTTTCGAGATTTTAACGGATTCTGCCAAAATTCTAAATTTTAAAAGTTATAAAAAACATTATGACAATACATTTTTAATATTTTTTAGATTCTGAACGAAGTGATGAATGTATTGCATTTACTATGATGTGTGTTTTTTTTTTTTTTTTTTTTTTTTTTTTTTTTTTTTTTTTTTTTTTTTTTTGTGTCTGACTCCAACATTTGAAGCAGTAATAATGCTCCGATTTTTTACTTCAGCCCCTCTTTGAATAGGGAATTGAATCTAGTTGGTACTTTAGGGGGGTCAAAATTAAAATTTTCTAATAGTTTTCAAAAAAATCGAGAAAAACAAAAAAAAATGACAGAAAAATGGAAATTTTACGGAAAAACCACTTTTCGACAAAATCGATTTTTTGATTTTGCTGTAACTCAAAAACGAATTATTTTAAATACTTGAAATTTTCACCAAATGTTTATATTATGGTTATCTCTTTACAGTTAAATTTTCAAAATATTTTGACCATTTTTAAGCTACTAATAGACAATTGAAATTTTCGACTTTTCTAAGTTTTTTTTTCTTCAAATGCCGATAAAAAATTTTTGGGTGGCCAGAAAATCTTGAAAATTTAATACAAGGTTTCTTATAAGTTGTTCTTAAAGTGATAAAAAAAAATCCGAAATCGTTAGTCACAATTTTTTTTTATAAGTGTTTAAAGTTCGAATTTATACGAAATATGTTAAAATTTAAATTAAATTTCATACGCTCATAATGCGAATGTTGGCCATAGTAACCATAGTAACATATAAAAACTATACTATTTGTTTCAAAATAGAATATTTGACAATATTTAAATATAATATATCCTAAACTGACAAATCATCTTCGTTCAGAATCGTTTTTCGTATACAATGATACCTATCATTGCATTCAAATTTAACCTACCATAGTCTGAGGTCCACCCCACCCCCTAATATACAGCAGAGCGATACCTACTTACCCGCTTTTTTATTTTAGAAATGATTCTCTTATTAGGAACTATCTACCTATTAAATTTTAAAACATTTTGACCTATTCATACTTTTTTTATCGATGTTTATAAAAAAAATAAAAAAATAAATTTTAATTGTCTATAAATAGCACAAAAAAGTCAAAATGTTTTGAAAATTATACCATATATAAAAAATGATTATAAAAACAATTAGCGAGAATTCGTTATTGAGTTATAACAAAATAAAGAAAACCACTTAATTAAAAACTGGTTTAGTTCTTGTTTTTCCTAAATTGTTGGTTCGATTTTCTCAATTATAAATAAATATACTTCTATTATAACCTCTCTAAAGTATAAACTAGAACTTATTTGTTATCCAAACCACCCTCAAATCTGAAAAATTAAAAATTGAAAATCTAAGTATTTTATCGATTACTATTATCGTGTGCACAATTACACATACACATAAAAAAAACACATTATTGTAAAATAAATGCATTCATTGTTCCGCTTAGAATCTAAAAAAAAACTGCTGACTGTTGGGTAAATCAAATATTTCGTTGAAAAATAATATCATCATAACAATATTATATATAAAAATATAATGGCAGTACATATTACATACGATATTATTATTTAGTAAAACCAATGTTGTTTACATAGATGGTATATATTAACATATTGTAATTATATAATAAATAGTAAATGTATATTATATTATCATAATATTATAATAAGTCAATGTATTTTTCTTTTTTTTCTTTTATCTATAGTGCAAAGTTCATTGATTTGTAAATATGTTCTTATTTGACGTAAACAGTCCATGTTTTAAAGGTATGATAAAAATTATTAGTTATTAGTTTTATTCCAGTAAATATTTTTTAATTTAATGGACGTTAGTTAAATTATGAATTTCTAGTCAACTGTGTTGACGATATTTACACTGTTAGTTTGAGTGGCATATAGTGTTAGTACTTATATAGATTATCTCGAATCTTAAATATGCGTCGTGAGTGGTAAGCGTGATAGCTTTAAAGCCATATTATCATTATATTTACTTAGTGTTCAACACATTTTATCGTAGTCATAGTAATAATAAACCATTTTAGATGCATTCGAGCGATCAAATCGTCTAACATTTATTTATTTCACATCTATTTTTTTTCAGCATGGTTTTGTTAATATTAAATATGGCGGAATATTTAGCCAACTCAAAGAATATTCCAGTTACAGATGATAAAACAGGCTTAGATTGGTGGCAAACTGCGGTTTTCTACCAAATCTATCCAAGATCATTTAAGGATAGCAATGGTGACGGTATAGGAGATCTTAAAGGTAAGTTATATTATTTAATTAATTGCTTCGAATCGCATTAACGTTGCTATGTTATTAAGTAAATGTCTTGTTTTTTTAATTTTATAAAGGAATTGAGGAGAAAGCGGAACACTTTAAAGACATAGGAGTGGACTGTGTTTGGTTATCTCCCATTTTTAAGTCACCTATGGCAGACTTTGGTTACGATATTTCGGATTACAATGCGATTGATTCCGTGTATGGCACAATGGATGACTTTGTCTCGTTGCAGAAAAAATTGAAGTCATTAGGTAAATAGAGATATTTTTCATCGATGTGATCTAATGGATTTTAAAATTGATAATTAAATCATAAATTGAAAGACACAGCAATTAAATTTTTTATAAAGCCGAGTACACAATATCAATAATATATGTTGTTTACATAACTTATTGGTATAAATTAATTACCATATATTTATTAAATGCTATTGTTGTTTTTATTTTTAATATATCTCGTACATAATAATTGTACTAAATATCAATACCGAAATAGTAATGTTTACCTAAATATTACCAAAATAAAGTAATAATAATTAAATATGAGTAATATTTATTTAAATTTAAGATAACTTATTTTTATTGACTTTTTCTTTTTTTTAACTAGTTTTTTTTTTTCAAATTTTTAAGATACAAAATACTTCAATTAGTTAGTACATAGATATAGATATATTTTTCATTACTTAAATAAATTGTGTATTAAGATTTTATTTATTTCAGAAAAAACCGTAACTTGTAAATTTTTATAAAAATCTATTAAAACTTCTAAAAATAATTAAATTTTAACTTTTCTTAGTATTCTTTAAAAATTGTCCTTTAATATAAAGAATGAAGTTAAAACCAAAAGGTTATTAAATATAATACAATGATTGTTCCTAAAGGCCACGATTAATAAATCATTTAAATTGTTTATTCGATTTAAGAAGTGACCCGTGGAAATACAAACTGCAAATATTTTTTTAATATAAATTGTTAAGCAGATAATATTTTTAGAAATGTATTTAAATTGGAGTTACAACGAGTGATTTTTGAGTTACTAAAATAATATTATATAGGTACAAAGCATAACAGCCCTTAAAGATTGTTTATAATTTATAAAATTATAAAATATATGTAATATTGTATTTATTATTTATTATACAATTTTTTGAAAATTATAAAATATTAAAATATTAATTACTAAAAATGTTATATTATTATAGCTCTATATTTTTCAAATATATTGACTGCTATACTATGAATCTATTATCGTTAATACATAAAGTTATAAGAAATTTAAAAACTATTCATTTAAATTTCGATAAGATTCAAAATTTTTAAAATAAAGTCATTAAATTAATAATTTATAAGAAAAAAAGAAGTTGGTTTTGCCACAAAGCACTCTTTAAATAGTATAACACGTCTAATATCTTAAAAATGTCCTAAGTATACATACAAATTACATAGACCAGAATTTGAATTAATTTATTATTAAATAAAAAAAAAATACTCTAATAAATAATAACTAATGTTTAACAGTGTATTTTTATTTGTTTTAAAAAAAAATTATAACTATAATTTGATAATTTAGGCATTAAAATTATTTTGGACTTCGTACCTAATCATTCAAGTGATGAACACGAATGGTTTAAAAAGTCTGTGGAAAAAATTTATCCATACACAGATTATTATGTTTGGAGAGATGCTAAATGCGATAAAAATAACTCGAGAATACCACCAAATAATTGGGTAATATATTTTGAGAGTATTATATAATATTAGGAATGTTTGTTTTTATTTTTAACGTTTATAAAAAATGTCTATAGCAGTATATTCTAGAAATTGCATTTTTTTAAACAGAAGTTATATTTTAATTATTATCATATATAATTTTACTTTTTTTAAATTATTTAAATGATAAATAATGTAAAAATTTTTTTCAGCAAAGTTTATTTAGTAATTCAGCATGGACTTGGAATGAACAACGTGGGCAGTATTATTTACATCAATTTGATCCTAAACAACCAGATTTAAATTACAGAAATAAAGAATTGGTTACAGAAATGAAAGTAAGAACATGTTTGTAAAAAAAAAACTCATAGCTGTCATAGTAGTATATACTTACTACTTAGATACTTAAATAATACAATATATATATATACATATAATATTAAGGTTAAAACTTATAATCTGTCAGGACATTATAAATTAATACTGATGATTATTATTTATTATGTTAGTAAGAAAATTATTAGAATTTCAACGTTGTCTAGACTGATAACCGTATTCTCATTATTAATATTTTATATAATATAGTTAATAAAATTATTGCTTTTAATTTTAATAGTACCTTGATATTTTATTGATACTGTTTTAAATAGTTTTGTATTCAAGGATAAAATATCAAAAATATAAAATTAGAGCAGCCAAAATATTTTAATAATTAGTGTATTTAAGCAGTTAAGCAGTAAGTTAAGCATTTAAAATGAATTATAAATATCTAATTTGCTTACATGTAATACCTACTGCGCAGTACGCACAGGCAACCTAAAATTAAAAAAAATACTGAATAGGATTGAGAGACCTTGTGTAGACATTAGTTTTGTTCCATTCGCTTTGCAACAAGATTGTGGTAACTGGTAGTTATGGTATTCGATTTTAAAGTAATGATACACTAAATTCAAAAACGTCTTACCTGTTAAAAGTATAATTTAGTTAAATGTTATGTTCTATAAAGGTATTTCATGGAAAATTTAGAGCATTCCTTACGCTTAAAAAAATAAGTAAATTACAAATAATATGCGAGATAATATAGTACGAGAAATATATGTCTAGACTTAAGTATAAAATATATAAAACAGACAATAGACATGTTACTTGTGGTTTTTTCATACTTCATATAATTATTAGATTTTATTATTATGTAACCTTTTCCAGATAATTAAACATTATATTATAATATAATTAAGTAAAATAAAAAAATATAAATATTTTATACATATGAAACTTATAACATGTGTTTCAAATATGTAATTATTACTCTTCTTACATTAATTATTACTATAATTTGTTTTTATGTTTAATTAACAATACATAAAAAAAAGAATTATATAATTATTATATTTAGGTACTCACATTAATTTATATTTGTGTTTGAAAGAGTAGATAAATGTGTCTATTGGTTCTACAGTGAAATGACGTGTATAGGGTTTTTTGTCATCAGTCCTCAATAGTGAATCCTTATTGGATCAGTAAAAATGTATTCATATATTTTAACATTGAACGTGATTTCTGATGACTAACTTAACCTATTTATACGTTATACCACGAACTTATTTATTATTTTCTATTTAACTTTTTATTCTATACGGTTTGTGGTGTTTACATAAAATTAATAATATAATAAATTGTAATAATATATAATAAAATATTACCTATAATAATTAATATAAACGATATTTTTTATAAGATTAGTTCAACCTTACGAATTACTAATAGTAAAATAAAATGATTATAAAATATTTTAAATTGTTAGTAATTGACACCACAATCAAAATATCTTTTTATTTACCTATTAATATATTTTAATAATATGTGTTTTATAAATAATAGGTACGTCATTATTACACACACACACACACACACACACACACACACACACACACACACAATATCATATTTACACTCAATCTTTATCTGTGAATCATTTTTGTTTTATAATATAAGATATTTTTATTTGTTTTTATTTTTATTTTATTTTTATTATGTCTTATACCTTATTAATATTTTTAATAGTATAGTATTGACTGCCAAACCACATCGTATTATTGTAGCGTGCTGTAGTGAATCGACACATTTTTATATTATTAAATTCGTGGGTTTCAAACGCAAATCCATTTAAGTTTTTCAATTATAATTATTTATGTGCGCTAATCTCCACGTCTTTGTGTACCATTATTTTATAATTATATTATCCGTACGCACTTATCATTGCTGTAAATTGTATTGGCCATCATGCAACGCTTTGCATTTATTTTTTACATTTCGGCCCATCTGCAATCTATTATTATTATTTATTTATCGTGAGTACCACATTAATAATTATAATAATTGTATAATTTTTACATTTTTATTTTTATTATGATATGTTTGTATAGATACCTAGTTAGGTTTAAATTTGTAATTTTCTAATTAAATTAATTAAAATAAACTTGAATAGCTTGTATAGTTATATGTTTTTGTGTTACCAAAATTATATTTGACAGTTTTCTTAGTTTTTAAATAGGTAGTTTAATTTTCAAAATCTTTAATCTTAGTATACATACCAACTATACTATTTTTTAGATTTACATTTGTTATAAAGCCTTAAAAAAATATTAATTATATATATATGTTTTATAATTTAATTAAAATTATGTTTTTGTTTTTGTACAGAATAACTTGAGGTTTTGGTTAGATCTTGGTGTAGATGGGTACAGGGTAGACGCCGTACCGTTTTTGTTCGAGGATTTGCAATTTTTAGATGAGCCCGAAAAACCAGAAGAGCTTGCTAAAAAAGAGAAAAATACTTATGATCGATATTATCATAATTACACAATGGATTTACCTGAAACGTATGATATGATCAGTCAATTTAGGGACGTGTTTGAAGAATACAAGCTGAAAGATGGAAAAACCAGGTATACACTAGTATTACATTAATTATTTAGCCATATAATTATTAACATTTTGTTTTTAAGCAAATTTTATTATTAAATATATTATTATTTAAAAAATACCATAATTCATATTCATTCTTAATAATAATTAATTGATGAAAACAGATAATGTTCTTACTTCTAAAATTGATGATAGGTCAGTTCACTTAATGCAAAGTAAGTTCGTTCAAATTTGTTGCGCGCTTGTAAGAAAAAGAGAATTTGAATAGTGAATACACAATATAATATAGTTGTTACAATCTCTTAAAAATTTAAATGTTTGTGGTTTGCTTTTTTGATAATTAAAAATTTTATATCATGATTCTTGGGGTAATATTTATTTTTTACTGTGTTTAGAGTTATGATTACTGAAGCGTACACTACTATTGAAAACACTATACGATATTATGGTAACAAGACCAGTTTGGGAGCACATATGCCATTTAACTTTGGATTGATTGAACGATTAAACGATTCTTCAAATGCCGCTAAATTCAACGATGCGGTAAATAGTTGGTTGGACGTCATGCCCGATGGAAAATGTGCGAACTGGGTAGTAAGTATCATCATATTATGTTAGATTTTATTTAGACATCTCTTTAGATCTCTGTAATATCTATAGGTTAAATTCAAAATATTATCAATATTATGAAATATTATGCTTAATATAATATATATATTCGATTTTAAAATAAACAAGATTTTCAATTATAATATAAAAAAGCAAAACTACAGATATTTTTGTTAATATTTTCAATTAATAACAAAATACTAATTTATTTATATAATATAGATACCAACAATATTATATTAATAACACATATATAGTTTATACGAATCTGCTATTTCAATACATAATATATATGCATGTGTTTAAATATTATATTTTTAATAAAACATTTTAATTCATTAATCATAATATTAAGTTATTTAATAAAAAAATAGTTTCGTTGTGTACATATTATTAAAGTTTTATTTATTTTTAAAACTAATTTACTATTTATAAATTATGCACAGTAAATAGAATTGGAAATTTGCAACTTTATAAAATACTGTAAAGTATAATAAATAAAACACAAATTATTTTTATTAAAATTAATGCTATTACAAACTACCTAGCTATAATGTACAGCTGGTTTAATTCTTAACTTTTAAATGTGCATGATATGTTTAAAAATGATAGAAAAATATCGAATACTATTCAAAAAATCCAAACTTAAAAAATAAATAAATATGATGACTGATTAATACAAATAATGAAAAATAATAAGAATAACTTCATTATAGTGGGTAAAATATTCAGAAACTACTTTTTTTATTAGCTATATCACTCATAATTTTAACCTCCATTTCGTTTTACTACTTTTTAAAAAATCTAAACTCAAAGATTTCATCAGGTAGGTTAATGCAAAAACTATTTGCACAAAAAGAAAACTATATTTTGGTATCGTTGACATCTGTTATTAATTCAATTTTCGCCGACGAAAAAAGACTACTGTTGAATAATGAATATTATATTATTTTTTAATTATTATAATATAATATACTAATTCTAAACTAAAAAAGATACAGAGCACGTAGATACGAAAAACTATCTATACACGTGATACACGATTAAATAGATATTATACAATTTGTATCTCGGGACGTCACAGAATAATATTATAATAATATACAATTTGACACGTCGCTTACATTTATGTAGATCGGCAATCACGATCAACCGCGCGTGGCCACGCGGTTCGGCGGCGAAATGGTGGACGCCATGAACATGTTGAACATGTTGTTGCCCGGCGTCGCGTTCACGTACATGGGCGAGGAGATCGGCATGTCGGACACGGCCGTCCGCTGGGACCAGACAGTGGACCCGAGGGGCTTGAACGCGGGGCCTAACGGTTTCCGGATATTGAGCAGGGACCCGGCCAGGACACCGTACCAGTGGAACGCCACGGCCCACGCCGGGTTTACGGCGGCTTCGTCGAGACCGTGGCTTCCGGTGAATCCCAACTACTGGAAGCTGAACCTGGACGCGCAACGGAAACAGCACTGCAGCCACTACACCGTGTACAAGCGGCTGGCCAGGCTCCGGAAGACCCGGACGGTGCAGCGCGGTTCGTTCGAAGGCAGAGCGCTGTCCGAGTGGGTGTACGCGTTTACCAGGTGGGTGTACAATTAGTTCGAACTTCACGTGATACTCGGAGAGTGGTGGTACACGGTTACAGTCATATCTCGAACGGATTAATTAGCTTTCTGTTCTCCAAAGTGATGTCTCTATCTGTCTATGTATATTATATTATAATAATATAAAGGACAATGTGCGTGCGTGTGTGTTCATATACGATCGGTTCTGAAATGTGGTATATACATATTATAACTTAATACCCGTGGATGTGCTAACTTTTTAATTTTGCATTTTAAAGTGAGGTCTATACAAGTGTTTGTCGGCAGCAGCCAATGTTTACAAAATAGTAACTATACTGTATCAAAAAAAAAAAAAAAATTGATTGTTTGGTTTTGAGACGATATTTTTTTATAACATACGATTATGTACCTATATTATAAACCGCAGTGACCGTCGAAGTTATAATGTGTTGAGATGCAACGTTAATATTTTAGTATTATACTTGTTAGAATATTTGTGTGGTGATTTAAACGTTTATGAAGACCTCGTGAAAGATAAAATGGTTAGTCTGTCTATTAAGTCTGTTCATATACTTATATATACTTATATAATACTACAAATCACAGATAATTATAACTAAATGTTTTCAAATATGTTTTCTTAAAAAACGTGTACATTTGATGCGCATACTCTTATTAATTATTACTGTATGAACGCTAATTTATCTATTATTTTATGTTTTGTTATTCGAATAGGTCACTGCCGTCAGAAGAAACTTATCTGGTGGTGATGAACGTGGGCTCAGAGGACGAACTTGTCAACTTGATGAGCAGTTGGCCAACTTTGGCCAAAGACGAAACGTGGGTGGTACACACGCCAAGTGTTAATTCGCCATTCTCAATAGGGTAAGGAGTATTTTCATATTTTAAAATTTTAAAATATATAACGTAATATAAAACAATAAATTTAATGCCGAACATACCGTTAGGGCTTTCGTAATTTATCTATGAAAACAGTTTTGCGTAGGACAAACTTATGTATAGACTATTTTTAATAGGTGAATACCTAATATCGTAACGTTTCTTTTATTGATAAATAAAGACAATCCAAATCATTCGTTTGTAATTATTCATTTAATTTTTTTTACTTTAGACTAGTGAATTTTTATAGCAAAAACAATAAATTAAATTTAAATTTTTGTTCTAAATGTAGTATATAAGTTTGATGAAACTGTTGTAAATATTGTACTCGTAAGTCTGTCCCACGTGAACCTTTTTTTTTTTAGATAATCTCATAATTATATATAACAACCATTTTATGGATTATGATTGTTTACGTGGGATTACATTATAAATACTTTGATTTAGTATTTTAATACATTTTAGATTTAAAATGTCTTCTTAAAGAAGTCATCAAACTTGCCTATATAAAACCCCTTAAATAGCGGTTATGTTGCGTCCACTAAAAAATAACAAAATTATAGATCACTGTATTATAATATAGTATAGTATAAGTGTATTTGATATTTGTAATTAATGTGTGGGCATCAATTTTCAAGTTTTAAATGTCTTAATTTACATAAAATTATACATTAATATGTATAGTACTTAATATTATCTGTGTTTCTCTTGTGGACGGATTTATAATATTGTTATGTTATTGCGTCTATCTTTGGATCACTTTAGTTACTACAACCTAAATTGTATGTTATTTCATTACTTACATTAGTTGTTTTGTTATACCTATTTAGCTAAAGGTAATATTTTATTTTTATCATTTAGACATTCACTGAAGACAAGTGAATTTACGATGAGACCTAAATCGGCCATGGTTTTGTGTAACAAAAGACATTCATTGGTTTTGTCGTCATCTTCATCAGCAACCTCTTCGTTATCCTCGTCTTCGTTGATGTATCCAATAGCAATGATTTTGGTCGCCTTGAGTTACAGTTATATATTAGTCAAGCAGTAATTGTCAATCTTCTAAGAACATCAATTATTTTTAAGAATGTTTATTCAATAAAACGCTACCGCAAATATGAACCCGAGCAATAATAATAAAAAAAAAAAATAGAAAATGTAATTCTTACATCATTATAGTTATAAAATCGATAATTTTCGTAACTAAAAATATCATATAATGATTATTATAAGACATAAAAATTAAATTTATAGCCTATTATTTATTTTGTTAATTAAAAAAATTATAATATTATAAATTAACAAAATAAATTGGGTAATAAGGTATTGTATCGGTGAACGGTAATCGATACTACACGGTCTAAATATTAGGTTAGTTAATTCCAATCATTCAAAATAATTAGTTTTTCATTTATGTAACATAGCAACGTCTTTGGTTAGTTATATAATATAATATATATATTATATCATTTTATCTATAATACATAATTTATTACGCTCGAAATACGAAAATATGGCCTAGTTTTAGTATCATATTTGATATATTATAAGGTAGGTCCGGATTTATTGACAATGGGAAGCTGCCTACATAAGCGGCATTTATTTATTTTACGATTTTTGGGCTTAAATTTTGTGTTAATCATTTATATTTAATCGTTATCATAATGTATAATATAGCGCAAGGAAAATATAGCTTTATTAAGATAATTGGTTTTTTTTTATAATTTATTATTCGAGTCATTAATAGTATTAATTTATTTCCATAATTTGAAGTATTTAGTTTGTATTATACATTTTAAATAAAAATGTAAATTATAAGTAGACGTGTATATTAAGCTGCCTATTTACCAATTTTCGGGAAAAAGATAATGTTATTTAACAGAAATATTATTACCAATGCGTTTTGTTAAAATTATTTTATTTAAATAATGTGTTGATTTAAAAAAAAAACTGCACATTTTTAAATTTTTTTTTTTTTTGTAGATGATACCAGTTGTAGGTTTGACATAACTTAAGAATTTAATATATAATTATGAGCACAACATTTACGCAGGAACATTTTATTTCTTGCTCCTACCAAAAACTGTTCTTGCATACTTATGTTTTATTTAAAAATTGTTGATATTAACTATTTATTCCCAAAATTATTATTATTTAATATTCGAAAATTGAAATAAATTAACCATGCCACAAAAAGAGGGGATAGAGTGTTAAATATAATATTGTGCATGTCTATAACCAGCATTATAAGTTATAACTGTTGAATTATTATAAGTATTCATTCGTGAAATTTGAAAACAAAATAAAATATTTATTTTTACTGTATAGTAAAATTAAATGTTAAGTATTTAAGACTTGTCTATGTTACCAAAACGTTTCTAATTATTTAAATATTACAGATTATAGTCATCTCCTTCGTTGTAAATAATTTAGGTTAATTAGATTTTATTATCAAATTAGATAGTAAAAATAATTATTTCTAATATGTATAATATATTAAAAAGTACTCATTAGTGTGACTGTTAATAATACTGATAAGTCAGATAAACATCAAATTATTACAACCATGGCTGAAAAGTTAGTTAGTAAATTGTAACCAGATACATGCTACAAGTTGTATATAAATCCTAAAAATAAAAATATATGATTTCATTATGCTATTTTTTTATTATTTAAAGCATAAATTTGTTAAAAATACATATTATAGAACACTTATATTACGTTAGGTATGTACTTAGGTATAAATTATTAAATAGATATACACTTATATATATATATAATAATTTAACAATAATATGTATATAATGTAATATAATAATAATAAAAAATTAATACACAATTTGCATAATGATCTTGACTAGTTTTGGCTATTTGAATTAATAAAATATTATACATAATTATTATACAAATCTTACAATTATAGTCTGTAATTAGATGTAGATTTAAATTTACCGGTTACTATTTTTTCTATTATATTATTATTAATTTATCTATTTAGATAGTATTTGGATGATTTCATCATTATTAATTCTATTATTAATTAATTAATTTATTAAATTAGGTATGTCTAAAATAGGGTTACCAGATTATATTTTTCTGAACCCGGGACATTTTGAATGGATAAATCTTAAATATTATATATATATCGCCATATGAAAGAAAAATATGTATATAAATTAAAAATAATAATAAAATAATATTTACTTTTTTTGATCATTATTATAATATATATATATATATACATAGATAGGCATGTAATTAATTAAAGCCATAAGGTTTATGAATTTATGATTATCGTGGTAATACATTTTGAGTTTGACCATACAAAGTCTAAAAATAAAATACCCACCTACGATTATCGAGCGTACAATCTTGCATTTTGTAATGTGTAGGAACTAGGTAGATAATGTTTTCTCATAATTGAAAATCGGTATTTTATCGAGTGAAATTTTGAAACCGGGACAAATTGATGTCCCGAAACACTTTCTCGGGACACCGGGACACTTAGTTAAAAACCGGTAGTGTCCCGGTAAAACCGGGACGTATGGCAACCCTAGTCTAAAAGAGAAAAAGATATTCACTGATGTCATTATCATTCATCATGAAATCAAAATTCACAAATTATATGGCATAATATAATAAAATTAATTTAAATATACATATATTCAGTGTCTGACATCTGCATAAATAACAAATTATAGATCGTCGTATTTTTTATAGACTGGATATGTCTCAAAACTTAGAAAGCCACCTAGCCTCTTAATTTGTCAGAAAAAGCAATGTTAATTTTAACAATATTTTTGTTACTTAATACTTGATACAAGTTATACATGTACATCAGTAAGTTAATGCCCAGCCCTGGTTACAACTAATAAGGTAGTTATTTTGAAACACTATAAGTCTATAATATAAATGTATTATTATCTTTTGTAGTATTAACTATTAAATAGTATTATAATAATATGATAGAGCATCCATCTAATTTTGACAGATAAGTACCTACCTACTTAGAGAACATGTTGAGTCATTAGAATACACAGCCATAAATAATAACTCAAAATACCTATATATTATGTTATTTATATATAAGATCAACTATTTTATATAATTATTCAACTTTCGGATAATTTAATTAAATATTCTAACATCAAAAGCAGTTTTTTAATATGTTCTAACGACTCAATGCAAACTCGGAGTATGTTCAGATGCAACAAGAAACAGCAAGGCATAGATCGTTTAAAAATAAAAAAGAATAGATATTTATAATGTATAATTTGTTTAAGCCTTATAATTAAAAACTGAAGATGTAAAATAAATTACCAATTTGAATAATTTACAAGGTAAAAAGATAATTGTATTTTTTACAAATGTTATAAAAAATATAATCTTATTTCATTAAAATCGTTAAATAGTAAAAACTATCTATATTATTTTGTTAAACAATTCAATAATAATTTTAATTTAATATTAGATTATTTGCTGTTTCGAACTTGAGTTTAACATAGTCTTAGTTTACATTAATTCATATTTTGTATAACAACCATATATACTGGTATGAAAATTACCTTATATATTTATTTTTTTAATTGTAATATTGTAAATTTGTAATACGTTTATTAAAACGCATTAAAATGTATTGTTCATGAAATAAAAATAACACTAAATAAATTATAGGGGAAGTGCTTAATGTTGTACCACGTATAGTATATGTGTTTATAAATACATTTAGATTTAGAGTCTTAATATGTAAGACTTATTTATTTATTATAGCATTAGATATAATTAAAAAGCTAGATAATAAAATGAACTAGTCAATCAACTAAATTATATTAATTTAATTTTTATAAAAAGTTTTACTGGAATAAATAATTATTAAAAGCATCAATATGAACCAATTAGTAAATCTTATTGTTTATTAATTGTTATATACATTTAATTCAGGAGTATTTATAATTTTTAAACAACCAATAAATTTACTATACAACAGAATATTATTATGAATGTATTGTATGTAAAACATCAATGATCATACATATTATAATGTTGTAAATAATGGTTGTCTGAAAATTACAATGCATTAACGGTTTATAATATATCAATATATTTCAACACAGGATCAACGAAAAAAAAAAGCTATCAAACCGTTTGCGTCATATTACTGTTTATAATTTATATATGTACAATATTCCTTTATATATACATATACTATTATAGCTATTACGACATAAAGTTTAATAATTAACATATTTTACATTTGTTAAATTCGTATTAAATACGATTACTGTGCGTATGTAATAAAAAATAATATTAAGATCTTACAAGGACTTAGGACACTGTTATTTTTGTGAAGTTTAATTGACATCCGTCCTTTTCGTGTTGTAAAACCATCGCTGCTTATTGTCGTGTTTAAAATAATTTTTAAAATATAATCCGTGTGAGGAAATAGCTTTTGTTTCAAAATATAATATCATCCCCCCTTTGCATCTTACCAAATCATAATTTGAAACCAGGTTTCTGTTGATCACAAACGTCATACGTTTTGATTAATTTAAACAGTTAACACAAATATTTTGTTTCTTTGTATCTACATTACGCGTGACTATTTCCCATACAATAGTAATCAGACAGAGGTGCGAAAAACGGAGCGTATGACCACCTTAAGGATACACCAAATAAAAGTGCGTATTACGGATGTATCTATGCCATAAACTATAGTAATTTTATTTTTAAAAAAATCTAAATTTAAATATTGTAGCATAATATAGATTTATTAATGCTTTTGAATAAAGTTTTGATACCGTTGCATGATAGGTAAATAAATTTAAAAAAAAAAGGAATTTCATTCAAACAACTTAAAAAAATGTCCAAATTCCTTGAAAGTATGAATTCAGTTTACGTTCACTTTCTATTTGATATGTCTAAGTGACTAAGTAAGCGATGTTCAAGATTTCATTGGCCATTCATAAGATATGAAGATGGATGCGTATGTATGGACGCGCACTTTCCAAACACTGTAAATTAGTACAAAACATAATATATTTCACATTATCTAAAATAATTTGTAATTTTGACATTTTACTCAATTGTAAACATATTACGATTATAAAGTGGCTGCGATCTATCGTATAAAACATAATGCGTACACGATACGTCTGTAGAATACTATAAGCCGCGCATCGTGTTTACTCTAATGTATTCTCTGATGGTTATATGAGATAAGTGTAATGTTTAATTTAAACAATTAGTCTGGACAATGGTTTTGTACAAATTCAAGTGCTACCACCGCGGCAGTTGATGATAAATGATTATACGATTATTATACGATTGACACGCGGTAAAGGGTTCCGATCAATTCTTTTGGAGAACCGGTTGGACAAACACATAATTTAATATACACCTCTAACCCGTGTAACGAGATTTTTAAAATTCAAATATCCATTGGCCCGATTACCGAATTGGATGTTTCAGGAATCCGATAGTCTTATTTATCGTGTACGTGAATATACATTATAATAAATAATTTATAAGACGTATTATAGTAAGTCGTTAGGTAGATAGTAGTACCTATACTGAACGATATGCAGACTCAATAATACGCGGTACGAGAGCGCCCGTCAACCTCGCGCGCTATTATTTTTTCTCTATTTGGGTACAATGGTTGTATGAATGATCGACAGTAAACGATATATTTCAACGACGACTCAACCGCGTAATAAACATATTATTATATATTATAGGTGGGTTGGGGATTTGATTTTCAGGAGGGCTTTTCTTTTATATAGTTATAGGCTGGCAGGGAGAAATGATTAAAGTGTACTTATTTATAACTAAAAATATTTAACTGCCAGTCGATTGGTATAGGGTAGATTCACATTTATCATAGAGGGGTTACCAATGAAATATAAATAGGTACAATTTGAGATATTTATTCATTTTTGTAGTATTACTGTCATTCTCTAAAAGTCTAGACATTAGTGTGAAAAATAAAAACCACTGGCTTCGTCGACATGACTATAATTATTTTTATTTACATTTTTATCACATTTCAATTTCTCATTTACAATATAATATTAATATGTACTAGCATAAGAAAAATGTGTTGAATTTTTTCGCAAAAAAAAATATATGAGGACATAATACTCACTATAGTACCTATATCTACCTCAGTGGCGTAATTTTAGATTTTCTAGAAGAATCAAATAAATTAAATTCTATTACTAAACATAAAGGAAGTATAGGTATACAATTGAATAAAAAATATTAAAAATATAAATACTATCGGAGAATCTTGAGAAATTACGGATACAATTAATAGTCATTTTTGTGTTTCTTGAATTTTTATTTCGACAGTTGATATTGTTGATATAATATAATTATAAGCGTTCTAATGAAAAAAAAATATATTAGAAATTAAACTATATATATGATTAAAATATAATTGTTGTTATACATTTCCACAGCTCGCATACAAATCTTTATAAATGTGTACCTATAATCTATATAATACTATACATGAATACGTATTACGTCCGTTTCTTTCCGTTTGACAGAAGAAGAAGTATAAACAATAATAGCTCACACTAAAAAATATTTATTACGTAATAGGTATATTTCTTAACACAACATAGGTACACACTACTTACATACACGCCCACGCTTTTATACATTGCAACTAAAAACTATAAATATTAATCATTAATGTGATAATAATTTCTCAGTACCTATTTATAGTTACGTAATATTATATTTCCTCAAAAGTCAACATTATATTTATGTAGTATTATATTTTATATTTTATTTTGCATATTTTTGTATATTTTATGGGTTAGGGCCTATAAATGCATGTTTTAATGATTTTTTTTGTATAAATGCTTTTTTTCATACTATTCTATTTTTAATCGGATATTTAACGGGTGTTATTGACTATTGTTTTCTTGAAGTCAAGATTTAATTAATTTACTGATATCAAGTCGTACAGATCGGATGAAAAAAGCGTTGATTGCACAATGCAATAACCACTTTAAAGGTAAAATAAAATATATAATTTTTGGTAGAAACATATTTTATTCTAAGCAATAAGCATATTATTTTTATAGATCTTATATACGACGAATATCAAGACTAGTCAAGCCCAATAAGTCATATACTCATGCAAGCATATCAATTTGTAATATTAATAATATTGAATATTTAAACTAAAATTAATAAAAAATTAAAAACAAGTTAAATTTTAAAAGATTTTTTGCATATTTTTGAAAAATGAGAGCATATTTTAAGAATTTTTAGAACATATTTTTAAGAATATTTTGTCAGTTTTTAGTGCATATATCTATGCATATTTACTAGTTTTTAAGTGCATTAAATTCAGCCTTGCTAATTAGATAATTATTAATATATTACATGTATTATATTGTTAATAATCTTAATAACAATGCATTAATGAATCATTAATATTTTTATGTACATCATACGCACTGCCAGCATCAACGTATTGATTGTTGTAAAAAAACCAAAATGAAATTTTATATTTTAACATTGTTGTTTAATATTAAATGTAATTTTAGGATTATTATCATAACGTCTTAGAAGTTTCGTAACAGTAATTCAAATCCAATCTACGAGCACTTTTGAAAAAAATTCCAAATGTTACAACACTTATACAAATGTACAGGTCACTCAAGTGTACGATTTATGAGTTTATCCATATGAGTTATTAAGTCAATACGATTGTCATTGTGTTTAGTATTAATAATCATTTATAAACATATATTATTATGGCAATATACTTAAATACATATTAACTTTATTCTCCGTTGAAGTATTATTGATTAATTATTAAAATATTATTTTATGTATAATGTGTATATATATATATATATATGTACTGCAGGTCTGCAGCATATGTGCATTATTTTATAATAAAAAAATGTGTATATCATAGGTTACATTAATAAATGTTTTTAGAAAAAAAAATTGAGTGGCATAAAGCAGATTTTTTTAAACCAGTTTAAGACTGATTGGCTAGAACGATAGAATATAATATACTGAAAATAGTGTACCAGGGTAGAATTTAAATTAAACTCTACATTTATTAATGACGCGTTTGATACGACCGTTATGATTAGAAAACAAACAGTTTTTTTTCATAAATGTAGGAAAAGTTTTTAATTAACGATGGCAATTCGACAATAGTCATGATTACCAATAATCAAACAGTCATACAAATTAGAAGTTAATGTACCTAACCCATATTATTTTTTATAAGTTTAAAAAAAATATTAAATCTGGACTATAAATAGTAAATACATTACATAATATTCTTTACAGAGGTTAATGTTTATAATTAAAGTTCGTTCACAATATTTACAGTTAAATAGATTATAATTACAATTATTCCTGGTTACATAATTATTTTTGTTCTTTAGAATTTTTCATTGTGTATACTGATTTTGAAATGATAAGATTTATGCACTCGAACAATACAGAAACTATCACGATTTACTCATGCTATAAAAAGTATAGTTTATCGTTTTAAGATGTGCGAATATAATATTTTAATTCTTATGTCGAACATAATATAATAGTATATAATATACAGGTACTAGTGTGCTACCCTTTAATAACAGATTAGATTTTGTACAACTCTTTAAATTTTATTCTTTTCGTTCCTTCGATAAAAACCCCAACAACGCCCCTGATGTATAAGCATATTATTCTTTAAACAATATTGTGCCGACGTCTTTTGTGCTTCGAGAACACTAAAAATTTATGATTTTGGTTCACATGAGTGAATCATTACCCTTATTTTGTGCATCGACCGAGTACGGCTTCATCGTATTTTGTTTAGTTACCTACTAAAAACATTTATTAGACTAAGGAATTAATAATATATTATTATTACCTCACGCGGATGTGCGTTTGATTCAAAAGGAACATTATTGTACGTGCCATAGGTATACGACTGGATGTAGAACAGCTGACGTGGGTATAGTAGAACATTGTACATATTATATACACTGCACAAATGATTATTAAACAATAAACGGTCGATTTTTAAAACACAAATAAAATTTATTTTCATATCACTTACAATTTTTATTTGTATAATATATACGTATATATATAATATGTATAAATATTTTTTTTTATAATACAGGCCTTCGATACACTAATATAATACAATTTACTACATTAAACCGAAAATGTATGTTGGCCTAACATACTCTCTCAGAGTTAAATTCTTTAGTTATACAAGATTGTACAAATATATAGTGTACCTGTAAATTAATGGAAGTTTTTTTTCCTTTTTTTGATTGGATGGATACAATTTTAAAAATTACAAATACATTATATGCAACAACATAATATATTATATACATGTTTTAATGTTGGTATTTAAAAATAATTAATTTTTAAAATTTTATAACTTTTAAAAATTCACAATTTTTAAATATTTAATTTAAAGGCACAGCAACAGAGGGGTTTAGTTGTATACGATACTTAAATGAAATTAAAAACAAAAAAAAAAAACATCTGTAGTATCGGTAACATAATTAATACACATGAATCTTAATTAAAATAACCCGTCGATAATAATTAAGCTAAAAAATAAAATTAAAACACTAATAATATTAGAATCACAGGTGGCCCCCACTTCATATCGTAATGGAAAACGATAGAGAGAATATATTAAAACTAATAACAATACGTTAACATATTATCATTAAAATAATATAATAAAACGATAGTATACATGCACATGCGCTGCGTAATGATTGAATGGCGTTATCAAACTATCACGATGACCGGCAGTCAGTTATAAATACAAAACGAAATGCTCATTTCTCCGAGAATACAATACATAATAATATATTATAACATCATAATAATCGTCTTAATTATTATTACATTATAATTTTTTTTTTATAGGTTAAGTCATGTCGTCGAGGCGAGAATGTGCTCGCCATTGCTGATCACAGCCCGTCATCGTCGTCCGCCGTCGTCGTCACAGTCATCGTTATCGTCAGTATCGATGACGACGGTAGCGGTGTGCTACCTCCATTCTGGCGTGGCGGCCGTGGCAGCGGCGGTCTCGTAATACGAAGCGGGGGATTTGTTTCAATAAGCCGCGGTGCCGTGATGGTGATGAGCCATCAGTGACGTGTGATGGTGCGGGTGATGGTGATGATGATGGTGGTTTAGGTCGGTCAGATAGTGGTGACCGTGGTCGACGGACGACGTTTGAATGGACGGCGCGCCGGGTCCGGTGTTCATGTACCTGCGGGTCAAAAGATCATAGTTATAGACAATCGATTTGACATAATATTATTATGCACTTTGGGTCGCGTGGTGCAAACTAACCTACAGCTGGTCACGATGCATGCGATCATCCGTCAATTTCGACAAAATACTAAATACTCTGCCCCTCCCCCCTCAGACCCACTTCTCCGAGAGTGACACGAAGACGAACAACATTTTTTTATTTCGAATTTAAGTATGAATCGTACCTATTAAGGTCTACCGGGCAATATAATTTAGTTTTCAAATCGACGTATCAATTTTGAATTATACATATTATTAATATAAAAATATATTTCAATTATACGAATACGTGGAAATGGATAAATAATAATTGTTATTATGATATAGACGGGCGAAATAACGTGCTACATTATAACGCATAATACACCTTCTTATTTTTCACGCCACGAATTATTTTCAGACCATCGAGTTTTGTGCAATCGCGTATATTTTTATGGTCGATTAATACGCATATTGTTGTTATACCTTGTACAATGTACATATGTTTAATAGTAGAACGTACAAAAACACAAAATATATTATGTTTCGTTTCGTGTTGTCATTTTTTGTGTATTGGGACATATAATAAGCAATGTACAAATGTATTATATTATGACAAAATATAATAAATTCCACTGCATTTATATTTTATAAGTGATAAAATCATAGAGTAATAATATATAATGATAAAATGCTTTTATAGCTTAGACTTCCTTTTGCTTATTTATGATTCAATAAATATTGTGTTAGATTTTTTTTTTTAATTTTCTATTTTTAAGTGTTTGTTTCTTTTTATACATTATATTAAATAATATCTAATGATGGATATGAGATGGTATATGTTAATAATTTCAAAAATTATTTTAATGAAAAAAATTTTTTTCCACAAAACAATTATTGAAATGGCAAAAACGTCTAAGATGTGCTTACCAATCGGACGTGGGCGGCGTGGGCAGCGGCAGTGCCGTCGGGTGTAGGACAGACGGCGTCTGTGCTCCGTGATGATGATCCACAGGTGACACGATGCTGGGCGTCGCTGTAGTGCAACTATCGGTCACCCTGATCGAACCGCCGGACGAACAGTTGGAGTCTTCCGAGTCGTAGTTGCCGTCGCTGTCCATTTTGCCGTTACCGTGCACCTATAACGGAGATAATTAGAGTTTAAGTAAATGAATAATTTTAAATCAATAAGCTCCCGGAAAACGTCATAACAAGTATGTTATTTGGCGAGTTTTTCCATGTAGACTGTTACAATATATAATATAATATAATATGTACATAAATCGAATGCGTACCTTCATGTGCTTTCTGAGGGAGCTGGGATGAGTGTACGACTTGTCGCATCCAGATATCCTACAGTTGTACGGCTTGTCCGAAGTGTGTACATGCGAGTGCTTTTTCCTGTCCGAACTGTTAGCAAACCTTCGATCGCATCCTTCGTATTCACATTTGAACGGCTTCTCGCCTGTAAAAACATCAATAATGTTATTATTATTATTATTATCATCATCATCATCGTTATTATTATAACGATCGGTATTTGTGTATCACGTGGTCCATAAACAAAATCACAAAATAATATAAGTGATTCCAGTGTTACTGCAGGAGGTTAGGAAACTGTCAAATGCACACAATATGTCCTTACAATAATTTACAGCAAAAATTCTGTAATGTTCATTTTATCGTTTTCGTTTCGATAGTTGTAGTATATTGTGTAATGGAATTTTTCGGAACAAAGACACCCAGTAAATTACTTATTCAATACCTATATATTGAATATATAGAGAAAAAAAAGGTCTTTTAAAAACCTTGAAGATTTTAGGTCCGAGACCCTTTTTTTTGTTGTGCATGGTGTGGTCAATATCGTTACTTCTGGACTTAAGGTTCACTTGTGTTACTCGGATAGCCCATAAATCCTGTTATAAGTGGCATGGGAGCATACAAAAGGCCTTTATACGTAACCCGTGTCGAATCCTCGATTTCTCCAAAAAAAAAAAAGAAAGAAAGATTGTTCTGTTTTGTGTAACATTGACACTAAGATTGACGAATATGTCCTTGGTCATGATAGCGTATTATCTTTTAGCGTGTAAATTGAGTTTGCATCCATTGCATTGGTATGGTAGTTATTTAGAGATACAATTTCCCATTCAAAATATATTTGATTGTGGGTACCTACATTTTTCATGTCCAAAGTGTATACAAAAAATAATAACACGTTTAGTATTACGCATTTTAAATATTTTAACTACAGGAGGCGAACCATAATGTTTTCCATCCCACCTATTATCTTCAGAATATCTATTTCAACAAATGTAATTTATTCCGATATTGTTATTAATGTGCAATTACACGATTCAGACATGATTGGAGTTTATGCGGTTGGTCACACGGTATGATGCCTATGACCTCTTTTACGATAACTTGTAGACCAATATTGTTATTCATTGCAAATATTTTTCATTTTCCCTCCAGACGTCCTATCGACTCGCACTAAGGTCAGACAATTGAAAAGGAGTTGAAAGCTTGTTATCGACAATCTGATTATGGCAATCGACAAGGTAACGTTCTAGACGGATTCACACCTCCATATGGGAACCGGACTACCGGTCGTGATGACGTGTTCATTGTTTTGTTCTTGTATAATACTATATAATATGAAAGGCCCCATTATATACCTATGTCTTTGCTGTGGAGCCATTAAATACGTATCCTGTGGAAGAGTACTGTTTAGGGGTAGGACTTGGCGATAATAAAGTACTAGGTACGCGACGGTTGTTTAACAGTCTGTTAAAAGTATATAAATAAAAATAAAATAAATGTGTAATATTTTCAGCCACGAAATAATAATAATATATTAAACGATAAAACAAAAATAATATGACCAGATTGTATATTGTATAGTGGGAGACGACGTATTGCGTTTCTACATAATTTAACCACCAACGCGCGTCAGCTAAAAAATATATATTACTGTCGAACGGTCAATATCAATATACGACGTGGTCAGTGGAAGCGAATATTCCCCCGGCGCCTAAGTCGCGGGTCAGTTTCTTATCGGTAATAAACGATTAGCGACACGTAACGGCGATGTTTTCGTTTTTAACGACTCCGGAACGCCTGCATAAAGGTATACCTTATACAAACGAGCTGAAGATGAGTGTTTTAACGATTTACATATGTTATGGCATACAATGGACTGGAATGCAATAAAAATACATATACATGTATGTGTGCGTGTACACATATATGCTTACATCGTCAAAAGATAAGTGTAATAAAAAATCTTCGTTTACTTCGTCCCCCTGCTCCTACATTATGCTATTCTTCTTTTATAAATTGGGTGGCATTTCCAAGGACTCTTAATTTTTAATGAGTTATTTAAAAAAAGTACAACTAAACGGGTTTATGACTTATGGGTTTGAGATGCGTATAATGAAAACAACGTGGAAGTATTATATTTCGTCGTAGATGATATATACGCGTCTCCGGAATATTGTGCCCACTCACTGCTGGTACAGCTGCAGATAATATGTTGTCTACTCTACCGGAGATTTCAATCGCAAATGGTTTGAAATGTTTTTTATTTTTCAAATCGGAAAACGGTCTAGCGTAGGAATAGGGAAATACTTATTAAAGACACAAACAAAAACAATAAAAAATTCCATCACGAAAGGTTAACATACTAACACATTATTATGTAATTGATGCGTTTTGCCATAATAATATATTATTATAAGCTTATGAACAAATATTCGACTCCCACAAATTATGATTCTCAGATAAAGCTTTTTTTCCTCGGCAAGTTAATGAAATAGTCGAGTGTAACACGTTGCGTAAAGATAAACTGAATAATATTATACATGTAAAGTGGAGAAATATTACGTAATATGTCAATCGATGTCGATTGTTCGTCACAAGTATATTTTATTTAATATTAATGTACTTGAAGTAGTAATATACATATGCTATATAAATAAATCGAAACCAATATAGTATCGTAGATCTAAAACGATCATTTATTTATTTTATTATTGTATTTTTTTTATTTTGTTCAACTCTCTATTGTCATCTTTTACACGTCTCGTCCATGTCGTATCTTACATACATCGGACGCGATTTATTTCACTTAGAACGCATTAACTTATAAGCCCGGTGACGGTTCATGAACTTACTCGTTCGGTGCACTAGAAAATTCGAGGGTATAATATTGAAAGGGAACAATAGAGTTTAGATGTAGATATCTTAGATTTGTGTTCTAAAAAAATATGAATTCGACATGTTTACTGACGGCTATCGACCTTACAAATAGTCCTATTGTTTTACCTATCACATTGGAATTAGCGATGAGTGCGCGCGATGAAAATCGACTCACTGCAGTTATATTATCATTATTATTATTATTATTCAAGTTCCAGTTTCCACCACTGTTCACCGCCGTGACCACCAAATATAAACACGTCTTTAAATAATATTGAAAACGAATAAAATATCATCGGCAAAGTCAATCCATATCTGTCAGATTTATATATATATATCTTGGGTGCACAGAACGAACGGGCGTGCGTGCGTGGGTCCACCACGAGCAGCTGGACAATAGGGGTATACATCTGCCGGACGGAAGCGTCGATGACCAATGACTCCAGAGAAGAGGACCATTACAAAAGATCGCTACTTAATAAAATCTCTATTGAATATCTATACGGTATAATGTAGGTCCCGAAAGGACTTTAAGGTGCTGAACGAATCGACAGAAAAGAAATACCCACCCGGTGTTAAATTGTAACGGGGGCCAGCACCTTCGCGACGGGACGTCCATTGTGACCCAACGCGCGTGTATGTACGTCTGATCATAAATATTGCACACAGGACACATTTTTTTCGCCTTCTTTTCTTCTTCAATTTTCGGTTTCCTAGAATAAACTTTTTCTAAAATGCTAGTGTGCATCACGTATACACCAGTTGCGTCTTTTTTCCTTTTAGAAAACATGGACATTTAGACCACACGCAACAGACAAGAAATGTATTACATAGATAGAGAAGATAATACTATATTATTACACGTCGGCCATTAAACACAATATTGAATAACTCCTACCGTTACAGTTGCTACTATACCTACGTCAACATAAATTATTATTAGTACACACTGTACCCACCTCTTTACACAATACTAATAATAACTGTAGTCTGTTAAGTCGACGAAACTAAAAACGATGAATTAGAATAAAAACTGCCCCAAATATAAAAGGGTAATGTGTAAATCTACCTCACTATGGCATTCGGATTTCGATACAACGACTGCTATTCACATATTATACAATATATAAGTACCTACCTAAATATATTATAATGCGATCACGGCGGTGTCAGCCAATCGGGACGCGTATGCGCAACACCTCTATTGTTTTGGATGCGTACGAATAAACGCAAATCATTTCGTTGGTACAAGACGTATCGTCTACCGTACGGAGTAATGAGTATCAATAATAATAACAACAACAATAAAAAATAAAAACAATAATAACAATAATTACTGATTGATGACTCGATTCTGTTTAAACAATGTTATGCCTTAAATATTATTATTACGCCGACTTTTCTCTATTGTTTTGGTTTCGATGTGTAGCCGCGGGCGACCCCGAGCGCTCGACTTCGGCAACATTACAACAGCACGTGTGTTAATGAACAACGAAATTAAATAATTTTCCAACATCTCGGCGGCACGTGTAGCACGTATTGTGTTATAATATCATATTATAACATTATAATAATAATACCTCATAATTATTATTATTATTATTATAGTACGAGAAGTGCGTATAGTATACGAGTGTACATCTAAAGCACGCAATAACGACCATTGCAGGTATCATCGTACATAGACAGTGTATATACGCGCGAACATGGTCATAATATTATAGTCACCTAATCACGCGATGATAAAACAACCGTAAAGTATATAATAATATACCTACGAGGATACAACGCGACAGTTAGTGGAATCGTGGTATGGAGTGTAATGTGAATAAAGAAAACAAAATGAAATAAATATAAACACCGGATCACTCTTTTTTTTCCTCCCGTCAACTACTATATAATATGTCCACGTGTATTGCAGTGATATTGTATATATAGTAAGTCGACAGCAGAGGACTATATACGTATATGATATAATATTATGCGTATACATACATAATAATTTATAGCCATCTCGATTCCGGTGGTCCGGCAACAAACGACACTACAAATCAAATTACAAGTCCACTTGCAGTTTTAATTATACGCGGACAATTAAAAGCTTGTACAACCGCCGTAATGAATTTACAATATAAAATGGCTTATTATATATGAATTAAACAACGTCTGGTTGTTTTTTACTCGTATGAATATAATGGGTAACTCCTGAGAACCGTCTTCGGTTTATTATTATTATTTATTTATTTATTTTTTTAATATGCATCTTTTATTTTTCAATAATCCAGCAGCAGCACTTATCTCAGGATATCATTATCATGTTATATGTTATACGCGTTGGTACATATTATATATACATGCTTGTGATTCGTAAATGCGAGGGGCGGGAGATAGAACATGACAGGCGCAAGAACGTAATATAAAGAGACGTAATAATAATAAGGGTTATAAACACAGAATTTGTCAGCTTCACAAAAGGGTTGTACAACATAAAGGAAATCATAACAGCCTTGAGGAACGTTACCGGTTTACATGTATTTTCGTAAGGATTTATGGTTTTGTTCTACACAGGACATTATTTTATTGTTTCGCGCGTTCGGCCAGCACATTTTATTATTGTACCATTGTAATTATTCAGAAACGTAATATGCGAATATCGTATTATTTAACCATAATAATTATAATATCCGATGTATACGTGATTGTAATGTTTTTACTATTATTTTTATAGAACAGTAAATTTATTTTCATTAATATTAAATGAGATAAAGTTCATTAATAAGTGACGATTTAAGTGCGTGTATAGTAGTCAGTAGGTTTTTTTCTTTTCAACAATTATACAAGAACCTGTTTTATAATTTTCGTATATTTCATTTGATTTAGTTTTTATGTCCCGGTGGATTTTTCTTAGTAAATTTAGGTATGTGTAGTAATTGTTTATACACGTTTCTCTCGAAATTCAGTTTTTGCGAATCAAACATTATAATAGTCGATCAATTTGACTTCAATTGATCGAGCAGTTTTGATAATAGATAATTGTAAATATTTAAATAAAAAAATATCACAATATTATATACATTATTATATTCTCGGTATAACTGCGCATTGGCTTAGGGGAATATGTTTTAGGGACCATTTGTCTTGCATTGTGGCGGCCAATTCTGCAGCTGCTCTCTTCGTGGAAAAATGGATATCGTCCATGCGCATACACACACACACACACACACACACACACACACACACACACACACACACACACACACACACACACACACACACACACACACACACACACACACACACACACACACACACACACACACACACACACATAAATATATATATACACATACTTATAAGAACCGATGACAATTTATCACACTGGGCGTGATAAAAACTTAGAATGCATACTCGAAAATCCCCTAAACGGTTAGGGGCTGCAGCAAACAATACTGCAAAAGTGATTCGAATAGATATACTTAATGCGGTGTCCAAACATTTGCATACGAAATAGATTGGACAAATAATTCGTTTCACTTAGGGCTGAGGGGATAATGTCGTTTTTACGGATATCTAGTAAGTCGTAAGAACTGTATATACGAATCATGTTTTATTACCTTTATAATTACATTAGCACACGCGGACGCGGTATAACATGATATTGCACCTGCAGTCTTACGGTACGGCGAAAGTGACTAGATAAAATAAATATTGGTTTACGGTGAACCAATTAACAATATAGGTATATCGTATATGTACGTACTATAAACTTTGCGTATTTTTTTTTTCGTAACCTATCAGTTTAAAAAAAACCTAAATCGATTTATCGTTGAAAAAATACCCTGAATCACTTTGCGTTCATCCATTATACACACCTTTTGTCGGTATATAATCCCCCCAAATCTTGATATGTCATTAATATTTTTTTTCTATCCCGCAGTATCGTTATACGAAAATCCCCTTAGCGTCGAAAAACCAAAACGATCACGCATATAATACGCATTCGAAACAATATAATATTATTATATTCTAAAACTATAAATATCTATACCATGTGGCAATCGACGTTTAACATTTTATCATATTAGTTATGCAAATTTGATCACTCATTACATCGACTCTGGCATTAGTTGATATATATGTATATATATATGCATATAATAGTGTAATATATTATATATATATTTGATATTTAAACCTCCCAAAAGTTAATCGGACAGACCATCCGGACAACATTGATTGATGATGTTGTTATTACTGTCATAACACGATAGGGATATCGATTTAAGCCGATGATAATATGTCATGTTAATTAAACGGTTGACGTCCCGTCTGTCTGTCTGTCGGATTATTTTTAATAACAATATGTTACACGTATGGGAGCGATATCGAGAGCTGTAAAGCGCGTGTGCTTCGAAATTCATTCGGCGACGTACGTGCAGCCTAGAAGAGACTTTAACGAACGTATAAGAAGCTGCTCACCGGCCGTTTTTTTTTTTTAATACTTTTTATTACAATACATGTAAACAGACATGCGCGCTGGTGATTGACTCATACGCCGTATTATGTGTAAGTTGCATTGAGAGAATTTGAAAATGAAAAAAAAAATAAATGTTTTTTTTCTTCTGTCCACACACACGCACACGAATTTATGTATAACATAAAGACGTTCGGGCAGAAAAACGACAAATATTGCGGATCGATAAACATCTCGGCGTTCAACAATGGATCGTTGGTATCAATAATCATAATCTGATTGTACCGTGTTTCCCCTCGTATATAATATTATATTTTTACACCGAAAAAATAAATGATTATCATACAACAAACACAATAATGCTATATATTGCAGTGAAATCTAGCTAACATTCCAGGATTCATTACACCCTTGTCATACTGACAGCGAATCTGATCGAAAAATCCGGTCAATTATCCCCGTGATCGTTTTCAGTACCTTTTGACCACCGAGATCGTCAATCACCTCGTGACAACGGCAAAAGGCAAGATTGCGTTTCTTCGTATTGTTACTATTACTCGAATACCAGTTGACGATCGTCGAGTATATAATAATAATATTATATTATATTGTATTGTAGCGGTATAATACCATTATGTATACGTACCCGTAATGCGTAAAAACTTGTACAATACGAATGATATGTCGTTTGCGTTTTTGTCAAATTATGATACGAGAGAAGCGGCGATGGCGGGTAAGATCGGACTGAGTCAAGTGTGGTCGGAAATAAACGTCGACAAGAAAAAAAAATAGCTATACCACATCTGATTGACAGAACAATGACGGCGTTTCAGTTTCATAATATAGTATACATATATATATATATATATATATATATATATATATATATATATATGTACCTTATACCTATTTCATTTTTATTTCTCATAATAAATAACTGGTGTTAATAATAATCGTTGAAACGTATATATTTGTATATAAAGGGAAGTGCAGATTCACGTGTTTATTATACATGATGGCGAAAGGATTGTAAGATTACAATAACATGTATTTGCATCACACAGTGCTAGATTAAAATATAAGGGCTGAGAGGGAAACTGCACACCAATGTAATTTTTTATAGCGTGTAAAATGTTTTTATATAAAATATATTTTTTACATTTATATAAATAACTGGAATGAATTTAAAATATTTATTTTAGCTATAATAATACACTTTATTAGCAGTGCACGTTTGGGAACCAATTATCAATAATATTATTATCATAATTATTATTATATTTGTTATTATAGATTATAGAATATTATTATATTATAATTATTTTGAAATTAAATTTCAGTTTTGTATGAATAATATTCAATGTACATGGGTGTATAGATATGCGTACATAATAATAATATGATCATGGCTGGACGATCTGCGGAGACGCAATATATTACGTTAACAAAATATAATATGTATAAATACTGCAGACAATTAATATTGTGGAACCATTATATATGTATTATGTATACATTTTACAACCGAAATCGAAAGATCCGTGGGAAAAAATTACGGTATTAGAAGTATTATTATACATTATACCACGACAGGTTTTGATTCATTTTTATTTTTTGTCATAACCACGTCGTTTATCCGAAATAAATAATATTAGTCGCTCCGCAAAACTCGTTTAAACGCCGTGCTGTAGTCACAGTATAATTCAAATTTTACGATGTTCTATAATAACGTGTATATTAGATTATTATTATTATTAAACGCATCGAATTTGTCGAGGGGACACGTTCCGCGAAATCGATGTCGGTAATCCGATACGCGAATTAGATGTACCTATATCTATACACGTTTCGCATGCCTATAATATTTTCCGCGGGCGGTGTGCCGACGTTTTCCCTCTCGATGAAATTATAACATCTTCGCCGCTTGCGGAATCGCAATTCACGAGTAAAATACATTCTACCTAGGTATTTCATAATGTAAATAATAATACGTTTGTACACGGCACGCGCGCTTGTGCATACAAACACTGCAATATTGGTATGTAAACAACTAAGCGATTGAATAATAAAACGCGAAGCACACTCGACAATATAATATATTTATATGTGTATAGATATATGCGTGCATAAAAGGTATTTTTGCAACGCTACTGATGAAAAATATAATAATATTGATGTATACGCGCGGGTTCTCGCGTCATTCATTGGTTTTGATGTATATAATAATTATTATATCCGATGGACGAACGGCAATCATCGCTGCGGAAAAACTACCTCCACCCTTCCGTCATCAGCTACCCGGAACTGCACACACTCTTACATATTATATAATATACATGAATAATATTATGCGTGTGTGTTTATCCCGCACGATTAGAGTTTGGTTTTTAATTATGTGTGTGTATCATAACATAATAATATATATACGCCCTTTGAGGGGGCCTGGCTCGATCGCGGTACACAACAGCTCCGCCGTCGGATGCGAATATTGTTATTATTACATGTGACAAGACCAGATGACGTGCGTCCCGCGAAAATAATTTTTTCTTCGGAATAACGTTCGCGTGGCGATGACGTCACAAAGGTTGTTTGGGAAAGAAAAAAAAAACGAAACAATATAAAATGATAATAATAATAAAAAAGATAATCGGAAAAAAATACAAATGTATATTATATTTTTTAATATTTTCAGAAACTGAATGGATATTGCGCGCGCGCGCTCGAGTAAATAAATACTACATATATAGGTATATACATATATTATATAATATTTATGTATATACCGTACAGGTACCCATATAGATGCGCGTAGGCGTTCACGACGGATGTCGTTAACGACGATATTCGCCAACACGATGTGTGCGTGTTAGTGTGCATTCTGGTCTCGTAAAATAAATAAAACACGGTCAGAGAACCTGTGTGCGAGGAGGACGAGCAAACTGAAAAAAAAATGCGCTTCAGGTGAAAACGAGCGCGCGCACGCACGCACGCTCACACACACACACACACACACACACACACACACACACACACACACACACACACACACACACACACACACACACACACACACACACACACACACACACACACACACACACACACACACACACACACACACACACACACACACACACACACACACACACACACACACACACACACACACACACAGACGAGTGGTTATTTACGACTGGCCCATTGTGCGAATCTCACGGCGGCGGAGTGGGCACGATAAAATTGTCAATGTCTACCGGCAGATAGCTACTTTACTATAATATATAATATACTGTATTATACCTACTACTACTATACACATATACTTCTACTATACCTACTAATATACTTCTGCTACACTACACGGTCAGTGTTTATAGGTACATATCATATATAATAAATATATATATAATACAACAGTTACAGTATAATAATATTATATTTTATATACACGCAGCAAGTGTATTGAAAATTTCGAAACGCCCATAAATTACCACGCCTGTTGCCACACAGTGTAAATATTATAATCGTAAAAAAACGAAGTCTCGCAGATTCACATATCCGCTATTATAATATATTGTGGTAAACGATAGGGTTAAGGGTTCTAGTTTTTCATCCTCCCCCAAAAAATCTTATTTACCGTAATAACAGATACACACGGACAATTATATTGATTAATTTATTATTGATCATTTTTAATAGGTATAAAATTAATTGTAAAATCGAGAATCTTTGTTTTTTTTCTTTTGGTCTTTAAAGAAAATTTGTCTGAGATAATAATTTTATCAAAAATTATTACCACGCTTTTTGTTTTTAAATTAAAAAGAAACTATGATCTACAGATCAATTATAAGACCCAAGTCAATTGTATTTTATTGTTTTTATTATTTTTTTCCTGCACGTGGGAATTAGTATAAGATATTAGTTAAGAGAAATATAAAAATAAGTAATTCAAAATAATTTTCAAGTTTTAATATTAGTGCTACACATTAAGTATAGTTTAACTATTATACAGTGATGAGAAGAGGATAAAATCTCTACCTGTTTGTGATACTAAAATGTCTAAAATGTTGTTTTATAGAATATCTTTCTTATTTTATTTCTAAATCCAGAAATAGCATGTTGGACCTTTAATTACAACGCACATGATAATTTCCTTTTAATATAAAAAGCTCGTCTACGGCAAAATTAAGCAATAATGATCGTTATTATTTATTAAATATTATCAATTGGCGGCGCCTGCATTATTACGTATAACAAGCGAGTGAAAGCCACGTCATGTTTAAGTACTATCTGCAGTAGGTACTGAACATCATTAATAACTGTCCACAATATTATTTTTGCAGTCCATACCTAGTCGATACGTTCTATTTGCAATACAATTATACTATCTAATATAGTATAATATGTTAATACGGGTTTTAACATATTTTTTTCATGTGCAATTTTTAATATCAATATTTTCTATAATATTATAATCATTTGTAAAATAATAATATATGTTCTAGAAGATTTGATAATGAGTTATAATGGACTTATTGTGATTTAACAATTAAATATAGTAGAATATAGAATTATAAAATAATTTGTATAAATCCTACCGAGTTTCGATTTTTATAAAACCCACAAACGAGTTAAGTTATCTTAAGTATTATATTAATACACAACGTCAAAATGCGGCCAGCATTACGCTGAACCTATATATATATATATATATAGATTTTCCGAACCTTTCTTTCCGCTGTATCCTTTTGGTTTGTGTTCCGGACCCGTAGTCCCTATATACCTATATTATATTATAGTCCAGGGTTTTTGTTGTACATTAATAAGGTGCAAAATATTCCTGCGGTCTAGTCATTGTTCGTCACTACCGCTCCCCTTCCAATCGCCAACCATCCTACCTACGTAATATACGGACACGCCTAATTGTTCATAATTATACACAACAACGATGTATATAATATAATATTATTTATGTTTTAGCGGACAGCCTTTTCGGCCGAATGTTATTTTTCTGTTCAGTCATGGTACTTCCTTTTTGGAATGCTAATTAACTTAAAAAGCAACCCCCGTTCCTTCCTGCTGTATAACTATTGTTTTCAGTATGGCCCTGTAGCGACTCCGGAAACTTTTAACCCACCGTGTTCAACACCGTTTTATATAATTGTGCCGCATAATTAACTCTTAAAATACCATAATATTTGCAATTAAATAAATCCGAGAAAAGTAATATAATTTCATATAATGGCAGTGCTAATAATTCTACATGGATACTAAAAGTTATTAAAATTAAGTTTTAATTTAGGAGAATAATATTTAAAATTAATTATTATAAGCTAATAAATCATAATAATAAAAAAAAATCATTCATATTTGTTGTTATTAATCGAAATGGTTGGAATTATGTAAGTGTTTGGTTTTGGAAACCGTGTCCGCAATGTTATGAATCGTGAAAAAACCAATATTTTGAATTTATTTAAACCCTCATTATATATACTTCATATTTATATTTAACTATAATAAGACTTATACTAATAAGAATTATACTAATAACGCAATAAGTTACGAGGGCGAATACATTGCGAGGCTGAACGAGAACAATATATCTTATCTATTATATATTCAGTTTAGAAAAATAAGTTTATTATGTATAGAGAGTAGAGACTAACTATTTATAGAGTGTATTATGTTTCGGAAATTTTTTTTAGAGAGAATAATATTAAAAAATTGCATCTTTTCTTATTCATCTCCCTGAAGTTCAATTATCACATGGTTTAGCCACTTTTATGTCGACTACAGTCGCTCAAGCTATGGGCAATTATTTCACGCAACTCTGGGCAACCGCGAATCTCGGGAATGCGAGTTTTGGAAAGAAATGATCGAGAGTCGAGACAAATTGAACATATTTACTATTAGATACTATAAACGCATAATATTTAAAAAATATATCAAATAGTCGACTTGCACTCATGATATCAAACATCAATAAAATTTATTGTAACTGGATATTGTTATTCCTCCATATTGTATTATATTTACGATTTTGAGACCACAAATTTAAACTGCTGTAAAAGAAAAACTAGCGTTAATAATATGATATTATACTTGTGTCACTATCATAGTCATTTTTATAAATATGCACTATTTTAAGATGTACACGGGTTATATTTTTCACACAATAATAATTCATAATATAATAATTAATTTATGTATATGATATAGTAATTACTTATATAACGCTATGTATATGTTTCCGTACATCTAGTAGTATAGTAATGCATCGTAATGATTGTGATAATATTGAATACATTTAACATTATATAATTTCGGTACCACGACGGTGATGAAGCGTGATCGATGGATAGAATGTAAGTACATAATTTATATTTTATTACATAACATAATATTTATTATTTATACATACATGTATAATACCACTCTGTTCCTATAAAACGTATTTATTTTTTTGTATTCGTCGTCCACTATATCATATAGGTAGTAATAATAATGTAATAAAATAACATGTGTGACTGTTTAACGATTTTAATATACAAAATACATCGTAATATATAGGTTTTGGTATACATGAGGACCGTTTAAAACTATTTAAATTAATGCTGTTTAATCGAAACAAAATGTGATACGCTGTCATTCGTTTGATCAAAAACTGGGTGACGGGCGCATTAAATATGGTACGTAAAACTATTTCTATTAATTTGGTAATGTTTTTCTGACACAGTTTTACTTTGAAGAGACGAGGGAAAAAATCATTGCCGTTTAATTTATTTCAAACCAAACCGGTCTCCGACGAATATGCGCCGGCTACGATGTATTTTTTTCTTACATATAGAAATTATAAATAATTTTTTTCATCACTCAACATTTATTTAATATTATTACTTTTTTTACCTAATGAAATATTCCGGGTAATCGAAACTCGTACCTAACTCGAAAAAAAAAATGAAAATATCATATATTTATAAAATGTGTACTGAGTAGTTGTATTGTTGTTATTATTTTTTATATATAATACACAGATACGAGCTTTATTTCCAACCTCCTCACGCTACTCATATGTGGACCCATGTAGCATAATGCATTACTACGCTTTCTGAATGAGTCTCAGCCAAGGCTCGTACACGATATTATACTATCGGAGGTGAATTACTGGCATCGAACGACTTTAATAAATATGGCCGACCGAGGACGGGGAAAACGGTTTGAAAAGATGATGATAATAATAATAATAATAATAATAATAATAATAGCAATAAAAACTGAATAAAACGCGACACGCAACGACAATAATGTCCGGCCATTACGTTGTCACCATTGAACCGTAACATCAAGTGCAGCGCCGTGTAAAATTATATAATATGAAAAACTCTTCGTCGTGTACACATATATAATAATATATATTATATACGTACCACGCCAATGCAGCAGTTGGTATATCATTTTCGAGATCTCGTTTTGGCTCCTGTTACACCGTGAAATATGTTAATGCGCTGCCGGTTGACACGCGCATAATTAATATCTACTGCGTACACGCTGGACAACGACGTCTACGACAACGGTGACGGGAGAGAGAATAAAATGATATTATTTTTCAAACAAATACTATTATTATTAATAATAATATTGTTATTATATAATGTTTTATGGATTCGTAAGGAATTTCATGACCGGAACCTGCAGGCCCGATACTGAAGCGCTGACGTCTCATCACTTATTTTTTAACATTTGATCGCGCGGGAAAAGTTATTTTATTTATCATCAACATCTTTATTATCCTTTACAAAATTAGATTCTTTTTTTAATTTAATTAACGTTAATTATTAAATTTTGGTTGAGGACGAGAGCCTATACTGAACGAAGTTGAAAATAGAATGTATAATTATATTATGTGTCCAAAATCTTTTTATATAGTATAAGTAAGCACGTATAAATATTAATAATTTATTAGACGTCTAATGGTGACTGGTTCACAGGTCAGTTCACATACGCCGTGATGACATTTCTTGGACTGCGGTGAATGAAAATCATTTCACACGCTTATTTCGTTGTTGCGGTAAGCGAAGGCATGCGTCATATAGTAATCATACTAATATCATTCTGTACTTATAAATTATAGTTTATACTGATATTTTATTCAATGAGAATATACAAACACCTGGGATGTGCAAAAGGTCCAAATTTTCCGTTTTGTTTTTAAAAATAAAAAATTAATTAGTAATCAAAAATAATAATGATAATAATTCAATGTATATTTTACCGAACGACACGAGTGCACGATATAAATCGGGACTTAATGTTGGCCAAAAAAAAAAAAAATAGGATCTAACGACCATGCGATTACACCGGGACGTTGTTTGGATACTAACAAGGAAATCGCCATCGAATCGAGGTGACGTGTTACAATATATTAGTAGACGGTTGAAAATATTGTAACGAACCCAAAACAGCCAAAACCGATATTATAATGTAATATGTCCACGAAAACAAAAGGGCAATAAAAACTAGTAATGTTTATATTTTATATACAAGTCCATCGAATCGTCTGCGCTCGCCTGTATGTGTGTGTGTGTGTGTGTGTGTGTGTGTGTGTTAGTATATGTGCGCGCATACCGTAAAGTCATGATCAGTGGTATATACAGTTTTATTTTCGTTTTTATTTTTTTCCTCCGATAATTAATTACATATAGCCATCCCCCCACACCCCACCCGCGTCAAAATTCTATTGCTCGTACTTATATATGTATACACACATAATATATATATATATATATATATATAATATGTATTATTATTATTATTATTGTATGCGCGAGTGGTGTCCGCGTATAAATCATCGTCGTGAACAGAGCCGGACCCGATATAGTGGTGAACTGCTGCAGCAGCCCGTGTATCTGCCCATATATACACGAAACACGCACGCGGTATACACATAATATTATATTATTTATTGCGTTCGCGGTCATTTCTCACATATATATCTCACACGTGTACTCCTCCCCGCTCCTACCATGTCATCTACACCGTCGCCTATATGACTATACAAGTATATTGGGTGTATAAACACGCTATACGATCGTTTCCGTAATAGGATTTCAAATTTTGGAGAGAAAAATCGAAAAGAAATAATTACAATCTGCCCATCATATTCGGGTGTATAGTGGTATACACGTTCTATTTTGTAAATTGACTAATTTGGATAATTTGAACGCTAAAGAAATATCTCTTGGCTGGTAAATCGTGGTGTAATAATTCATTAACTCCAATCTTTCGTTATATTAATGGTTGCATTATCAGGCATCAGCTCGTGACGCACTATGATCGTTCATCGACGATGCAAAGCAGCTTAACAAAAAAAAAAAAAAAAAGGCGATTAAGCCGCTCAACTCGAATTTCGCGTTTGTTTTGTGTACAACAATATTATGCGCGAAAAAAGAATATAGACTGAATAGAGTTGTTTTTCAATGAAATCCTGCAACAGGAATTCGTGATCCGACCCACGAGAAAGGATGTGACGAGACGTCTCGGCGTAGCGGTGTCCCCGTCAAGTGTTTTCAAACACAATTATACAATATATAATAATAACACAACACTCACTACAACAGTATACAAAATTGTATAGTTGGCCGTATTTATATGTATTTTTTTTCGTTTTTGGAAATACGACTACTGTCGTACGGTAATGCGAAGACCAATACGAAGACTGAGATGATAGAAATATACCGTCACCGAAGTTACACCGGACGAACAATATATTATACGAAATCGCGCACACGGGTTGCGTCCCTATACAGTTGCTGCTGCTCCGGTCTCTCGTGGCGTTTTTGCGGGTAAATCGTTGGGCGTAGGTAAATGTGTATATATATATTTAGATGTTTCAATAGCCGCGTGTAATATAAGCTGTATAATCTACATTGTGTGCGCGCGAGTGTATAGGTTTACTATATACGTGTGTATTGATAGAGGGGTACGAAAAAAAATGTGTAAAGAATGAGAAAAATAAGAAAGATTTCGAGCAAAAAAAAAAGTATTTTTTTCGTGAATTACTCCGGTTTGATTTATTTACCTGCAGGCATTGTGTTACCCTGCAGCAATGCACTACAGTTTATACGCGTGTATATATATAAATGTATGTTCGTTATTGTACTCTTTGCGCCGCCGACTTCCGTCGTTCACAACAGAAACGTTTTCTTCTGTTGCTATTTATTATTATTTTTTTTTTACCGCACGAGGGTGAAATCACAAGCCTCCCCACTAGTCATAATATTTCCGTCTGCTGAGATCCGAATCATACGCTAATTTTGCGGTGGAAGCAGAAAAGTCTTCACGAGTTTACCGACCGCGCATTAATTCGCCACGACGTATAATATTATTACGTAATTTATATAGTTATAGTATAATATACATATAAATGTATAATATGTTGTATTGTTTAGGTCGGGCACACGTGCGCGAAAATCTGTTCACCCACGTATACCGGTTTTTTTCTTAGCTCTGATCGTCGTAAATATAATACAAAATGAAATCGAAAAACCGCTAAAATTATAGCAATTGTTGTATTGTAGGGCGTCTAAAAACTTTTTTTCGAGCTATTTAAGTATACGAATTACGAGTTAAATATATTAGTAAGAAGTACAGGGAGTCGTGGTGGAAGATTTACGACTACACCTCTGTGTCGTTGTTTATTTAATACCTCGTATAGAATGTTTTATTACAGCTACGTTATCAAATCAGTTAGTTATCAGATCTTATCTGTCTGCTAAATTGTAGTTAGTTAATATATATTTTTTTAAATTACTCGCAAAATACCTGCCTAATAAATGTAGATATTTATAACAATTTAGAACACGTTTGAAGTTTATTATCCGTGCGGTGTTTAACATTATTGGCAAGGTTAATATAATTAATTATACATACCTATAAACATTTATTACGCCGGAAAGAAATTGAATAAAACATAATACTGTGAAACGTGACGACTACTGTCTAATATGCATAATCTGGTAATAATATTAATCAACTATAGACTATGAAGGTAAATAGATAAATAATTATATTATATGATTACGAATACCTATATTTAAATGATATAATATAATCTTTCGTCGTGTATTTATTTGATGATTTAGGTGTATTTGGATACTAATAACACACATAAAATAAGAAATAATTATGTCTCCTAACTTTTTTTGCACCTATATTATATAGTTTTTCTATAAAATTAGACTGACCATAATGTTAAAAGTTTGTTATATCATCAAAAAGCATCTGTTTCTAATAAAAGCATTTTAAACTATATATAATAAAATATTATTTTCCCCTCTGTAATATAATAATCATATGTTTATTTAAAAATTAAATAATTTAGTTTAACGCACAAATAATACCTACATAGGAAGAACCCCTTTTTATTTACAAACGAATTCAGGAAATGTCGTGAAAATGACTGAGAATGACATAACTATATTATAGCCATAAAAACGATTTTATGATACAATAAATATAAATTTCCAATATTTACCATTAAGACATTAAATGTATATTTTGTACTTTAAATCGGCAACCCTTATACCCTAGTTGATTAACATGTTATTTATAACAATATACATTAAGTTATAATGTAGTGTTTGAGTGTTATATGTAAACATAATACCATGAATATAAAGACTTGGGAACAGATTGTTTAGAGATTGATCGATTTTGTTTCCCTCGAAAATCCTATAAACGATCCAATAATAACCGTGTAGACCGTGTTTTCGAATTACTATTTAAATAATATGGTGTTCCGACTCTGTATCGACGAGTTGATCGATAACAAGGGGACCTCAATGAACCACCCGCGAACTATCGGGTCCGTGTAAAGCCAAACAACAAACATCTGCTGCGACACGTCCAAAAACAGTCAACGATTCGAGACGAGACACGAATGTTTGTTTATCTGTGGCTCGTGCCACCTTCAAGTACGGCAAGCTAAAATAACATGTACGCGCTATGTTTCGAATTACACAAGGAAAAATAGGAATAAGTCATTTTCGATGAGTAAACCCTAAATATTTCGATTCAACTCGTTTTGAAATTGTTTTTGGTTATCGAGAATTAATTTCGACAATGTCGTTAATAACAATATTCATAAATAATAATAATAAATACTACCTATAATAATAATGATAATAGAAAAATATCTATACGTAAAACAACATATCCGGTGTATATGTAGAAACAGGAGAATGAATGAAAAAAAATGTAATTAACACGTTTACGAATTTATTAGTTAGATTTACCGCAGTTAAAATCAAACGCCCATCGCCTCGGGTGCATTCACCAGCACCCAGAGACACAGAAAAGTGAAAAAAAATATTAAAAATGAAGAAGCCTTATCGGAAGCACATAATATAATAAACAAGTGTCGGGTGCTGTATATACCCTTAGGCCGTTACACAACCATCGCATAACCCCTCCGTGGCCCGTGCACACAACGTGTATATAATATGATACCTATAATAATGTATATGTTTTTTTATTATAAACGTACGCCTTCTAATAATTCTCGTTTCGTTGTTTTCTCACAAATTAGCCTAATTGCCCGGTGATGTATCGTTTGTTATGGGCCGCGACTGTATACTTATTGGCCCCTAAGGGTAGACCGGTGGTGCGTTATACGTATGTATATGTAGTATAGTGAGTTGTGTCGGCGCGCGCGCGCGTTCAAATTATATTATTATATATACGTACCTATTACCAACACTTACAGACCTCTAACCGAGAAACGCCTACGGGCGGAGCTGCTAGATGAAGCGGTTTAAAAATCAATTATCATGCGCGGACATTTATAATAATATATTATATTAAATAATGATTAAGGTGCGATTTTCGATTTCGAAACACGCGCGTTTAGAAGACGAAAATCTCTTGCCACGAACGTATACTAAATCCGGAGATGTATCTCATTGTCGAAATCCGCGCGGACAATAATCTCGCGTCGTCGCCGCCGTAGAACGCTGCAAGTCGAAGACTATTGAAAAATAAAAATATAAAAGAGCGACACAAAAGTGTGTGACACAGTCTTTCCGTCGTTGAAAGCGCGTACTTATATTATACGCATACATAGCGCACATTATAATAACGATTGTATTATGATGACGACGATATAATGACAATCAATAATATTATAATATAATATATAATATTTACTACAGATTTTCGATGTCCGCATATTGTTCGATTCTCGGGAAGCGGTCGCGAAAGGGTTTCGCACGCCCGTAAGCCGTCTGAAATGTACACACCGCCGCGCGATTGTCAACTCTTTCTCTCGCGGCGACCGAACGTCTGCAAAGACGGATAACCGACTCGCGGTACCGCCGACCCGCGGAGTACGGGGCTCGGAGGACGGACGAATCTTTCTTTATGTTGTTGGTATTATTATTATTATTATTATTTTTTTTTTTAAACGCACCCGGCTCCGGTCCACACTGTCCGCGCACCCAAATGCCACAAAGAAGCCGCAGCCTCACAACAATATAAGTATAATAATAATAGTGGCGGCGACGGCGACGGTGGTGGTGGTGGTGGTGCTGCTGTATATATTTTGTAATACGCGAATAATATAAATATTCACTGGGATGGAAAGAAATACACTGCGGAATCGGTCACTTGGCACTTCATTGTGACTGTATAGGTATTACCCGAGTGCGTGCCCGTGAAGGCTCTCTTGACTGGCCGCGAGTGTGTATTTTCGTCGACAAAAGACGGATTTACCACTACTACAAACACTCGGTAGTACGCGCATACACACACACATGTGTTCGCATTGGTGTCGGGTGAAACACTCGGGAGCTCTGTAAATATTTACAGGAAACCCCTCGACTCGATTTTTCTCCCTTCGAGGTGGTACGTCACACGGCTAATGATGGTGAATTGGTCCGGAAAGAGGTGTGTGTATGTGTGTTTGTGTACGGTTGGTGGGGGTGTAGGGGGGCTTGTTGCATTATGTGCCTTTGCAGTCGCCGCCTTTCGGTATATGCTGTAGAATGTAGATCCGTTTACAACTTTATAATAATATATTATATTATAATATTATTTATTGTACCCGTTGCCGACGCCGGAGTGGGTGCGAAGTTCTGCGCCGCGAGACTCGAGTGTTTTCGTTTTAGTTTTTTGTTTTCCTCCCCCTTTTGCTCTTTTCATTTTATTTATTATGCTTTTCCGTAATTTCAAGTGCTTTTGAAAAAAAAAAATAAACAAATAACGGTGGTTTTATTTCAACACGCTGGCATTATTAAAATATTATATTACTATGCTATAGTGTAGTGGAGTAGTGGACTTATAGTTAGGTACTTGTCGACCAGAACTTCTTCACTAATTTTATTGTTATGTTCTCTTTCACGTAAAAAGATCGTCGTTTAAAGTTTAATTTACTACGGTTATATACACATTTCTTTAAAATGTTTGTAGACATTTATATTGCGTTAATAAAATCCAAAAATCACCAAAACGCTTTTACATAACTCGAACGTTACTTACTATATGTATAATAAAAATGGTTTTGTGTGAAAACCACGGTTCTCGATGAGATTTTATAATGTGTTGTGTATAATAATAGCTTATTTAATGATATGTTATTTTAGTCGAAAGATTCGATAATACGTATATTATATTATAAATTTCGGATTATAATTAAATTAATACTCGAATTTCAAGTTAATCGTTAAGTGTTAACAGGGGACTTGTCAATTGAAATTCAGCACGGAGGCATTAGTAATTTAAACGAACAATACAACACTCTTAATATTTGTTAGTCGTTTTCAAAACTGTACTTGTCGACGTAAATACGTGAAATATAAAAGAGAGGGTATATATAAACGTATTAAGTAATATAAAGCAAGTGTTAAGCAAACACACACGTGTTTTATTCTTTCAATAATGATGGTGGAGTATATAATTGTTTATTTCCGCGCACGCGACAAAGCTACTCAAGTTTGATTTGGAAAAACTTAAAAATCAAAATAATAAAATATATTATTACTTGCATGTAGCATGATATAACAATGAATAACAAAGAATCCATATTATCTTACATTCGATAGATACTGTATTAAGTATTAACACGTAAATCATAAGACGAACAAAATTTAAAAAAATTATACGTATTTTTCACTTATTTAAATTATTGCAAAATAATATTTCAATAATAATTTAATATGACTAGTATAAATTATAATATAATTACAATTTTTAATTCGTATAACTATAATAAGCAAATAATAATGTGAAATTTATTGAAAATTATGTACTTTAGGTCATTTAAGTTAAATTAGGGAGTGCGGGAGAGGGTTCGTTAACTCGTACACTTACAGCAGCCTCTAAGCTACCCTACGTCTAGAACGTATTCTCTTTCGAACGTTTTAATGATATGATACATTATATTATGTATATTGTATAAATTATGTATTGTTTCCAATGTTTCCATTGCAACGTTGCAGTTCGGTTTTTATGATTCTCACGACCGTAAAATCACGGTCTATTATTATTATCATCGTCGTTGCTATGTTTAGCTCCATAATATTATTGTCGTTCTACTGGAAGCTTTGTAGTATATTATATATTATAAGTTCTGCAACAGAACATATTATACATAGAATACAGATATTACAAACACACATGCAAGAACAGTGGTGTTATGACCTACGCATGTGTGTGTATATATTGTATATATATTTATGTGTGTGTCTGTGTGTGTGTATGTATGTGTATCTACTTCAGGGTATAAGCCCGATTTAATATTGAAAACTGGGATTTAAAGGCTTTTATACGGGATCAGTGAAGCTGACAAAACGCCAAGGGTGAAAAGAAAATCCATGTTACACGGTGTACCGCGTATACAGTAGTACGCCCCCTAATTATCACGCAGATCACGTTGTTATATTATCATCATCTCCGCTTCGGCGAATTTACTAGCGACCGAAACATATATTATTTATCGTAATTATTATAATATACAAGCTGTTATATCGTGTTATCCGAAAACTCGGAGTAAGGGTTAGGTAAGGTGGAGGTACCTATAATAGTATATCCTATATACATCGCAATATAAAAATCTCCGCTCGTGTTATACTCGTATTATATCTATAATATATTTAACATCATTTACATTTTCGAAATAAGTATTAATAGTATCACAAAAATATTAAAAAGTTCGGTTCGCGGAGTATACTATTTTCAATATACACATACATATATATATAAGTTTTGACTCATGGTAAATTACTTAACATAATATTATATAAAGCAAAACTATATAAATAATGCATCTAAATTTTTCATTCTGTATCTTTTTAATATTGTATACGACGTCGAGAGGACCTGATTAAGTTTTAAACTGTCGTCATTCGCGTATTTTGAGTATGTATGCGTGTACTCGCGTGGGGATGTTGTATATACTATGGCTACAGATGCGTATATACCTATATTCGGATTATCGGAGGGTCCTTTGTCCTGTGCTTGTTTTTTTCTCTCTCCATACACACGAGTATACAATTTTTTCCCTCGTCGCGATTATTATTACACGGTCGTCCGTATATATATGTATACGCATAGTGTATATACTATATACGGAAACGGCGATGAGTTTGTCGTCGGGTGCGCGCGGTAGGGGAAGACACAAAAACACATACATATATACTCGTACGAAGAGGGGAACTCGCGAGAAGATCGATAAAGGGGTGGCCGTGGGGAAACAGTTACAGTGTGCAGTACAGCCAATGGATGATCTCTGCGCTAACATGGCTGCTATAATATACCATCTGTCACGGGGAATATATTAGATCAGACAAATTATCGTTGTCTGAATGAAAATACTATTTTTTTTTTTAAACACGAGTACCTCCCACTGGTAAACGCCGCCGCCGCTTAAGGGTGGCACCGCAGCCATAATAATAATATATAACATTGACCCACATTATATCGTATTTTATACTGTTATATACGTATGAAATATGATAATTATTTATGTATAGGCCGCGAACTTTATATCTGTACCTATACAACGAGACGTCCATTCACTATAGTATATGTATATAATATATTATATAAATAATAAATTAATATTATATTACGCGAATGTTATTTCGATTAAATTATATAGACATACGATATCGTTATTATTATTTGGTAGGTATAATAATAATGTTATGCTTGTATATTATGCGCGTATTATACGGTGATAAAATAGAACCCACCGATTACGCAAGAGTATATATATATATGATATTGATTGTGTACGACCGGACTCGCGCGGTTAAATCGATCGGAACTAAAGGTTAGGAAGTAAATACTAAATTCTGTCTAAAATGTATTTCGCGGTCTATTGATTTCACCCGATTGCGTATGTTGGTAAATATAACGCTAAACTGCGGTTAATTTACTTTTATAACCGCGCGCATTTAATTTACGATAATCATTCGCAAATGTACGAAATATGCAGGTATAGTTCGCGCTTTTTTAACGCAAGAAATACTCAGTATAAATTTATAGTACATACCTGTTGTACTGTGACTACAGCGGTAGCTGTTGAAAAAAAATCGAAGGCGCCATAAATGTATATTATTATTGTTTTTATCTTGTATATATTATTATATAATATATAATATATATATAGACGGAATGTCGTTCATATTCCGATTTGTCAAATAAAAAAAATAAAAATATATACACGTATACAAAAACTGAGTATCGTTCCAAAACACAATACCTATGTATATTACGATGGAGGCTCGTTAAATCCTTTAGATTTCATCTAGATTAGACTTTAAACGTTTCTTGTGACAAATACGCGTGTGTGCGGTCGCACGCGTCCAGTCGGATAATGTACCTACGCGCGTGTACCTATATCGTTTTTTTAACCACTACACGTGCAAGTATACCTGTGCATAATAATATATGTATAATAAAATGATATAGGTATATCATACGTCTACCTAAATAATATATATATACACGATATATTATGTACGTGTTATATATATATATATATACACATCCATCGGGCCCATTCGTCCGGCCCAGCCGTCCAGTTTCAGGAGATCAGAAGTCATCAACTGTGGAATGCGGTTTTCGGGGTGGTGGCGGCGGCCGTGGTATATCTCGTTTTTTAATCTACACAACGCACTCGCGGGATTGTCTCGTATGCAAATGACGACGATGACGACGACGACGATACTCGCGGTGTATATACATACATATATATATATATTATAAACGGTATAATATGATCTCGACGCACAGGCGTCTCCGCGGTATAATAGTGTATGTATATATAGAATATAGATATACATATTATGTTATCCCAGGTCGATACCGGGTATACGGTATTTAATTTACATCGTGTACGCGGGCGCGTGCTGTAATATAACAAACCGAGTCTGTCAGATCGTCATGCTGCTGCTCCACCGCGTCCGGGCGGCACGCGGTCCGCTGACGAGCTGTAATCGACGCGATCGCGACAAATTATACACGACGATTAAACCGAGGCCGTTAATCGTTATGTATATGAGCGCGTATAGAGTCTGACACCAGTTTTAAACCCCTTCCGGGCGCCGCTACCGACGGTTATTATTATTATTATTATTTTTTTTTGTAATTGAGACGCATCTCGACGGTGGTCGCTGACGCCGTTTTAATTTTACACGCGATTCCGTGTACGTTTTATGCGCGTCTAACATACATAATATTTTAATAAATCAGGTACTTTTAAAATAGTATAGTAAAACGTGAATAGAAAACCTATCAATTGCCAAATTACAAATTAACGGGGTTCTGCAATTCCTATTTATTTTAAAAGTAGATAAAACTAAATAATATTAATATAAAATATTCTATACAAAACATGTGTCAATATATTATGTATATATTTATGAATTATGTTATCACGTTGAACAGATGAGATATATATTTTTAAAATAAATTGCACAGTTCTATCATTATAGCTCTATACTTTATAGGTTTAAAGTAAGATATACCTAACCTATCTACACGAGCCAATAATGAGTATTATAATTTATAAACAATGAATACGATTTTATTTTATTTTTTTTAGCTTTTATAGTTTTATTATTATACACAGGGATAAAACATGTACCATTTACTATGACGTTATCACCGTCGATATTAGTTAATATATATTTAGAATAAATTATATTTCATAAGACTTATTATGAAAACAACTCAACATTTGTATAAAACATTTAATTGCTTATAAAATTATAATTGTATTTAATTTGTATGTTTCGAGTCTCGACTTTATTACATTATAATGGGTTTAACACAGTGCATTTTAAAATTAACTGTTTCGTGCCGGAGCAATAATTTAAAAAACATAAAATCAAAACCTGTTTCAAATTTGATACGTTTGAGAATAGCATAATTTTACATGATCGAGAATGCGTGCACATATTATATTAGGTATATACTCTCGTATATAGTGTAGGCATATATATATATTACAATTTACAAAATGAATAAACATAAGAACATAGCTATTAAATAAATTATGATGTTTTATCTGTTATATATTTGTATATATCTAAACGTAAATATTAAAAAAAAAATCATATTATTTTTTTGCTACGAGTATATAAATAATAATAATATAATACCTATATATTTCATTAATCGTTATGTACATAGCTTGGGTTAATATATATTGTATAGCTCGTATAATGACTCGACCTAACATTATTTATATATATATATATTTATTTATATATTGGTATACCGTATAACGCGACACTATTACTCATTTATCTTACAGAAATGCGCACGTTTAAGTCCACGCGGAATATATTGTCGGTCGTCCCTATTCTCTCCCGCGATCATATTATAATATATATGTACATAAGACTAGTACCTGCGCTGGACAAAACGGTCCGTATACATATATAAGCCCATAGACTTATCGTGGGGAAGATATCATATATATATGCGTTGTATGCGGTTATCGAAATGTAATAATAATGTTCGACCGTTAATAAACACTGCGACGGTAGTGAGCGAGTGAGTGTGAGAGGGTGCGAAGAGGGGAGAGAGATCGGGACCAAAAGTGAACGCATTTATATTATATACATGTATATCAATGCTTGTGTATGTGTGTGTCGAAAGGACACAAACGAAAGCGTCGGTGGGCATTTTGCGCCATGGGGTAGTATAAGTACGATATTCTGTAGTATAGTTTGGTGGGTGCGAGACGTGTATATTATTATTATATTATGAATGCGCGTATAATATAACCTATATATATATATATAGGCGTACCAAGGGTCCTGCAGGCTTCAGGGGCGTAATTCGTGGTTGTTATACTCTGGTATACGTCGGTTTATACCGTGCATACCCACTATATATTATATTATATACCTATGTATATAATACTATGTAGGACAAACCCTCGGCGTGCAGCCGCCGCCGTTTCCGTCTCATTAGTAATTCTTAATGCCCGCGCCGCCGCCGGCCTTTTGCCACTACGCACCCTGGACTTGGCCGTATACATTCACCCCGCCACTATAAACGATATTATTATGTATATATACACATTGTCACATGCGCGCACGCATTAAATATTATAATAATAATATATATTATTGTCATTGTCTGTTCAACCCGTTCGCGAAACACGTACTTCCATGGAAGGGGTGAACCACGCGTATAGGATATATCTGGTCTCAGTCTATGATGTATAATATTATATTGCCGTTGTATAATATTTTTAATACGTTCAAAAAATTATCGGCCATGTTTTTTTTCAAGGACTTCCCCGGTGGATTATTATTAAAAAAAAAGTTTGCATCCCATATATACCATCATCACGATTGGGTTTCAGCTGTGGTGGGGCGGACGGAATGAACACTTTGGGGGTGCAGATAAAACCGAAAATATAACAATATGTATTTCGCTGCGCACACTTGGCCTCGACATTTTTCTCATTCGTTTTCATCCTAATCGCAACCGCAACGGTTAATAATAAAATGTAATGTGCCGACCACAACACTGTACATATTACATAATATATTAAAATATATAAATATATGCATGAGTACCTATCTATAACATAGTACTCACGAGTACCTATAAGGTCGAGTAACGTGTGCTATATAGTCTGTATAGATTATAGAGTGGTTTAAGTCAAAACCGCAGTATGCAAACTATACATAATATGTAACATGACGACGCGTACCTATAGGTATATATTATAACCGTAAAATCTTTTTTACTGTGCCGCACTCCTAACACCACCGTAAGCGCCATTTATTGTAGTTATATGTATTTAATATTTATATACGCACTATTGTAGGGTCATCTAAATTTTGAAACGCAGAATTTTATTGACTTCAAAACAGTCCAAACTATACACTATTTAACGCAATAAAGTCTAATGTCCTCTCAACATTTTCCATATAAACACACGAAGAGTACGAATAGGTACAATAATATGGTAGTTATATCTGGTACGGGTATATATATAAATATAATATTATGTCTGAACTTTATCATCACATCCTTAAAAGGGCTGCAATGAATGCAACTCGATGACGTTTTATTTGCCGCGTACGCCATAATGCCGTTACTTGTACATTATACACGCATTAAGCGGATGGAACGGACATTTATATACCTACTATATAAAATTGAAATATTTACCGAAGGAGAAAAAATTTAATGTATAACACACTTAAACGCGTACAAGTACGGCGACTATATTATTATAATATAATAATGTATATATTAAAAAATAATAACGATATAAACTGTTTTTTTTTTACAACCACAAAAATGTCAAATAAAAAAATATTTTTAACGTGCTACAAAAAATAATCATATTTACGTATGTACGCGCTTAAATCTCGTATACACGCCATCTATGTATTATATTTATATATACTGCCGATGCACATATATCATATTGCTGTATCGGACATTTAAAATGAAAAACATTTTAACCTTAACAGGTAAATGCCTACATGCGTAATATTATTCGTTATTGTTCGTGAATATTATGCACCCTGCGATATATAGAACTTGAATTTTGATAAGATCTTATACGGTATATTATTTAAAAATAAAAATCGTTTCAGTGCTTATAGTTATACTTATATAAACAGGCTATACTTGTTTCAAGCACGTGCGCGTTTATTATGTTTTGTTTTATTTTTTTATCCGAACACCACTACGATGACGCTATTATTAAGCGTGATGTGATGTCTACATCGCACTTTTGCTAGTTCGTATAACTTTTTAGAATCGTTATTCAAGTCGAGAAATTTTTTATTAATTAGTTAAGTCCGCACACTTTATAATATAATATAGATGACAGCTAAAAAGCACGTTTACTTACGTGTGAACGTTTTGATCGGCAGACATCATCATTTAGTATGATTATTTTTATCATTATCATCATCATCATCATCATCATATACACACAATATGTATATAATATATAATATAATAAAATATAATGATTGAGTGTATTACTATATGTATAGTGTTGCGGTTGTATGTGTTAAAACGGGCTGGAAACTTTCTGAGGCACATAAAAACACGAAATTTATGGCTACACAGTACGGGTTATTATAATATCGGGCCATTATAATATTTTTCTACCAATCTCGGAGTAGGAGAACGGTTTTCGAAATTTATGCTTGGCGAGAACCAGTTTTTTTTCCATCTCTTTTTCCGTACCATTCATAATGCGCGAACGTGTAATTTATTTTGTTTATAGAACAACCTAAAAAAAAAACCTGTTCCAGATGTCCTCGTTCGATAAAATATTAAAATAATGACATCCCTCCCCGACACCCCCTCGCCAACTATATACATTTCCTATCTGTGCGCACGTAATAACAATTAAGCACGCCTATGTAAATATATATAAATGCATGAATAATACTCCCAAGACGCGAATCCTGCCGAAATATTTATTGCTGCCCGAAATCAAAATCATAATATTGTAATCTCGTCCAGTCACCCAGACCTCTGCATTTCAATTCAATTATATCATTTTAATGTGTTTGAGATGGGATTTACAGGTCAGCTACTAAGCTTATATTATTATACTTCATTATAGGTAATATGATACATACAATGTTGCAAATATTAATATATAATGCCCCCGTGTTTATTTTATGGCTGAAACTCCATCGTTGTTGCGAGATTATTATTCTTATTTTATTTTTTTTTTTGTGACGATTGATGAATGACGGTTCTTTACACACATTTTTTTTTTGAATATACATCATTTGTGATATTACAATTATTAATAATAATGCTTATAATACGTGATAAAAACATCACATCTCCCTTTTTTATCACCATTAAATAATTTTTTAGACATTTTCATTAAAACAACATTAAGTTCAACACGCTTTAATATTACTATGATTGAAATATATATTTTAGTATTAATATCTTTATGGATATAGAATAACCTTTTTATATAGTTCAAATATCACACAGGTACTCATTTATTTTCCCTTGGAAGCAGTAAACACAAACATAATTTAGGTATACTCGTAGGTATATAAGATTTAGTAATTCCAATGCTTTTTTTAATTATATATGTATTCCTCGTTGCAGTAGAGTAGATTAATAAAATGATTTTTTGGCATAATACCAATAGGCGTTGTAAATAAATAATATTTTATGATGAGAAAAATAATATACATATACGGCTTCTATAGAGCCAAGTCTAATTCAGAATTTTTTAAAATACCTATTAGAAAAATTCGATTTTTTTAACATAATACTAAAACAGTTATTGATTATTTTTGAGTGTTTATTAACCGTTGAGTAAAATCATTGTTGACAAGCTGGAAAATTTTTATACATAATATTTAAAATGTTTCAACATAAATAAATGGACATAAAAAAGAAAGGTGAATGTTGGTATAATATAAATGACGTACAAACAAAATTAATTTTATTAAATAGTGAATGATATGTATATAAAATGCAAGTAAAAAACTAAAACATAATTTACCTTTACTATAAAATAGTGCATACATTTTTTGTTATTAATATAAGAACTGTGCCTAATATATTACATATATGTAAATATATTTTTGACAGCAATGAATTATGTTTCAATATAATATATTTTTTAAATTCATTGTCGAGACGATGTACCTACTAATGTACATAAAAAATATAAATACCTAATTTATGCGTATACATTTTATGATATTAAATTATGATAATATTATATATTCGAGAAACAAAACAGTGCAATCAAAACAATATATTCCAAGTTTTGATGATAGTAGTATAGAACAATAAGGAAGTAAAATGTAAAGTATAAAAATACGCTTATCAAAATAGATTAATAATAAAGTCCCGAGGGAAAAACACCGTGCAGTAGTGACGTTTACGTTTTAGCGCTTATTCGAGTTAGATACGGGCCCGGAAGGCATCACGGTCCAGACTCTACATGTAGGAACATATATACGTACGCGCTCTGAACACGACCTATGATCTTTCGGTAGCATATTATAACAACACTGGTGTACAACGACGCGTACAACTTTCATACGCGAATAGACGTAAAACCTCAACCATAAATAAATCGATTAATAATACGTTTCTCCACCAGATCTGAAATCAAACGTAAACCGTACGCGCCATTTTGAAACCATGCATATTTATAGCTGGCACTCAACTAACCTACCTACCTGAGTGTATTCAGCATTGTAATAATATGTATACCTATATAAACGTATACATTATAATAATAATAATGAAGGTGGTTTGTTTGAATGCATTTTTTCCGTTGTGCATAAACGCGTTTGATAATATTATAATGTTATGCAGGCGGTTTTCCGAATCTGCAACAGTGGCAATTAATTTAGCCCGAGGAGTCGGTCAGTTCATAGGCGGTGAAGTAGTTTATGGGACAGAACATGATCGATAATAATTATCAATCGATGAATGGTTGGCACTTACAAAAAATATCCATCCAAATAACATAAAATAACAATTTATATACATAAAATAATAATGAACGCGTACCGCCAGAAAAAGACAGTGAAAATGAATAGTCGTAGTTGGATCGTCGCCGACGCCGTCCGAAAAAAGAAAAAGGGTGGTTCACAATAGAGGTGCTTGAGATGAAACCACCCTAACCAGTCGGTTATTATATTTTATTTACCCGTATATGCGCATTAGACAATAAAAAATGAACATTGGATTTCGTTTGTATTTTTTTTTTTTATTATTATTCCGAGAGGCGTTTATGAAATATTGTCGTGTTATTACTTTGTTTCATTATGGTTTTGTAACATATACATGTCTGTTTCGGATATTTTAGAAAATGGCAATAATTTATACAAAAAGAAAAAACCAAATTTATTATAAGGCATAAGTCGTGAATACCATTAATCGTACGATGTTAATGTTACGTTTTCAATATTCAAAATTGATTTAATACTTTAGTACTTTTATAGAGTTTAACTTGTTTTTATTGTTAACTGGTAAGTAATATTTTAAATTAATCAAACAGATACAACTTAATTATATGAAATAGATATGATAAACGGTATTAAAATTCATAATAATTATATATTTTTTATTTATATTCTTGCTTTGATTAGCCGTCAATCACTAGCTATTAATAATTTATATTAAGTAAAAAAGTAAAACACTGCACATAAAATAGGGATAGGTTTAAGGAGGAATGATGATATCCTTCCACACTGAGACTAAATTAGATTCTTACATTTTATATAAATATAAAAGCAACTATACTTAACTTTAATGAAATATAAGTAAGAAATGACGGCAATAGATTTTGATCTAACTAACTAAATTAGATTAAATTGGACATGGGGTTTTGGATTATTTTTCCATAGTATTTTTCGTTCTTCTACATTGACATCAATAATAGTATTATACAAATAAAAATATTACGGATGTTTATATAATAATATATAATATATAAACAAATATTATAAGCTTATTTACTTGGTATTATGATCATCATTAAATATTATTTGATTATATTGCATAGTATTTGGTTATAATATGTTATTTATAATATAATTTCGAAATTTTATTGAACCCCGATTTCCTCTTTATTCCTGATGAGTTACAAATCGCCACCGACATAAACCAATATTATTATAGGTATATAAAATATTTGTCCAAGTTGAATAGAATTAATCATTATAAGTAAATCAATAATTATGAATATTATAATATGTAAATTTGATATATTTAAATTATTGGTAATGCTAATAGTAAATAAATAATACGAATTTATTTTTACCCACAATATAAATTAAGTTGATAAACTTTCAAACATCTATTAATTTCTAAATCGTGCGTTTATATACCTATGTACCTAATTGTAACAGCGTACGTTGTCATTAAAAACTTTACTTCCAAAAAAAAGGACCTGATAATAATATAATCATGCACAACGGCAATATCCCATGTACCTATTCTTATCTATTTGTAAATTGTAAGATATTAAACGGTTATGATAAGCCAAATGGAATGCGAAATAGATCATAGTTTTTTCAGTGTACACTAGAAAGTTATAATTAACAAAAATTATAAGATATTGTAATAAAACAGATTATTTTTGAGTCTATGCGACAGCTAGACCTAATATGTGCGCGCGCTCGTATAATTTGAGGGGTGGGCGAAGCGTGGGAAAAAGATCGAAGAAATAATAATGATCTACGAATCATATAGGTAAATATATGACTGACAGTGACACTGTCCTATATGACAGTGATAAATTATGAAGTTAGTAATAACAAACGGATTTATTATCATATCTACGACGATAATAAAAGCGCGGGACAAGGATGATGTCAATAATTGTCGGTAAAAAAAATAAAAAATGTGCAAAACACTAAAACGATTACGAGTGATTTGCGTCTTACCTGTGTGAGTGCGTTTGTGTATTTTGAGATTCTCCGACCGGGCGAACACCTTGCCACACCCCTGGAACGGACACGGAAACGGTTTTTCGCCGGTGTGCACCCTGATGTGGTTGACCAGCTTGTATTTGGCCTTGAACGGTCGGCCCTTGCGCTCGCACCCGTGCCAAAAGCACGCGTGCGTCGTGCACTCGGGCCCGCCGACGTGCTCGACCGTTATATGCGAAACGATGTCCTGCATGGAACCGAACATCTTGCCGCACGTGCGCATCGGCGGCCCGGGCTTGTCGATCCACAGGCACGACATGTCCTTGAGCGCGGCGGTCGCCACCGGGCCGTGTCGCATGTACCGGTAAAACGCGCCGCCCGGGTGACCGGCCGCACCGCCGTACGGGTCTTGGCCGCCGTAATCGTTGTGCCGGTGCACCGACGCGGACGGCTGCAGCGGCGGCTGTGGCTGGTGCGGCGGCGGCGGCGGGTACGCCTGTCCGTGGTGCAGCTGCAGGTCGTGGTGCACGGCCGCCGGGTACAGGCCGCTCATGTGATGGTCTCCGCCGTGCTGGTGATGGTGATGGTGGTGGTGATGCCCGTGGTGGTGGTAGTCGGCCACGTCCCGGCGGATGTGCAAAAAGTCCCTGGGCCCCGGATAGCCCGGGTGGTGTGTCGACGGCGGAGGGGGTGGCGGCGGCGGCGGCGGCGGCGGTGGCTGCTGTTGCCCGTAGTGCATCTGATGATAGTGGTCCTGGGAAGCGGCCATATAGTCTTCCTCGACCTTGACGCCCATGCCGTTGACCAGAGGCGCGTTGTCCATAAACGGGTTTAACATAACGCGGTCGTCATTTACGCGTCACACCCTCGGATGTTATATCGATATCGTATATTGTATAGTGAGTATGAAACGCCTCTATAGTACGATGTTTAATAATATAAAGTACAATAATATTCGTCGGTGGTACCGGTGTCGCGGTGTCTTTTTGCAAAGGTCGCGAGGAACGATTAGAGTTCACGATATACCTACGGCGATAAGACGCGACAGCAAAATATGTATAGGAAAACCTATCAATGTTATATTATCGTAATAGCTGTGGTCGCACGGATTGATCGCATGTCGGCGCCGACGACGAGAGATTATTTTATCATTTACAACGTCGGTCGCAGCGGCACTTTCGGCGCGTCATTCGCGAAAATTCGGGTGCACGTGTGTAGACCGGAAAAAGAAAAATTCCACAAGTAACGATTTGAAAACGAATAAAATTTAAAAAAAAAAAAAAACAAAAAAAAATATCGCACACTGTTCGTCGTTATTATATATTATTTCACTCGTGAGCGGGCGCGCGCGTCCACGGTCGGTCGGTTGATCGGTCGGTCGGTCGGGGTATTCGCAGCGGGTTGTTGAACGCCGAGTGGCTCCACGGCGTGACTGACGCAGCGGGTAAACAGACCGGGTCGTGCGCGCCTCGCGGCCACCGGGGCTCCACCCACCGAACGCCGGCCCGGCCAATGGGTGGACGTGCGGGGCCGGCGGTCCGAGACGCGCGCGCGTCGCGCCGGTAGTCATCGACGGGCCGCGGTGGCGACCGAGTTTTCACTCTCTCTCGCTCGCTCGCTCCCACCCGTTACGCGACGTGCCCGCGCTGGATGCCTACTGCCCATACCTACCCGACTACCGCCGCCGGGGCATATACCGCGGTCGCGGTATAACAATAACGATATATAAATGATGAGATAATGCGCGCGCTCCGCCGACGACGGCCTCCTGCCGCATAATTAAATATATATATATATAAATAATAATAACAATATTATTATGTAGAAAAACGGCACCACCTCTTAATCGCGCGATTGTCGTCGTTTTCGCGCAAATAAAAAATTATATACGACATAATATTATCATTATATTACCTGTATTATAGCATTATTTGTAATGCTCCCACTGTGCGCACGTTGTCAAATACCAATGCACATGAATATATAACAATATTATTAGGTCTCGTCATCGCTGCAGTTATTGTGTTATGTATACGTAAAATATGTTTTATTATTTATCATCATATATGAATATAATATAATGGATCAAATCATTGGTCGGTGGTACATGCAGGGATAGATGTATATAAAATGTGACAGGGGATGAAGGTACTCAGCATTTTGCAAAACACATACCACTGTTGCCGTTTATATATTTCTAATTATTTTTTTTTATTATTTACTAAAATTTATCATCCTATTGAGCGTTATACGCGTGATTATTTTAGCAAGATTTTCCTCGGATTTTCCAAAGCTTTCTATGTTTTACCATACATTATACGAACCCGCGACGTGTAATAACAAAAATATAGGTATTATCCATAGTAAATTTTGATTTCTAAATTTCGGGTGTAGTGGCGTATGAAATTCCGTCTACTCTCGAGAAACCCGCAACAAAAGTGATTTTGTATTTATATATATTATATATTGGGCGCAATCCGAATAATTCTACTCCTTAGGCTAACCAATACCATTACATACCCGTTGCGCGTTATTAATTCCCCGGAATCCACGAGCGACACGTCACGTCGAGCTGGTGGTGATTTAGACTAGTTTTGCTACCACACAACACCTAGTGCAGTATAACAATATTATTAAACCTACGCAGTATGCACTCACGGACGGCGTGAATGAGCTGTTGTTTATATATAGATCGTGATTTGCGGTCGAAACTTTGTCGCATTGCACACAACACTATAAACGCCACACGTCGGATCAGTGGCGGATCCAAGGGAGGGGTAAAAGGGTAAATACCCCCCCTCTAGCTTATTATATTTAAATTTTATAAATTTATAAAAGTATAAAAATGTTGTACCAGTTTGTAAGAATAAATTGTAAATGGTAAATATTAATAAGTAAATAATAAGTAATTAATGTTTATATTAATATGTATATGTTATTAAGTAAGTATGAATAGTATCTGATGGATATATTTTAATTACCCCCCCTTGATGAATTTCTGGATACGCCCCTGCGTCGGGTTCCAGTTCGTCGTATGTACGCTGAGACTTCCAAGACACATATAATGTTTATAAATCGAAATACACATATAAAATAATATAATAATAATATACTGTAACTATTCTGCAGTGGTGTAACGTAAAATACTATGGGTTACAACTATATACAGAGTGATTTTTTTATCAAAGAACACTGATTATTTTAAAAAGTAATCATGTTTTTGAAAATATTTTTTACATAGTTTCAAATTGTTAAAAAAACAACGTTTTTATTAAAAAAATTATATTTTTAAATATTTTTTATCCTTGTAATTTTTTAGGTTTTTTTTTTGAATTACAACATAGAGTTTGAATTTCATATTCCGAAGCAAAATAATTGTCTGAGTATTTTGATACATAAAAATCAAATTTAGGACGAGTAGTTTATGAGTTATACGTATTTAAAGTTTAGACAAGCGGAGTAGTGGACAAACATTTTACGTGGTCACCCCGTACGAGTACCCTGTACCTATATATCAATACCCATCACCGGCCCACAGAATTTCTAATTTTATGAATTCCAATAACGTTTTCAAACCACGCATCGACGTTGCAGCCGTTATAGTCGGTCGGTGGATGACGGACTGGTTGGATTGGATTTATCGACTATAACGATAAGAAAACGCAATTTCAAATGTAAATGCATAGGTATAATAAGCGGATAACTACACATCGGCGATATAATTAACATTATATACTGCTGCCTTTTGGACGCCTATGCATTCGTATACGCTTCACGCGTGGTGACGATTTCCGTGTGATTCGGCGCCACGCCACATAATAATATATACATAAAATTATTTTTTCCGATTTCGTGCACGGCACTTCGCGTTTGGCACGAATTTCACGATTTCTACAGGAACTCGTCACATCTCGGACTGCATAATATTATAATATTATTACAATGTCAACGCTGAACACAAATTATAACAAATAAATCACGACATTGTCATCGACTCATCGTTTATGCCGTTTGTGGTCGATGCGTCGTATACTTAGATCATATGTATATGATCTAAGGTCGTATACGACACCCTATGCAAATGATGAAAGCCAGTAAAAAGTTACCAGTAATGCCCGATATGATATCTAATAATATATACAAATCTCGTGTCACAATGGGAAATGTGTGTATATTTATTTTATTATAAAACTCCAGTCACATCGTTTGTCACAGTAAGTCTAAGTAATATTCAATAAAAATAGATACCTAATAATGCAAAAATATCTATATAACTAATATTATATCTTATATATCTATAAAAATTTGGTGTACGACGAGTATGATGTTATCATTGTTATCTCGATGCATTCCAAAATTACTCAACCGATTTTGATATAAAATTATGATCATTGTGTGTAATTTTATCTTCGTCATATAAGATAATAGGATAGTTTTTATCCCGGTTAATGACCTCGATTTATTACCTCTTTATTATGATTAGGGCTGTGCGATTATTTAATCGATTATACGAACAATAGATTATTTTTAACAAATGATACATAATCGGTTAATCGATTGCAAAAATGCAACTCTAGGCGGAACAGTTATGTTAAATTTGATATGTCAGAAATATCACCTTTACAACAAATCAGAAAACCAAAAATAGTTTTTATCCTTACGCATAGTTACGCTAAATGTTAGCATTTTTAGCATTATGCGGGCAACCATACTTAACGAGTGCTTTTTGTACGGCGACAGCTAGTATAATATATAGGTATATATATATAATTATTATATATTTATGTGTGTGAAAAATAATAATAATGTTAATACGATGTGCGTTCAAACAAGCTTTGTGTTAATTGTCAATGTATCATGAGAGGCGACATTACGTGCAGCGAAATAATTACGCTGTAGTGAGTTAAATATGAGACAATTTTAATTTACCAATGAAGTCGAATAAACTGTGAGTATTTTATTACGCAAAAACTCTTGTAGTTCGTTTACCTATAAAATAATAATAATTTAACATTTATTAGACAATTTACAAAATCAATTTGTATTAGGTGATTATTCTTAGGGTATTAAAATAAAAAAAAAAAACTATACCTATTTAAACATATTAAACCAAGCCCTACACTATTTTCCTCTTTCAAACTACATTAATAATTAAATTATTGATACTTGGTAAATAACATTATTTAAATATATAATACATATAATAGAAATATAATAGAAATCATTAGAATAATATATTATTTTATATAGGTATATATTTAAAAAAATTGCTTCCACCTGCTGTAGCCAAAGTAAATAATAATAATGATGCTTTATATCATATCATATGCATTAATAGACTATATATATATGACGTAATATTAACTGCAAATAAATAGAATCTTTTATATTATATACATAGATATACTCGATGTATACATGCGGTGCAGTGACATTAGTGACGTACCTAAAACCCATTACCAAGAGGAATATGGGAGAGTGCTTTAATGAGAATTTTAGCATATATATATATACCTGTATACCTGTATATATCAAACATAGGTTAGGCCTATAACCAAACATCCAGTGCAGTAAACTTCAATAGCCCAACTTTCTATGAAACATAATATATATATTATTAGACACCTGCGTTATTAATAATAAATATATATGATGAATATGTATAAATAGGTTTATATAGTCTGCGTGAGGCAATAATGATTTTTTTAATTTAGTATAACTATGAGTGTAAAAATGTAATATATATTGTTACTTGACATAAAATTATAAAAAACGTTATCTATCTACGAAAATATATAGTATTATACCTATATATTAGTAACAAATAAATACCAAATTAGGAAATACGAGGAACTTTAATATTAAATTTAACAAAACAGTTATTATACCAAATGTAATGATTATAACGTATTTTAAAATAAAATATAATGCTATAGTTTACCGATTACCTATAATATAGTAGCAACTAGCAATGCACATTACACGGAGTTAACGATATAACGTGACTATAATACATTTGACGTATATAGCACACACATACCTTTTTACAGTGCCAAGAGATCATTATTGTTATAAATTTAGTAAAGTAACCGAAAATAATTATATGTGGTGGAATTTCGTGATAATACAGAACAAATGATGCGTAAGATAAATCGCATGCGTTTTGCAAATATTACAGGTATAATAGGTTTATATTATACTAAAATATAAATACATAATAGCGGTTCTGTCACACCTATTGCAATGTATTATAATGTATGATGAAGCAGCCCTAAGAATTTCCATCTGTTTAAAATTTTAAATATATAGGAGAAATCCCGCGGGACGCAACAATAATATTATAATATTAAATACACAACAGGTGGAACTTCGGTGATGCGGTGCAATGCGAGATTATATTATAATATAATATTATATAATCATAAAAAAAAACATTACATTTGTGGTATCGATAAAATACGTGATAATAATAATATGATTTTTTTTTTTGTTTTTGACTCATCTAAATCATAAAAAAAATGTAGAAAATAATTTAAATCATGGACAATCATGACTCGCAATAATATACCATGTGCGCATAATAAATGTTTGATACGTTACATATTTACATCATAATATAAATATATAATGTACCAAATACATATATATTTTATAGATGAATATAATTCTGAGAATACCTGACTAACTATATACTATGAAGTGACTGCGATAATGAACACATGTTAATAGTAAAAAAAATAATAATATTTTTTATTATTATAGGTTTATATCAACTGTAGCGTGTCTTACTATATAATATATTACTCGTAGATTTTTAATTTTAGGCAGGTGACGGGTAAATTTGAGTTTTGATGATGATGCATAAATAGTCAGGTTTGTCGTTATATTACATATGTATATAATCAAGGATATAGTGATACATAAATATATATATATAATGTATGCTCTTTATATATATTGCAACTTTGAAGTAATACCAACAGTAAATTGAATCGGAGGTCTGTGTATTCAATTTAACGTACGACCACAAGATGTAATTATATTTTGTTTTATAGTTTTTTACCTACATGCAGTTGGATACATGTTACGGGCAGAGTAAAAAATAAGCCTATCGATATAAGCCATTGTCATCATGCCATTATGATAAAATTAATCAAATTTATTTTAAGTTAAAATATTATTTTAATTAAAGATAACATAGTGAGAAACATATTTGGTTAATGAGTACAACGATATATATAAATATAACTAATATCAATTCAAGTGTAGAAACACATATTTAAAATATTATAGATTATTACAAATTATACGACAATTTATAAAAAGAGTGTTAAGGTTTATCTAGAGTTACCTATATATTACCTCGATCAACTGCATGAATGCAAAAAAATATTTGGTTCTTACTTTTAGTTATATTTAATTAATAAAATTTGAATTTTGTGCAAAATTTATAATAGTTTAAAATAATAATTAATAATTGTAAAAATTAATAATATATTAATATTGACATAGTGTATATATTATATAAACATATAATAATAATAATAATATAATAATATATCATATATTTCTTATATCCCTATATATGTATAGTTTAGTGTGTATTATCGTATGTTATACCATATGGGTATTCTACTGCAGTATTATCATGGTAATAGCTCTGAAATAGGTATATGTAACTTAACCTATAATGACATGCAAGATACCTATTTCCTATTAAAATCAACCAATGAAATTATAAATAATAAAATACTTACTCTTGAACATCGATTGGTGTATCTTTTTGTTTAAGGAAATTGGTAATATACACATATTATTATAATATTATTTAGTCAAATTATTTAACACTATAAAATGAATGCATACATCTTACATAAATGATTTTTACATAATTGCATGTATTACGATGTTTTCTTAAATCTGGTTTCAACTATTCTGTTGCCTGTATAGATCTGATAATTAGGTACCTATATATACTCGCCTTATAAGCATGACGTACCTATTATATATGTAGTTAAAGATTTAAAGTATTATACATTTTTTGTTATAATAAATAATCAAAAATTAACATATTACATAATGTGAAGTATAGTGTGTTAAAAGAAAAAAAGTCTATAAAAAACTGAGTTTATATTGAGTACCTACTACTACGTATCGTATATATGCGAGGATATAAGAGAAAAACAGTTAAATAAACAAACGTAACTTTTCATAAATAATATATTAACGTTCCGAACGACTTGTTATTGTGTATAATATATATGCTGTAGACTTAATTCAAAATAATTTTGATAAGACTATCGAAATAGGAAAACGGGAAATAAATCAACGACGTTTATATTATTATTATTATAATGTGAACATACGTTATAAATGTTAACGAGTCTCCGTCGAATATTAATTTTTGAGTAACTTTATGAGGAAATTTATTTATCGTCTAATTCTAAATCGAAAGTATATATTATAAATATTATAGATACATCGTTTTGTATTTATTTATTATATTATGATGACTTATGACGGTATGTAGGTATGCATTATTATAATAGGATGGTATACCTATAGGTATACACGCTGTACCTACACACGCGTAGTGTATAAATGTATAATCATTATATATTTAGTTATATTGGCATACATTATTATGTATAGTTTATTCGAGACCAGTAAAGCGTTTATATATTAATATATTATATTATATAATATCGCACGTAGGAGGTATTCATCGAAAAGACGCAGCAGCAACGTTTTTAATATTTTCAATGTTCTATTGATGGGTTTAAAATGTTTAAATGGTTTGATACGTTGATGCAATGATGCGATAATCAATAATAATATCATAATAATGATTTATATTATACGTACGTAATACTTTTGAGCCTAATATTTTGGGAACATTAATTAAGTTTGTGATTTTTAACGGTTATCTAGCACTTAATAAAAAATTCGTATTTAGGGACCTGAGACCTAAATAGGCTCTACGTTAATATTAATATATGCTGCAGGGCCATACTTGACCGTCATAATAAGCAATTTCATTCATAATGTGCTCTGCATATATTGAAAATTGGATGTCACTCTGACATCTTCATAATTGAGTATCGATAAATGTCGGTAGTTCTATGATAATATGCCCTAAAATACAGTAACGAGTTAAAAAAATAAAAATAAATTATTGAATGTATTGAATTATTTGACAGATGCAGTGAACGTAAAGCTAAAACATTCGTGATCGAATGCCAGAGTGTATATTATTGGCATTGGGAATATTAATGTTCGTGAACAATTATTTCGAACAATTTTCTGTGCCAAAAAATGTTAGTTTCGTGTATCATTATTCGTTATGTAATACTTATTATACAAAATAAGTTTAAATTTTGTATTTCGACTGCATACATAGGGATATACATACATTGTAGTATTAAACATGTCAAATATCTGTTGCGTGTGTACCAAACAATAACACCGTACCCTCTGTGTCGTACGATATATGCGATAATATCATGGCAATGACTACGACAACATTTTTGTGTGCCACAGGTAGTAAAAGGTCGTGTATATATGTATTATATGTATATTATATATATGCAATTTGCGACACGCAGCGATCCCATAAAATCGGACCATATCTGGCTGTTGTGTTAACTGTGTCGCGGCTAAAACGTGTCGATATAATAATATATATAATATTATTATGTACACGATCAGCATGTATCCATTGAACAGGGCCTTTGTGTATGTCCTTACGATATTCCAAAATGTATGTTCTATATTGATTTTTTTTTTTGTTATATATTCAAACGGGTACATTGTATACAGCGGGTGCATACTCGTATATTGTATGGTATAATAATAAGTAATAGGTTTATCATAATGTTGCGTATTGTAGCAATCGTCTCCAGTATATATACCAACGTGGTAACGTCATACATACGTTATACAGTATTGCAGTGTATTATTTAAACCTATATACATTATTATATTGTACACGCCTAAGCCTAAACCGTACATTTTATACCTTTACTTACCTGCGTTACACATCCAAAACAAAAATGCGACTTTTGTATCGGAATATAATTTATCATATTATATATGTCGTACTACGGATGTAACGCTTTAGGTATTATGATGCAAGGTCAGTATATATTTCGTATAATCTATTCACGTGATATAAAGGGACGATAATAATATAATGCTTTTCTACGATTCTAACGATCTTCTTCGTGTACAAACAATATGTGTAGAAGAATTCTACGACTTTTTTGTGCGATTCACGTTCAGCAGCAAAAAAAAAAACCGATTTGGCAACAAAGACGTTATGAATGACTGCGTGTTCGTACGATTCGGCGCCAGTATATTATATATACTATAATAATATAGAAGTTGGGAAATTTTCAAAGAATTTCCATTATGTTTGCATTGCAATAATCGTACCAGTATTTATTATACATTATATATTTTTTTTAATAACATCCGTTATTGATTCATATGGTTAAGACCAGTATTGTACTTATATTGACCGGAAGTTACGCTTATACTGGCGCCCTTTATAACACCATTGCATAGGTGTACAAAAAAATTGTTTGACTTAGTTTTGGTAAAAATATTTTAACGTCACTTTAATCCTGTTATTCACGCTTATATTTAACTACGGACACGTATAGATTCAGGTACTCACTGTAAATGGGATTACAAAAATAATATACTGTAATGTATATGGAATGTGTGATGTCTTAAAATGTTCTATATAATGTATTATATAAATTGTTTTTTTTGGTTTTATACTAAAGATACAAAACGCATATGGGTACCTATTATATTAAAATAATTCTTTGTACACATTTGTTCGTTGTTGTCGATTTCTATACTTACTACCTATCATAAATTTATTGTCACAGTTCAAAAATATAAATTCTTATTTTAAACTACATCATAAGGGTAGTTGTAGTCCAAAACTTTTTTTGCACATCCGGCTTAGGCTCTCTTACACCGGTCAGACGTCTAGAAAAATTCTTTATATAAAATTACTGCTTCAGCGTATATAGGCGCCAATATAATAATTTATCACGAATACAACAGAATCGATTTTATTTGTGTGACATTATATCATAATCCTTATAACACGTAAAATACACCATCAAAAAGAAAATAGTTTTTTTTTTTTACCGTGATGATATTATGATAATGTATTAACGTGTATATTAAAAAAACGTTTATATTGTAAAATACCAGACATTTTGATATATATATAAAATATTTATATACACGTCTATATAATATTATAATGTGGTAAGTTTTACCGTTTTAGTACCGACAGCGAATATTGACTTACAGTTATGTTATTGAATATTATTAAACAGCATTGGTTAAACCACATAGTTATCGTGTTTAAAATATTAAAAATATAAAATTTCTTTAGAAAAATATCTTAAATTTACGACGTCATTTCTGCGAAAGTATAATCATTGGTTATGTTTATGCAGTTGAGTACTGTATACACGATAATTATAAGGAGTCATTTACTTTTTATAATATATAAGCTATAAAATGTTGGTACTTGACAAGACATGTTAATTCTTTATATTCGTTTAAATAAAATATCTCCGATTAAGGGCGTAATATTTATTATTAGACAACTTATTCTTATGAAAAATAAAAAAAAAGTTTATTGAGTATAATAACTTTTCCCGTATTAACTGTATTTCAAGAAAATTTAAAATTAATAAATAATACTTATTAGTGCAAAGTACAATAAATATATAATGTATGGTATAGATTATCTAATTTTCATCTATACTACGAATTAGTTTTTTGATTTTTATAATCACTAAGATGTGACTCAATTAACATGGTGATTTATTAATATTATATAGTCATTCATATAAAGTGATATACTTTTTAATATTTTATTGTCATGTACTCATCTCTGATAATAATGTATTTTTTTCCGTCTAAAATATAATTTATCTACTGCACCACACTACACAACGGTTTATATGTGGCGCGTCAACAGCATATGCCATTTATTATGTTATATGTTTGTTCTCAAATGCAACAATATTTTTATAATATTTATGTTGTTGAAAAAGCGCGCGGTACCCGCATAACGTACACAAAATTTAAATAATATATTCAACGTTAAAATAATAGTAAAAAAAAATTAAAAACCCACCTGTTTAAGCGTGTTGTTTTGATAGATTGGTACATAATAAATTATATCTAATATTTGATTTTAATAACAAAGAAATTAAATTGTAATAGGTACCTACTTTATATTATGAATGAGTATTTTGTTCGTTGGCTCAAATATAATCCGGTCTATCGGTCTATGTAGACTTTGTGTACGATAACTTTGTAAAATAATTACTGTAATGATTATACGATCACTTCAAAGAATCCACTACCAAGCACAATTTTGAAATTGCATAAACTATTTTACATATTATTATATTGTACTACGACATAGGTAATATAGCGATTGTAATAATATAATTTTAAAATAGGAATACTTCAGAATGTTTCACAATATGTCAGTGAATGCTATGAAACTCGCCACATATATCCCGAGTATCTATAAATTAATAGACGATATCGATGATATAGATAGGAACCTATAATACAATATATATATATTATATATAGTAAACATAATATATTATAATAAATGATAATGTGGTATAATATTTTTGAAAAGTAATAAGTTACGTGTATACTTTTTACTCGATTCCAAACCACGTGTTTTATAACAATGATGTTACGAGTTACGATTATTACATACATATAAATAATAAAGTATACTTACTGCAAACACATACACTCTCACATTTATCTTTATAAATATATATTATATTATGTTTCGGATTACGTGTTTAGAAATTTCCAAACGATCGTCGGCGCCTCCCGCCGGGAGCTTTGTGATGGTTTTCGCATGTTCGCAAACATTTATATAGGGTGGAACGCTTATACTTTCTTTTCCCATTAACGCCCTCATAATATATAATACAATATAATACGGGTGCGATTCGTATAATATAATATTATATGGTCTCCCGGACAAGACGTCAAGACCCATGTCCGCAGCACTTAACGCACACTTAACTCGGTTGGCACATTTTATTTACACCTTTGTTGTATAATATTATTTATAATAATAAGCAATAATATTTGATAAATAATAGAATTATGTACATAATAGTATAATACATTATTGTTTTTTATTTGATATCGATACCTATAGTCACTGTTAATACCTAGTTACATATTAAGAAAATTTTTGTCATAAGTAATATAGTTAAATATGATAAAATGTTTTATGAAATTCAAATGTATAATTATGTACAATTGACCTGGAAATGTTTTGGCAGAATTTACTAATCTTGGGTGAAATTTACAACCACTCGAATAAGCACTGTGCTTTAATAATTAATTGTTCATAAATTCACTAGCGTAACAGAAAACGAATATTTTTAAAATAGGTATGTGTAAAATTTTGTTTTTGACGACTGTCCTATAATAGTTTTCTTAGAAATCGTACTGCGATGACTATTATAGGTGCAAGACTGTATTGCAGCAGGTGGTTTCCATTTATGATATTACGACTATTATTATAATAAATTAGAAACTGAAAATTGTTCTACACAAGAAAACCGATTCTGTTTGGAGTTTGGCTTAATAATAATTAAAATCACAATTAAAGTGGTATTTAAATATTCGTAAAGTGTACGATTTTTTTTACTGTAGTTCTATGTAGGAATTGGACCAAATATTTTTAGATAGTTTTTTTATGAAAGATTTATTTTCATATCATTTTTATTTTATATTTTATTAATTATGATATCATAGTAGGTACAATTATATATGAACATAAACAGTATAAACTATATAAAGCAATGGTGAATAGTATGGGAACATTGGAGTGCGGAATTAATATTATTAAAAAAAAATATTATGATATATATTTAATTGTTATAGGTACCCGCATAAATTACTTTAAAATAATAGGTTCACTTTGTGGATGTTAAATATTTATATACTTGTATTTTGTATATATTTATAATAATCGATAGTATATTTTATAGTCACTGAGTGAATACAATTATGACGACATGACGTGCCCCACGTTAAATAATAATACCGATGAATATATACATAAATAATATTTATCGTATGTATAAAATATAAATGCAAAATAATGTTAATTGTTTGTATTGTTGAAAGAATATTAAATTATAACATATCATACTATATAAAAAATATATATATACCTATATAATATATATATATATATATGCAGCCTTGCGTGCATATGTGTATTTTATTACCCGTTCGCCCTATTCTCGGTTTACAACAATAATAATATAATAACTTGGTATATTATCATAGTAATAATAATAATTATAAAAATTAATATTGAATATTATTACAGCTTAAAAATACGTGCATATAAGTACATACACGCTACATTTGTGTTGGTATATAATATAATAATTTCAATAATTTCATCAATTATGTTTACAGCTGTTACGATTTTTCTAAATTTGGTTTAATTAGTCTTATTTCAACTTATGTCAATACACTTATAACGCCATGTTGGTAAATAAATTGTCTTGACGTATTCTCTAAAGATATAGGGTATGGGGTCACAAGTTCATGCATTTACAATTTATATTAAATAAACCAAGAAATTGCTATATCAGTACTTACAAATTCAAATAAGCAATTTTGTTTTATATATCCTATAATTGACAAAATAAATTCCTTCTAAAAGGTATATTAATAAATAAAATATAGGTATATTATTTATAGTTGTTTTTACGTGGCACCGATTAAAGCTTTTGGTTGTAAATCATAAAGTTCAAAATAAACATATTAATTTATTAATAATTAATAATTAATAGTGTTTCATAATTTTATACTTAAATTTTAAGTTTTATTTTTAAATATATAATGAAATAATATTTTTAGTTTCCGGTCAACGAAATTTAAGTAAAAATAGTACTATCCAAAGGTTTTTTTACTTATACATTTATATAAATTCATAACATTTTAAGGGCATTGTTTTTCAGTACATAAACACATGCATAGTTCGTTAGTTTTTAGTACATATAAACTTCCAGTCCTTAGGCTACTGATAAATTATTAATTTTATTATTGTATTATATATCTATATATATCAATTTATTTAAACTGTAGCGGTAATCGATCGCGAATAAACCTATAGGTATAACCTCTCGGTATAGATAATAATACGATATCATAATAGTAAGTATAAATTAAACACTATAAGATAGGTAGTTATATAGTTGCAGCATATTTTTTAATTTTATACATTATTTTAAAATATATTGGACGTTTATTATATTATATGCAGGTATAAAAGCTGTATGTCTATAAATATTTCATATTTACACATAATTTAATCTAATATTATAAAACTTTCTGCTATGATCGGGATTTAGGTCTTAATTATTATCTAACACCTGTTTTTTAAACTATAACCAGAATTTTTCGATAAAATTATATTATTTAAACAGGTGTGTGGCTTTGTAGATTTTAGACATATTTCTATTATTTTCATTATTGAGGATAAAAATATGCCTAATGGTTTTAGTTGGAATAATATAGTAACATGCACCACAAACAGCAGACTAGGTTATATTTAGGTTATTTATGTTTTTAGGAAACAGATGAGTAATATATTTATTATAAGAAAACGTTTATATTTTATATAATATATTAATGCAGAGCTTCACTTTTTGTAATTTGTATAAATTCTCAAAGATACAAAAACATATTTAAACCACAATATTATATTATAATAATAAACGAAATATAATTTTTTATTGAACATCTAATATAATTCAAAATAGTATTGTCGTGTTTAACAATTATACTTACCTACTATGTAAAATAATATTAAGTTTGACCGAAATCATGTGGATTTTTGTAGATATCTGTATTTGTGTATACCTACAAGTTAAGACTTATAAATAAATAACTATTCTTATAATTGAATTAGTTATAGATATGAGTTTAGTTGTCTTTGCTCATAAGCATAGTGATTTTACGTGAAAGTGTATAGACGGCCATCGAGCAAAACAAAAGATATTTGAATGATTTGCTTATTTCATGTTTTACGAGCTACAATTGGCTCTTGGAGATTTTTAGAAATTATTGATACATAATAATACATTTTGTCTATTAATTTTGTGCTCATTAAATGTGTCCTCAATCCATTCATTTATCACGTATAATAGGTGTATACGTTGTCACGACTAATAAATTATTTTTATTATTACCTTTGATAAAAGATCATTAGATTTTTTTTATATAAAATTTACTTCGGGGAATTTATTATGTTTTGTTATAAAGTACAACCGATGAAACGTCTCCTCGTTATCGACGCTATTTAATACTCCAAACACCGCTATATTATACAGTCTGATCTAAGTGGCTGGTAGTGATTATCGCGGTTGGAGAACGTTACACGGTTTTCAAAATTAACTATTTGTTGCATTATTTTTCATCTCAATAGAATATAATAGATTCTGTTGGTATAAAAATAAGTATAATAAAGATGCCTTTAATACTTTACAATAGGTCACAAACATGATGTGTAGGTATGTTCCTACCAAATTGAATTGGATTTCGCTAAACGTTTCAAATAGAACCGATACAATACATATTATATCCGTAGTAAAGTAATATATATAGACACACGGACAACAACTGCATCATATCATTGGCTTCCGTTAGAGTTGCTTATGTCCCGGATTGTCCGGGACTTGAATGGTTTCGTGATTATTATGTCCCGGTGTCTTGAAGAGACGTCTCGAGATGTAAAATATAAAGTTTTTTTTTTTTTTTTTATTGATCTTGAAATTTTTAAATTTCCGTTTCGACAGCTGAGGCCATTAGTGTTACATAAAAAATAATACATATATATATATAATTTACAATATTGGTATTTTATCTTAAAGTAAATTTATTAATTTAGTGGCTTTTAAAAATTCTATTGTGTTGATTTCATTTTCTGGGTTTGGGCCTAAGCTTGTTCCGACGTAGTGACTTATGTTTAGTTCTTCTCTTTGTGTTTGGAATGATCTGCATTCATCAAAAATGTGTTTAATTGTGAGCGTGGTGCCACATGCTTGATATATGAGTGGGTCATCTTTTGCCATCAAGTGTCCGTGTGTCATTCTTGTGTGACCAATTCTGGCTCGATTTAGTTTTTTTTCGTTTGGTATACTTATGTTCGGGTTTTTTTCCATCTTTTTACTGTTTTTTTTAATTTTTTTGTTTGAATATTCCATATGTTTTGCCAAAGGGAGGTTAGATTAAAGTTTATAGTGTTAAAAATGTTATTAACTGTATAAAAATAAATTGATGAATATAACTGAAATAAAATAAAACCTATCCTACCTGATAATTAGCAAAAACGGATCTTGGTTTTTTTAATTATATTTTATTATGGTTTACATGAAGTTTATTAATCTTACTCGAAGATGCGTTAATTTTGTTTTATTTTTAGTTTTGATTTCTCGTGGTGGTTTATTATTTGTGATGCTGTATAATGTACAGTGTACATACTATATTTTGTTACTTGTTAAGCGATGGAAGGATATTACAATAACGGATGGTTTAGAATATTCTAAATCTAGATTTAGTATATTTCGTTATAGTAATTTTTTTTTAAATATGTCCCGGTTTTGAGTAATAATAATAATCTGGTAACCTTAGCTTCCGCGGTTCTTGTTAACACCGTTTATATTATTTAGCATACATATAATATATATATATATATATATGCGATTGGAAGATTGTGGACAAATATTGTGCATTATTATATAAATACCTATAAATCATGGTGTATATATTAAAATATTATTATTATGCGAAAATGTACACTTATTGTCGTGTATATGAAATATCTGCACGGAACTGTATGGTCTATATATTATGTACATATATTGTTTAATGTATTTGCCAGAAAAACCACAATAAATAACTGAATCGAAAAGGCACATGCTGGGTTTGTGACCCAAAGTTTGTTAGTTGTTTATATGTGGAGCGGTTCGCAAATTATTATGCTATTTATGCCAACGAAAACTATACGCGCACATTGCAATTATTAATTATTATTTCGCAAATGACGTTTGAATTCTTTACAAACATAATTTTATTATGAATTTATATTATATTTTGTATTTATGCATTATAATATCGTCAAAATTTGTGTAAGAATTGTCTTGCTGGAAGCAAAATTGAGAAATTAATGCACCTAAATACGCTTATAAAATATCCGTAAAACATTAAACATATTTCTCGTGTGTAAATAACTAAAAAAATATTATATTATAATTTATAACATTTATTTATTATTAGATACCTATCAATTCATTTTCATTGTGAAAATTTTGATTTCTCAATATACAAATAGTATCTATGGCGTTTCACGAAAGTTCTTATAAGTTATTATTGTTTTCATATATGACTTGAGTTCTTCTTTTAGTGAAAAATGTTAATACATTTTAACTTCAGTGTCTTATTGATGGTTACTTTCTTTAGTATATATTAGTAAATTGTATGCTATTAAAAGGATTATATGAGTTAAAGAAAATTAAACGGAACACTGATTAAAAATTTTCAATTAATCAATGGATGCGCATTAATATGTAGTTCCGGTGATATTAAAGTTAAATTTTAACATTATTAAACATTTTCAATCTTTTAACTGTGACAACAGTTTAAGCTGAAAATAGTTTTCCTAGTCTTAATCACATTAAAACATTTTTGAAAATTCAGAAATTGTATCATTTAAAATTAATAAAATGGTTTGTAATATATATATATATATCCATTAAATATTTAAAAAAAAATAATAATTTATATCCATTTAATACTCTAAAGCATTTAGATTTTAAAATTTAACTTTATTCTTCTTATTATTATCCTCATTATGAATTATTGGGCGATTGTAAATTGTGCTCATAGTAAGTAGGTAGTAAAATATATAGTATAGTAAATTGCGCCCGGTATTTTTCAGGTATACATTTTTATGTAGTAAGATGCGCCCATACTGTTTAATCTAAGTGACCTTGAATTCATCCGTTTTAAAAACTTTTGTACATTTATTGGTGTAAAAACCAAATTTAAATGTTTAATTATTATGATATTAGCGATATCGAAATGACTACGTATATTACGGGTTACGTATAATAATACTTTAGTAGGTACGTTTTTTCGCACTACACGACAACATGGACATACGAACTGCATTTAGCCAAAAAGAAAACGAAATTATAATATACGAAAATTATAAATTTTCAAAATTAAAACACGAATTATTTTCGGGTGAAACAAAATCGCTAAGTACTGTGAAAACCTGTAAACCCTGTAAAAATGATGTCTCATTACTATGCTGATATATAATTTATAATTTTATTACACTATTAACTTTATATTATATAATTTACTTGATATTTTATTAAATTTTTTTTTTATTATTATTTACTGTAAAAATTAACCTAAAAAATATTTAAAACATTTTATTAATCCCATAATTGTTAAATTATTCATTTAATTTAAATTTCTAATGCTAATTAATTTAAGCCATACATTTTATTTTCAATTATAAATCAATTTGAATTATATTTTGTATTTTAAAATTAATTTATAATACTTATACACATGTTAATTGTTCTGAAAAAAAGCAACGATAACATTATTAGTGATGTTACCCCAAAAACTACATACGTTTGCGAGTCTATATAATAAATAGTAATACATTAATTAATATTATATTCGATTATACCAGATCAGGTGTATGAATATCAATAGGTTTAAGGTGGTAATCGGATTTGATCAAATAGAAAAATAATAATAAGACCAAAAGCTCCACCCTTACACAGCAATCCTTCTGCAGTCCCCTTCGCCATCGACAATAAGTCTCTGTCTTATACTATATACTATTAGAATTATCGCTAACACAATAGAAATCACTCACACATATTCATATATATGTATGGTGAGCCTCTTTGAATAATGAAATTGCACAACCATAAGACACGTCAAAGGACAATGGGCTTTGGAATTCGATTATTAATGCGGCGAAAGGCTGAAAACAGAAACAGCGTGACACCCATAGTTACTTTCTAATAATTTTTTTAATTACTGGCATCAAAGAAATTTTCTTTTATTTAAATATACAATGTGTTCTTGGATTCGTTGTATATTGATGAGTGTACCGTACTGATTTTTTAAAGGCCCATGCAATCAACTCTTATATTCGCATGTGTTACGTTACCAAATAGTCATCTATATAAATAAATGTTTATTATTGATAGGTATTAAAAACTAAATTTTAAATTAACTGTGAGAAATTTTATAAGAATGTATTATGTACAACTCAAAAGTTAAACTAAAAATAAATAGTGTGATGGTGGGTTCCTTTTTTTATACTATACGTGCATTATATTATATTTAAAAGTATCGCGTAAAATTAATGTTTTATTTTATTTTAATATATCATAATATTATTGTAACAACTACAAGTAACTTTTTCAGTTAACAAAATAAAAATATTTCCACAATATTATTTAAAGGTACTTATTATTTTTCTATAATTTTTTATCGCATCGTGTATTATATAAAATCAAAAAGTACATATGTATAGAGGGGTAGGGTTCTATTAGCAATATAATATATATATGTACATAGATGTCATGCATCAAATCATTAGTAAAAAATACTACCTAGATAATATATAATAGGACAGATGTCTATCGGTAAAACTATTCTAACAATACTGAATTTAATTAATTTTTAAAAGTCAAACCCGATTTTTGTTATTTTCGTAATTCATAATAATTATAATGAATTTAAATATCGTTATTGATTGATTGCGATAAAAAATTAAAGTGCTCAATATATAATATAAGTAGACCTTATTTATATACAATATATCCAATTTCATTTGATTCAAACGTATAATATACATTACAACATTTTATTCATTTAACTACCGCGCACTATAGCTGTTACTATAAACGGATAATGATGGATCGGAAGGTTTTATATCGGGTTTCTTTTTTTTTTTCATTCGGAATGCGTGTAAAATACAAAATCAAACACATGTATACACGGGGTTCCATCGACCACCTTGTAGAAGACTACACACACACACAAACACACATATACTTGTTGTAATCGACCCCGTCGGACGAATAAAAGCGCGTGGCACATTGAAAACCGATATTTTGATACACCAATTAGATAAAGAATAGGATATAACTAGGGCGACGACCGTTCGATTTGCCGCGAAGACAGTAGAAGGACCGTATATTATATATATATATATAGGTAGATATATTGTATACGTCACTGCAGAACGGCATCAGTTCGTTTAACGTATACAAAAGTGACCATCAGGTGAATGAAAATATCGAAAGAGAAGTGAAAAAAAAAAATATATTATTTTGTTCGACGAAAGAAAAACTGTTTAATTGTCCATAATAAATAGGTAAGTATTGGTACGGTACCAATACTAGAACCTATAAGTATTGGTGTTACTTTTTTACAGTTTTACGTACAATACACAATTATTGTGAACAAGCCACGAGATGTTTGGAGTTCTCTTTGAAAGTCTTTTAAGTTTTGTTAGACTTTTGCCGTAGTTTATGTACGCAATAAACGAGTTCTGCGTTTGGGTCATTTAAATGTAAGTATTAAAAAATTCGTGTGCGTAATCGTTTTTTGTATTTGCACGTAAACTATAGGCACAAAAAGGGTTATTTACGCAAACAGATACCTATATCGCTTATAAATATAAATTCTTTTTGCAGGATTTTCTTACACATTATTTTTCATATAGCCGCGCATATTATACAGCGTTTATATAACAAATTTACGGATTAATAAGTAATATATTATTTATTTATATATACGTAGGTATATAATATTGATCACAAACGAATTGTTCAATAATTACATTAAAACATTATTAATTTCTTACTGTCGTTGTCGGTTTTCTTGACGTGTTTATTTATATTATATATGTATACATTTTTGTATATGATATTATAACATTTCATACAAATATATTATATACAATATACATATATTTTAATTTCAAGTAGATTATTTCCATCACATGAAATTAAACAGCTGTAGTTGAATTTATGTATTATAAATCTGTAGATTCCAATTTTAAATTATTTAATATTTAATAATAATATTGTAGTGTTCATCTGTATTGTGTAGGTATTGATGTGTGGTGCATCAATTTTCTCTACCCTATATTCTTACACTTTACTATTTATAATATTTATTTTATTGTATAATACGTAGAACAGGTGAAGCACCATAATTAAAACATAAAATAGGCAGTTTTTATTTAAGATGGACCCAGTAATTTCGTGTAGGCGCCTACAACATAGTATATAATAATTATTATAATATATTATGTATATGTATAATGCTTATCGAATATACACATTATCGTAGGTATATTTATGTAAAACCGCGATAGTCTTGTGAATATTTTAAAAGGCTAAGAGACACAATTTCTAATAGCTATACGCATACCTAGCAACGTTGCCGGCTAAGTGATATTTATCACTTTTATTAAAGGTGCACCATACTGAGATTGAAACGGCGGTAAAGGCGCTGGAAAGTAATTAAAACAGCCGTGTATAAATCAATTAGTGTTGTTCCTTTAATGTAGTTTTCATCAGCTCCGCGATGATATTAAATCGTAGGTACCTACCTATAGGTATATACTTTATTAAATTTTTAGCATTTTTAATTATTATTCGGCTATATATATATATAGCCGTAATACGCGTGGGCGACAACCGCAAAATTCATTTTCGCGAAGAACACTCGGAAACTTTATACGTATATAATATATTATAAACAAGACTTGCGTGGCGGTCGAAAAAAAATATTATAATCACGATTTACCCTATTATAATACATTATTATAATATCATAAAATACGCCGCAGTTTGCTGTGAATAGTCGCGGTGTACGTGCGTAATCGAATTACATAGCGCGCGCATTTATATACGTATAAACGTCATCGTGGTCGTCGACGCGGAGGGTGCATATTATTTGCTTTTATCCTCATTATACCGATCATTGAAATCGTAAAACCAAATACGTATAATATATTGTACATACGGTGGAGCATTTGAGCTTATACATGTATACAGCGGGCATTAAAAGGTTATGCAAACGGAACGATTATTGAGCTGACTGTTGCGCAGTTGCATTAGAGATTATACGCGGGAATATTGTTTCATAAAGGGGAAGATTTCGTAGTTATAATATTACTTATCGTTTGGATCGTAAACAGTATTGACGAATGAACAAAATATCTTTATCGGATTTAAATTTATCTATACATAATACCTAATACGATATTAATATAAAAAATATTTTTTGTTTTAATCTATTGATATTATAGCTTATAGGCAACAATTATATTTCTTATTAATTAAGTTTTTTTATTATAATATAACACTAAAATAATATTATTTTAGTATTTTATAATTAAATTAACAATTAAAAAAAGTAGCGTGTTGATAATGTAATTGCAGAAAATCTACAGTACGCCGTCCATGGGGTGCCAGGGGTCATTCTCCCCTAGACATAATAAACTACCTATATAAATAATAATTTATTTCAAAAATAAGTATAGAAGTTCAGAATGTTTATAAATTATAATCATGGTCACTATAGATAGAGTTTGCTATCACATTAAGAAATTAGGAACCCTACCAGTAAGCGTTATTATTACGACTGAACGCAGCTTTTCTACGTTTTGCAGGTATAATTTTTATTACTTAACTTGAAAATTAATTTTAAAACTGCTTTTGTTATTGCACTTTAGATTAAAAATATGGTTGCAATCACAAATGAGACAAAATAGACTAGTAGTACTTAATGTTCACATAGAGTAAAATATATCATTTGAAAGTATATAATTAATCGGTTTATATCGTTAAAGAAATCTAGATTTTATATTGTAGACAAACATATAAGTTAGTTTTTAATTATTTAGTATAACTATCTATTTTAAATTTTTACCTACAAATTATACTATTGGATACATGTTTTTCTCTCTATAGGTAAATAGTTAAAGAAGAAGTTTTGGGCCAAAAGAATATTGCCTATCCTTCTAGCACACTATAATTAAATCCACTACTGGACTACGGTCATCATTAGGATCAATTTATTTTATGAAAATGAGATTATATTTTTTAGGCTCTGTTGGTTTGATACTTATATATTATGTTAATTTATTGAAAGAAAAATATAAATAATTTCAGACACATTACAAATTACTATAAGCAATAAGCATATTTTAACAAAATACACCGATAATTCGATAATATATACAATATATTTACTAGATGTAATCAAGCTTTACCTTGGTACTCGTGATTAAATAATTTCATATTTTGTTTAAAATTAAAATATAGATAAACAGAAAAAAGTGACTCAAAGGTTTTATAGACTATAATATTTATAAAGAAACCATATACGAAAAATAACTGATTACGTGTATAATTTTAAAACAATAACAAATTAGTAGATATAAGACATCATATATAATTATATAAGATTATATTAAAGGAATAGTTGATTTCCAGGTTTTAGATGCACTACAAGAAAAGCACCAAGAAAAGCTCTTTCTGCACATCACTACGCGTCTGTGCTGTTTTCTGTTTCATATTTTAACACAAAATATTCAATATTCTGTCTACCCGCGCATAAAATACTAGGATAGTTCGAGAACTACGTTTACTCAGCTCTACCCTAAAGCACTGATGATTTACGAATTCCTTTTTTCCCCTTTTCTCGGTATTACGTCGGTTAACTTAATTAATAGACGACCGTTTAGACTTTAAATTTTAGAGCGATTCGCCACAAAATTATATGCATTATAATATTATGATATAATTATTATAATTTATAGTAATACCACAGTATATACGAGCTCGTATTTTTAAATCATTGTTGTAGTAATAATAATAATATTCACGAAAATGCACAATACTGGCAATGGAATCGTGATTATGGACCGAATAGCATAATAAATTCGTTTAATCATCGGCGAATCGTGATAACGTAATAAATTATTATATATATCATAATAATGTGGGACATATAGGTGATCGTCATCTACGGACAACTCAGCGACCGGTTATACGGTTATAGCCGTTATAAGATCATCATGCATAGCAGCAGCAACAGCAGAAAAACATATCGTTTACTTTACGTCATACATATTATTATATATTTTACACACTTACAGGTCCGTGCATTTTATCCTATATATAATGTATGTATGTATATAGTATGTATTTTTTTTTCGTATGGCGGTATATAGTCCGGTAGTATCCAAAGACCTAGTTCGGACGCCTGTTGGCAGAATTTCTATTTGGGCACCTGTAGGTTTCTACCATGCTCGATTGTATGCATAATAATAATATATTATTTATTTGCGAATAAACTAATAAATAATTTTAAAAAAAATTTTCTAGTTATTTTATCTAGAATTATCTAAAATTATGTTAACATAAATAAAAAAAAAACCATATGCATGTCTTAAAATGTATTCAATGTATATCTATTTATAGTCTATGTAAGTGGAATTATTACTTATAAATTTGATTACTGATTACTTATCGTAAACAAATAGCATACTAGATCAAATAAATTTAACTACCCATCAAGTGTTTAAGTGTTTTAAAAATAATATGTGTTGTGCATACTATAGTATGCATAATAATAATATATAGCGTATCATTTTGGAAATTTCACATTATAATTTTATTTTAAATTTTGTTGTATAGTATGCACTATACATATTATTTTTAAAACACTTAAACACTTGATGGGTATCTAAATTTATTTTATCTATGCTATTTGTTTACGATAAGTAATCAGTATTCAAATTTATAATTAATAATTCCACTTAAATAGACTATAAACAGATATACATTAAATACATTTAAAGACATGCATATGGTTTTATTTTATTTATGTTAACATAATTTTAGATAATTCAAATAAAATAACTAGAAATTTTTTTTTAAAATTATTTATTAGTTTATTCGTAAACGTGTGAATCGTGAATATTTTCAATTTGTTCGGGTCTATATTGACGTTCTTATTTTCCTGACTCAATTTATGCATAAATTTGTATTTTGTGATAAATTTTATGTCATAAAAGAAATATTTTTAAATATTTATTTTGGATACCTAATTCAAAATATTATTTTCGACGCAATTGATCAAAACTATATTATAGCTGTCATATATTATACTGCGTTATAAATTATAATAGTGTTAAACAATCGGTAGTCCGCGTAAAAATATATTTTTCTTGTCTGCATGAATACGTTTTGAGTATAATATAAAATCTAACTATATATGATATTAATATATATATCTTTTACAATTTAACTTACACTAGACGATTTTTAGATCTTGTAGCAAAATAATCGGTTATATTATTGGTTCATTACACCGCTAATGTGTATATAATATTTCGACGTCACAAAATAATTTAATTGACGTGCCGAATGTTTAAAAATATATATGCAGGTATATTGCATTTTCCCCTCATGGATGTGTTTTGCAGAAGACTTCGCGGATAAATGGATAAATGCGTCAAGGAAAAAAACGGAATTATGATCGGCCGTTGGGCACGCTTTTTACCGCGGAACACCCTTATTCTCTTCTGCGGGACAAGTCCTATACGCCGAAACGAAATACAATTGGTTCGACTTATTAAATTACGTATATAACACCTGTTTTAGAAATTTGAAAATAAAAAATAACCAAACGCACCTCAAATGACACAGATGTACTAAAAAAAAAAAACCAGAACCAGTTTTAAAAACTCATTAATTTCATTTTGTTCCGGTGCGTGCAACATATTTTTCCTCTGCCGTCGATGCGAAAAATATAATATTATTTATCACTGCTCCGAATGGTTGTAATGATGTGATGGTGGTTCTTTTTTGAGTATTTTCTTAAAGATATTTTTTATCAGGTATATTATTATATGTATAATAAAATAATACATAATATTAAACATAGGCACCTACACTCGACGGTGTACATCGATATAAAATGCATCATCGTCGAGATTGAAATCGTGCAGTTTTTTTCAAATGTACTGAGTACTCATATTATATTCAATATAATATAATATAAATTAATAGATACGCACACACTTGAGTGACGTCTAATTAAAATGAAAAAAAAAAACCTTAACAATTTGCCAGTTAATAATGTACCAATATAAATTAACGAATTGTTTTTGTCTTATTCGAATGTATACCTATATGTGTTGTAAATGTGCGTAATGTGGAATACGATTTGAAACCGGGTTTGGTATTGTGGTATACACGATTTTCTGAAGAAATTCGCAACACAAAATATATAATATAGGTACTACTATTCATAATATTATTTATTACTATTATTATTATTATTATTCGTGTCCGCGCTGTATCGATAAATCATGATCGAGCACGTCTTGTTCCTACGTCAAATTAATCCTATCGAGTTAAGTACATTATTATAAGTGGGAAAACTTGGCCTGTTTGTATTTTGATCTTACTCTCCTCACCCGCCATATCTTTGGACCTGTCATTGCGGTCGTTTCGTCACGTATTCACACGTTCTTTCCGTCCGGCTAGACTCCGTCACTCATTATAATACACGAGCCCACAGTCGTCTTTATTGCTGTCATCTACACCAGATCCAAACAGCTATAATACCTTCGAATATTAAAATTAAAATAACAATTACGTTTATAGTTATATGGCGCGTACATAATACTAATACACTGTTATTAAATTGCTTCACTACTAGCCCAGCTATTGATTTTTTTCCACGATAATAACACACGCTAATCGATTTCTTCTTTATTTGATATGTTGGAATGTCTGCATGAATTAAATACATTTATAATAATATGTACATTGTATACTCGTTTTGGCTATTCCCACTTACAGACAATTGAACGCTATGCGATGCTCTGAATTGTAATAAGAACATTTCAAATATAAGTGTAGTCGTATAGGTATGTTATATGAATTAGTGTAAGGAAATCCATGAGAAATAATAATAATATATTATAATACCTATAAGCTTGATGTACCTATACAAAATTAATACATATTTTTTTTAAATTAATACCATCATTGTAGTCGTATATATAAGCTGATAAAAAAGAAAATATATAAGTGTAAAGTTAGCTTTTATTTTAATAAAAACTTGCGCACTCTTGAGTGACTCAAGACAAAATATTACTCGTTAAATTAAAATTTCTTCACTGTGTATAATAATTGAATCCGGATATTTAGGTTTATATTCGTCATAATTGTTTTGACTTATAAGTTATAAGATATAGATTTGTAATTATTTTAAGAAATAAATTATGTATGATAAAATTTATAATTTGTCAGTAAAGTTAGTAAGAAATAAAAATAAATAACTTTAGGTGCCTTACATCTACCACTTTATAATATATTATATATTATACATATACACTACAAACTACTAAGTAATAATAGTAACCGGTTACTGTTGAAGTGGAATGTTCCAAAACAAAATATAATTATATAGTTCGAAAATTATTGATTTAGTTATAGTAATAATCATAATTTTTATCAATGGATATGCATTTATATAATTATTGTTAAAGGTGTAATTATAGCAATTAATATTATAATTATTTATTTTTATTTAATTTAAAAAATTAGTTAAAACTTACCATTAGCTTAAGCGAATTATTTATATGTTCTGTATAAACTATAAAGAATAAATTACTAAATTAATTATGAATTCATGTATGGTTAAATTAATTTATATTTTATAGTACAACAGACCGAGGTGTTTTTAAATTAAAAGTTTATATTTTATTATCTACTTAATATACTTACTAGTATCACATAATATAATTATACATATTAAACTTTTTAATGTGTAACTATAGCTAATTAGAGTAATCATTTTTGTTAATAGTGATTATAAGAGAAATTATAAAGGTTAGTCTTTAAAATCTATTTATTTTTGTTTTAAATAAGTACAATACATGTAAAGATAAATTTAATACTTTATGTAAGTTGTATACGTTTAAAGTTATATTGTTAAATATTTACTGCTATTTAAGCTTTATTATTACGTTTTTCTTTTCGTTTTAATTTAATTTTTTTTATTAATTTATGTTTTTGTGTTACTAATATTGTTTATGTCTGCAAAATTTTTATACAAGTCGTACAATAACAATAATTTTTATTCAAGCGAAACTACGAAATTTTGCTTAAAGGCCAACATATTATGAGTATTTAACTTTGTAATAAATTTCGTCAAGATGCATCACCTGTGGTACGGTTTTTACACTTTTAAAAAGAAAAAAAATATTTAATAATGTTATCCTTTTTCTCGTATAAATATCATGATTATTATTATGAAGTACAGCGGTCAGAAAACGATTTAGGTATTCTAAAATAGGTATATATATTTAATTTTTTATTTTGTATTACGTATATTACGTAACGAGTTTCAATTAATCGCGTATTTATATGCAAATTCGTACGCGTATGTTTATTTGAGCTAAATGTATATATGTAGGTATTTACAGTTTATATTATTACGTACGCCAATAATAACAATATAAGTCTTGGTTACAGCAAAAATAATATTAAAATAGTTGCTACACAACAGTGATCGGCTGACGTGTATGTAATATTATAAAATAATTATTAGGTGTGCTAGTTTTATTTTATACATTCCATGTTCTCCTTGTGATTATGTCGTCCCTGTTACATACCATCTTGATTTTTTTTTTTTGCTACCGTTGATAAATGTTAAGCATGTTATTTTGAATTGGTCTGTTATCTAACACAATATAGACTATTTAACTTAGGCTCGACAATATTTCCGCCATTAATTAGTGTCAGTTAAAAATCCCCTACAATTCAAAAGTAATTATGAAAAAAATAAGTCTATGGCCATTCAATAATTATTCCTATTCCCCAATTTTCAAATTTCATATTTTTCTTTTCGTAGAAAAAGTTTTAAAAAATATATACTCTTTTAAAACGTTTGTTATTAATTTATTATCACTATTGTGTTTTAATCTAATTTGGATAGATACACTATTTTTGTTCATAGGGTTCAGTTCGTAAATCATAAATAAATAAATGGTTAAATATAACGATATTGTGGTGTTATTCGAAATGCAAATAATCGAATCCTTCGACTACCACTCGAATTACGCCCAGCGCGGTTATAATAACGAGTATTATACTCGGTAACGAGTGTTTTCGGATCACCTGAAATAAAGGCAGTGCGTACAATAAATAATATGTATATTTATCTATAACACATTTAATATTATGGCCACTATATATGTAGTATGTACTATTTTATTGTTTTAACCCCCTTGATATAAATCATAAACGTAGTCGTGACAAACAATAATATTCGGTCCTCGTGTTATTATTATTTCTACATATACATATAGGTGGGTATTATAATATGTTGTAATATACGCGCGGCCGTCTCGCACTCTCGCCGAGATCGCATTCCAAACCGATGATAAGGAGCAGGAGGAGGCGCACATCCTGGATTCATGAATGAACGTCGCTGCACACGCGTCATAGGTATTATATTGTTTTTAGGTCTGCCATGTGTTTAATATATGTGTATACATATTACATATAAAAAAAAAATATTTATATATATATCCTGTGGAAATAACGTATCGCTCGTACAATATTATATAGATATTTCTTTGAAATTTATCGGTATACTTTATTTTCGGGGAGGAAGGAGAAGAAAAAAAAGTTACTACACATAATCGGACAGCTCGTAGTCCGTACACAATAATAATAATAATAATAAAACAACAACACGGAATACGAACGTAAGCGCGAACCACGGTGCCAACCGAAAGCCAATCCGGTCCGATCGGTTTTACGAATGTCATTATGATATATAATTTTCGTAGTCATACGTATGTATCCAAATATTTTAATTTTATTCATAATAATAAAACGTGTAGTAAGTACACGTTAAGTGTATTGCAGGATTTGACTGCGGAATATTATCTATAGTACATAATAATATTTTATGAGTACATTATAATATATTGATATACTTTGATTGTATTATTATTTATTACTGTTGGGACTGGGGATTCGATTTTTGAAGGCGTTTAGTCACTTACAAATTGGTAGCATTAATAATTAGCCTACGAGGTATTGTTATGAAGCATTATTCAAAATAATACAATCTCGAGTACAAAGCTTTTTTTCTTTTGACCCAGGAGACGGAAAACTGCTACGGAGTGCGTCAAATGGGGAGGTTGCTGTACTTCCAGTGTACGCGCATTAAAGTTTATTGAAACTCAGCGATATACTATAGACTATATAAGAACTCCGTATAACCGAAAACTGTTTGAGAGATATAATACGCATATATTTTATTTTATGGGGGGGAGGTGGTCGATTCATACCCTTCTGACACTGCTCGCTACCGCTCATGGGTGGGTGAACTTGTATATTATAGGTATATATAGCTGTACCCAAAGAGTGTCGAGGCCTATAGTGACACGTCGCTGTACAGTATACGAGTAAACACGCACAATGCACAATACATTCTCGAAATTCTGTAAATGACCTAACACGAAATGACGTTATAACAATATCGTATATTTTATCGGACCGTCTTTAGCGCCCTTCGCGGGACACGATGTGGTGGTCGGTGTACGTCGGCCGGCGGAGGCGCTACGCGTACAACGCGCGGCATGGGGCCGTCGTGTGAAATGAGTGTGATTATTCGGACTCGTGCATTACATATAATATATATATATATACCATATACGTATATAAAATATAATATTATTATACACTTGTTATATTGCCGTATAGTTGGAAGGATATGGAAAACACTCTCGGGAGAAATAATGGTGGAGACACTATTTTAAAACATAATATTATTACGGTGAACAAATATAATATGTATATATAAATAAATGATATTAAAAGATAAATATTCATCGGACCGGCCGCCGTCACCGTTGTCTTGGTCGAGTCTCGGGACTCCGCCGCGTATATACGGCAGGATATACAATATACATATGTAGGAGACGGCGTTCCTGCAGTAGAAATTCCTCGGTATATCTAGTTTAAATATAATAATAATCGTAATCGTAATGATAATGTGGGCATTATAATATATTTGACGTTAACGCAGCGGGGGAAGTTTAGACTGGTCCTTGTTTTATGCCAACAGATGATATATCGCCATAACGATGATTGCTTCTCACCAGTCTTATTTTTCATTTATTTATTTTCTTTTCTCGTTTTTTTTCTTTCGTTTTTTTTTTTTTTATTTTCATTTTTTCCATTTATATTTATTTTCGGATGTTGTTATTATTGCAGAGGCTCGACAAAATATAATGTATTGGTGTAGGCGCTTGTAATAGACGTTTGATAGGTATCATATCACATACTTATAATACTCGTTGTCGACTGTTGATATAATATTATAATGTTGTAAAATATATATTAATTATTACTATTTATGTGTATATATATTTGCGAATATTAACACTGTTAATTGGATTCACCAAAATATGCTAAAAAATAAAATAAAATAAAAATAAATATTTACAAACAACTACGAGTTACAGATGGTATTTCTAAATAATAATAATAATAATATAATGAACGTTGCTTACTGGATACAGCAGTTCTTCGATCAACAAATGATAAATTTCCTTATGGAAACATTTTTAATTGGGTAAAATGATTTAAGTTCATGATTTCAGTAAAGACACCACTGGGTACTCGTAATCTTTAATGAGTATACCAATAATAATCGTCTAGCTATACAAAAATTGCTGGTCAGTAGTATCATATACAATATTTTAATAGGTGACCATAGTTTCAAATTTTGTGTTGCGGTCAATCGTATCATTAAAAGTTTTAAACTCTTATACCATACTTGTCGATGGTCTAATCAGAATTATACCTCAATTAAAAGCTTGAATTTATAGTTTAGTATCATTATATTATCATTGATTTTTTTAAAAAAAAATTATGTTTAGCTACGTTTCTTATAATCTATAAGTATAAAAGTTAAAATATAAAAACATAAATAAAACAATATTACATTATATTGTTATTGGTATAAATACAGTTAAAAAATATATTTAATTTGTATTATTATATTAAGTATAATTTCAGTTGGTTTTAAATGTTTTTATATTATATTTTATTGGCTATGTGAAATATATAAAAATTAGCATAGCCAGATACAGTAGCGTTACTAAGTTAAAAAGTTATATTTTCTGAACTTACTATAGTTAATTTATTTTTTAATTTATCGAATTTATAAATAACCATTATTGTAATAAATTAAGTTTTTCCAGTTTTTTTTTTTTTTAATGTTTATTTTTTTGAAAATTTATAATCTTTACAATAAAATTGCACAATAAGTAAATGTGAACAATGAATATAATGAGACGATGTGAAAAAGACAATGAATAGTTTCATATTAGAAACTCCTGGAAAAGTTTTTCCAGTTACGAAAATAATAATAGTTAAATCATGTATCTATTTCTATAACACTATAGTAAACCTAATAAATTAATATTTTTTTTTTAAATCACGTTATAAATGATGGTTTTAATATCCGAGTATACAAAAAAAATAATATTTATTTAGATTAAAGTGGGATATTTTTTCGGTTAAAAATCAACAAACATATTAAACATAAGCACTTTACCGATTATTATTAGGTGTATACTTTTTTTTTATTTGACGTTAAACGTCTTAAATTCATAGGTTAATTTGTTGTATCGTTTTAGATTTCGAGTAAAATAGCGTTATTATAATCCAGCTTAACCGCAATTTACATAATTAAATGGGAAATTGTATATCCGTTTAATCTGTGTGCAGTACGTATGATAAATAATAATACAAGTGAATAGTGATAGACAACAATAATCCGTTATCGTTTAGAATACGTAAACAACTATAGATAGTTCCCAGATTATCTATATTATATATTACGTCTGTCGGTATAGTATTATTTTTCGAGTGGTCCGTTATCCGTTCGAATTTGTATCGATTCTCCATTTATAAATACTCAGGTATTAAGCTATATCATTTTATATCATGCTTATATAATATATCATATAAGAACATTAACAAAGTCATTTTGTTCGAAATTACTGAAATGTCTTAATAATTCGTCCAGTAGCCGGCACAGTGTCGAAAATTGTTTTAGGGTATACCTATTAGTGTATTATATAATCCGTAAATACACATTTTATTATAGATTCAAAAAAAAAAAAAAATTAAAATTGTATATTATATAATACTATTTATGATATTGCTAATAGTTAAATGTATAAAAATTCAATGGAAGTCTCAGAATTATTGACTCTGCATAGAGCCTGCAGTACTATTGTAGATACATATTATTATATTGTATTTTATTTCTCTCCCTCTCTGGTTGTTCGTTTAATTTATGGGCAGGTTTACAGAAATTATCCATTATTCTTCGTAGCTAACTATAATTAGGTACTCATCATTCATACCAATTGTATTATATACCTTTTGAGTTTATTTTTTACAATTTTATTTAAGAACATTGAACATTTTTTCTAGCAGCCAGTTTCTATGGAAAAGAAATAATTACTGTAAATTATGAATAAATTTCCAATTAATAACTTTTTCATATTGATGTTATAAAATATAAATTTTAAGATACATTGATATTTGTAATTCCTTTAAAAATTATTAATTAGATGAAAACAGTATAATGTATTTAGCTCAAAAAAAAAAATTTTGTGTTTATGTTAACATTTTTTTAGTGCATGAAATCCTGAATCTTGGTTATAAATGATATAATGTATAAATTTCAATCAAAACATTTTATTTTCCTGTGATCTGTGCACTCTTGCTCGATGAATGCATTTCGTTGCCAGATAACATATTTTACATAAATGTCCCCGTTGGCCGATATAGGGTGTCGGTTACATAATACGGTAAGATAAGATCTTCACATAACACATGATGTTCTGAACGGTTTCGGACGGGGAGGAAAATAAGAGTTGTTCAGTCGGACTTCTGGTGTTGTTTATAACGTAACGGGGACTTCTGTTGAATAGAGCCCGCTGTTTGTATGGAGATAGACGAGTGTATGATCATATCATGTACCTACTATCTTACGTGGAATTCGGGTGGTTTCTACAGCGGTGACACAGCCTAAAATTGATCATATCTCATGTCACAATAATCGTAAGTGACTAAATATTAAAGAAAATTAAAAACGGGTTTAATATTTTGACCTGCATGGGTTTGTAGAATTTTTTTTTTTAAAGATAATTTGTGTTTTACTAGAACTAGATTACTTAGTTTACAAAATTGATTGAAATATATTGTATGTATGAATAATTTTTTTCTACCACGCGCATCTTTAAGAACAGCGGAAACAGTTTTTTTTATAATAAATCGATATAAAGCCATAAAGACATCGTAAAAGTTATATTATTAACAACAATTTAATATTAAGAGAACGCCACACCCACATGGTCCTAATACATAATATTATACAAAATAGACATTTTTAAAGTTTTAACTTTTTACATAGCTATAATTCACTTTAAATTTATGATATCAATAAAAACATATGAGATTGCCTAGATAAAATTATTACCTTTTGAAGTTTGATAATAGGTACATTTACTCCAATAATAAAGTTCATAACATAAAATTGTTTCTATTGAATGAAAATTTGCTATGTTGTAAAACGGAGATAACACATGCGGGTGTGGCGTCCTCTTGAAGTGTTTATGGCATATATTATATAATAATAATAATATAACAATATTGGACACGAGCGTATTCTATAGCACATTTCTGGAATCAAATATTAAACTTCGAATTTTTTATTTATAATTATTATGTACATCTAAATTTTATATTTTGTGGTCTAATTAGACTTATGTTTTATGTGCTTAGAAAAAAATAGCTACCAACACTCGGGTAAATTCAGTTAAAAATAAGACTTATTTATTCAATGAGAACATATACAATTGAAATAAATACATAGATATAGCATTATATTAGCTATGGTTAAACTGTTTTCAGTATAATAATATAATATAACAATACCTGCTTATAATAAATGATATAAATCAAGAAAAAATTAGACTTTTACGTAGGTTTTTAATGTTCTAGTCGAATTCCGAATACTATGCACATTAAACTGCATATCCTGTTCCATCTGTCATTATGCCTGTAGTATACTGACAAAAGTTAAAGTCTGACTCTTATCATTATAACTACGATATATTTAAACTTAAAACAATATGCATACGTGTACCTAACTTGGTGGTCGCATATAAGATTCGCTTAAATCTAAATCAAAATTCATTAAATTGCGTTTGAGAGGTAAAACGTGTACAACTATTCCATTGACTATATTAGCTATCGAAGAATATGGTTATAATAATGTATACTATTATACTTGGGTGAGCGTGTAAGCATAATACAATGATGCCTACTGTTCGTACGTCTGGCTGGTGGCTGCCACTCGACGAACTCGACATAGCGCGCCACTGTTATTCGAATTAATATAATGTGTAGGCTGTTTATTCATATTATAGGTACATGCATATAGATAAATACCGTCGAGTGCATCATGACTTGAAGTCGTAATCTGTATACAAGTATGTATATACAATATACTTATATATATATATTTATATTTGTACATACATTATACATACATACATATATATTTATAATATGTAGGTACAGCATAATATATACGATACGACGATATAAGGTATAACGATTAATAATGTTTTCTCGACCTCATAAATTAGATGTATATAATATAATATGTTATAAGTATATGAGCGTATCGTGCATATATATGGATGCAGTATATGTATATACAGGTACGTTTTAAATAAACAATAATATGCGGTACACAGTGAACGGATATCACGTTTGTAGATTTCACAACTATTTATTATAATGAAAAAACAATATATTTTTTTTAAAAATATCATCAATCATAAATATACTAAATATTTTATTACTGTTGTTATTATTGTTATGGGATTTAATTTTCTGATGTATTTAGAAAAACGAGTATCGATGTTGATCGCGAACACCAATTTTCGTACCTGAAACATTATAGACTATAGCGGTATTAGAATAACTTAATATCTTATACGGCCTAGTGCAAATTGGTGCACACACGCGTTATTTATGTATATTATTATTGTTAAATCTGTAGTCTATATACTTATAACGTAGGTATACATTGATAACACAGTAGCACCTTGATTTCTTAACTAATTTTCACTGCTCCTGGTTCAGATGTAACTGGAATTTTTTTTTCAATATTAATATTAAGTGATCGGATAGTAAAGTGTTAGATTCGCGCGATCGAGGCTGCTCTGTAATATTATTATTATTTATTAATATCATTACATTTAACTACGGTAAAATGAACAAACCGTCCGTTTTGGGCTATAATATATTATGTTATTATACGTTCATATTATACCGGTAAGCGTCGCGTTAAACGTATACGTGTGTCACAAGTACCTACCATCAAACTTCCACCACATATGAGTTTTAATTCTGAAGTCGGATAATAATTATACGAAATGGTAGTCTGAAAACATCTCGTAGTTAATTTTATTCTCGTATTATATTACAATAATATATAATTATTACTAAACCAAGGCATTCTTTTATTGCTGACACGACACCGCACCGCGTCACCGAAACGTCAGTTGTATCATATGTATCATATTGTATTAACATTAAATATTACATATTATTATTATATATATCGTAGGTTTACAACCGGTATTATACACACACATACACACACACACACACACACACACACACACACACACACACACATATAATATATATATGTACTTGCGCGCGATGCTCGACAGTTGACACACCGTGTTATAATTTGATCATGTACAGTGTACGTGTTACAATATTATATGTGTATAGCTCAGGGTACCCGGTTGGATTGACCTAGTCGCCCAAAACACATACACGCGTCCACTACGTGTTTATAATATATTATAGTGTCCGCGCATACTGCACCAAACGAGCGAAAATAATAACGAGTTACGAATATATATATATAAGTATATAGTATAAAATGATATTATTTTGTACTACGGCCGGGAAACCGATAAAAAAAAATGTATCCACCTGAAACTAAAAATATGTCGGTAATAAACGAGGACGGATCGTCTACTTAATAATAATGATAATAATAATAATAATAAATAGTAATAGTAATAGTACCTAATAATAATAATAATAATGATGATACGAACAATCGTCAACTGTTGTTTAAGAACAAGGCGAAATGGCGCGATGAAAAAGACAGACAGAAATAATAATAATAAAAAGAACGTCGTAATGTACCTATTGTTGTTTATTACATTATATTTTTCAGTTTATTATAAATGGTGTGCCGTTAAGAGAAATGAATTGCTCCAACGGGACAACGGGTACCTTTTATTTTTTTATTTTGTTTTTTATTTTTTTTTCTTCTTGAAAAGGGCAGATGACAAATGAGCGACTGTGTACGCAACAAATAACATTACAGCAGTAAGGGCCAATTGTACGGCGGACTGTGATTGGCTCGGCCGTACAGCCCCCGCCGGCGCGTTAACCCTTTACAACACTGTGTACCTATATATTATATATTGTTATACATTTATATAGACTATTATACATAATTATCACACCGTCCGCCCAGTATTGACGACGCCACCGTGATAATTATTGCTTAATACGATCGGCCAGTAACTGTTTGAACTCACCGGACGGTGATGGTATAGCCGTATAGGTGCCTATTATTTCATAAGAAATTGATTTAAATTATATCTTCCATCTGATAAGGATTCGTTTAAAATTTGATACGGCTGTCTTACAATAATATCGTTTATTCTGAATCCGTGCTAAATCCGTTGTAATTATATGCAGGTGTGGTAGTACTAACTGTACTGTAGTAGCAGATATTAAATAATTATTCATAATATTATGATTTCAACAAAACATTTGAAAATAAATCGCTAAAATGTATAAATTATATTCTACTATTTTTTTTTTTAGAAAACATGTTATTTTTTTAGTAATAGGTATAGTTTAAGAAATCATTATGATAAGTTGCTAAATAATATGCTCGTAACATATTTAAAATTATATTATCGTTTATATTATTATTATCATCACACTAACGACTTATGGTATTATAAAAAGGTTTTGTTTTTAATGCTTGAATTGATTATGCTTACATAATATGTTTTTGTTGAAGTATTGTAAAAAAAAAAAAAATGTTTTTAGTATTAAAATATAATATTGTTAAAATTATTTTTTCAAAAGTTTTAATTTTTAACTAATAAAAGTGATCATTATCATTAATTAATTTATATTTTCTATTGGATTTTATAACTTCATATTATTTAAAAAGTTTATTTGGTTACAATATAAAAAATTACAAAACATTAATATTTATTTTTGCAGCCTTTTTTGAGCTTAGTAGATATCCATCGCGTGTATAACTACAGTTATGCAGGTGCAAACTAAAATATTTTTAAAATTACTTATGATTTTAACTCTGACCATCGGCATAGCCTTTTATAAGCGTTTTTTATTTTTAAATAATGTAATGGTATTTAGGTAGTTCGAGCTATATTATGGTTTTATTTAAAAAAAACTATAAGTGTGTTAAGCTTATCATAGAAAAGCAACCCTGGCTGGTTTTATTAGGCTGTGCTTTTCTGTGCCAACCCCGATCGATATGTTATTATTGTATTATGCATATACTTTAGGAAAACTGTTGTAACACGCAATTATATATTATTGATAATATAAACGAAAAGGCCAAGTCGAGATCAAACATTTTCACCGATTTCACCCCGACTTGTCTTTACATCAAAAACATGCACACACATATGCGACCCGTAGAACTCTGCGTAATTAATTTCTACAAAAACCGTCATTCTTGTATAGTTTAGGTATTTATACGAGTGTTTATATATATGTTTAACCGTACCTACTTATATACTATACCTATTTATAAAGGTACACACCGCGGTACAACATATTCGGTAGGACGCCGTCGCTAATCTCGCCGGTAAATCTCGGCAGTATAATCGAGTGACCTCATCTCGATGTATATTACACGGGATTCGAGGGATTACCGTAATAAATAATTGGGTGGATTGTATTGTAAAAAAAATATATATAAAAAAAACAAAGGGAAAATGTAAATAATTCTGTTTGCCCCGTGTGCAGGCCACCATTATACGATATTTGGTATGCCTATTGAAAATACAGACTTGTAAGTTTGTCTCACGCAAAGCTGTTTTCATGGAAGATTTGACGACGTGTACTGCAGTATTATATTTTGTTGTATATTTAAAAATTTTAAAATATCAAATTACTCCTCAACTTATTGCGAGAATTGTGAATAATTGACACTCGGCGTGTGTACCAGCCACGTTTCGTAATAATAAATATAATGTATAATGTAATTATATACGTAAATATTTTTAATTTTAAACTAAATTAAAATCTGTTTCCTAATAATGAAAAAAAAAAAATTTTAATAACTTTACTTCAAATGACCTTATTAAAAATCAATTGATCTGATAACTATTTGTTTATATAAATATAGCATTAAATATTATGTTTTTATGCACACTAGTCACACTAGCTTGGCAGTGTTTGAAATTCAATTGTCAATAACTTGTAAATTAGATTTTAGTGAATTATAAAAACACTTGCCACTTGGTAAGAAACAGACTAGAAGAAGAATCGTCTAACTTTGTATTTATTTAAGTTTTTATTACTATTTTAAACAAATAATATTATACATATGCTTACTTATATACTTGCATTATAATATAATTATTATTATTTATTAATAATTAATGTGTTTGATTGCTGTGGTTTATTTTTATATCTATTCTAAAGTTTTATTAGAACATAAATAACACTATAAATTTACTTATGTATTTGTATATTATACTTGTATCCAAGAATAAAAATAGGGTGGAATTTTGTATGTGCCCTAACCCTTAAGGCATCAAAATTATAAATACCGACCTGTGAATTAGCAATTTATAAGAACTAGTGTTTCTAGTCTATATTCTCAGGTGGTCATCAAAAGAAAAACAATAACAATTTTCAACACCGACTAGTTCGATTAGCATTTCGCGAAAGATCGGAAAGTCTAAAATATCTTTTATGAAAAAATATAGAGTAGGAGGTTTTATATGGACGGTGACGTTTGATTATTCTGTAACAGAGGGTGTGTTGGTATCCATAACGCTTAAATTATTTTCGTTTTGAATTAGAGGTTCAAAACGGTTGCGTGCGATAAATAATTTTTGTTTTGTGTAGAAATGCTTTTAGAAGTAGAGGTGTTAGTAAAGTTGCCATATGAAGAGCATGAAAGATTTATTTTAAATAGATTCGTTTTCTATAACCTCCACTTGCATAACGTTCAAGTTATTACACAGATTTCTGTGGTCAGGATTATTTATGAAATTATTTTCTTTCGCGGAATTGTTAAACGAGCAGGTTGTATAGTGTTAGATATTCTACATGGATTTTGTATATAATTTATATTTTAGGAGGACATCATAATATCTTAAGTGGATAGATTCACAAACGTTGACACACGCGATGTGTAATCACTAATCTGACGTTAACGCAACAACTGATAGAGAAAATCATATAATCAACGTAGGCAATGTTTATAAAAGAAACTACATTTTGTAAGGCACGAAAAAGCGGACTTATAGGTCCAATTATTATGTCGCCACTTACCTCTTATCGTTCAATGTCGTATATTATAGTATGGCAGTGCAGTAAATTATTCAATAGGCGTCTACCGAATATTTTTTGCACATTTTTGGTCAAAGGCGAAATTATTTAACCATACAAATACGTAAAAATTACATTCACACAAAAATTGTTGGACAATTGCTCCTGCACTATGATGAACATTTGTTACATTGTCGTTTTAATAACAACCACGTTTAGTACAAATGCTGGTAAATAATTTTTTAATTAAAATTAATTATCAATTATAGTAAGTAAACCATTTATTTGACTTTTTTAGAACCGGTAAAATTAGATTGGTGGCAGACCAGTGTAATTTACCAAGTATACCTAAGATCGTTTAAAGACAGCAATGGTGACGGTATAGGAGACCTGAAAGGTAATTGTATCAGTGTACAGTAATATGTTGGTAGATAGATATAATATAGTAGGAAATCAACAACAAAATTATTTATAAATAAAGTTTAATAAACTTAATTTGTCTTTAGATAATAACTAATTAAGGTCTTATATCTGTTTATTTAATTACGTGAGTTTTCAATATAGCGTAAGATATAGATCATGACAATATTATTCTATTTTAAATTAGTGATATGTTAGTTAAAATTTGTATTTATTCTGTTCAACAATATGTCACTGTGGATATTATTATTATGTTATGTTATTATAATTAATATATTATTATTATTATTATTATTTATTTTATTATTATAAGTTGTGTCAAGCCTGATTTTTTTTTGATTTTTTTCAGACAATTGGAAAACCACGAGACCTTCTACATTGTTTTAAACGTAGGGTCGGAACAAGAAACAATTATTTTAAGTGAACACCTTAAGGACGTACCATTTTATATGATCGTTCGTTCTTCGAGCATAAATGCATGGCATGCTGAAAAGTAAATTTATAGATATAAGATATTTTACTATACATATTATATTATGTTTATATTTTACCTACCGTAATTGCGAGCAATATAAAATTAATTCATAGATATATTTTTTATTAAATATTAAAATTGTTTATATTTTTGTTTTAGAGATTACATTGAAACAACAAGACCACTAGCAATGCGACCCAAATCATCACTAGTATTATCCAATGGCGTATACAATGGGGGAGACGTGGGTGTCAGATCCCCCACGTTGGCTTTTTATATTTTTGTTGTTTTTGCTAACATTATGCAGTATGCACTATAATGTAATATTTTGTGATATTTTGATCTATCGAGCTATTGCATTTTGACAATTTTGTCAATACTGAATACCATTATAATTTTATTTTATTTTATTTGTAGCAATGTAATGTTTATTTAGTCGAAATGGTCAATGATAACTATGATTATACTTTAGTATAGCTTATCTTATTATTTATAGAGACATTATTTTATATATATATATATATATGTGTGTAGACAAAAACGAAACTTCACTTTGAGATATTATAATATAGGAGCTAGGAAATACCTCGATTTATCGGGTAATGACGATTGGTGCATTTTGTTTTAAAACTTATTTATTTATTACACATCATCTAATGACATTATAATTTAAATTACGATTTACAAAGATATATAACATGTTATTAATAACTCATCAATACACCTACAAAAAACTTATCATGTATTATTATTTATTACATATTATATTATACACTAATACAATTATACACCCATGTACATGAATACAGTATTGTGTGACACAAACTTCGCCGAGAAACGCTTTTATGGTATACAACACAACCCGTGGTCGAAGATATAATTATGACGTAAAAGTTTAGCTACTGAGAACATCAAATGCAATTTATTGAATAAAAAAAAAACAGTATTGTACATCGAAAAATGGGCTTCGAATCAAATGTATATTATACACGTGTACATTTAAGCAATAACAATAGAATAAATATCACGTAGGTACATCGATCGGCGTCCGCGATTCTATGTGCGAAAATAAAAAGAACCAAGAAATACGTCTAGGGGTCTGTCGTCAGCGGTTGTACTCGTTACCGCGATCGCAACCGCTACAAACGAAAACGGCAAAAAAAATCGTATATACTATATATGCACGGCTTTCAATAGACGCAAACTACGCAAATACGAAAAAAACTCTGGAAAAGTTTTAAGATCCCGTGAAAAGTTTGTACTTAATAAATAATTGTTTAATATTTTAACTTTTAATTTTTTGTTTGAGAAGATTTTTCCGTTCGGTGTGGGGGGGGGGAGATGCACGAATAAGGTTCTAGATTTCCTTTTTAGTATTGTAATTTTTATTATTCTTATTCCTAATCTTATTATTGTTATTAATATTACTATTTTCATTACTATTATAATTATTTTATTCTTATAATAACTTTTATTTAAATTGTGCGTTTATCGGCGATCGCACTATTGGGATTTCTACGGTTTCTTGTTATCTGTCACAGAACACCGGGTATAAAAGGCCCGGCGAAACGACCAGTATTCACATTTACTGTCTGTCCTCCGTCGTAGTAAGACCCACCCTGGGCAGACTTGCGCGATTAGGGAGGCATTTGTTGGTATCTATATTTTTTGATCTTTAACAATTATATTGCCTGCACATTACATTGCTTGTACTCGTATTATTAAATAGTGATTTTATTCATACCTTATATTCGGAGATCTAACATTTCCTTAGCTCAAGCTCTGATATGCATAAACAAATTCGACCTTGGCTTTGTTCCGTGGCCTTTATAAATCTGGCACCGTTCGGATGCACTGCCAATGTTTGGTGTGTTGCGTTTGCGTGAACACTGATTGTCACATCGATATTTAAATATTTGCGTATTTTATTTTTTTTATATTCCCTTATTATGTGATAAACAGTCATTCGACTCATTCGTAGGAATATATTAATCGTAAGTGTTCAATTATGTTTTCTAAACAGAACGTATATTCGTAAAATCCCGTATCCCTGTACGTTGTCGTCATTGTCGACATAGGCGCAGAGCCACGGCGGGTTACGTTCTACAGAAATGACGATTAGCGCGTACGTTGGATCTAGTGAGCAGATGGCATAGTTCCAGTGACTTATAAAAGTTCCACGTTACGGGTCTATCGCTCTCGTTTGAGCTTCCCGTCTCGTGTACCGCTGTAATGATCTGACAACGCGTGCGATTCGATTCTGATCCGATTATTCGGTGGCTGTGATGTCGTTGAATGACATACGAATCTGTTCGAAACATTGTACACATTACAAAAACGTATATATATATATTTTTTGGTAGTGTTTGACAAATTGTAACGTATAATAATTGTATATTATACAAGATCATTTTTAGTAATACATATATCCACGTTCATTTAGTTGAGTTTATTATTTATAAACACCTAGTTATGAATATTTTTTTTTTTATAAATTTCCTATTAAATATGAGCAATTAACTCAACTGTGGCTAATCGATGTTAAAAGTGAATTAGTGGAAAATTTGTTGAATACACACTCATAGATTTGATATCTTCTTTTTTTATATATTATTATAATAAAAGTAAAAAATAGTCATGTTCACAATATCTAGGATCGCAGCGGTCGCATAGAAAAAAGGTCTAGGTGTGGTCGCCACAGTCTAACGATTGATTATGGATATTAATTATCCATTATTATTAACCAATTTTTTTTCATAATCGATACAAATATACAAATATTATGACTATAGGTATAATTTGCATCAGAAAAAACTGATGATTGACGAATTTACTAGGTACGGCAAATGTTGCGTTTCCAGCGTTCCGTTTCAAATAAACAGAAGGGGTATACCTACTAAAAAAAATAAATAAAAAAAGGCGGACTCCGTCCCCTCACGTCCACTCCCAATTCAAACACTGCTGATATACATTCATTTATCTTCAAAATTCAAAAAGAACAATATGAAACTGAATCAACAATCGAATCGTTGATTACAAGTAAAGTAAAAAAAAGGACAATGAAACACTGAATGAAGACTTATTGAAAATATGTAAACGAATAATTAATGATTCTAATTATAATTTAGATGAATGTATGAGAACTATTGCTAATAATCCTAAGTATTAATAATTATTATATTTATTTTTTATGATAAAAGAATTATTAGAAAACATTTTATAAACGAGTAAACATTAAGACAGGTAACAAAAAAAAATAGGAAACAAAAATGCAAAAAAATATTTGTGTACACAAAATATTCTTAAAAGCATTATAATATGTGCAATTTGAGGGTATGCTTTAAAATAATTTGCATTCCAAGATGTATAACAATAACCAATAATACATTCTAAAATTGCTAAACATATTTGAACTATTTTTTTTTTAATTCTCTCTGACGGATTAAATCATGTTATTATTTTATATTTCTACTTTAATACTTCTCACTTTCAGCTGTTAAATTCTATAACATCTAATAATTATTTAATATATATATACTCGAATATATATAAATACACACACGCACACACTGTTATAATATGTATACATAATGTACCTATATGCGTTACAACAGCTCTCTCGTAACATTCTTGTCATGTCGAACACACCCTCACCGCGTCGCAAGCATTGTGCATTGTGTATATATATGCAATACACGCATTACACACACAAACTCACGCGGGGGTTGTCCGTTTCGATTCTATCTAAAACGATTCCGAGGGTCTTCGTATATTATATGTGTATACTCGTATACTGTATATATGTATAATAAATGTTTGTAAGAGTGTGGACCTATATGGGTTTTCGAAGACATTACCAGAAACACATAACTTTGTCATTTCTCACACACAATCATATAGACGCCGCGCGGGGTTTGACATGTAGTATTCCCTCTGACTCCCGTGACCCTTTTTCTTTTCTAAATAATAAACGGTTTTTTCCATCTTCTCTGGATTTTTCGAAAAACGTATTATTATCCAAAAGACCTCTGCGCAGGTAGGACCAACTGAAATACGCACACACACACATATTATATAATATACTATTTGGGCCGCCACTATACATCACTCGTGATGTTTTTTTCTCGCGCGCATTATCGACGGTATCCGATATTTATTATTATTACTATTATGAACTCTCGGAGAAAACCTGTTGCCGGTAGATCGTCCAAGACAATTTAAATGGATATTACGCAAAGAGTAGGTATATTTTTCCCCCTTTTGAAATATTATTTCGATGTGCTTCTTAATACAATAAAATACCTCGATAATGGTACAGTGTCACGCGATTAAAATGAATTGTTGTAATAATTTCAAATATATTATCCTAAGTTTAAATAAGCGGCTGTTTACAATAAGTCAAGGTCTGTTTTAATTAAAATTACAGAAGAGAAAAAAACCTTTTAAAATATATATTCGTTTATTGAACTATTTGATAATTATTATTAGTTTGTATATTATAACTGTAGCAAAATTTAAAATGACATTTCTTGTTTAAATAGAAGAAACAGGATAATATAAAATTCCACCTTGAATGTTTTATACTCCGAAATACATAGTATTATAATTTATGTTTGTTAATAATTCTAAACGCACGTGCTGATATTTGTGCAATTAAATGCATCAATTAAAATAAATAAACAAACCGAATCAACATTTTTATCTTGGAAAATGTTAATGTGAACTTTCCAACGAAATAATATAATTTAATACATTTTAAATGTTTTATTGGCTCGAGATATTAAGTATTTTTTTTAAACTAAAAGATTTAAAATAAAGGAAATAAAATATTAAATATAGTAAGAACTAAGAATTTTACAGCAGTAAAATTATATTAAAACTCCGATCTGATTTTTTTTCATTAATTATTTTAAGTTTAACTGTAACTTATAAGCAATTTAATAATATTATAATGTTATTTAAATTGTTTATTTTACTCTTTTATGATTTTGTTATTTATTTTGGAAATTGAATATATATAATATCAAAATATTATGTTGTGTAGTAAACGTTAATGTCTGTAAGGGGACTGTATATTACTAAAACGAAAATGGTCTTTGAAAAAAATATGTTAACGATGTTTATGAGGTAGAGGATAGTTGATACCTTATACATATTTTGTATACATATATTATACATCATTTGTTTTTGTATGCATAGTAAGAGGACAGTTTATTCGAGTAATTGAAAATAATAAACATTGTATCCTATATGAAAGCTAAGTTTATTTATTATACACAACCGTATTTATTTACGACAATATGTAGACGTTTCTATACATATTATTTAGCTTATATGTTTTTATTTAAATTAAAATTTTTTTTATACATGGGATTTGTTTAAAAAGTTGTTCAAATATTTGATAATAATTTTATTACCAGTTATATATTGCTTATATATAGTTATATACAGGTTTTAACTTAATATTTTGATGCGCGTCAAATATATACCTAAGTTCTTTATTATATATCTACTTCTTTGTTATTTATTTAATGAAATAATATATTTAAATGTATTATTATTTTTTAAAAGTCCTACAGTATTTAATAAATTATTTTTGTATAAACAATTATCACTTATCAGTGATAAAATTATAAAATTTAAATACTATTTTTTTTTCAATTATAAGTTTATAAACTTATGTCATATATATATATATATTATTATATTTGTAGGAACACTTCTGTTAAGTTTACTATACCATATATATTAGTTTTTTGTAAATATTATATAGGTATATGAAAGATGATATTTTAAATCGAACAAAACTCAAGATTTAAAATCCTATTAATGTTTTTGAAAATATTTTTTTCACATGATTTCTAGTCGAAATAAAACAACATTTTTTTTTTTAAATTTACATTTAAAATTGATTTATTTTATTGTCATAATTTATAAGTGTTTAAGTTTTTACTTTTTTGAATGACAAGTGACAACAAATACAGCATACATTTTTAATTTTCATATTCTGAAGCAAGATATTTTTCGGAGACAAGTTGTTTATGAGTTATAAGTATATTAAGTTTTATTAAGTGGAGTGGATATAGCGCAAAATATTGGTCTGCACGTTGTAAAAATAGCTTTAAAAAAATATATTATATTAAAATATTTTTTTTTACTAAATTTTAAATACTTAAAAACTAATAAACTACTTTTCCGAATTTTAATATTTATGTCTCAAAATATTCCGAAAAATATTTTGATTCAGAATATGAAATTAAAAATGAACGTTGTCATTAAAAAAAGTAAAAAAATATGCAAAATTATGAAAATATTTTACGTTAATAGATTGTTGAAATAATAATGTTTTTCTATAAAAGAATCACCTATAGTAGGTATATTTGACTATTTTTTTTTTTTTTTTAATAGGTATGGGTCATTGTCAATGATATAGTTCGTCAATTATTTTGAAAAATGGTTACTGGAATATGTGAAAAACTATATAAATAATATGTATAATCCACAAACAAAAATATAAAAGGTAAAAATAATATATTGGTATACAGCTTATAAGTACCTACCAATAATAGTTATAAAAATAAAATATTTTATTAGTGTATAACAGTATAACCTATATGGATATATAATATACATAATATATATATATATTTACGGACTTAAGTGTCTATATAGTTATATATACTTGTATTTCATCTATTTTTATTTTTTACATAGTTTAAAACACATAATATTATCGTACTATAGCTTCCGATGGGCAGTATTAACTGCAGATTTACGAGAAATTATTTAAACACGCCCATTCTACAGTTAATGCCATCATTTTGCGTTTATTATTTTTTTATAATAAATATCTATATAGGTACACCGTCACAAAAAATGTAAAGAATTTTCGGTACCTAAATGCACTCTTCGTCGTGTAGCTACGTATTTTTTCTTTTAATGTGTTTAGTGTCTATATCATCTGCTATTATACATGTAGGTATATATTATAGCCGTCCGTATAATACAGGTATGTAAGGAATTAATTTAAACGGTCTGTTGTGGATTCATTTATTACTGTATAAATAAATATAATATAACAACAACAAAAGTTATAGCTTATAATAACAATAATAATTGTAAAAAATTATAGCTTGAGCATCGATTATATCAAAATTAATTTACAACCCGTTATCCGACACCCTGCTGCAGCAGCCGTGTTGGCTGTGCTCAACGGTGGCGGTGACGGCTCATCATCTACGAAAGCGGTGGCGGTGGCGGTAAGTCACAAAGAGGACAAGGGGGAGCAAAACTTGGCTGAAACATCATTACGCCGGTCACCTCATTCCATCGGCGGCGTATTGTGTGGACGTGAAAAAGCCGACTGCGCCAATAGGTCATATAGGTAAAGGACTCGTATAATGATAATAGTACGTGGAGTTGAATCATTAACGAAGACTTAATCGTTTTATATTTTTGAAAAATTCTAATATACAATTCTCGTATAAATACTCAGGTAGGCAGGTATAACAACGGTATAGAGGTATTGCTTTTGTATCGACATCATTGCGATACGCAGTTCTTATACTTCTTTCACTGTGGATATCATAATGCATAAATTTATATATAGAATGTTTTTGTTTGTCGTGAATTTTTTTTGCCATATAACATAAATATTTAATATAATATACGAGTACATGCTTTTGTATACTTTTATTTATTTATTTAAAGAATATTTACAATTTATACCTAACATTTTTTTAATATAAACGTAAGTTTTAAGGAAATGAACACAGAAATGTAGGAAGAAAGCTAGTTTATTATTTCATTAATTATATTAAAGAAAAACTGTGAAATAATAATAATATATTGATATTTTCATATAGTTAATGATGAAGTCATTATATTTGTTGTTGATTTTTATAATTGTTTAGACGTAATAACACAGAATTATATTCTGTGGTAATAAGTCATTGAATCAATATCAATGAACTTTTGACGCATCTACGCAAGTCTTATAATTGTATTTTATTATGATGATTTATTAAATAAATAATCATGACCGGGACAGCAAAGAAAAGTCAATTATCTACTAGACTGATACAATAATGATGATAAATAAAAATTAACAATAATATCAATCCTGATTCCTTGTGTGGCATGCGGAGACCCAATAGATGATGTGGAATTTACGTTTTTCGAATACAACCTATGAGCGAGAAGACTTATGGAACTGGAGGTCATATCTGAGAGCAATAAAAAGCAATAGAGTAGTATAAATTGCACTATATAATATTCTGAGCGTCGAAGAAAAAGAGGAATAGTATAGGCAGAGACAGAGGAACCACCATATAAACATATAATATAGTACGCAACTTTGAACACAGTGGACCGGGTTGCTGGTCTGAAAGACTGACAACTAAAGAACAGAATTCACAAACTGTTATAATTTGAATACCTTTTGCTGTTATTGTAAATACTGTTTAAATGTTAATAAAACGATGGCAACCGGCGGGAAAGGAAAACAAAGGCACCGTCCCTCGAATCGTCGTTTCAGGGTAAAAAAAAAAGTATTTGTAGCATTATAGTATTAGTATATTATTATAATATAGTAGTTATATATTACTGTGGTAGTGTAGTTGGCGACAACAGCCGCTGTCTGGTGTACGTGTGTGGGTATTCGCGTAAGTGTGAGCGCGCGCGTCACCGTCTAATATAATAATAATAATAATAATGTACATTTACAGAGGAGTCTATATAATATTATAACGACGTCAGTTGCAGTCGTCCGCGCGCCGCGCAACTATATACCATAATAATATGTATATAATATTATGTGTATAATACATACACCTATATACTCGACGGCGGCACGGCGGCTACACACGTATTTGACCACACGCAGGGCGCGACCAATCCGATAATGGACGTACAAAGATGGCATCCTTGAATCAATTATACACCTCTTCCTTCCGCCTCGGGGGCCTACCGCCCCTACACCCCTCCCACCGCAAACAGGAGGACGGCTGAGCGGTCCGCCCGCCCGCACTAATAGTACAACAATAATATAAAATATAATGCGATAATGGTATAACAATATAAACATAATAATAATAATAATAATAATAAAAATAATATGTAACAACGAACGACGTCGAAAATGATAATAATAATAATCTACCATCACGAATCGGATGGACGTTTACTCGTCTATATTATAATAATATTATATACCTGTAATTGGTATTGCGGAGACGAGTTTTTAAAACGTACACTTTTTATAGTAGAAGGTGTATGTCTGTGTAGCTATAATCTTACTTTCGTTAACAGTATTATTACGTATGCATACTATATTATTATAATTTCAGGGTTGGTATCGTATGATATGTTTGCCATACTTGAAGTAATAGTGTATAACACACTAGCTTAATAATAAAAATAAAAAAATAAAAAATATGTGCACTGGAGTTATTCATAATATTCATAAGTATATAGGTATTAGGTGCGTATATATTATATATTTATTATTGTGCAACAACACATTTTTGTTTCGAAGTTCAAATCAGAAATCCTTACCGCGCTTATTTACTTCATCATGTAGGTAATTACTTATTAGATAATCGATGTGCTAATTTTATAAACTGTACCTAATACCTATATTTATAGCTATAGCATCTAACCCACTTTAATTTTCGACGTTTTCTAAAATACACGTAATAGTGTTACTTACGAGTACATATTATAGTCTCTAGATGTAAGTAGTCAATTATACATTATTTTATATTATATATAGGTATATAACAATATTATAGCGTGATATCATGTGAGAGGTGACGGTACTTAGTACTTACCTATATGTATACTATTATAGACTATATAGTATTTATAGTTATAATTACTCTGTCTATATTATGTATGACTTGGCGTACTCACGTAATATCGTCTCAGAGGTCTCCTCGGTCACGTTTTGTTTACAGTGCCCCCGTGGAGGGGAAACGCGCAGCGGTGTCGGTGGCGCTCACACATGATGGGTACACGGGAGCGCGTGCAGCCAGTGCCGGCGGCCACTACGTGCTGTAGTTCGGACCCGGTGAAGAAATCCCGTGTGTATTACCTGTCCATTACCAACAAATAAAAATTATTCGAATATTAAATATAGTATAATATATTTTGATTATTTGTATTAATATTTTGTTTATACATACAATAGGAACTATTATATTGTAATATTACCATAGTTCCATGCACAATATATACCTATTATACTGCTGCAAAGAGATATTCAGAACCTTGCTTGATCATTAAAAATCATCACCACACGCATATAGTATTATAGTATGATTTTAAATGATTTTAAACTAAAAACGCGTATATGAAAAATGAAAAAAAAAACAATAATGTCACAAACTGATCTTATTACATTGATGATACGTAAATACTTCTTATAAATATCATATTATTATTACTAGTATTATTATAAGATATTATTTTTACTAACTAGTTTTTTCCGATGTTCATGACATGACCTACGACAAGTTTTTGAAATTAAAATTAAATAAAAAAAAAGCGGGTAAGTGGGTATCGCTCTGCTATATATTAGGGGGTGGGGTGGACCTCAGACTATGGTAGGTTAAATTTGAATGCAATGATAGGTATCATTGTATAGTATACAATGTATACGAAAAACGATTCTGAACGAAGATGATTTGTCAGTTTAGGATAAATTATATTTAAATATTGTCATATATTCTATTTTGAAACAAATAGTATAGTTTTTATATGTTACTATGGTTACTTTATAGTATCTGTTTATTAATAATCAAAAAATCGATTTTGTCGAAAAGTGGTTTTTCGTAAAATTGCCATTTTTCTGTCATTTTTTTTTGTTTTTCTCGATTTGTTTGAAAACTATTTGAAAATTTTACTTTTGACCCCCCCCCCCCCAAAGTACCAACTAGATGAATTTTCCTATTCAAAGAGGGGCTGAAGTCAAAAATCGGAGCATTATTACTGCTCCAAATGTTGTCGTCAGACACAAAAAAAAAAAAAACACACATCATAGTAAAATCAATACACTCTTCACTTCGTTCAGAATCTAATATTGTCATAAAATAACTTACAGAAATAAATAAATGTAGATTTGCGAAATTATTTATATGGAATAAAAAATCGTCATAAACTTTCCAAATTCGTATACTTGAAAGTTGGTTTAAAATTTTAACACTAATAATCTTCGCTTTACATGTTGAACTTTTCAATAATATATTATAATAAAGACGATTATAGACTTACATAATATTATTATTAATGAAAATCCATTTTATCATCCAAAAAATGAATAAATGTACCTACCAATATAATATTATATATATATTGCTATTAAATACTTATACAAAATTAGATAAGTAAAAAGATAAGTTAATTTCTATCAAATATTTAAGGTTTTACGATAAAATAATTTAGTTGTATTATTTAGACGTCATTTAGGTCTTATTGTCGATGTTTATCCGACATTCTCATGTATATAGCATTTGTTACCAACTTGGACGATTGTATATTATATTATATTATACTACACGGTGGTGGTGGCACTATATATCTTATCTTTTTGGCTTCTGATCTTCAAACTTTCCTTATCTGCCGTATTTTTCTGCCATGAAATCAGAAATAGTAGGTAGATACATAGTTGAAACAATTTTTTTTAATGTTTCTGTAGTTTTTTTTTTAATGTATTAATGTGGACAGTAATATATAATATATTGTAATGATATTCTATAGAATAATACTGATATAATTATAATAATGTGCATAACTGTCTTTATTATTATGTATGTATAATTTATTTATAGCGTATATAAAGTATATTCCTATATATATTATGTTATGTGTATATAAATATCAATAACAGAAATTTGTAAAACCAATTTTAAATATTAAGAATTGTTAGTGTTTTAGTATAGATGCTATATTAAGTACTAATTTATTAGTGCATAAATATTTGTTTATTCGTATGAGTAAATCTGACTACTTTATTTCTGGTTTTGATAGCCACCGCCCACCATTTAGTCATTAAAATTCACAGTGTGTTCTTGAAATTAATGGTTCATAATTCAGTTTTATTTTTAAGTGTCAAATAAATTTTCCAAAATATTAGAAGATGTAGTACATGTGTATTTCGGTAATTAAATCAGTTAGATACATTTATTCATGCAAACATGTAAATCACGTCTCAGTGATGTTGGATATATCAAACACCTAAAATACATCAAAAATTCATTTTTTTTTTAAACATTTCGACAAACTATAATATATGGTCATCATATCATGTACTATTATAAACAAAACACGGTAAACCGCATTGATGCGTCCCAAGATAGTCAAATTATCGGTCAGATGAAACGTTTGTAATAAATCAACCTGTCTCACCCTTTTGATTTATCAAAACAAACAATCTAAGAACAAATTATGTCTGAATACTTTTCAAAAAATAATTTATAAAAATACAATTTCATGATTACTTTTGTACTGTATTGCTATAGCAGGTATTTTTGTTTATTTGTGGAATTTTATTATAATAACGATATCTAAATAAATCTGAAATGAATGCTTATTGTTATTGTAATATTTTAGTGAGTTTAAAGTTTATTTTATAAAATAAATAAATTACAATATTACAATACTATTATTATTTTTTTTTTATAATATAAAAACAAAATATTAACAAATTTAGATTTTTATTATTATTATTATCAGAATTTTAATCTTATACTTTTTTTTAAGTATACGTAATAATATATTGTTATTATAGCATATTGGTAGAAAATTAAAACATCACATGTTTGATATACCCATAGCTCTTTTATATGAATTTTATGAATAGAGGTGATTCGAACATTATTTATCACACCTTACCTATATCTTAAAGATGTAAAAAGCATGAAAAATGTAAAGGATTATACCAAATCTATGTTATATTAATCGTTATTTTTAGTATACATTTGAGAATGTGTTGTAATTAGTATTATTGTAACATATAAATGGTTTCACTGTATACTTAGATATTTTCAATACCATACTCAATGGTCTCAATGTTTATAAAAATAAAATAAACCATGGTTATAACATATATACCTATAGTTTATTAGATATATTTTTTTTATTGTCCTTGGTCAGTTCATTCTAATTTTTCCACTTGAACGCACATCTTGAATATTTATATAGGTACTAACAAATAACAATCCATCTGTCTGACAACTGTAATGTAAAAAAAAAAAAACATTAAAAAATCACTTCTAATTTCTCTCGAACAACTATACGAATTATACGTCCATATCTTTATTGAAGTATGATTTGTGGGAAAATTTTATTTTAATAGTGGGTTTTGTTCGTTGGACGCGTACATGAATCTGTTCATGGTTATTTATGACGAATTATTTTTGAAATATGTCCAACGAATTTAATAAATTCAATAGTATATAATATTCACAAATATAATAATATGTACACTGCAGCTTGTCTGTAAACTGACTCGAACGAAAACATGATTTTAAACATATTTAAAAACAATAATAATATCATCCACGAGTAAAACATGCAGATTATACAATCGCAATACTATATTGGTCTGCAGAATAATACACGATTTAGTAATATATATATTACACTCGATATCAATTAATTTTAATAACGAAATACAAACACTTGCTGAGAATCATTTATATAAATCCAAAGAAAAAAAACCAATCGCAAACCACTAGGAAGAATCATGATCAGAGTTGATAATATATATTTATATACATCTACTAGCTATATGTATTGTGTATGTAATAGATCGCGCTTACGAGTATGGAAATATATTATAATGTACATTATAATACGTTTCGTTCGAAATTGCAAGTTTTAAATTGGATATCGCTTTTAATGGGAGACGTATGGCTCAGCTATATTGAAATAATGACATATAATACAGTTTTACCTGAATAATCGTGACCAAGAATAATAATTATTGTAGTAACCGAACCGATTGAAAAGTTATCGTTTTCGTTTTTAAAACAATTATCTACAATTATACGATCGTTTCGAAAAAAAACGTTTTGCAGCAAGTTCGTCGACCGACACTCCAATTATCAGATCGCTCTCTCTATATATATAGATTATAGGTATAATAGTAATAGGTGCAATTTTCATCTATCAACAGCAATAAGTAGGTACTATATTTTTAGTTTATTAATCAAAAAAGAAGAAGAATATTATATATTTTTCTAATTTCTATTAAAAATATCAACGAATATTTGTTAAATATTTGGAATTTTTAAATCAACGATTGTAGTAAATACATTTTTCTTTTTCCATTTTATAAAATTAAAAATGTATTAAAAAATTTGTAATTAAAAATTAAAAAATTATGAAAAATCCAGAAGTACCTACTAATTGGCAATCTATGGGTATGTTATTAAAGTGTTTATTGGAATTATGGAATTACAATACTAAAATATTATGATCCGTTATAATGTTCATACGAATTTTTATGTACAAAAAAAAATATATATATATAATAATAATATTAAAGGCTTTAAGGGTGATTTATCCCACTCATCTGCTCTAATAATAATTACGCCTCTGCACCGGGGGTCGGCATGACGTCGGCATATTCCACCGTCGAGGAAAAACTATATTACATTATAATTTATACCGTTTACACGGCACAGCATTTTTGTATTATAATAATAAAAAAAAATGTTTTAATTTTCCGACCAGTTTTATCCGATTATTATTGTTACTATTATTATTATTATTATTATTACACAGTTTTCGGGAACGTTTAACCGTGTCCGGCCAAACCGGAAATAATAATATAATACAAAATGTTATAATTTTTTATATATGTATATAAATAATATACGTACGCCGTCTCCCGCCGGGGAAACTCGCTCGTCGATCGATTTCGGTTCCACGGCAATTAAGTGCGGGCCCGGTGTTCAGCAGCAGTATATTATTATAGGCACATAATATTTTAGGTATTACAATTTATAATATAATATACTGAAGCCGTACAAGTCCGATCGATAGATTTTCTGACTGTATATCTTACACAACTGTTGTATAAGACGTAATATTATTATCTCTGTTCAATTTTAGGTTCGATTCAAAGGGTGATGAGTAACATATAAAAAAAAAATACCCGAAGATGTCCCAAACGCCTATGTTGTTATTTAGTGGTGGAAGTGAAAATGAAACACACACATGCACAAATATTATGTATATATTCCAAGCGGACAGACGTGGACGATGAATTTATGGGCGTGTGTTCACGGGGGTTCGCTGCCGCCGTCTCCTTCCGAATATTCGTTATTTGTATCTGTCCGGAGATACACTATAATTCCAGTGATCTATAGTATTCTAGCCGCACTTTGTTTTTTCTGTCCGTATATATGACGACCATATACGTCATATTGTTATCGTACCCCTGTTCATAAATCGATTTAATACACTTGTATGCGTTCCAATAATAATCATCATTTATCGATTTGTTTTATAATACGTTCAATATTGTTATAAGTACGTAGGACTGTTATTTAGAAAAACAATTAAATAATCTAGAATTTTTCTAAAAATTTATATTCTTATGTTTCAGTCTATTGTACATAATTTATTAGTAAAATCAGTTTTTATACTTTTGTGTTTTATTTTTGATAATCTACACGAGTATAGTACAGTATAGTATAGTATAGTATAGTAAAATTCATTAAGTATCTTTAATTAAATCATAGTTTTTATAATATGCCATATGTATAATTTGACACCATAATATTAAAATGAATCGTGGTATTAAATTGACTGAATTACATTTTATAAGTCAAGATAAATATAATTTAAATTTATATATTATTTATTTAAAACAAATTCAAGTATTTTCAGGGTCTTTTGAATATATTTTTTGTTTTTAATACCTAATACAATATATCGACAAGTTTTTATATCAATTTATTGTTGTGTCAACAGTCAATTGAGAAAATCAAAATACAGATAATAATTGGCTGAAATATTTTTGTAGATAAAAATGTTATAAAAATGGTTAATTGTTAATTAATTTATCGTTTGTTCATAATTTATTTAATAATAATAATAATAATAAAAAAAAAATTGAGTTCTTTTTAAAGTTAATTTATTGTTATTCGTAAGAACGTATATTAATTATTGATGAATTAGATTGCAGTTAAAAGTTGAATGCTCTCATCAATAACCAAATAGTTTTTTAAGAAATTTAAATCATAATATATTTTACAATTTTATTAATCTGAATTATTATTTATGATTAGTGGTATCAAGTTCATTTAATTTTGGTCGCTATAAATATTTATTGAAAAATATAGAGCCCGCTTTAACGTGTTAAAATTTCTTATTAACGTTATTTGCTCTGTTTGCCAAAAATTTCATATTTATCGCATTGGATAATAAATTGAACGATCAATAAACCGGATCTAATGTATTATCCGTTTGCACGACTGCATAATTATTTATAATATTTCGCGTAATAAATACAACATCATAGAATAACATTAGATAAATTACAATTTTAAACAAGAGTTCTCGTCCCGCGAGCCCGCTAGTATCACATATATTATATTATATATATAATATAATATTATGCGTTTTACATATTATTATGTATTTTTTGCTGCACGTCGAGTTAGCTTTATACACACGAGCTAGTATTATAGATACTACGTATAATATCTAACGTGGTGTAATATGTTCGAGGGTCCTGTATCGGCGTTAACAGTAGTTCGAATCGGGAACAAAAAAAAAAAAATAAAAAGGATAGAAAAAAACGATATTAATCGTCGCGGTAATGTCATTCGATATAAAGTACATAATATATAAGACGACTATCGTCGTCGGCGCTCACAAAACGGTCGACCCGAGATAGACATCAACTGTAATACTACTGTTGTAGTAGTAGGTACCTTACACGTTATTATATTCGGCTGCGCACGTGCTTTCGCCTTTCGTACGTCGGAAAAACAACCCTCGCCGGGAAGGCATCCAACACACGACATACACACACACACACACACACACACACAACGTATATTATGATATTGTATAAACGTCACATACACTGTTTACATGTATACATAAACGGAATAGTAATAATAATATGTGTTCACCGGCTTTCATTCGACCCGAGTCGATCACTGTTGATCCCGTGTATGCACGTGCTGCAGAGCAGTCCCCGGCGAAAATAGGACTCGTGAAAGAACTCTCGACTAATGAACTACCACCGCGGGATTCTATAGATGGGATCTATTTTCTATTGAAATCAATCGCGTCCGTAATTTGTTGCGAATTCACGTCTTATACACACACGAAATAATATCATCGTGTACAGCACACTATAAGCACACTTACGATGGGGTCTCGTATTGATTTTCGTTGCCGTTGCTGTAGTTCTGCAGTACACGGGATACAGCGTTTCCAATATTTGTAAATAAGCACCATAATTCTAAAATTTTGAATTTTATGAGTATCTCAAAATTCGTTTTATTTTTAAACTGTAGTATTACTCGCACGTTAATTATTTCATATTAAATTGTTAAATCAACTATTTAACTTGAAAAACTGAGATTATAATATGTTTGAAAAATATCTGTGGGAACGATATTGTCAGGAATTTATTAAGTCAAGCCAACCATTATATTATTGAAAAGTAAAAATTAAAAAATTGTCATTTTTCAATTTTTGGAGAAGTTCTGAACAAAAAAAAAAAAATCATATATTATGCAACTATGCAAGTATAGACAGTATAGTCGTATAGTTTTAAAGAAAAATTCAAATCTTTTTTAGAATTATCATAATGTCACTACTAGATGGATGCAGCAAAGACACGTCTAAATTTCTTTATTCCACTCGTGTGTTCGACTAAAACAGAAACGATTAGTATCGGATTTCCTTAGAGTTTTCATACAATTTTAATTGTTTTTATTGCGGGCCTTTAGCACCGTCAGACAGCAGTGTGTTTTAATGTTTTGGATAATGTAGAATTATTACTACATACGTGGCTATGTATTATAATATATTCATCTCCTATTCACCCCGATTTTCAGATCTGTAGTGCGTTCACGGTGATACACCTAAATGGCTAAATAAATACAGTATTGTTGTGGTTGTTGGTAGCCGCAATACAATATAATAATACTGCAGATGATATATATGCGTTTAAAATTATTACTATATTACAATATTGTACAATGAACAATGCATATACGAGTGTACATAAATACCAAACACCAAACAGTAAACTACTGCAGGCGTAGTGATAATGTTTATATATACAGCAATGAGCAATGTATTCCGGAATTCCGCCCACTCGACGGCGACGATCACGAAATGACGGCGACGTGCGTCGGTGTGGTGGTGGAGAAAAAATTGAAAACAGTCTGCAATTAAAATACTTACCTAATACCTATATATATCGGCGGGATGAATATAGAATAAGAGGAGAAAAAAATAAAAAGATCTGTGTGTTAAAAAAAAAAAAAAATGGGAATGAAGAAAACATAAAAAACCAAAAATATAAAATATATTATCCGTTCTTGGCGTTCGAGACCTGTTTATGATATTTCATTTCATTCGTGGCTCCACGGACGACAACCATATCGTAATTCAGTTTTATGTTTCAGACTATTGCTGCGCAGGCCCTCATCGTGCACCGTGAATAAACTCGTATTTTACAAATACGAAAATCCGTTTTGTCTCCTATATAATAATAATAATAATATAATATATACATTGGTACCGCGCGCGGGTACAACAATATATTATATTATTGTATATAAACGCGTATCGGTATAGGCGCAAGTTGCCGGTTTTTGGTCGGACAATATAATATAATATTATTATTATAGCTTGTATTATAATATGCGCTTGTCGGGTACATATAATAATAATAATAATAATATGTGATTTAACAAAAATCATCACATATATACTGTCGTCGCTGTTCGCTGGTGATTACGTTTGAATTTATCACCTGACGGATACTACAAACAAACATATTTTAATTAGTGATGGATAAATTGAAGCTAAAGACATATAATACCTAAGGTTAGTTGGAAGTAAATACTACGGTAAGTAACTCAAGTATTTTATCTTACTGTCCTTTCTTTCAAAATAATTATTTTCAATGTACTTCTGCACCATAAGAGCTAAACACAAAATTACTATTAACGTGTAGCATGAATATTTTTGAATGTGATATATTTATTATTTATTGAAATACCAGTACATTATTTTTGAATGGAAAAAATATCTGTACAGCAATATCTCGTTACAGAATAAAATTATGTTATTCTATATGACCTACCTACACATGCCGTGCAGTTAAGTAAAATTACGATAATGAAATCTCAAAACTCGAAAGCAATTCGTAAAGTTAAAAAAAAACGCAATTTGTGCCCTAAATATTCAATAAAAGCCTCGAAACAATAATGCCTGTCATCGAAAATTAATGTTATTATTTGTATTTCATTTATATATATATATACAAATTATATATTATATTGACAAATGTGAAACGTTGCTTGTGCCCGTTATTGTTCTTTGATTGCACGGAACATTTCATTATTATACGCTTGTATTATAATAATTCATCAAGACGTATACAATAACGAATGCGATTGTCGTACACAAATAATAATTATTATTACAATATCACACAACGACGTTATATTATTATATTGCGTGAAGAAATCGTTTCTTCACACGTCGATGACGCAGAAATCAAGTGGGCCAATAAGATGACACGCGATATTTTGTCCGTCCGCGCGCGGACTCCGTACCTACGCCATTTATATTACATTATCATGGCCAGCGCGTTCGGAAAAATACGCGTATTTCTATCTTATTATTGCTTATTGTCAGGTTTTCAAAGTCGAGTGCGTCCGGAGAGCAGACCGTTTCGTTCCAAACACAAATATCATTGCCCACGGTGCGCGTGTGTTAGTTTTCGTATGACATACCTGATATTATATTTATATAGATAAGTAGGTACGCCGCAACTACCAGCGGTCGTGTCATTACGGCGTTACGGATTAACCGGCCTAAGAGTTTTCGAGAAAAAAAAGAAGAAAAATAGTCACAATTTTCACAGTCTAGCTAAGATTAAAACGGTGTGTCCACTAAATAATATACACACTATATACGACGCTGACAGACATACCTATAGTATAATAATAATTTTCTCGAATTGAATTGGATAAGTCTGCGTTCTGTCATTGTTATCGGATATAATGATACATAATAGTTGACGTTTTTACCTCAAAAAAATAAAAAATAAATAATAAAAAAAAAAAACGTCAATTACGCGCGTGTATTCGGCGACAACGGCTGATAATGCACCGCTGCAGCAGCAACAACAACAATAATGTACACCGCGGGTATCATCGTGTGTGATGCTGTCGTCGTCGTCTTCGTCGTGTTATATTATTATTATTACCGTCGTATTATAGCGCTGTTACACCGCAGCCGATTATTATCGTATTATCGCTTCGTTAACTATGGTATTTATAATCAATGGTGTTGTATTATATTATGCTGTCGTTTACACATATACCATCATCGTAGTTGTTATATTATAGCAACGTAGCGGTGTTACCCGGGGCTGGCGGTGCAGCGGGAGGACGCGATTCGGGAACGTTTGCGCGCGCGGTCGGCGGATACTGTACGCATATAGTTTTCGCGGCACAGTCTCCGGGGACAGTACAGTAGTTACACGGCGTATTACGACCACTCTATAGGCGCGTACACGCACCATTTATATATTATTGTGTACCTATATAATACGCGCGAGTAATCCGGCCGCGAAGCGAATCCGCTACAAAACGGCGATCGTACAAAGAAATCCGTGTATGTGTGCGGATCGAGACCCAGGTGTGTGTGTGTGTGTGTGTGTGTGTGTGTGTGACTGTTATATTGACTTACTCCCGCGGATAATTGGTGCACCGCGAGCGTATACACAATATAATAATATAATATTACGTCCATCAGGGGGGGGTCTCTTCCGAGAGCTCACGTCCCGTACGTGTGTGTACATATTATACAGATGCGTGTATATATACTTTATACGCGGAGAGGTATACGCACGCACACGCTGCGCCGGACTCAGCGGGCACACACGTCCGTCGCCGGCGTTATTTGCGACTCGCGGGACGGCGACGTACGTGGTGGGTATTTTTTTCCCTTGTCACACTTTTCCGTTTTGTTTTTCGTCTCGTTTTGTTTTGTTGTGTGTGTGTGTGAGTGTGTGTGTGTTATTATTTTTGCGAAACGGTAAAAAGCCGTTATCCCCGGCCGGAGCGGTAAACCTAACCCGCGCGTTTAGACGGGGGGTTGGCACATAATATTCTAATCGTACCTATATACTGCACATCATATTATTATATATAATATATTGTCCCGTCGTCTCGTCGCGAAGAGCGAGATTGCAGAATGTTATCGCGGACTGTACGAGTTAGACGGCATAAACTATCACCCATATTATATTATACCATTAAGACTATAATAAAATGTCCTAGCCGGCGCTGATGCAACGCGCCAACGCGTACGTACTATTGTTTGTATTGAAAAAATCGATTAAAAATCGAAAAAAAAAATTTATACCGTACGATTTTCACACCAACTGGCCATAGTACATAATATTATTATAGTGTGAGATTACTAATAATATTCGTGTTCACGTCCGTTATGAACGTTAATGATTGGTCGACCGCGTGATCTCTCGATTTTCCGTGTTGATTGTATATAATTTTATTATTATAATAATATCAATGTATGTACAAAACACGATGGCGCTCCGTTGGATATCTGTATTACGGCCGATTAGATTTTACTTGAAAAAAAAACCATAATATGATGTAAATAGTATATGTGTTGTAGTCTTTATTGATCTCACGCATAAGCACATTTTGAGGTGTGTTTAAAGTTTTGAATATTTCACTTGCCTACACCCGATTTTAGATAATTTCTAGACACTTAACGAGTATTCATTTTTGTGTTAGCTTTTATGTTTTTATTAGTTCAGCGAGGAGAAATAAGTAATAACGGTACGTGTTTACTAAAGTACTTGTCTAAAATAAATGAACTGTTGAACTGAAAATGTATTTGAAGGACTAATTCACATATTATGGCGGGGGAAGGAGAAAAATCATTCCCTAAGGTGAACTCAAGGTACTCGGTATTTTGACAAAAGAGGCATAGGTCCTATTTTCCAGATGATTACTTATCTAAGTGAAGTGTTTCAGATAATCATGGTAATCATGAATATTATATACAATTTATCGGTTTACACAAACGAGTCAAGTTGACAAAAATAATACTTTCTGGTTACAGTGATATCACTATTATTATTAATATATGGGGTATTAGTAGGTCATATATGTGTATCAGAAATGTGTATGTATCATATATTATCATGGTATAATAATATAATGTGGTGTTATTATTGTTTACATGCATACGTACTTGTGATAATAATATTCGAAAAATAAACTTATGAATAGCGCAATAAAATGCAGTTTAGGTAGTTTTTTTGTCTAGATATATATTCTGATGCCTCGTGCCTATTATTGCGTATCATACGCAATGTACTTAATAAACATTACACCTTTATGGCTTTTAATATATTATAAAGGGATATTTGTACCAGGATTTTCGAGATTTTACTATTTTAGAAAGTATTTAATAGATTTAATATATATATTTATAATATATAATACATACGTTTTAGATATTTATAGATAACCAAAAACACAATGATATTATCACTTAGATAACATCCTATTGTTATATATTTTGTAATATTTGTATACTGGTACACTATAGTAACTAGATATTGCAATATTTGTTACATATTTATTTCGTAACCACCTTTATTCTTAAAGTGGAAAATGGAAAAGAAGATAATATGCGGAGATGACATTTTAGATTGCGACTTATATATTTAGAATATACATAGTTTTTCACACAAGTCATTTGTGTAAGAATATTGAAAAGAAATAATTGTTGTCTACAATGTGTTTGAATTATTTTATACTGTCGTCATTAAAAGTTATACGAATAAAAAGATATCTACACAACTTTTTATACGTATTTTGTCTTCGGATATTATTAATTAGTATGAATAAGTGCGGTAAAATTAGTTATTGGTAAATAATTTCAAAGTAAATATTATGTTTATATTTTTGACTAATTTTAATATATAATGCAATAGAAAGTTTGGAGTGTTTAATATCATATTAATTTTTAAATTAAATAATCAATGGAAATTAAATATTATGTAAATTGATTATTTCCATAACATTAAAATTAAACATACTATGGTAAATGATAACGGGATATAAAAAAAAAACAAAATAAATAAAATAGTTATAATATAGTATATTATATTAACGTATTTTTAAATCAATTTAGCTTCTTATTTTTTTTTTGTCTTTGAAACTAGTTTTTATTACAAATTCTTGACATTCAAATCAGTGATTAATATAAATTCTATGTGTTTTTTAAAAGTATACAAAACTAATTGGACATGGAATCGCTAAGACTTTAATGGTTCTTTTATTATCATAGGTACACGAAGTTATTATTTTAGTTGATTAGTGTAAAATGTTTTTTTTATTATTATACTAACAGGGTAAACTATTTAGCTTCTGAAACACGCATATATTATCATATTAATGTTGATTAAATGTTATTAATTTTACGATGGTAGTCCTTGTATATCTATTATACTAATCGTATATAATAGATTTGAATAGTGCGTAGAAAGTTTTTGATCATAAAATTATGAGTAGGTTTACTAATATAATTATTGTAGAATAATGATTATTTTAAATTAAACAAAAAATTAAAATATTTAAAATTTGAAATACCAGCTATTAACTAATTATTTTATATTACTATTTTTATAAAATTGTGACTATTAAAAATATTTTCTGTATAAATTGATATACAATAATATTAATTATAGTTTCATACTATTTCATGAATTTATTCTTACTTTACTCATAATATTGGTTATCTTTTATCAGTTTTATTCATTAATATTTATTTTATTCAGTTATAATATATTTAATTTGTAACCTTCCTAATTATTTATGAATTAAAAACAACTTAACCATAAAAAGCAATTATAACTAAAATTATCTATTATATATTATATACTACCTATAGCTATTTGTAATTTTTATATTTGTAACAAAACTAATAAAATTGTTTAAAACGTTTCGAAATTGTTATCAATAGACTTATTGAATATTGAATGATATTCTACACGAAAACAAATTTAATCGTATTCGTAATTCGTAGTTTTATTACAAAATATAATTACCAAATTTATAAGTTATTAATTAAAATTAAAAATTATCTACTCATCTTTTAAATTTGTAGTTTTTTTTATAACAGATTGTAAAAAAATGTAATAGTACCATATTATTTTCAAACAAATATATTTAAATATTAAAATGATTTAATATTGCTTTATTTTGCATCTTAAACAAAATAACATAGGTGTATAATTGAATTGCGAATGGTTCATTTCATATAATATATGAATATTGATAATATTATATATTGTATATCGTTTTATATAGATATAAAGTAGGTAGCAGCAAAACGATGAAGATTTCGACGTACAGCCAATGAATTTTTATTTATTTACTTTTTAAAACGCCCACGCAATGATGACCATGATTTATACTCACCGAGAAGAAATCCCTCTCGAAACTCGGCAGCGCGTCTAAAAATAAATCGTTGAAATTAAGGAGATTGTATACGCAGGGTTAAAATAATAATAAAAAAATATCGTTTATTCATCTGTCTCACCTACCCGGCAACCACGTTCCCCGCTGACGCCTCTGCACTGCACAGGGTCCATTACGGGGACCGCGCGCGCGTACTACAACTAGTGAAAACCTATAATATAATAAAAATATTAATGGAGGTCATTTTTCCCGAGCGCTAAGTGCCAGGCGCACCGTGAAAAACATCGACAGGCACTCGGCCTCTGTCCGCGGGTGGGCTTTTCCCTAAAGAGAGAGAAAAAAATAGAAAGAGAAGTTTACCACCACGACCGCCTCCTCCACACGTCGTATCGCCACGATCGACGACTGATGCAACGACGGATACAGGTCGAGAACCTTCATTCGCCATTTTTTCGTTCATTTATCGTCCGTAAAAATAATGATTTTTTTCCTCATTCCACCTGAAATCATTTTTCTGAAGAAAAGTGATGGAAATAACACGTTGTTGATAAATCTCTCACCGTAATCAATTCGCATGACCTGTTGCGATAAATTTTCCACACTGACGAAGACAGTAAATTAACGCTACTTCGGAGGGGGTGTTTGCTATGAACATCTATTCCCACATCAGAACATCATTTATTTTTTACCTAACGCGTGAGTGTACATATACATAAAACATATTATACACATATTATATAGGTTTATTATTATTATTATATATTTATCTTATACCATCTGAGACGAAAAGTATTATATGAACGAAACTCATATTTTGAAAAATGAACAATTATTATTAATATTCGGGAATTCATTGGTTTTTAATTTTTCTTATAATCAAATATATTGCTTATAGAGTTGATTCCAGCATATCCTACAAAATAAATAACTTGATTTGAAAATCTCACGAGTAATATGAAAACTTCTTTATATTAACTATTATCATATTTTTTCTATATTCTTCACAGTTAAAAATGTATTATTATTTATAATAATATGTATATTATAATAAATTATTTAATGACATTTATAAGTAATATTTTAATTACCTAATCTCAAAATAATTGTATACTTGCACTAATCGTTGATGAATGATAATATCTGCGTTTTCATTGTGTTACTAATAAATTGTGAAATAATAATTGTGAAGGTTTCTTTATTTTCTGATTATAATATTGAGAAGCACATAATCTTAAAACTGAAATGAATGACACAGATATCCATTGCGTTTGGTCGTTTGTACATGGCTTAAAATTGTTTATTTATTTCTGTCAAGACGTTGTGCCGTTGTGCAACACTCTAAAATGCTCTGAAATACTGGTGTTTTTGTAAGGTACAAATAGAAAAAATATAATGTATCGATAAACCATAATAGTTATTCTAATATAGGATGACAGCATTTAAATATAAAATAAATTACAAGCAATTTTGGCTCAATTCTGAACGAGCCTTTAAAAATCGTAGTGAATTTTTATATTTTTATTGATATTTTTTTGATAATGTTCATTTGTTATTTTAGGTAAATATCATGCTCATGGTTGATTTCATAATACGTATGGCAAAACATGCTTCATCTTTCGGGCTTATTGCTTACAACTCTTTGTCGTCAATTTTAAGTTTGAACTATAACTTGATAGGACACATACAAAATATTGCTTTATTTTCATGTACATTATTTTCTTTTATGCATATATCTATAATATAGAAATAACGGGATTATTACTGGACTATTTATTAAAACAGAAACAAAAAGCGTTCCGATCAAATATTGTCAATATAAGGAGACATGCTCAAAAAGGGACAATTTCGTTTTAAACATGATGCATATATGGTTATCATATTTTGTAGTAATATATTAGTATAACTACATACCAGATTCAATATCGATATTATATAATATAACCAAACTAGTCATATTAGATACGCGTACGTTTTACACATTAAATCGAAAACTTACGAGTACATTTATTAAAACTTAAAGTTTTTTAGCTCATGTTATATTGTTTGAGAGCAGAATATCAATACAAATACCCTTATTAAAGAGATATAAAGTAACGTTTATTTTTTAAGAAAATTCGTGCAACATATATCTTTAAAACATTGATGCATTTTAAACTTTTTTAGATCTATGCAATATATTATGCACGATGTGTTTCTTGTACGGCTGCAGTACTGCACAATATAAAGTATGATATACAAACTCCACAATCGACACCAACCGTGAAGTTCACACCACTATACAATACCTGCATAGCGTACACACATTCAAAGTAATATATTATTAATATTATAACAGTACACTGTATCTAGATTAAAAAAGAGCTCTATTCCATCGTTATTTTTCTCTGTTAAATCAAACTTGCAATATAGCTATAAGTACTGCACGGAGGGCGTGGTCGCGTGCAATCAACCCTGTGCGACAATAATACGACATCCGTCAAAAAGGAACAAAAAACGGTTAAAACAATTTCGAAATGGAAATTATATAGTATAATAATACTAATAGGTGTTGCAGAGTCCAGTCATTTCGTCACGATTGACGTTCCCACGAGTCATTTGGCGGAAGAAATCTGTAAGGCAAGACCGATGGCAGTGAAACTTAGCACGTTCCCACGAGTGGTTGTATTGTGTGTTTAAATAAATGTTCAGAATTGCACGGTGCACTATGCGTATTTACCAGCTATTACACGACAACACAAGAATCCGATGAAGTCGAAAAACGCCTTCTTCCGGTAGACTTCCGCGGATTCCAGCAGTGACCTGCACCGGAAGGCCTTTGTACATCCTGTTAGCGTAGCTGTGGCAATTTCTAAGTGGGGGACATAATAATCATAATAATAATAGTAGAAGTAGTAATAATAGTAATGAATAGGATAAAAAAATTTGTATTCATTGTATTCTATAGGGTGCATTTGTTTCGTACGTTTTTCTCATGACTAAGCGCCGTTTATATTTATTAATAATAGCATGTACAAAAGATTTGATTTTAGATTCAACATAACGTACGCGTGATTACGGACCTACAACAGCAATAATGTAGGTAATGGGTTCAAAATATAAAAATGAAAAGAAAACAACATCGAAATGATAAGGAATGTCGTTAAAATTGTCCGTTTGTGTATTTATAAAATTTGAGCTCGGTCAGACGTTATCACATAATATTATGATATCTGACATGATTGCGTTGGAAAACCAATCCGTATTCGAGTAATTGTGTGATAAAAATGCATAAAAAAAAACGTGTGACGGACGATAATTTAAGAAATAATAGCCCGTGGCTACGTCGAGCAATACGTATAATATACCTAATATAATAACAAACGTTTTATTACTGTCACTGTCCCACGTTCCTTAATTGAATATTGTAATGTACCACATCAAAATAATAATAATAATAATAATAATAATAATAATAATAAAAAAATAAGAAGTCTAGTAGTACACAAAAGGGGAGAATCGTATTGTCGATGGAATACTTATACCTTAAACCTTATTATACAATTTATATTGTATATGGTCGCATATGTACCTAGCTATATATTATTATAATATACTTTTTCTTGTTTTGCCGCATCATTACGGGTGTTACGGTAAAAATCATTACGGAACTGAATAATTTACTGTTATAAATATACGTGTAACCTAATTATAATATTACACTATGAACGATACGCATTAGATAGGTACAGACTTCGACGTTGTAATAACGATGACGGTCGACAGGATGCGCGCAGCGAATAATGATTTGCTAAAAAAGTCAACGTAGTACATAATATTATCATTACATACCTACACATACATACCCTGACTACGATATAACATAAGATTAGTACGGAATATATAATATAAAGTTAATACCTACGGTTACAATAAATGGATTTGATTCAGTCGTATACGATATTATTTTTTTGCTTTGTATTTATTTATTTAAGAAATCATAATATATAGTGTTGCAATATATAGCAGAAGTATGTTAAATATTAGTTTATTCATTAACATATTATTTAGATCACAGGTATAATATAAGAACAATTTATAATATTAAAATATAAGTATATTATGCAATTGAGTTGTTGGCTTAATAACCTTAATGTTATAAAAATAAATATTATTATAATTTAACTGCATTAAAAGTATTCATTTCAAATCTAATTTTACTGAATTTTCAGTAACATTAATGTATTTATAGGGGAAGAAAAAAAAATAGTTAGTACATATGTTTTTTAAGTTTTTTTAAGTAAATAAATCATGATTTTTTGTTAAGTTAGATTTTATTTTAAAACTAAGTTTTTCAAGTATTTCTTATCATTAAATTTTATTATCTAATAATTTAGAAAAAAAAAGAAAATATAGATATTTTCTACGATTCGTTAAGTTAGGAATATTAAAAACCGAGATACTCTTTCATAGCCAGAATGCACATGTTCCATTTGAAGGATAAAAATCATAAAAAGAGTTTTAAATCGAATTAAGACCTTTATTTAAAATTTTTATTATTACGTTTACTTAGATAACGCGTGTTTAGAAATCGAAAGCTCATATAAAATTGGAAGTCCGTGTCCAAATGTAAGATATAATAAACATTAACGATATGGTATAGTTTCAATAAAATCAAGTAAAAACCGTTTTTGTTAATGGAAAAGCAAAACATGATCGAGATTGTATGTGTATCTATATGAAACATATTTTATCGTATTATTTGTATACTGATCAAATTTGTACAAAAAACCGTTTTCTCAGAACCGATAGTAATTATACCTGAGTGTATTATACATATTACTTACATATTATACACTATACAGATACACGATAACATTATTATAACATTGCTTTTAAGTAGCATCAGTGTTTAAAATAATAGTTAATAACTACATAGATTAAAACATGACATATGGACAATATAATATATTATACATGTATGTTTATGTACACATATATACGTGTAATATTATGTATAGGTACAGGATGTTTTTTCAGTAAATGTCAATTTTAAGATCTAAATACATACTTGATAAATAACTGAAATACGAAATTTTATACTAAAATAAATTAATATTCCTTTGCGATATTTACACCAAATGATACGATATCGTACAATATAATATGGTCTTAGCAATATTTTAATACAAAATAGGTGTCTATATAGAAATAAATATGTGATCAATCGTTACGTGTCATTCATTAAACAGTCGATAGTATTGGTTGATATAACTATAGCTTATCGATAGTTATAGAATATAGATGCATATGTATCAGAACATTCAGAACATATTATGAGTTGTAACTATATACCACAACATATACTTTTGAAAATTTCATTTTTTTTTTACCACTTAAAGGTGTACCGCCTATAATATACATATTGTCATACCTACTTATATTTATTCTATTCTAATGACGAATTCCCTTACTGAAACACGAAACACCCTATATATCTAGTACAGACGATGATTGAAATTTAAACAACTTTATCTAAGACGAAAAATAAACAGTATCATAAATTATTAGAATCTTGGATTACGAGACCTCTTTCAGAAATAACCGAAGCTACTAAAATGTCAAAAACAATCGTTTGTAAATAATAACGGTAAAAAAATAAAATAACAAAACAGATAATCACATTAACTATTATTCGTACACGAATGTGAAGTAGAAAACTATTTAAATAGAGATAAAAAATTGCTTGTAGTACACTATCTTCCCATTCTGCTTGTTTAAACATTATGCAACAACAATCAGTAACATTGTTTTCTTGTTTTTGAATATTACGTAAAAAGATTTAAAATATTATGTATTTTATATGGTTGTATAATATTGAGTTATAAAAGTTATAAACCGGATATGGTATACTTTATATCAAGTTTTAAGAACTCGTCTCGCTCTGCTTGCCCAGTCACAGGATAGTGGTGTATTGTGATATTAAACTTTTTAAAAAAATAATAAATTATTACGTTCAAAAAGTAGATTATAGTTGTAGATCAATTATAACTCTTAATCATACTTAAACTACTACGCAGTTTTTCGGTTATACATAATTTTTTTATAGAGACTAATGAGACACTATAATATTGACAATGATCTATTCAAAGCTCCATTTTTACTTGATTTATGATATTTATATATAAAGGTATTTTATTTTTATTATAATAGTCTGTAAAAATATTGAACGTCTTATCAACATCAAAAAAAAAATTTCAAACACAGATAATTTCAAGTACCTATACGTATAGTTGTGTAAAACTCAAACATTTCGACAAGGTTTTTTAGACTTTTTATTTTTAGTTTACATAATACACATGTTAGTAGTGTTTCTGTCATTACTCATTACTTAACAATTAACACTGATAACTTCAGGGGTACGATAAACTAGAGTTTTATTGAATTTTTACTTGACGGACTCGTTGTGTATAAAAATAATAAGTGTATGTTCAAGTCAAACCCTCACTTAATGTCATGTTATAACGTATTTCCAAAATGTCTAAAATTAATAAATTCTGACAGTCACCTGGTAAATTTTAACATGATCCAAATGGTATTGGTTAATGTTAACATATAATATAGTATATTATAAATTGTAGATCATGCATAAAATACAACATATTATTTAATTTAATCAATAAACTATTAATATTAAATAATAATATATGAATTATTCATTTAAATTATATTTATTTTATTTTACAAAAGTTTTCGATTTCTACATCTGCAATGATTGGTATTAATTTCTTTTTTTGTACACCTAACACTAATTTCTATTGTATAAAAAAATATTTTGTTGCTGTGAAAATTAATTAATTTTAATCAATACGTCAAAATGTACGAATGATTTGACAGTAGTTATTAGTGACTATCAGTATTCACTAATTGCAAATATTCACACTAACATTTATATTATTATACTCATAAAACTGAGCACATAATTATTTCATATTATTGTCGTAAATTTAACATAATATATTAAATCCAATATCTATACAATATTATAAATTAATACTATAAAAAATTATGTAGAAAAATGTCTTGCAAATTATAATATATAGACATACATTGCAATTTTAATGATATTGTGATTTACGTACTACTAACGTTACAACTAAATGTAAGTATCTACATACATCGCATGAAGAGTATTTTTTAATTAGGTATCTCATAAGTTATACTATCGATATAAGTTTATAAGTTGAAAATCTTTTTCTCTTTACAAGTTTCCAAGTTAGCTAAAATGAATAGATAGTTACTATATATAATATAGACAATGTTATTTTATCAATTATTTGGTTCACTTAAAATTATTGTATGCCTTTTTACTAATATGATTAAATAAATATAACTAAATACATATTGGTTATAGATATTTAATAATAATTATGTGATAGTACTTCATATTGATTATTGATTTTAGGTATTATATTTTTAAATTTCATACTTATCATTGTTTAATTATTACTTTCATTTTCATATAAATAGTGAATATTTGAAATATAAGTGCTATTTTTCATTTTCATTTGTTAAACATATTAATGTATTATGTTATGTTATTTTATTAACTTACTATATGGTCTTTAACAGAAATTAAAATTATTACTAACTATCATATTTTAATTATTTTTGGGACATATTGTATACTTCGTAAGTACTTCAAATAATATAAACTTCCAATTTTATTTTATACACATCGCTTACATTGGATAATTTTAAACAAGTATATACTTGTTTCAATAATATAATAGTAATAACTAATATTACAAAAAAAAAAAAAAGGATGCAAGGATAAAGTAATACGTTTTTTAAATAATCGTCAAGTAACTAGTAAGCCATGAGTAGGTAAATAATTAATGATCATAAATATGTTTTTAAGTTCTATGTCTATTCACTATTGTTGATGTTTTCCATTTCAGTACCTGAAACAAGAATTTATTGTGGTAGTTATGGAATCTAATTTATGAACTATACAATATATCTTGTCAAAATTGATTTATGTAGTTCCATTGAACTTTTATAAGAAAAAATAAAATGTAAAAATTAAAGAAGTGTATACATACTTTTAGTTGTTTCCTTATAATTTATTTAACAATATGATGAGTAATGCTCAATAATTTTCATTTGTTTATCTGTTATATTAATCATTAACTAAAAATAATATGTAAGATGAATATATGTCAGTTTTAAATATAAGAACCAATGAATAATTAAATTTATAAAACATGAACCATTGTGGGAGTATATTAATTTCTGTATACCAGTTCTAGTTAAATAATTTATGATCACAAAAACTTGAAACTTTTTAAGAAAATGCAATTTAATATTTTATAATTGTGTTTCTTTATAAATGATAAATTGTAAAATTTAATTTACAAATTTTAAATGTTAATAGATTATTATCCAAGTTTTCTTTTAATATAATTTAATTTTTGATAACAAGAAATACACTATAATTTATAATATTTTATTTCAATTAGTAATTAGACAATATACATTTTTATTTGTTAGAAAAAATAATTACGATACAAGTATATAAAAATAATTTAGTAAGTATTTACTTATGTTAATATATTAACGAGTCATGATACATTATTGAATGAGTTAACCATTTAAGATTCAAACAATAATTGCTTAAATTAATTATTAATCAAAAGAAAATATAATAGTAGAAATAAATAAAATTATTTTCTGATCTAAATCAACTCTTTAACAGCAATTTTAAGAACTATTTCCAAAAACTATAATATTCTAATATACTATATAGTATATATAATATATATATATACATATCATTTATAAGCATTTGTGTGGACTATAAAGCTTAAAAATTGTTTAATATCTTAGTTATTATTGTTTTAGATTAATGTTACACAAAATGACTAAATTAAATTTTTATTGGCTAATATTCTTTGTGTCATTAACGTCTGTCTCGTACGGAGAAGAAGAAATAATTTTTCCAGTAACTAAGTCAAAAGACGATTGGTGGTCAAATACAATAATATATCAAGTTTATCCAAGATCGTTCAAAGACAGTGACAACGATGGAATTGGCGATTTAAAAGGTGTACGCATCTTATTAATCAGATAATATTAAACATTCTAAAATATAACAATTATTGAATATTATCATAATATTAAATGTTATTAAGGAATTACTGAAGAACTAGATCATTTTGTTGATCTTGGTATAGAAATTGTATGGATAAATCCAATATTTAAATCACCCATGTATGACATGGGATATGATGTAGAAAACTATACGACAATTGATCCTATATTTGGAAGTATGGAAGATTTTGAAGAACTAATATTAGAAATGAATAAGCGAAGTATTAAATATAAAAATACAAATTAAAAATTGAACCTAGCAATGAAAATATCTGTTTTTATTTTCTAGATTTAAAACTCATAATAGATTTTGTACCAAATCATTCGAGTGATCAATGTGAATGGTTTTTAAAATCTATAAAAAAAGAAGGCAATTACGATGAATATTATGTATGGCGTAATGCCTCAAATCAAGACCAACTAAGTAATACAACAATCACACCAACACCTCCGAATAATTGGGTAAATACAAATTAATTTTGTATGAATTAATGTTCAATGTTCATTATTAAATTGGCCATCCAGTTAGCTACAATGGTGAATCGTCCAAAATCGAGTAATCAATAATTTATTAATTTTCATGTATATATTCACTTCATAAGTGGAATATAATGGACTGTAAATTTTGCGGACACTCATCCTATAATAACTATAAATATTTCCAAATAAAAACAATATTAAATTTGCCTAATATGTACTTCATGGATTAAGTAGGTTTAGATTTTAGATTTATTTTATAATAAAAGTATGATAGGTGATTGTATATATATTTTATTAACAAATACAGGCAATTTAAAATATAAGAATGTGCGTTTTAAATAAAAAAAATGTTAATATTTATTCGCTATTAAAATAATTTATATTCTATAATTTCGAAAAAACTTTTATAGTTTTGTGTACAATTATTTATTTTAAAATACTTATATATTATGCTATAATACTTTAATGAAACAATTAAACCTATTATTTGATAATAGTTAAGCAAATTCGGAGGCTCTGCGTGGTCATGGAATACTGAACGAAAACAATTTTATTTACATCAATTTAGTGACAAACAACCGGATTTAAACTTAAGGAACTCTGAAGTACATAAAGAAATATTGGTAAGTATTTAATTTAATTATTTTAATCAATATAAATTATCTTATCTAAATTTAAATTTAAAGTATATTTTGGAATTTTGGATGGATAAAGGCGTAGCCGGTTTCCGATTTAATGCTGTCGGTAAATTATACGAAGACAAAGATTTTCGAAATGAACCAAAATCGGTTGGCCGAGAAAATTGGCCAATTTATTATTCTTTGGATCACATATACACACATGATCAACCAGAAGTTATCGATACAATTATTGAATGGAGAAAATTCATTGACGATTATTCGAATAGGAAGAATACATTTCCTAGGTAAATTATTAACATGAGTTATAAATTATATTAAATTTAATGATAAATGTATAAATATACAAACAGATAATATAAATAATAAAACAAAATTATATACAGTGTAGCTGTATATTATAAGATGGTTTAAATTTTAGACGTATAAAAATGATCAAATAGGTTAATATTTTTCTTTCTTTTTTTTTATTTGATCAAAATAAATGGTTACAAATTAAACAAATTTAACAAATAGGTATAGTTTTGATTACCTACCTCCTGTAAGTTAATAGCTTGTGTTGGAGGTAGGGAGTTATTACATTTACCAATAAAATAAAATAAATGATAAAATAATTAGGTAATTTCTTATAATAATACGTACATTGACTTATGAATATGAACACTTTAAAAATATAATAATAATAATAGAGAAGAAAAGACAAAGTGATGTAAAGTTTTAACATAAATAAATTAGTAATACATTTAATTGATACAGCATTATAGCAATCAAAATATACTGTTATATATATATAAATAACATACAATTTAGCAATAATTTACAATAAAGAATAAAATTAATACACATAATTATTCAATTCTAAAAATATATATTTATATAATAATCCTTTATTATTATTTTTTTTTACTTGTAATAATATTACAATAATTTATTGTTATAATATTCTTTAAACAGGCTTTTAGCTGCAGAAGCACATCACCATGTCTGTGTATTTTCATTGAGAGATTATTATGGAAATGAAAATAATCCTGGTGCTCAAATCCCATTTAATTTTCATTTACTGATTCAAGTACGCAAAAACGAATTAGTATATTCAGTGGACAGAGCAATTAAATTCTGGTTTGAAGTGATACCGGCAAATAATACACCAAATTGGGTGGTAAGAATTTTCTTAGATTTATTGGTTAAAAAAAAAATCAAATAAGCCACTAAAAGATTTAAATTAAATATTTATGATTTAAGTGTGTTATTTTAGTTTTATTTAGAATGAATGTGAATATATATTCTGTACATTTATTTATTATTAGTGAAAACATTTAAAAATCAAAAACAAAAATATATATATTTTTTAATATTATTTTAGATGGAAACCCATGACACCGATAGGATATCATCGAAATACGGATCAGAAATGGTTCAAGTATTTACCGCTCTAAAGTTGTCACTTCCTGGTATTGATGTGACATATTATGGGAGTGAAATAGGCATGGAGAACGTATATGTAAGACCTGATCAAATTCAAGATTCATATGATTCAAGTGGTCAGAGAAATATAGAAAGCAGAGATTTTGCAAGGAGTCCTATGCAATGGAATGGTAAATCCAATGCAGGTGCGTAAACAATTTAAATTATCCATAATATGATTGTGTGATGTTTTTTCATAATTTAGATCATATAAAAATAATCATACACGAGAAACCTCGTATTATTATTCCTATATATAATAGGTACGCGTATTTACACATATGTGAAACAATGATAGCTGCACGGATTACATTTATATAAATTTATTACGTTATCTAAAACATTTGATTAAACACTTATCAATTTTTAAATTATGATTGAAACCAATTGAAGGCGTCCATGCAAAAACCGGACAGCTCCATTTTTAGTAATTGTTCAGGATCCATAAAATATTTTTGGATTTATATGATTTTTGTCCAGAAATTCGCAATGGCTAAAACCAGATAGCTTCGGGAGCTACCTTGTTCTTCGACGGAAAAAAAAACAAGACAGCTCCAAATATGTTATATTTCCTATACTGGTTGTTCGATTTGTCTCGTTCTTGCACGGATAAACTCGTAATTTTTTGCTTTATCAAATTCAATTAAAACCCGATTTTGGTTAAAAATGGAGTTGTCCGGTTTTTGCACGGACACCTTCATTTTACATTAGTCAGCAAAAATAAAATTTAAAAACTATTAACAGTTATACAAAATTAGGTATTGATAATTAACAATAATTAAAACAATATATTTTACAAAACTACTATATCAAAAATGTATAAAAAAAATTATATATAAGCTATTATTATACTACTATATTATTATGCTACTATGGTTCATTGATTTTTCGTTAGTTATATAATTACGTAATGGTTTGTTCGTGTTTAATAAAAGTACCTAAATAGAATTAAAATTAAAATGCCAAAAAATGTAATAATAAATAAACTTTTTTCTAAAACTACATTCAAATTATTAGATCATATAAGATACTTAATTTTAGTGCTTAACGTGTTTTATTTTAGTTTATAAGACTAATTGAGTTAAATTGAAAATATTACTAAATTTCTTCAAGGATTTACTGAAGCAAAAAAGCCGTGGTTACCTATAAATCCAAATTATTACAAAATAAATGTCGAAGAACAGAAAAAAATATCAACCAGTAATTACAATTTTTACAAAAATATGTCTCAACTACGAAAAACTGATACTTTGAAATATGGTGATCTTAAATTGTACAATATAAGTGATTCGATATACATAGTAAAAAGGTGATTCAAGTAAATTACAATAATCCCTCATCGAAGTCATATAAACTGTTATAAGACTGTCATACTTTATCGGTTATTTAGATCGTTGTCTGGACGAGAAACATACCTGACTGTAATGAACTTTGGAAGTGAAACCGAGACAGTCATTCTCTCTGAGGTTATAAGCAACCTAAAAAAAAAAATGTACGTCTATCTGGGCAGCGAAAATTCAGCACACAGCCGAAGGTAGGTATCTGAATTAATGTATTATATTGATTTATCAATAAAGTTCGTTAAAAATAATAGTTTTTAATACAATAAACGGTAAATATATTTCATAATAATTATTTGTTGCTGAATTTTTATTTGTATTTTTTTTTAGTGATATCGTATCCACGATTTCCATAGTTGACAATCCATTGCACCTTCGACCACAATCGGTAGTCGTGTTGACTGATAATTTAGTCAATGTCGATACCTTCAGGAATAATGCGATTAGTTACAGGAAATCTAACACTTCATATATTAGTATCTTATGTGCATTATTACTGATTGTTTATCATGTTAGAGTACGTAATTAATCGTACTCGTCAAATAACTTAAACAATAAGTCTTGTTTTTGCAAAGATTTTAAAATATTTTTTATACGTAAAAATGAATGCTTCTGATTAACCATTTTCATAAGGTTTTTATTTGTGATTATACTTTTAAAAACACTATTGTTCTGGTGATCATCGAGTTACATAATGTAACTATTTGTTATATTATATAATACGTTATATACATTACATTACAATAAGTACCAACACAAAATCAATACCTCATATTTATTGAAATAATAGGTATTAAGTCAATTTATTTTATTGTTATTACTATGTTAAGACTTTATTTTAAATATTTTTGTATAATAATTATACTCAAATATTTAATTCTATGCGTAATTTACCAATAATAAGTAAAATATACTTTGTGTCTTTTAATTCAAGAATGCATCAAATAAAACATTGTAAATTATGATTATAGTTTTAAACTTGATTTTATTTTTTATATCATTATTATTTATTACAAATATTATTATTAAGAAGTATATTGTTTAGAATGTATCTCTAGAATAATACAATATAATATATTAGGTATAAATAACAAACAAATTAAATATATATATATATATATATATTATGGTTTAAAACTTCAAAATCTTATTGGCCTAAATAGAGTGGTTATACAAAAATAAATAAAATTAACAATAACCGTTAACAGCTATTACTATAAAACTAACAATAAATTCATTCTTAAAAACTTGATCAGAACCTTCTTATTAGTGCATAATATTAATACTATGTAAACGATTAAATATATCGATGTGGAGCCTAATATAATATTACATGTTTTACAAAAAGGTCAATATTGATTAATATTTTTAATTATAACATGAGTAAGGTCACAGTACCCGTTTAAATACTTAATAGGTACATAATATTATATAAAATACTTTTGACATAAAAACGAATTTTAAAAATAACAATTCAGTAGATACAAAATCTAGGTATCAAGTATTTGGGTTTTTATATATTAAAAATGTTTTAAAAAATACAAGAATCTTATTTTAATATTAGACGATATTTGGGATTAATAAACCTACATATAATATATAAATACATATAATATCATAATATACTTTCATTAATTGTATTAGTTTTTATAATGATAATACATAAATATACACTTTTTGTTCGTTGATATTTAGTTCAATTTTCAATTGTTTCAATAAATCATAACATACTTTACATAAGGTAGGTATAGTTTTAATCATTTGTAATAATGTATTAATGATTTTATAATTATGTTTTCTAAGAACTGAATTTCATTTCTAAAGACTGGGTTTAAATCGAAGCAAATCTTACGGTACAGAATCGTGATTTAAATGTAGGTCGAATTGTTTTGGTACCAGTACTATGAAATTAGTTAAATTTCAGATTTTAGTTAATTTATATTTCATACGATTGGTATGGATTCTCAATATTTAGTATTTACACGTTAGATACACTGTCAAGTTAGACTATTCAGCATTGAGTATTCAAATGTAACATAATGTACTTATTGAAAATCAGTGTTCAACATATTTTTTTTTTCATAATCCGTCAAGTAGTTTGATTTATTTATTTAATATTAAAAGCTTGTGGAACAATTCATAATACTATTATATCTTTACCTATTCAATGTGCAGATCTCAAGGACGTGGCTAAATATCAGTGTACTTAATACATATGTAGTGTGCCTATACTACACATGTTGTTTTCACAGTCTCTACATTTTACCTTTATCATTAATTCAAAAACATAATTGAGTTGTTCAAATGTTTTTTTTTTTTAATTTAATTTAATTTTTACACTATTTTATATGTACAATGTCTTAAACTGTTAAATGTAGTCATATAACCTATACAAAGACGAAACCTCTAATTGTAGAAGATGATGGACTTATTAAATAACACCTGACTCTTCGGTCGAGTGGTTCGCGAATGTTCTTCGAAAGTAAACCGTAGGTTGATAATAATGGATTTTATTTCGATCTGAAGAATAGTAATATAATAATAATTACAACAATTTGATTATCGCGGACGAAAGAACTTTTTTTTGTACAACGAATTTTAATTTTAAATGAAGAGAATTGCTCAATAAAACGACATATTGAATGTGCGTGTGCGTATATGTGCAATAAACAGATGTGAGTGAACTGTGACGATATTAAATTAAATTTTTAACACCCATCGTAGTATTTTTAATGAAAGGTAAAGATGTAATGTAATAGCATTATAAATATAAAATCGTTTTGGATACTCCATTGTTGTTTTATTCTATAGGTTAATTTAACTGCACAGTATTGAGTTTTTTTTCAAATGGGTCACGGACAAAAATTTAGAGATGCGATAGGGGCGATAACAAGTTTCCATTTGACACATGTCTAGTCGGTATAATATACTATATTACATTATAATGTATACGAAAAACTATTATTTTCAGTATACAAGCAAACTATATACAACGATTGTTTAGTTTTAATAGTGTACAATTTTTTTACATTAAATAATAATTGTATTCGATTAAGAGACAATATTTGATATTGTGTAGGATGGTCTATTTTTAGCCATTTTAAAATGTACCAATTTACCAGGATACATTAATAATATGTTTCTGTTATATTATTGGTTTTCGTAGTTTTTAAAATTAAAATGGATTTGTATCATGAATAACTTTTAGTAGTATGCAAAGAAAAATATCATATTACTGTCGTTACGTTCATAATATGATAAAATATAATATTTTAATTATATAATATATATAATATTGTTATTAATATTTCATAACATTGACACATTGATCTTTTATTCAAAGTTAAATGAGGTGTGTGTGCATCAGTTGCGTATCCAGAATTTTTTGTGAGGGATGGGGGAGTTAAAAAATAAATGTAACTAATTAAATTGTTTAAATTTTGTTTGTGGTTTTCATTATAATTATATATTTTAACACTTTTTTACAATTTTTTTACGAATATAGTAGTAATTTAAGCTTAAATATGTAAATATAAATTTTTTTTAAAACAACAAATGTTTATAAATTTGTTGTATAATGTTTACTGAAGTAATTAAATAAATAATAAAACACTAATAAAAATCACAACACCACAACAATAGTTCCGTGATTGGTGTTAGTGTTATTACTAAAGATGACAGATTGATTGCATTAACATATTATGTTTTTATGAAAAACGGTATCAAAATTCGAAAACGCATTTGTGAGTCTAAAATTGGATATTGTATGATATACCGATATATCGAGTTATCCGTGTTATTATATTATACCTACATAATCTATAACATAATGCAGTACGAGTTGGTGACGACAGTGTATTGCATTGCTGTATTGCTAGCTAGTTACTATAGTTTAGGTACCATACGATATCTTACAAGAATCTAATAGTTATATTTTTGACGTGTAGTGGAAACCGCTGAGTATTTAATCTGAATAGGCTACGGATAACAAATTTTATCTGAAAATTAATTTATTCGATACATTATTATAGTCAACGTACACACTATAGTACAGTTATTATTTATAATATTTTATATTATTGTGTTTTATTTGTATATATTTGATATTAGTGATTGTATTTGAAGATTTAGAAATTATTTTATTATTCAATAATTTTTTAATTTCGGATGGTGATATTTCAGTGACTATTCAGTGCACTATCGTATACTATGAATAGATCATAAAGGCGAATTCTTTGTATTTTTTGGAAAAATTTTTTGATTCAGCAAGTTCATCCCATTTTTTTTTTTTTTAATAGGTCATTAATTTATTCAAATTACATGTTTTGAAAATTTTAAGCATACTGAATATTGTAGACCATATTATCTTATACTTAGATTTTTTACTATTCAAGGAGTGTTTCGTGGTAATAAAAACTTATTTTTTAAATTAACGAGAACCATCTTTTTCTACTGAAAATGGTTAAACATGGTATTTAAACGGAAATTTGAACGAATAGGATAATAAATTATCTTTAAATATAATGATTTTCTATAAAATATCAAATAGATGTAATATTTAATCTATAAAACGTATTATACTTTGAAAATATTTTTAAAATTATTTTATGTTAATATATTAATATGTTTTTTTATTACTTATAAATTTGGATTTGTACTTTTTATATTTTTTATATTAGGTATCTTGTTAAAAGTTTTTATCATATATAAATTACAAAAAACAAATAAATTTATTAATTACTATAAGATCTAGTCAAATAATCATAGCCCTCCATATAATTTATTGCTATAATTATGGTTTATTATTCTTATCACTACATAAAGCTTAATAACTCGGAAACTACTCGTTTTAATTTCGATTTACATATACATCAATATTAAAAGTAAGTCATTTTTTTAACAATTAACAGTAAAGAAAGGTGGTTTTCATTTTAAAAAAGAAATTTGTATCGCCACATGACTACAAAAATATGATGTTAAAATAAGAAGATTATTACAAAAAACAGAATTTGAATACATTTATTAGGTATTGATGGAAAAAAATGCAGATGAGCATGCAATAAGAACCATCCTGTATACGATCACTGTAACTTAAACAGACTACTCGTCGATCGAGGTTCTCAAATCAAAAACCCCAAATCAAGGAGATAATATATAATATATTGAAATACTATTATGATAGTTTTATAATTTTTTTACATAATAAATACATGTCGTCATAATCACATGGCCAAAAAAATGTCACTGCATAATGCGGTAACCGTGTGACTACGAGTTATTCAAAATCCAACCGGGAAGTCCTCGATAATCGTAATCATAATATCCGTACAACGTCTTACGAGTTACGATAATAATATAATATTATTGTTATCATGTTATGTTCCATACACTTAAATTGCGCTTCATCTCCCGACGAGGAACATGCAATATTTTTGTGTACGCGCGTTCGTCGTGTCAAGCTCGGCGGCGGCGCGGCATACGCCGATTTAGGAGTGTCCGAAGGTATTTTCACATCTAAGAGTAACAATAGAGGTTATGTTATTATGATATTATTGTTGTTTAATAATTATCGCGGAACACAAATTGTTTGACCCCGTTTCTATGTCTTTATTTTTATTTTTATTTTATCTTTTGTTGCATTGTGCGGCGGCGCGCGCTCAAGACGAGCATTGTTTATCGGAATAAGAGACGATGATGGTTCGAGAAGAGTCAGCGGCAGCGGCGGTGGCGGCGTATACCGCGGCAAAAGAAGTGGTGGGGAAGATGTGAAGAAAAAAAAAATTGTAATTAACTCGTGTATCATTCGGCCTTTTGTTTTATCGCGTTTAATTACTTCTCATTGTTGTAACTATATATACATATCTTTATATTGTTGACGCGTAGTTGTTGCTATCGTCGTCGTCTTCTGCTGTTACCAAAGTCATCTTGACTCTACACATACCACTGTGTGATGTACATAGTTGGTACACACCAACATATACCTGCAGAATGTATACGAACGTGTGATCAAGGATTTGCTGAAATATGCATAAACATAATATAACATCACAACTCGTCACACTCGGCGATGGTTTCTTCAATAATATTACGAATGGTTTGAAGAAGTTTAAACTGCAATGCGTTGAGCTCTATGGTATACATACATATCCCGCGATATCTGATGTACCGCTGTAGGTACATAAATATTGCGCCCAGAATACGTTAACGCGATTTCTACCGTCCTGGCCTAAATATTAGATTCATATACATTTAATATACCTACTCTACAATAATACAAAAAAAAATTGAAACTGCGTTCAGTGCATTGTATTGATCTGTATAATATGATATATTCATATATAATATATATTTATAACATAAATACACACTTCACAAGAGTTGCATTTATGATTTTTAATATTATTATTCAGAGGAATATGAGTAAATTTATAATTATATTGGTTATCAAATGATGTGATTTTATTTTAATGGAATTTTTTTCAGTGAACTTTTCCAATTAAATATTTTAGAAATATCCATATATTGTATTTCGCTAGATTTTTATATATTTTTATAACTTAAAATTAAATACTTCGTAGTTATATGTACTGACTTTAATATAATAAAACCTTAATTTCACGTTACAGAAATTCATAAACAAACGTTTTCTAAAAAATAAAATTTTTAAAAAATTTTTCCAAACAAATAAATATATTATATTTAATATTATAACTTTATATTGTAAGATGAAAATATAAAACTTATTGTTGAAGAGGAATATTATAGCATCGCTTTCATCCATTCTGAGGGCCAAGGCGCTATAATTATAATACCGACAAAACGATAATACCATATAAATAACGTCTTTAGAGCACCTATACATCTTATAGGTGCACACTGCGCTGGCTCTTGTATTGTTCAGTGCCTTAACGTTTCTACTAAGACCCTTTTGTGGGCGCATGTCGAGTTTACTTTGCAAGACTCGAAACTTGAAAAAGAAATACATATTATACATATATCCAGAACTGTTTTTCTTCTCTCGATTCTCACACAATAAATAACAACAATATATTACGCTTGTATCATTGTTATTGTAATCAAGTATTATGTTTTGTGATAAAAAAAAAAAAAAAAAAAAACATAAATAGTGTATATATACGCGTACCGTACGGTGGGGTGGCTATGTGAGGCCCGCGATCATATAATGAACACTTGCTTTGGCGTGCGGCGCATCATCAATTTATCGTCCTGTCGTCTCCTTATAATCCAATGTTATAATAACGTATTAATACTATGTACATTTTTTTTATTCTCTACGGTTTTCCAATACTTATTGTCTGAGTTCATTGTTGTACGATAATAAAAATAATAATAATAATCATACCGCGATCGAAACGCCGTTATTATTAATGTTAATCTCTATCCATCTTCGTGTATAATAATATATTATAATATAATATAGTCCTATACGTATATTATTTTTATTATTACACTGCTGTTGTAGCGGCGTGCGCGGTTTATGATTGAGACTGTGCTGAAGTAAAAATCAAAACTCGTAGAAAAAAATCATGCACACACACACACACACACACACACACACACACACACACACACACACTGATACCGATATCATAACGTTACTCGATTTTGTATAATTTAACTATTTGTATACAATATTACAAGTACAGGGTGGATCACTAAATATGTTATTTCATTTTTCAACATTTGAAACTGACATAAGGTACCTATATAACTATGTTATTATGTAAAAAGAAATCATAAAAATCTAATAATAATATGTGACCTTTCCACTTCCCTAAATCAAATAAAAAAAATATTATAATATGATATAGGGACTCTTCCCTTAATAAATAATTATAAAATTACACCGAATCGTATTCATTTTGGATTTTCACATTATTTGTAACTTATAAGCACGCATACAATATTATATAAATATGAGAACACAGATTATATTTTATTTACGATAGTATGATTCTGTGTCTTATTCCTTCGAAGCGCTCAGTTTCTTGAATAGAATGTAACGATTTATGCACGCGCTGCTGTATATATTACGCTTCATATAGCATTAGTATATTTTTAAATTATAGCAGACGATTTTTTGAACAATAACCGTGTTAGTGATCCATTTCCGAAATATAAAATAAGAACAGAACGATATATATTATCACTCTATCACGAATAGTGCTAACAAAATAATATAACTAATTATTACGGTTTTCAAACACCAAACGGCTCTAACGGGAGAACAGTGGTAAAATTGCGCATAAAATTAACTTCTCAAATCATCTCCGCGTGGTAGCGCTTAATCATCCGGAAAAACGACGGATGATGTTGTTAAGAGTGGCGAGAGAGAGAGAGAGAGAGAGAGAGAGAGGAACAATTTTAAATACTATTTAAAAAAATAACCGTTCCACTCGTCGCCACGCCGGGGACGAGTGCAGAGTGTATTATATTGTATATTATACATACATTACATATTATTATTATTATTATTATTATATACGTCTTGTACTCGAAAGACGGCGGGTGGTGCTGCAGTGTAGACTCGTGCGCCGCGCGTATAATCGATGAAATAAAAGGAAAAAAATGAGTGAGAGAGCAGCAGAGGAGAGAAAAAACCGACACCTGGCCCACACGCACTCGGCGGATCATCGTTCGGTCTGGTGGACGTTCGATTTTTCGGAATTTTTCGACATTGTTTTTGCTCAACGTGAAAAACCACCAGTGCCCACGGGACATCGGACTGCCTACCGCGAGCGTGTGCACGCGTGCGTATACTACTACTATGATTATGATTATTATTATTACTACGAGCACGCGTTTAGGATTGCCGGGCTTCCGTGAGCGTTATTATTATTGTAGTGTAAGTTGTTGATGGCTTTTAAACGATTTTCGATTGTTTTTTCCCGCTTTTCGTGCGATTTCAGTTGGCGCGCGCTATATACCATATAGAAGAATTTTTTTTTTCAAGCATTAAATCACCACTAAAACCACAATGACATTACACATAGATGGCTGAACTTTAGCCACCTCATCGTTGGAGTCTGATCGGGTGGGAGGTTTCGATTAAAACCGTTGTTGCCGTAGTCGAATATACGCTATAGGTAGGCACGCACTTAGAGCTGCTCGCGTGCTGGTTAATACCAAAAAAAAAAAATAATATAATATGTATTAATACATAATGTTATGTGCACGGTACACGAGCATAACTGACGTTATTATTTCATAATAAATCATGTAGGTATATCGTCCGTCAAGAAATAATACCAATAAACTTTTTTCAATTATTAAAGACATTTTGTATTTTTTTTTTTTTACACATAATTTACTTAAAATGTTAACTGTAGTACTATAATTACTATAATAGTTATAATATACATTTTACCAATACGTTATTAGCGACAGTACTAATAATTAGGGCTAAGATTTATAAGCATTTGAATATTTTCACTGACTTATGAAGGTGTGATGATTAAAAATATAAATTAATTTACATCATAAATGTATGCATAAATTTTAACATTTTAAGATTATACTAATATTACTCGTATTTTTAATATTTGGTCTATTTATGTCATATTTATTTTACAACTTAAGTAATAGTTTAATGTAGTAGATATTTTAGGCACTATTTCAAGAAATTAAAAATCAGGATTTTAAATTTTATTAAATAATGTCAATTTTTGTAAAATAAAGAAATTTAAAGAAGGTATCTTTAATTTAATATTATAAATTTACCATATTATTATTTATTTATTGTATTTTTAGTTTACTTACTTTTTTAAAAATATAATAACTAATAAATAGTATTGTTATTATTTTATTTGTGTACCATATACTTGTTGATCTCCGAAACAATTTATCCTTTGGTCATTAAATTTAGCAGATATAATTCTTGAGACTTGGAAAGTGTTTATACTGTTTATAGCTTCATTTTTAAACTTATATAGGTGAGGTTAATGGATACAATAAGTATACGGTGGCTATTGGTTATAAAAATAAAAGATACTTTTGCGTAATCCTTATGACTTTATCTATTTATATCTATATAATATATGTTATATTAGCAAAAACTACTCCACTACTTCTAACGAAAATTGTAGTGGTTATTCTTAGAAATATTAGAAAAGTTTAAACTAATTTGAATTTTGAATCACGTTCAAAAATATAAAAAGTGTATTTACTTATTTTGGTCCAATTAGTCCATAAAGCAAGGTACACCTTTATCAATTTTCCAGTGAACTAAGGTGCCTACATTAAAATCCTATGTAACACCTATATAGCAATATATTTTGTATTAATTCATTTTTTCTTGGCGAAGTCGAGTTATACAGCAGTGTAATATAGTAAATTAATAAATAATTGTTGCTATTACTTATTATATATCAATTTTAAAAAACCAAATTCATTATTTTCTTTAAATATTTACGACTATATTTTCACCACATATTAGTCATTTTTAGAGCATAAATATTTAAGCTCTAGTATAGTTATTTAATCTATGTAAGCTTATTGTAATAAAGCTCAGAACAAGGAAATGTAGTATTATAGATATTACTTTCATATTTTATTATATTATGTTATCAGCTGAAAGCTATTACAGACGAGTGGAAATCTGATGTGCTCGAATTGGATTATAACAAATCATTATTTAATGAGCTAAATAATACTTTAAAAACTACGTTGATTTTTTTAACCTATACCAACTTTGAACCAACAACGTTTAATTCACTAGACCATCAAACGTTATAAGTTTTCCATTGATCCAAAGTTCTCAAATACGCAATAATTTTCATCATAAGACTTATTCAAATAGCAGACCATGCGTTGTACGGTTTTACACGTCACGTAGGTAATAATAACGCGGTTTGTATCGGAGAGTTCTTGTGATGTACCTACGTGCATTTTAACGAATGGACACCGCCCCGATCCGAGTCGAGTAATTCTGAATTCTCGTCGAGCATAATACTATGTTATACACGCACATTACATATTATAGTACGCCGATAAGAGTCGATGTGAATATCCATACGTATAATACTAATACATACATCGTACGAGATTGTGCGGTGTAAATCGATAATTATTTTATTGTTATATACTCGTACATAATATGTATCATGTATATATATATATATATATATATATATATTAAATTGCATTCCGAAAGCCAGACCGTATTCCGTGCATTATGTGTGCTCGACACAGTATAATATAATTATAGGTCATATATATATAATATATATATATATATATATATATATACACACACACACGCATATACGGTATACCGGAAATGGACGCGTTATTGGGTTAAGTCGCGGTCGTAATAAGTGGTTCGCGTATGTACTCGTACACATATATACGCGTTTATCAAACAGATAATGCGGTTTCATGACCGCCGAAAGTGTTGGGCGTTTCACTTTATATTCTTCCTAAGTACCTATATACAGACACGATATAAAGATAGCTCCATGCCGCGCTGAAGGGCGACACATCAGACTATATCTGTATATGTAATAATATCGATGGTAGATGACGTACATACTATAGGTAATTAAATGAACACGTCCGATACGTGTGTTGTGTATATACAACACGCGTCCGTACACACACGCAATAACGTTACACGTGTATTATACTATTATACCTAATAGATTGCATATGGAGGGTTCGTCATCCCTCGTATGTACGATGGCTGTCCGTTTCATTAGTGGTCCATTGAAATCGAGACCTATATAATTATACTAGAATCTCCCTCGCGAGACTAGTTTCCCAATATTGTTTTTCTTCTTTTCGTTCGTCCGATAACCCGGCTTACCTAAATTACTGTCTAAACTAGATAAATATTAGCCATACAGATAAATACAATGATACTGCAAGAAGACCTTTAATGTTTATAAATACATACTATATAATTTAATACTTTTATATATATATATATATATATATATATACATATATGTTTACTAAAAAAGTTTAAATTCGTAATAATAATAAATAAATTTTGAATTTATAAATAAGATGCAAGCAGCAGCATCTGACTATGACAAGAGCTGTATGCGGCTCGCTAGTTGGCCACCCCCGGTGTAAAATATGATACGTTGTATCGTCATATATGATATACACTAGCATTATTATTATTGTTATAAGTAGTCGTAGTAATAGTAGTATTGTAGCTATATAGACGTCGAGAACAATTACCGCTAATAATTGTAAACACCATATCGATGATAGATCTATACCTGTAATCGTCAAGGGGTGTTCTCCGCTTCGTAGTAATCCGATACATTTAAACATTTAATGATATACCTACATATTGTGATAGACGATAGTGTATTGTATTGTGTAGAATATTATCATTTACATGTAAATTATGTACAATATCAAGTAATATAGTTACTGATATCAGAAAAGGATGTACATGATCTACACCCCTAGGGAACTTGTTGTGGCTCCTATATATTATTGAATATTTCATTATATGTTTTTCTGATGCTGCTATCACTCAATCATTGCTGTCAGTAATTTATTTTACTATTAGCAATACAGTATAGGTTGATTTAGTTTTTGCCAAAAACATATTATTATTTATTTTTTCATCACTATTTCATTATTATAGCAATATATATTATTACAATATTATTGTTATTGACTTTTATGTGGACACCGAGTTACCGCAAAACTGTGTAAATTGGTGTATGGTATAAATAGGTAATAGTTTAAAATGAATTTAAATGTTTTAAAATTGCATAGTGTATATTAAAGATAATGATATAAACTTAGGTACGTAAAAGTTTCAAGTTCTTATGAACAATGTTTTTATATTTTAACAGAATAATTAACATCGTTATTCATCGTGTAAAAATGTAATTTTGTCAAAATATTTTGAATCTAAAATGCATAACAAATAACAAATATAATATAATATATAATGTATGTATGATATAAATATATGTATTATCTATGCACTATATTATCTATAATCATATTATATTATGAGAGTGTTTATTTAAATTGCTAAATTTTAGTTGTCCTACTATTTCAATTAATATCATTCTCCTTGATTATTCGGACCTCGATTTCATGGTTTGATTTTCTTGCTCTTTAATATTTTTTATTTCGCTAATCGTTATTCAAAATTATTTACTGACTTACTTTTTACTATTTTCATCCGTAAGCCTACATTGGAGGATTACTTTATATGATGGTTCTAAATTTGTTGAAACAAAATATATATAGAAACCAGCTGCTGTGTTATAGTACTTATCGTGCAGGTTAATATTTAATAATAATAATTGCAATGCACACAACCGCAACTACGCCTACACCATAACTCGCACTACATTTTGTTATAATACGTATAGTACGATGATCAATGACATAATATGAGTGTATAATATTATAATAATATATGCGTAATAGCTTCCTGAATCGTAATTGTAGTGTAGGTACATATTGTTATAGCGCGTGCACGCTAAAATATCCGGATGTGAACGAGGAGAAAAAAAATGAAAAAAATTGCGGCAAACGGTCGGTGGTCCAGTATAATACATGCCGTGTATATGCCTACCTCTAATCGTAATGATGACGATTGTACAATATATTATAATATATATAGCTATATTATATAAATATGAATAACAATAATTGACAGAAAATCGGGTCTATTCACTTGTGAATGGAAATGATTTCTCTTTTTGTTGTTTTTTTTTTTTTTTTTGTTTATCCGACAAAAAGTCAGTTAGACCCACTGGGATACTCGATGGGAGGTTTGTTTTGTGAACGGAGACCACACTGGGTGCAACGGGAACGCTAGTTCAAAGGCAAAACGAATAAAAAAATAATAATAATACATATAAACTCGTATATTATATTATATATATATACTATCTATAACAGTTGGCAATATTTATTTTTACATATCACGGGGAATGGTTAATAAAGAAATATATCTTGTATTTAAAAGTGAAATATAATATTTACGTATTATTACGCACGTATTATCGCAATACGTCATTGCGACCGATTAGAGCTGGCTTACTATTATTTAGAAATATTATGAGTGTATTATAGGTACCTACTCCATGTAGAATTAATACTTGAAAAAACAAATTTATCTCATCACCTTTTAAATTATTTTTCGGCAAGTATTTTATATAGCTATGTACAGTATACACTATATGGACTTTAAAATATTTTTTTAACACAATAAATTTAAATGCTGGTAGCATAGAGTGAAAAAAAAATATCGAAAATATTGATGAGTAATTTTTAATACATTTGCATGTGCTTACACACATTATTTTTCGTTAAAACTTTTTTAATAATACCCATACATAATTAATAAGTTACAAGTTATAACCTGAAAATAATGGTCAATCATAATGTTTAAATTTTAATCATTTTTAAACATTTTCTTAAAATTTAAATGAGAAATTCAAAAAGTATAAATAATTATTTTATTGTTTGATTGTTTATAATATATTGACATAGGTATAGTAAATAAAATAAACATGTCAAGATTATTTATTTTACTAGAAAACTTTAGTTACGAGAATATATAAGATAAAATATCGAAGATAAAGTTCATTAATTTATATTAAAACTTGATTATTATAGAATGTGGATATTCTAGAATACCATCGCTAATATTATTATAGTATAAAAAATACAAATATAAAATGTGGTACACTAAGAATGCTCTCACACATTTTTTTCTTTAGTAATGAATTTATTAAAGTTCTGATTTTTAAAACTTTTAAATAAACTTAAAGACCATATTTTCAAATTCTTGGAATTTTTTTAACTATTTTAGGAGTTTTTTGTAGCAATACAAAGTTTTATTTTTCAAATGAGAATTCCCCTTTTGTTTTTTTTTTTAATTATTTAGTTGAAATTTTTTTGTTGAATATTTTGAAGTTTCTAATTAAAAATTCGTACGATTAGTTTCTTGATTATTGAAACGATTATAATAAGAATAGCTACAGCTAGTCCTTAAAAAAAAATTTAAAATTATATGAATTATGATATGTGATAGACATTGAAACTAGTATTATTTAACCATTTTTATAAATTAAAAATCATGATAGTTAATATTAATTTCTATATCCCACATTTCTTCTAAACGTGTCCGTTATCGTGGATCTATTATTATTAGTACACAATGTTAAATAATCAAAAGATTACTTGTTGAATTTTGATTTTTATATGTCAATATTTTCATTAAAGGGTTTTTAAGTAACTCAAAATTCAAAATTTAAATCAATCAATTCTTATATATCAAAATGGAAGTGAACAGTCTTTATGAATCATCCTGTATAGTCCAAACAAGTTATAGACAATAGTTATAATATATGTAATTAAGTAATTTGTAAAAATTGAATTTTATTTATTTAAAGTTATCGACTATTTTTTATTAAGCTAATTTCGGTTATTATGTTTAAAATATAAATTATATTACCTTGTATTTTAAGTTTTGTAATTTATCAAAAAAAACTAATAAAATAGTTATAAAAATTTCAATATTACTGAAATTATTTAAAAAACATTGTATATCAAGGAACACCTAATATTTATTTTACTTTTATATATCACATATAAGTTAAACTAATATTGACATTTGGTAATATAATGCCTGTCATAAAACAGGGTAATATATATTGGAGTGGTATCTAACAGGTATAATATAATATAATATAATGTTATATAGACCAATAATAAAGATTAATCCGGTTTGGATATAAAATATGTAATCATTTATACTAATAATTTTAAGCCTAAAACTTAAACCAACTTTTCATATATATATACACGTCTATTATTTGGATTAGCTAATGCATTGGCGGCTAACAGCTCGTCATCGTCACACCATTTTCAACTATTACTAATTTAACATCAAAATGTTGAAAATTATTATTATTGTTTCGTTATTTGTCGCCAATACATTAGTGTCCTCTGAGTACATATTTAAAGGATTTGATGATACATTCAAACCAGAATGGTGGCAATCAAATATCATCTACCAGATTTACGTTCGTTCTTTTAAAGACAGTAATGGTGATGGAATTGGAGATTTCAATGGTATGTACGATGTATTATATTTGTATTGATTGATGATTAGATACAATATAAATTATACACATAATGGTTTTTAAACACTTAAAAAGTAAATAATAAATGAAACATATTATTTTCATCAATCATCTTACCATATATATTACATTTTCATAAGTTAAGATATACTCATATTTTATTTTATTTTACATATTATTATCTAAACAAATAGTGTATATAATTTGAACAGAAAAAGTTTATTTGTTGCAATATCTAATTCACCTTAGTTTTAAATATTTAAACAAATTACATTTTTATAAATATTTTAGTATTTTATACATTCAGATATTTCTATATTTCGCCTAAAATAATATTAAAATATTATTATTTTATCTGTTTTCTATTAATAAAGACTTATTGCAAATTGTTTGTACTTAGAAACTGAAAACTAAATCATTTATTGTATTATTTTAAAAGTAAATCTATAGAAGACAAAGTAAAAAGCCTTTGTAACTTTTCTGTAGTTCAGTATTTAATCTAAAATATTATTTTATGAGAAAAAATTTGCTTGTATTATCAATTATTTAGAACTGATAATCACTTCAATATTCTTGTTTTTCAATTCAATCTATTTAAAAACAACTTAATAAAATAACGAAACTCTTAGGGTAGATAATACTTGTGTTATTATATAGTATTCCGATCTACTTATTTAATTGTAATTGTATTACTGAATTAATTTTAAATAAAGTTTTCATAAATAATATTGTCATTATTTATAAATAATATATATATATATATATATATATATATATATATATATAAAATAATATAAAATTTAAAAAACTTTTCAAAAATATCTTAAAAATGTATTAATTATGAAAACGTATCGTTTTGTTTAAATATCATTGTCAAGTACTGCTGTAGTACTATAACTATTAATTTACGTATAAAATACAAAATAGTATACGTTTGAGTATATTTTATGATAAAAAAAAACACAAATTATTTCTTAATTTAAAATTTGCATGGTGATATATTTTTTTTAAAGGTATTACGGAAAAAGTGGATTATTTTAAAAGTATAAATGTTGGAGCAGTTTGGTTATCTCCAATATTTCAATCTCCACAAGACGATTTTGGGTATGACGTCTCGAACTTTAAAATGGTTGACCCATTATTCGGTACTATGGCGGACTTTGACCGGATGAGAGATGCATTCCACGAACGTGGTACGTATGATTAGTACATATACTAACAACTATTGATTTTTATACATTGCGTAAGTATTAATTTTATTGATTTAAACTTTAAAGGTATAAAAGTTATATTGGACTTTGTGCCGAACCACACGAGTGACGAACATCCGTGGTTCGTAAAATCTGTACAGCGAAAAGAACCTTATACAAATTACTACGTGTGGAAAGACCCAATTATCGATGCAAATGGTACCCGATCACCTCCGAATAACTGGGTAAGTAATGAAAATCCATAATACATTAACTATACAGCTAATACATAATTATTGACTATTAAAAGAATAGTTGGTATTTTGCAAAATCTTTTATCGTACCATTCGTACTGAACATATAATAATTGTTCTTTCGTAACTATTGCAGTTGGGCGTTTTCAATACCGGATCTGCGTGGGAGTGGAACGAAGTACGTCAACAATACTATTTCCATGCTTTCCAAGTAAAACAACCAGATTTGAACTATAGATGTCCAATGGTCGTAGAAGAAATCAAGGTATTTATTCTCAATTCCGTTAATATTATAATATGGTAATGTATATACATCATAAATAGCGTTGACTGTTGTTCATAATATGTATGATTAATGCTAATTGTAGGCATCATCGCATAAATTATTATAAATTATGAATAGATTAATTCAACGTAAACCCGTTTTCAGAACATCATATTATTTTGGCTGGGACGTGGTGTAGATGGATTCAGATTCGACGCTGTCAATTATCTGTACGAAAGGGAAGATTTAGCCGACGAAGGAAAATCGTATAAAATTGGCATATTAGACACCGATTACGACGCGCTGGTGCACAATAATACACTAGATCAACCAGAAACTTATGAAATGGTACGCGTTTGGAGAGAATTGTTAGACGATTATTCAACATCCGAAAAAAAAAACAAGTACGAAAATAATAATTGAACTCGCTATCTGTTGAGATTCATACACGTTTCAAAAAATAACACCATTCGTACAAAAAAAAATCTGTCAAATCCCGTCACATATTATACTATGCATATTGTATTTGACTGCCATAATATTAACATTAACTCATTTATAACAGCTTCTTTATGGTAGAATGTTACTCACCATTGAACAAAACTATGTTGTATTACGGCAACGAAACATCTCCCGGAGCTCATTTTCCATTCAACTTTATGTTAATCAATTCGTTTGATCAGCAATCCGATGCCTACGATGTCAACGATATGATTAAATCCTGGATGCTGAACATGCCTAAAAACAAATGGGCCAACTGGGTGGTTAGTATATGATACTACATAGGCCGTTGTCATCGATATGACGCAAGGTGACTTTTTTATCATAAAATAGCCATTTTTTCAGTAAATTCATATGCCCAGCAGGGAAATGTTGGTACTGTCTAAATTCAAGTTTAATAATATTTATTAATTATTATTTATTAAATAGGTAAAAACGTGTTAACCTAATTCGATAATATTGATTTTAATATATCCTTAGAAAAATATTCTGTTTTTAAATATGAAATCAGTAAGTTGTAATTAAATATAATATGTAATAACTAATAATAATATATAATAATAGTAATGAAATAGTAAAAACAAATAATGTATGTTTTACAAAAATGTTTTAATATATGTAGGTAATGACTTCAAATTATGTAAAAAAAAAAAACAACAAAAAACTGTTTGCTTATACATATATATTTAATGAATATATAACACTCTTTTGTGATAAAAAAAAGTCATCTTGTATTATATTTTTATATGATGTTGTGTCATGCCAATGCGTAGATGTGAAAAAATAAACAAATATAAAAAACTGTGTTTTGTTTGTTAGATCGGCAATCACGACAATTCACGGGTAGCGTCTAGGACTAACCCGTTGTTAGTAGACGGCCTCCATATGTTGCAAACCCTATTGCCCGGAACTCCAATCACGTACTACGCCGACGAGCTAGGTGTACAAGACACGTATGTTCGATGGAACCAGACCGTGGACCCAGCCGGACGTAACGTCGGCGTATTGCGGTACACGAAATTCAGTCGGGATCCCGCTAGAAGCCCGTTTCCCTGGGACAACTCTGAAAATGCAGGTATGTATTCGCCGTTATCACAAATGTGATAATTATATTGAATTCGTCACGACGTTCGATAAAAATACTCAATTTTTTCCGTCACAGGTTTCACCAACGGAACGAAAACGTGGCTTCCTATCAACCCGGAATATTGGCACGAAAACTTGGTTCAGTTGTCCAAGTTTAAGAGTCATCTTAGGACGTACAGGCAATTGGCACGCTTGAGACAGATACCCACAATCCTCAAAGGAGACTTGCACATATACGTACTGTCTCAATGGGTGTTCGGTTTTTCGAGGTAAGTTGAATATGGATCTGATTGAAATACTTACCCACAATTCGATTAAAATCAATGAAATATACAACGATAATATTAGTTAATCAACTGCAGGTAACATAATCGAGTCGCCATAACTTGAAGTTAAAGGGAGATAACAATTCGCTTTGAGACATGTATTATTCAAGATATTTTACTCGAATTTACATTATTTATACATTATACATAGTTTATATTTCTAGGGGAATAAAAAAAATTTTAAGTTATCAAGTTTTCGAGTTATCGCGACTAGCCAAGTATAATACAGCCAGTATTTGAGTTTAATTTTAAAGAAGAAAATGGGATTTTAAACCTGATAACCTAAATCATTAATGAATGTAAATTTATCATCACTTACCTTTATCTTAAAATAGAAAACAAATTTTGAAATTAATTGAAATTATTATCGCCTATGTATAGTGGGGTTATAATTTCCCTATTCTATAATATTATACTTTCATAATATAACGTCAAGTCAATTTCAGTTCCTAGAATAATATCCTAGAATAATAATGAATTGTCAACACAAAAAATAATATTTACTACTAAACAGACCATTGAGTAGCCAATATAAAAATTAAAATTACTAAAAAAAATAAAAACAAATTTTACTTAATTGAGTTGTATTTTCATTATATCATATATCAATATCAATATGTGGTAATATAATCACATAATTTACAATGTTAAAGCTAAATATTGGTAATTTATTCATTTTAGGAGTTTTTATGATCATCCAACTTTCTTCGTCGTCATTAACTTCGGTAGTGAAATTGAAAAAGTTAATATAAAAGCAGCTAGAGAAACTTTACCAGAAACATTAAAAGTCAAAATTTCCAGTATAAACTCAGGTTATGTAACTGGGTAAGTTTAAAAGTATTATACGATCGTTTTCTTTAAATAATTAAAAATAACAATAGTTAAATTTTACCTAAAGCTATTGTTGTAATTTTGTAATTTTTATTTTGTTTTTAGTAATGTGATAAGTTCGAAATACGTCATTTTGAGACCGAAAGCAGCCCTTGTTCTCTCAACAGCAAAACCAAATGAAGATGACATCGTTTCGTTTTCTGAAGACAATTAAAAATTACTCATTAAACTATTGAAGCAAGTATTAAAGGTTTAAGTACAAATTAAAATAAAATTATTTTTGAAACTTTAAGTTTGGCTTTTTTATTATACTCTATAATCTATATCTGCGTACATGTTTTATAAGATTTATATGAAACGTATAAGTAACAAAATAGTTGATTCACATTAATTTATTGCTGAACAAAAATTTAAAAGTGTTAAACACTTAAATACAAAAACTTAATATTAAGTTTAGTTTATAAGTTTGTCTCATAACAAAATTATGGACGATACACATTGTAGGTTATTAATTATCGTTGTGTTATAGTTGTTTGTAAAAATAAATTAATGCATATTAGATATTTGTTTTAGATATGTTTGTGTAATATAATGTATCAATCATGATTATTTATTTTTCCTTTGATAAATAGCATTACATATTTATGTGCTTATGGTACTAGGATGTTAAAATACTGAAACAAACATTTTAAACAAATTGGGTGCTCATAACTTAATAAGTCTTAACTGTTATTATTCGTGTTGATATTTCAAGTCCGAATAATGACTGATGATTTTGTGCAGGGTTTTTTTTTCTCAGAAATATATCGGGATTAAATTTATGTAGTACTTAATTATGTTTTGGGTTGTAATTTTTATTGGGAAAAATATCATTAATAATATGCATTTTTTTCTCTTTTATGTAAAATGAAAATAGGCTTACCTAACCTTGGGGTTTGCTACACTATCGAGTGTACTTATAGTATTTAATATTCCACGGTAAAAAAATCTAATATTTTATATTCGAACGTTGTATATCTGAAATAACTCCGGGTTTTGTAAGTATTTTTTTAGAATATAACCTTGAACACTTTTCACTTATCATATATTACTGATAGATTATCGTATGATAATAATAAAACAACAAATATGAATATTATTACAAAATATCAAATTACATAATTATTGTTCGATACTACAAATCAGTAGGTACTTAAAAGAACATCTCGATTTCGCCAATATTGCGATAGTACAACTTACCAACACCACATTTATAAAAGTACCTATAAAAAATAACATATTACTAATCTATATATAAAAAAAAATAAATAATAGGTACCGATAATTGATAATTAAAATATGGAAATTAAAATGTAATTATCAATATAATATTACACAAAATAACAATTTATAATTTTATTTCATGAAGTTATTTTTTAAAAATTTCCTGGTTAGACTAGCTGGTAATTTTTACGGTCTTAAAATCTATAGCTTAACTTAAGTTGCTTAAAATTTGCGCAATCGTGCAAACAATAGATTAATTAGATTTTGAAGTGTTACTCTATGTTGAAGAATCGATGTACCTTCTACCAAATAAAAAAAGTTTAATGGAAATGATAAAATGATATAATAATCTTCCATTGAATTGCCGTTACCAACACACATATCACGATAATTATCACTACCTATTAAATATTATCTAGCCTATCTAGCTGTACCCACCCGCTTTTAAGGCTACGACTATAGCAGCTCAATTGGACATCATCATTTTCAAATTTTTTTTAGTGTCTTAGGAGTTCTACGATTTTTTGTTGATTTAGACGCAGGACATTTGTAGGTATCAACGTTAAATAATTCTCTAGTGAAACAAAATTTATAAATATGTTATTTATTTTAAAAGTAAAAAAAAAAAAAAAAATAACACGCATTAGATGAGAGTAAATAACAATACCTTTAATATACTAAATTCTATATTTCATTCAATATTTCAAAAATCATACTTATTACTTATGATACAAAGTAAAATTACAATACAATTAAAATTCATTCATTATACAGTATTGAGGGTGACAGTAAAATTACCGATTTCAAAAATAGGTTTTTTTGATAATTGTTTAACATAAGAATTAAAAATGCTAATTACATATTATTAACTTAAAAATAATACGCTTTTGGTAAATATTAGATGGTAAATAGTGTGCTTTTACGATAAAATATAACCTCATGACGATTAAGTGGCTGTTAAGCGTTCATAATGTGTCTTAATTTTAACCTTAAATGACATAATCCAGTACGAGGATAATAGATAAGATGGCTGTCATTTTGAGGAAATATTTTTTTTATAAAAAAATAGCATTTTATTTACTTCATTCTTGTATAAAATTACATAGTTATTAATTTCGACTCGCTTTTTATTACATAATTTAATTTTAAAAACCTTCCGTTCTAGTAGGCCCGCCTATATAATTAATAATAGGTATATTATATGTTATAACAAAATAAATTTAATTATTTAATTATTTAAATAATTAAATAATATGTTAACTGCAGATAATTTTAATATGTTCATTCACAACTAAACAATCTCATATTAACTTGCATATTTGTATACTCCTGTTCGAGTTCAATACAAACACATTACAGATATCTATGTAACTGTAAAAAAACATAACAACAATCATTTTTAATTACATGCAAACAATATGGTACTACAATTGATATTGATATCATACTTGTTATGTGTGTTTTAAAGTTTTTTCAGCATAATTATCTTGAATATTATTAAGAACAAATAATTTTATTTTGTTTATAAGCTAGTTTAATTTTTAAAAGGTATGTATATAATCTAACTTTAGGAATTTTGTTTAAATAAACATTTAGACGAAAACAAATTTGTACTTAAGGTTGTCAAGTATATTACGTTTGGTACATTTAACAATGATTTAATAATAAAGAATGAACAACAAAATAAATTATCTATACTCTGTAAGTATTAATAGATACTACGTATAATATCGAGAAAAAAATAATTACTTTAAACCTGTTTCGATGTTTTTTTTTTAAAAAAAAGTTCTAAATGTTTGTTTTAAAATATTTGTTATATTCAAATACACTTATTAAAAAATTCAGTATTCTTATTATTATATTATTCAGATACAATATTATTCCTTATGAAACAAAATGTTTATAAGAAACTTGTATTTAAATACACAATGAAAAATTAAAACTCTTATATTGGCCTATTATTTAACTAAATACTCGTATTCTCGTATTATACGTGATAATATTTTAAATATTTTACTATATTATTCTTTTATCAAATTTTTTTATTAATTAATAAATTCGGAATTGTAAAATACATAATATATCCAATTTTATAATAATTTAAAAAGAATTTTACCTAAACAATGATAAAAAAAAAATAATGGCATCATTGTAAATTATGCGGTTATTGTAGTAGTAATGTTTTCACTTTTATTTGGACACGTTTGTGTCATTGAACATCTTCAACAGGTGTAATAGTATTATTCATAAAGCATTTAATATTTACTCTTAAAGACAGTAGTTGATAAGGATGTTGTAATATAATATGAATTAAGTAGTACCTAATTTTGTTATAGTTTATACTATACAAAAATATTTATTACTCAATAAAAAACACATAGGTAACATATAAGAAAATAATAATGTATTTTAAAAGTATAATATACACTAATTTTTAATTCAATATAGGTTAGGTCTAGTGTTCAATAATATGATAAAATTAGTTAATCAATATCACGTTTTCTAATTATCCACTTACTTGAAAATAATATTTTAACATTGTTTTTTTTTCTATACAAGTTTTAAAATTATAAAATAAAAAAAAAATGAATTAAGTTACAGTCTTACAGATTGTCTTGACACTTACCTTTTTCCTTCACTCACCTAATATGCCAGTAAGTATTTTCTATTTTAATTTTGAATAAAAAAATTAAAAAAGATTATTTATTCCATTCTCTTAAATTATTTTAAATAAAACTGTATAAATATTTCATTCATCATATGGTATTTTAAACATGTAAATAAAACACTCATAAAGAATTATGTAATTAATGATATACTAAATAAAAAAATATCTAGTAACTACTTATTAATTATAAGTAAACGAAATTAAAACAATTAGGTACAATTTTTTTACATTGATTGAAATTTAATTTAAATCTCTTGTATAATGAAAGCTTTACCATTTATATAAATTATCATAGTTTTCCACGATTTGTTTTTTTAAAATTATTATTAATTTATATATAAAAAAAAAACAAATTTTTCATGTAGAAAATAAAAACATACAATTTATTTATTTTTCGTTTTCAAATATTTATAATTTTTATTTTTAAGAATCGATTCAAATTAGTAGTATTAGTTGCTTATCAAACTGATAGCTGATAAGTATATAAGATTGAAATATATCTACAATTATTTATTAAGCAATTCGATTATTAAGGGGTTTTAAATAGGCAATTTTAAGAGTAATTATTATAGCTATTAAAATTAAATTTAAACTCGTTTACATTCTTTTATTTATATTGATATTTGAAAAACCATACTTTTATCATAACTACGGTTTAACCTTTTTATATTACCTATATCGTGTGTGATTTACCATAACACTTGCAGGTTATTAATTACTAAAAATCTATATTGTATATGGTGGTTCTTTATAAAATTTAAAAATATTTTATTAAAAAATATAGAAGGTGTCTCAACAAGAACGTTGGATTTAAAACTGCTATAAATCAAATTTATTTATGTAAAAAAAACAAAAAAAAAACATATCATTCTCTTCAGTAGAGGTCGAGGTTTAAACATGAAAAATAATATCGGGCATATTCCCATCCATTTACTAGCCCTACACGTGACCACTCTGTCTACGAAATTCTTCATTACCCGATCACAAATTGATAATTCATATTTTTAGTATCCAACGAATTACGTGGTTTGTTCTGGTAAATTCGTGACTTACTGTATTCCCTTAAGAAAAAAAATCACACAGCGTAAAATCGTAAGATCGAGGTGGGTAGGTTTTGGTGTTTGGACGTGTTCTCTACGAACTTGATGGCACAAAATGTTATGTTTTTGTTTTTTTTTTGTTATCTTGACTTAAAAAATTTGATCTAGAACAGTTTTAAATTAAGCGTTATTTTTGAGACACTCGATATATGATTTTCGTTAATGATATTAAAGCAATCAATACGAAAGAAATATAGGAAACGACATTACTAAGAACCAATAAAAAAAACCCGTATTACTCGTGTATAATATATATATAAGTATTATATGTCATGCAGTTCGAAAATATGTGCAAGATAATACTATTACTACTAAGTATAATGCCTCAATATTTGTTAAGTATAACAGAAACTATTAATAATAATGATAATAATAACGCAGACATTACATCTTTCTTGTTCACCTGTCTAAGGAAATCAAATCATTATTTTGTTTACTTTTTAAATACACGCGTCTAACGGATTGAACTACATAATGCGAGAAATTCTTGAGTGCACTGATTATGTTAACTAAAAGATATGGAACTCAGCCACTTACAAAATGACGTGCAGATAAATTCATACAAATGTATCATATCAAAATGTATAAATAGTCCATAATTAATGACGAGTTCAACATTACGGGAGTTTTATACTTAGTATGTACCTAACACAACCGCTCATACAACATGTTTAAAGTAATCACGGTGTGTATGTGGCTATTCGCCTTCAACAATCTTGTGTCGTCCGAATATATTTATGAAGGTTTGAGCAACACGTACGAACCAGACTGGTGGCAAACGGAAATTATCTATCAAATTTACGTGAGATCGTTCAGAGACAGCGATGGTGATGGGATTGGAGACCTGAACGGTGAGTAACTATACGTTTTAGCAATCCAGTCACAATCGTTGACTGGTGTAATAGGTATTTTATTATTTTTCTATACGCATAAAAATATATTCGCCAAATATTAAGTCTAAACTATAGACTATTATAATAGTATTACATTATTATATTTATTTAATTTACTTACAGAGACATTAATTTAATAATTATGCTCATCAACAATAAAAAGTAATCCTTTTAATAATTTACTTTTAAAGCGTGTTGAAAAAAAAAATGAAATAAGTTAAAAAATATCCAAGAATTGTATTCACATTAATGTGTATGTAAAATAATATTATTAATATACATATAGTATGCAATATATATATATATGTGTGTGTATTGACTGTTGAATGCATTTTTTATTCATATTATTACGTCTTTCACTACACCCATTTAAAATTTTGAAAATGTATTCATATTATATTCTACCTAAATCTTAAATTAAATCAAAAAAAATATTATGTAGGTAAGAAAAGCGAAATTGCATGAAACAATAATAATTAGTATTCAAACAATTTTTATGTACCTAAGTACACATTTTAAATTATTATTATTTTATTTTATTGATTCGATTAAGTACAATACAAATAAATGAGTATAAGAATGTATGAATCTATGTCATAAAATAATATAATCCATACAAGAATATAAATATTACAAATTTTAATGTATTTATAAATCCGTTTTTTAAATATTTATATTTGTACTCAAATATTTTTTTTACTGAGTACCTATTTAAATTTTTATTTCAAATACTTTTGAAAATAAGTATCTGTACTTTTAAGACTATAACTGCTTGCATACATCACTTATTATATTATAATGTTGTATACATCAATTATTATGTTATGTTTTTAAAAATATTTTTAAATAGGACTACGATATCACAGTTTGATTGATTAGAAATATTAAACAACAAATGGTTCAGCAAGATGATAGTAGGGTAGGCACTCACTTTCTTAAAATTCCCTTTTCCCTGGAATGGGACTATTTATAGGAATTCCCAAAAGGTCATAGAAATAGGATCGTTTCCGATAATGAATTGAAATTTAAACATTTAATATTTACATATAATATATAAATATATAATATATATAATAATTAATAGTTACTTTAAAATTTTGCGAACTTGCCTTAATATTGGATTTTAGCCAACTGCATATTGTTTTTTAATATTAAATTTGTAATATTTTTTTATACATTTTTATAATTTGAAAACTTTTTAAGAACAATTTATTTTTTAATAACATATAATATTATGAATGATTTTGGAAATAATTAAGAAAGTATCGTTAACCATAATTTGACATCATAACGCATTGGACGTTCACATGACCTTTTATTTTATATTTTATAGGTATAACAGAAAAAGTCTCATACTTCAAAAGTATAGATGTTGGTGCCGTTTGGTTATCGCCGATATTCCTTTCACCGCAAAATGATTTTGGTTACGATATTTCCGACTACAAAGAGATCGATCCTATTTATGGTACGATGGCAGACTTTGAACGAATGAGAGATGAGTTTCACAAACACGGTATGAAATCTATCATTATGAATTATGATATACGTATGCATTTTTCAAAAACGATGTAATATATTTTTGATACTTTTAAACAGGCATAAAACTCTTATTGGACTTTGTACCAAATCACACAAGTGATGAACATGAATGGTTCCAAAAATCAATCAAAAAAATAGAGCCTTTTACTGACTATTACGTATGGAAAGATCCAATCGTTGATAAATATGGCAATAACACGCCTCCGAGTAATTGGGTTAGTAATAAAAATATTTTATTTCTTGTTTAAAATAAACTCACAAGATGCACAGATTTACTATCATAAATTATTTTTGAACAGTTTGCCTTTAAAATACTGTTTTCTTAATTTCAATACGATGTTTTGATGGTCATCCTTTCTTAAAATACTATCATATATTTTTTCTAAAGTTTTAGTTTTAAGGAATTAAACTTTTCCATCACAATACGAATGGTTTAATTAAGTTTCTCGATTTTCTAGCTTTTAAGAAAAGTATTTAATCTTAAATTCAAAGAAAAAATAATAATCACGGGCAAGTAAGATAAAATATTATGGGATTTTATAAGATAAGTTTCAATAAAGTTAATTGTTTAGCTCCAAATACACACTAATTTGATCATTTTTTCCGACCATAAATTTGTGGACAATCTTTTTATAGACAATTTATTTCATAGTTAATCCAAAATAGTTTCTAAATAATTTATCTCAAACTCTGAATAACTTCTAAATAATAATTAGTTAAAGTATCATAAGAATAACGCTTAAGGTGTTGGAATTTACCAAAAACGTATTATTCATGGCCGATAGATATCTGACATTCTTTAAAACATTTAGCCACTCAAGAGTTACAAATTAGCATAACGACTAATGAGTTTTCATTAAAAGATACATTTATCAATTCTATTAAAACCGAACGTGTATTAAACACGAGCGTTATTTATAAAATCTTAATTTTGTACATGCTTAACTTTAAATACGCGTTGTAAATGTCTGGTTTGAGCTAATTGGAAATTATGTCTAGTTTATATTTATGTAATTGAATTATCGATAAATTTATAGATTTTTTTAAACACATTTTAGGGTTGGTTAGTTTAAACTTAATGTATTTTATTAGGTTATTACGTTCAGACAACCTCTTCCTAAACTAATATTTATATACAGTTTCAGTTCTAGTTTTGATTACAAGTTTACATATAAATTGTATTAAATTTAAACTGATTAGTCCTTCTGAATAAAACCTTAGTATTTAAGAGTACATTTTTATTTAAAATATAATATATTATGTTCGATTCATATATTTGAATAGATAACCAAAAAATATATATATTTATCAAGCTGTCAACAAATAAATATTATATTTTTAATTCATAATATTTGATTTGTTTCGTTAAAAATACCAATAATAAAGTGAAAATTGAGTAAAATATATTGAATTTAAATTTGGTCATACACACGTTTAATATTTATAATAGTCTAAACTAAAAAGTACATTTATGATGTGCAAAGTTATTAAAACTAAATAATTTCATACTAATAATTGTATAAAATATCTTGAAATTTTAAAAATTAAGTTGGTATTTTAAAATCGGATCAAACAAGGCTAACTATTATAGTAAACAAACTATGAAGTACTTACCATAATGTAAATATAATGTCTGTATGGAGTTCAATTAAAACTTAAAATTGATTTTATAACTGAAGTATATGTCACGAATAATAAAATTTTATCTTTAAGTATGAGTAGCCATTTAAAAGTGTATAATGTTTTTATACATATTTATAAGAATTATATATTTACATATTATATTAAGTAATATTTTAACACATTTTTATTATTAACCATATTTTTTTTATAATTGACGTTTTTTTAAATATTTATATTCATTTTATTATAAATATTAAATTACAGCGTACAAACAAATTTAAAGCAGACTCATAAAGTTTATATATACCCTTTGCCGACTAGTACGGAAGTAGACCTGGGACAGTTTAGTTACTACCGGAAAAGTTTACAATCAACCAGTTATATCTTGCAATTAGTTTATAAATTTGTATAAAAATATAATAAACGAATTTTTTACTTATATAGAACTATTAGATGAACTATTAAGTACAACAATATTTTAACTGTAAATAATTAAAAAAATGTATTAAGTAGTCATTAGTTTATATTTCTTATAATTTTAAATATTTTTTAATTTTAAATGCTAATGGATATAATGTATGCACGTCAAAACTAAATAACAATAATACAATTTTTGAATACAATAATAAAATATTATTTTGATACTTATGCTTAAAGTTTAAATACAATTATATTAAATAAGATCTTTTTGATTTCCAGTTAGGTGTATTTAACAGTGGATCTGCGTGGGAATGGAATGATGAACGTCAACAATATTATTTACATCAGTTTCAAGTGAAACAACCTGACTTAAACTACAGAAATCCGTCGGTTAGAGAAGAAATTAAGGTATTTCACACATAATGTTTAAATATATACCTAGTCATTGATTGATATTTTAATCAAATAATTTAATTTTCTAAGAACACATTATTGTATTGGCTGGGACGTGGCGTGGATGGGTTTAGATTCGACGCAGTTAACTATCTATTTGAAAGAGAAGATCTAGCTGATGAACCAAAGTCCAACAAAATCGGCTATTTGGACACCGATTACGATTCTTTGACGCATACGAGCACTCTTGATCAACCGGAAACTTATTCCATCGTGCGGTCATGGAGACAGATGCTGGACAGTTACAGGACCAGGGAAAAGAAAACCAAGTAATTAAAACGTCAAAATACAAATATTTATGTTAAGGCGTGTGACTGTATGGTATTATGTATTGGTAATCACCACTCATCACTAATCACGAATTGTTGATACCTAATATTATTAACCAGTAATAATGGTAAATGTTTGCACTTATCACATACATAATAATAATGAGAAAAATTACTAGTGTTTGTTGACAAGTACAATAAATATTTAAAGAATTTTGTTACCTAATTAATTATATTAAATTACCATATATTAATATGTATTAATACAATATTATTGTTATTATTAATATTAATATTTCTTAGATAATTGAAATTTTAATTTAAAATTATAAATATCTATTAGTATGTATATTATTTTTATTTATCATCTCTTTAGGATATTAGGATATTAAATTAAAAATAAATAAATAATAAGTTCCTATACTTAATCTTTTTATAGTGATTATACAAATAAAATTATAAATCATAAAAATAATAAAATATGTAAGATTATATAAGTTAAAAATAGCTAATTATCATTTAAATTTCCGATTTTGCAAAAATTGAATTAAAATTGTAACAGTTACCCAAAATTGAAGATTGTAAAGTGTTTTAAATTAGCATTATGCCTAGACAGCTTTATTCTAAGTATACGATAACGTCCAAATTATATACATTCATGAAAAAAATCCCCTATAAATTTTAAAATTAATATATTTATCGTTCCACTTAGAATCTTAATTAATATTATAGAACCTAATAAACTGTATCGATTTACATATTGTTACTGTAATATTCTTTTAATAATTACACCATGAAAACTTCATAATATTTCATAATGATAAAGCACGCATTAGGTATTTATTAAAATTCGGTGTTACAATTTTATTATTTATATTTATTTATTTTATATTTTATTTTATACTTAAACTGATATTTTAAATAAGTATTTACGGTTTATCGACGTGGTGTTTATAGGTTTATGATGGTGGAATGTTACTCACCTTTTGATAAAACCATGCTGTACTATGGTAATCAGTCAGCGCCAGGTGCTCATTTTCCATTCAACTTTTTATTTATTAACACGTTCGATCAACAATCGGATGCTGCTAGAGTTCATGAATTGATTAGATCTTGGATTAAAAGCATGCCCAGTGGCATGTGGCCCAATTGGGTGGTGAGTATATAACAAATAGTAATTCTTATTTCGACTGTAATTATCGATGGAAAATCATTGTGACGTTCAGTTAGGTAACCACGATAACTCGAGAGTGGCTACAAGAAGCAATCCAATGTTAGTCGATGGATTACACATGATTCAACATCTTTTACCTGGCACTTCAGTGACTTATTACGGAGACGAACTCGGTATGATAGACACAAACGTTCGTTGGGACCAAACTGTTGATCCAGCAGGGCTTAACGTTGGACCTTATAGGTTTTTGAAATTCAGCAGAGATCCAGTAAGGACTCCATTCCCGTGGGATAGTACATATAACGCAGGTGAATAAAGTGAAAGTGAAGCGTGCATCTATAATACAGTATAATAGTTCAATAATAAAATATGATGGATTCTAAAACAGATAAACTCATTATATTACTTTCGTTATTATTTGCAGGTTTTTCTAATTCATCTAATTTGTGGCTTCCTCTTAACGCCGATTATTGGAAAAAAAATATAGCAGAAGAATCGAAGTATAAAAGTAATCTAAGGTCATACAGGCAATTATCTCGGTTAAGGAGGAGTCTGACATTCGTCAAAGGCGATTTGCATCTATACACTTTATCCAAATGGGTATTTGGATTTTCACGGTAGGTTCTTTAATAGATGTTGTATTATTGTATCATTCAAGTATAAGATATTTTACTTTTGTCATTGAAAAAAAAACACTACCTTTCTTACAAAGTAGTTAGTACGTAATTAAAAGAGTGATCATGTAAAATATCACTTCGATTAAAACATAATATTAAACACTTTTTTTTCTTAATAACTTCATATTTAATAATAATCTAGATCAAAGGTTTCCAAAATTTTTGTACAAATTTCTTCAATTTTTGTAGACCCCTAAATTGAATTTTCACAAATTCATCTAGGTGTTTTTTATAGCTTAAATGGAGCTGCTCACTTGACAATATTTATTTATTTTAGTTATTAAAACAATAGGAAATCTAATATGTAAATTAAATTAAATTACGATACACGCATTTTCGACTTAATAACTCTCGTGGACTCCTATTTAAACCTTATGCACCTTCAATTTTCTATTTCGTTGATATAAACCATTTTGAGAACCTCTGATCTAGATTATATTATTTATGATAACTTTTACTTTTATTGGAATACTAAAATAATGTCTATATAATATATTTTACTATTATAAAAAGACGTTTGGTATTAATTTTTGTTTGCATTTTCATTAATTAATTAAATATTTATATTAAATTTAAATAAAATAAATTAAAATATGAAGCATTGATAACGATATAAGTACAATACATTTATTTTTTATTTATAGAACTACTTAAATTGTTTAACTTGGAAACATTTTATTGAAACATATAACACTAATTTATTGATTTATTATAGGAGTTTTTATGATCATCCAACATACTTCATTGTAGTCAACTTCGGAAGTGAAATAGAAATAGTTAATTTACTGAAACACAGAAATACTTTACCGACGACTTTAAAAATTAAGGTCTCTAGTATTAACTCTGGTTATGTTACCGGGTAAGTAACATATGATTTTATAATTGAATCGAAACAAAATAAGTATTTCAACCTATACAATCAACCATACAAATATAATATGATCAAAATTTTAATGATCTACTTAAATATGTCTAATGAGTTATTAATTTTGATTTTTGTACTATTCTAGAAATTTAGTAAATTCAGAAAGTGTGTTACTGCGTCCGAAAGCAGCTCTTGTACTCACAACCTCAAGAATAAATGAAGATTCATTTTCTAATTTGTGAAATATTAAAAATATAACGAACTTATAAAAATTATTATTAATTAAATTATTTTAATTAGTTCCCAATAAACTAAACTCGTTTGACATTATCTAATGATATGTTGATATATAGGTATATATAAATAAAACTGTATAATAAATTATTGCCATTATTATATACTTATGAATTATTCTTAATGTGAGCTTTTTGTTGGTTGGTAAATCAATGAATTCTACTTGGGTAATAGGCTACTATTAAAAATAATAAGATAATATACTTATAAGTAAGATAAATAAATTAATGATTTTCGTTTGAAGACTGTTGATCAATCGCTGATATTAGTACAAAATATAATTTAAAAAAATCAAATCATTTTAAACTATATAAAATATATATATATTATAATTTAATTTAAATAAAACCTACATGGTTTCAGTCACTGTGATGTATAGTATGATTGTTGTAATTCATTGTTAACTGTTGAGTAGATAGTTATAATAGATGTATTAAATTTTAATTCAAAAATTAATTTTCATTTTCATTGCTCCAAAAAGAGACGATATATAAAAGAAAATTGTGGAAATTAAATTGTCTCAAAACTACGAAAAAAATACATTTCAAACAATGTTCTTTAATAAATATATAGTATAATAATAACTTGTAAAAAAAAAATTACGAAAGAGATTTATAAAATCTGTCTTACAAGTATAAAAACACGTAGCTAACTAATTAATTTTGTACCGAATTATTTAACATTCTTCGTAATATTAGTATTTTATTAAATGATAAAATTTTTAAAATAATTTAACTCCAATATTGAGCTATTAATAAGTATGAAAATTTTTTTTATTATATCTATAAATTTCCAATGGGAGGTCTCTTCATTCCGTTATTCCTGTACTATTTTATTATTGTATCAATTAAGCTTATTGTTCAAATTTATAACCGATTGCTAAATAAAAAATCCTAGAATCCTGTAAAAAAAAATCTATAAAACGTAAACAAATTATTCACTGATTCAAAATGCTTGAAAATCGAATTTAATATTTCAATAAATATATTCTTATACCTGATAAAAATACTAAAAATACATAAGTGCAATTTTTTTTATTTTCATTTGAAATTAGAATTTTGGTGTAATTCGTCAAAATTACAAAAAAATACAGACTATTTTGTACTTAAAAATTCATAAAACTTTTATTTTTGTTTCTAAGTTTTGAAAATGTAATACAAAATTGTTCATAAGTAGTTCGTAGTTTGTATTAGAAACATAAAATCTAAACATTATGTAAAGACAATTATTTTTATAGACGTTTTATATTTCAATTTGGATAAAATTACTTATTTAAACGATAAATAACAACGTGTTAATTATTTTGCTATAATTAAAAAATACATTCTGTGGGAACTTACACTTTTATATATTTTATATTATTATTAGTTTGGATTTTATTATACGCATTAAAATTTTTAATTTATTTTAAAATATTGTTTATTTATAGGTACTTATATAAATCTATTTTTACTGTTTTACGGTATTTACAGAAAGATGTTATAAAATTGTATGTTATACGTTATACAGTAAAATAAAGTCAAATAAGCAGCAAAAAAAAAAAAAAAAAAATAGTAATATGGAGGAATTTGTTAAATAGAATTACGTATTTATTAACAATGAAGGTCATCGTTTTTAAAAGTATTTCGTTGAACAGAAAATTTCGTAAAATGGAAGTTCGTTATATAGAAATTTACTGTATTGTAATAATTATTAAATACTAAGTTTATAATAAATTTAATAATTTTAGAAAAAATAATATCAGCCTACTAAAAGTAAAATAAATCACTGACAGCTATATAAAAAAAAACATATCACTTAGTGATCTATAGGCTGACAGACAGTTTCTTCTCAGAACCGTTTTTTGTGTATAATTGAATTCAAATTTAACAGTATGAATAGATTCATGGTAAACATTAGTAAAATCTTAAAATGAATCTACATTTTTTTTAAATTTCATTGCATATAGTGAAATTCATAATGTACGTAAAACTTTACGTAAAGTCCCCATAGGTTATAGTTAATGTTTTTGAATTATAACAAAATAATTTATATTGTTATTACTTGTTTTAACATATAATTTCATCTAGATTTAAAATTCAAATTTAGATAAAAAAAAAAATTTCTGGTTCATATTTTGGTTTTTATATTTACTTATTATGAGGATTGAGGATATATTATGACTTGAAAATTTAATACAATATTATTAAATTTTCAAGTCCTTGATATAAAAATGAAACATTTTATAATACTAATATTGTTAACTATAAAATAAATTGACAATTATGTCATCATTTTAATATCAAATACTTATAAAATAAATTGTACCTATGTATTATTTTAAAAAAAAATGTAATAACTATAATACAAATTAATACTAATACAATAAATATTCTTCCTAGAATTTAAAATCTTTTAAATATTCAACTTTATAAAAATATCAACATCTATAAGAATATAAATTATATGTATTTTTGATATTTTAAAAATAACCAACTTAAAAGAATCATATATTACATTTTCGTGCCTATTAATTTTAACCAAAAATAATTTTCAGCTTTTGCAATGACGAATTTTTCATTTGTGTGTTCTTTAATTTCCTAAAAACAACTTATAAGAAACGTTATATCATGTATAAATTTAAAACTTACAAATAAATATTTTATCATACATAATTATTATGTATATCAAAAATTTGAAAAACATACTACAAAACGAAGTTAAATATTTTAAAAATATTACTAAATCTAGAAAATTTTACTAGTGTACATATTATATAGTTAAAATATCAAGTCTTTATAGTTTTACTTATATCTTTTCTTAATGATTTTGTTAAATACATGAAAAAAAAATATAGTAACTATTTATATACCTAATTAATATTACAAAGTATTGCGTTTATTTTGTTTTAGTTCTTAAGTATTGGATCTAATTAAACACCAATAACGAGTTTTAAGTTTTACTTTATTTTATTTTTGATGTACTTCGGTACTTGTATTCCATGTTTGTTTTATTGTAAGTGATAAGCATTGATTTTTACGGCAAGTTATATACCTATACTTGAAATTATGATAATTAACCTCAATAGTAGTTTTGATTTTTAACTAAGAAAATTTTTTTACTATATTTTTGTTTAAGTACTGGTCTTAATAATTTATATTTTTAAGCTTAATATAGAATTCTGATAAATCTAGGTATAAGTACAAAATACGTAGATATTTAATGATGAAATCCCCTTGCAGTAAATAACTTAAAACAATGTCTACCTATATAATAAGCGTGTGTTAATTTTTTAGTTTACTTCAAAATAAAATATCCCTACATAAAAACGTGAAAAATAATTATTTATTTAATCTAGTAAAATTTATTTTAATTGTTATAATTTATAAATTGAACTACACATCTGATTGGCTTTTGCAAGATTGATAGTGCAACACTAAGTACCACACTAAGTATGTCCAATAGACAATAGAAAACCGTTAATTACTTTAATACTTAAATAGTACTACTTTGTAAAGCAATATAATTTTAAACATTCTAGAAACAATACGAACATATATACTTTAGGGCCAGTCAGCTTCAGGTTGATTTTAAAATGTAACTAAAAACTATTATATCACAGAGATTTTGGAAACATCAAATGTTTAATACCATCACCTAATCACAACAATTCCTTATATGCAATGGATTTCTTAGAGATTATTACAAACCTTCAAAGAACTAGAACAGTATAGTACATATCAATAGTATTAACCATCAGTGTATGATTAAATAACATATTTATAAGATAATAAGAATTAGGATACAGATATCCTATCGTATTTTTGACTGTTAACACTTGAAATTGTTTTTTTAATTTCGAAATATGTTTTTTTTTAATATTTGATTAAAAAGATTATTGCAATATTGCGACTTGTGAAATAAACATATTTTTATTTTATTTCATAATTATATAAAGATATAGAATATTTGATTATTTGAGAATATTATAATAATTTAAGCCTAACTACCTTGTTTTATATCTAGTATAAAATTTCTCCCTTTCCCACAAATTATTTTACTATATTTTTTATAAATATTTACTAACATATGTACAATAATTCCTAATCAAAATTAATTAATTTTAATATTCAGAGGTTAGTTTAGGTTCCGCCAATGGTAACTATATATGAAAAAATAATATAACAAACTAACAACTATAAATAAACTATAAATAAATGTTTTCATCACTAATCACTAAAATCGTAGACATTTTTTTAAACATAATGTGGTTTTAATATATATTATATAAATATGTAATAGAGAAATATAAATAGCATAAATCGTTTTCGAGAAAGTATTGGTGGTTGAACATAACAATTAAAGGAAAATAAATTAATTATGTTATTATTAATAGATAATAACACTCAAAATATTTAAAATATTGTTTCTCAATTTACAATGACAATTCACTTATAATAATCTTTAATTTATTTTATAACACTATAGCCACTATACGTCTTTATGTTAAACTGTAACAGACTATGAACAGCAGAGTGCACTTAGTAAATTATTTGTATTCTAAATTTTCAAATTTGCTTTAAAAAAATATAATCTAAAATTGACTTAAGTAATTTAGGTATATTTATTAAAATTAATATATGGGCAATTTCATTGAGGCATTGGCCGCTTCTTCCCATAAAATATAATTTGGACTAAATTAATTTTTACACAATATACATTATTCATTGTTTAGTTAGCTCGTCACTTAATATATAAAACACATATATAGGTAAGGTACTCGTATTTAGATATGCATGGCATGATCATTTATATTATTTCATCAAATTGTATTGCCAATTCATTATGGCACCACTGAAACGGTTTTGAGAAATATAGACCACCTCTTTTTTATTTATGAGTACCTAATTAAGATGTGGTTTTGTTAAAATTATTTAGACCTTACTATCCCTTGTTTATAATACAATTCATATCGTTATGTATCTCTATAGTTATCAAAACTATAACTAAATATACAAATATTATAATACCAATGTAATCACCTACTTATATTATATATCTTAAATTGAAATCATTATTATTTTATTTTCTTGATTTTTAATCAAGTAAGTATGGTAACTGAAATGAAAAAAGTCTGAGCTTTTAAAACTTTAAGAACTTTTGTTAACCAAAATTATAAAAATGTAACTCATTTGTAATAAGTAGGTGAATAAAATTAAGCTAGCTTCAACATAAAATATTAATGAGAGAGATCCGATATTACACCCAAAGCATATAACGATTTGAATCCACAAAACGTCGGAGTGAACAGTCCCAAAATTTCTATTTTTTTTTAACTTTTCTCCGAAACCATTATAGCTAAAAAGTTGATTGATAACTCATTCTATTTTTATATTTCTATTATTAAGTAGATACAAAATGTGAGATTAAAAATTTTCAAAATTTTTTTTTTAATTTTTCACAATTAAAAAAGTAGTTTTTTTTTGTTAGATTTTCATTTAGCGTGGTAGATTACCGAAACTGGAGGACATTTTATTATTTCTGGTCTTGTTGAATTCACATTGTCTAGGAGAAGTGCTGTGCAGGTTTTCAAAACTTTATCTTTAATCGTTAACTCACCATAAAGCTGAAAAACATAATAAAACGCCCAATAAGTTGAGTTTTAATTTTTTTTGAAGCTCTGTAGTGAATTAACTATAAAAATTAAAGTTCTGAAAATCTTCACTGCACTTCTCCTAGGCAATGTAAATCTAACAAGACCCCAAATAACAAAATCCGTTCTCCAGTTTCAGAGATCTATCTCACTAAATGGAAATGAAAATAAAATACATTATACATACATATTGCATACAATAAGTAATAAATTTCTAAAAATTGAAATTCAAGAAAGTTTACATGCCGATCTCTGACTTGGCAAGCGTTTTTTATATGCAAGTACAACTGTTTACTATATTCTATTATTTTATTCTGTAATCATTATGTATTTATCAGATTTAGTTTATATAAAATGTAATAAGTCAACAGTATGCACAATATAATATATTTATGGTTTGGGTACCTATGTATAAACTAACTAGGATCAATAAGAAGTAGTGTTTTTTCAGAAAACTTATATTATTCACTTATATGTTTATATAATCGTAATATTAAATTAGTTATAAGTTATGTATGCAATTTTCGTTTCTAAATGTTTTAAAACTGTGAATTTTCTAATCTTAGAATATTACCAGATATGTATTATTATGTTTACATCTATGAGTATGGTATAAATGTGGTAAAGATACAAACATTTCAATAAAATAAATTAATATTTTTATTTTAATATAATATAATATATATGTTTAATGTACATATTGATTGTGTATGAATTTATTTTTAAAGTGTTTATGCCTATAGGCTATAATTTACTGTATAAATATTAGTCAAATAAATTATTAATTATTATTAATTACATTATAACTTTTTAGTACGGAATTTCAAATATTAAAACGAAAAATATTTGATTAAATATTTATAATATTAATTTATATTCTTATCATTTATTAATAAAATGTTTAACCATTATTGTATGAAATTTATACTTTTACCTACCTAGTAATTTAAATTGTCTATGATATCAATGATTTAAGAAATGTAGCTTAATATAATACTTGATCAGCTCAAGCTTACACATAATAATTTAATGATTTATTATAACATTTATAACAGCAATAATAATTTAATTTGTAAACAACTCAAAATTACGTAACAAATATTGACATAAGATAATATAAATATTACATAGTGCTAAGCACCAGTCATAAAATAAGTTATGAAGTGGTACATGAATAAAATAGTAGGTTTAATACCTAAAAATATTTATAATTTTTGTAGCTGTTATTCGTTGAATATATGAAGGAAAAAAATAATATGCCTATAATATCTCATCGCTGTAGCTGCCAGTCGTGGTGTGTGCGTCTCTTTCCGCGACGTGTTTTCTATTGTAAAGTTGTACAAGGTGGGCGTGACCAAAGTGGCAGTAGGCACTACCGCGACTGTGCGCACGATGAAAAAAAGAGGGTTGACGTTGTGGGGTCGACCCACCCTAAATACAATAATTATCGGTTTCCCTTGAGTGTGTATGTGACAGGACAGATCGGCCGATGACGTGCTCGTAGTTATCGTGGAAAAAAACACACGCCTTATTCGACGTAACTGAAGTTTACGTGTACATTTCTTTTTTTGTCGTAAACTCGTTTATAATTACGAGTATATTATGCGTTATATTTTTCAAGTTTTAACAAACAACTAGTAGTAATGTATACACATAGGCACATAATATAACGCTATACAAATTATATATAGGACTGGTATAGGACTTGGAAGACCTTGCTCTAATTGTAAATTATAAGTTACGAGTAATTGCATCAATGTAACTACAACAAGTGTAATACAGTTAGATATTAATTAAAAATTAAGCGTTTACACTTTAAGATGAGATGAACAATTAAAAAATAGATTTTATGCTGAAATGAGGTAACTATTAAACACATATTTTTATCAATTATTGATTAAATTTTGAGAAACAGTGTTCATATGTAACTCGTGTAATATTAATTATAATTTAATATTTTGATTAAATTTAAAAATACTTAATTTAATTATTTTTTTTTTTAGATATTATTTAAGCATACCTATTAAGTTCATGATAGAAAAGCATCAGCTATGATATAGCAATGAATATTTTCGCAATAATAATTATGTTAAATAAAAGTTTAAATAATACTTTTTTGATGAGATAATAACAGTGGTTATCAACAATTATTACGAAATAATATTAACTGCGAATATTACTGACTTTCACAGTAAACGTGTGGAATTAATTTAGACCATTAAGACCAAGCGTTAATACTACGCAGTATACGTTATGGTTACTCAATAAACTATGATAAATTTGTTGTTTCTATCGTCCTACATTTAACTCTCAAAATAATAAATAGCTTATACATGTGATGATAACTATTGTATTATTTTTAAAATCTTTAAGATATATAGCTTACACTCACTACTTAAACTAAGTATCAGAGAACTATGAGCTTATATAATATATGTTATCATTAACTGAGTTATATTATTGTTTTACGACGCTATTAAATATTATTAAAGGATTAATCAACTAGAAGCGCTAATGAAAATTTCTCTAAAACATATTCAGCAAAACAGTAACCTTATCATAGTCGAGGGAACTTTTGAAAATATAAAGTGAATTAAAGACACCTCATATAACAAATTAAATTGCTCGAAATATTATAAATAATATAGTTACGTACAACTAAAAAATGTACTAGTTAAAAATACTGTTGTAAAATAATATCAATTACAACATAAAAATTGTAGATAACATTACTAATATTTATGCAGGATTTAATATAATAGCATATTTGACGATAGAAATCAGTGTTGTAATATATACTAGGTACTCAAATTTTATTAGTTACTATGTAAGGTAGAATTTATCAAACACTTTTGATAGGATTTTGTCTGCATATAAATGACAAAATCAAATGTTTTAAATTACCTATACCTTGTAATATATTGTAAAGACTAAATAAAAAAAAAAATCAGTTAGGTACTGTTTCCTCCCTTTAACAAATTACATAACTGATACAAGTCCAAATAAATACGAATTTTCTATTTTAATCAACAACAGTCAAAAACACAATATCTGTACTTATCACTCGAAATCGAGTAATAAATAAATAAATATTATCATATTAATAAATGTATTTTTCTTTAGCCTGTGAAGGAGGAGAGAAAGATTAAGTTAAATTCTTAACATTATTTTATGTGATAGTTTATGATACTTGTACGTTTCGACACGCGTTCTATAATGACTCTACAATATCACGTTTACCATTGTTCAAGCTGGAAGAATCCCCGTGGGTGTTAAACGCCAGTCCGCCGTGACAAATACGCAAATCACATGCACATTAACTGCATTCAGTGCCCCCGATGCATTTTATGATCTTCAAAACATTCACCAACAAGGGGAGTGTATTGTACGCAATTCGTTTTCTCTGTAGAAATTTAGTATGATATATACAATTTTACATACTAACAAATACATTTTTTACCTTCCATAAAATTTATTCGGTTGAAATGCGCATGCCTAAAAAAATGGAAAACAGTTATTATATTATTATAGTAGCAAACAGTAGGCACCGTTGTATATAATGGCGTGTACTGTGTAAAATTCGGTAAAAGGACCTATTCAGATGCTAAACCCTATTATTATAAGTAACAAAAAAACAAATCTTCCCTGTCCTTTAAATTATTGAAATATGTTCTTAAAATAATAATAATTTAAAATTATGTTTTTGTAACAGAAACATTAAATAATTCATCGGCTGAATTTACGCGATTAGGAATTTTTATGAATAACGAATCGTTATAATCAGTTTCCACACAGACCTTATACATTTTAAATAATACAATTATATATAAAATAAGATAATTTTAAAATTATGGTGATACTTTTATTTAATTTGTTGTCATCATAATATACGACATGCGTTATATGTAACCGGAGTACCATTGTTGGATTATTATTATTATTATATTGTTTGGATTCATATAATATGTTAAATTAATGTGTGGTATAAAATGTAGGTATAAGTTAGTATATATGAATATATTGTATTTGTATGTATTAACTTTCTTGTGAGTATATATTCCACCGCATAGTTCTATTTTGATTTTATTGTTATTTTCATATTACCTTCCCATCGACTTACTATATAATATATTATATTACAATAATAAGTGAAAAAGATTAGAAGATTACATAATTCGCATTTCTTATTGCCAAACATTTTGGCGAATTTTGTTTGTAATGCAAGACCATGGTTTCAAACCGTCCAACTAACAGTTATCTTCGGTTGCCGACGCAAAAGGACACAAGATCGGACATCGGCCCTTATTGGTTCAAGGGCTCATATGTTGAGTATCAACGTGTCTCCTCAATGATCGCACGGTCGTGACAATACGTGGGCTGAGAGTAAAAAGGTTCTATGTCAAAATATCTAATTTTTCAGGAGAGCATTTTTAAGGTTTGTTGTCAAATATCTTTTTATCATATAAGGATAATTGTTTATAATTGATATCAAAAAATCAAGCATGTTATCTATAATAATATATCATGCAAATATAACAACTCACTATTTTAGTTAATTCTCTAAAAATATAAAACAACAAAAATGCAGTTTAGAGTAAAAAGGTTCTATACAAAGGACTATTTTACTTGCTAAATATTTTTTATTTAATAGATAGAACCAATTTACCCTTTAGTACATTACATAATTTTGATCAGTCAGGCCAACATAATATAATATAATATGATATAATTTTATGTAAAACGTCAATTATTAATATTTTATTAAATCACTTTTTATTTAAATATTCTGTGTAAATATATAATACTGTGAAGTAACACTCAAAACAGTCAAAATTATAAAAACGAATTCATGAGTAGGTATCCACTACCCAGAAAACAATCAATTTATAAATGGTATTCAATAACAGTCACATAAGCTGATAACAATATTATAATATCATATTATTATATCCGATTGGCGGGATGGGAAACATTTGTTTTGACCACGACACAATAATTATCGTATCGACATATTGATATTATTGTGCTATTGGTGGTGATAGTACTCTTTTACTCTTAATAATGTTTTTGTAATTCAATTTAGAACCATTTTATCCTCAAAAAAAGTTATGGAGTAAAAAGGTTCTATCTAATACATTCGAAAATAACGAATATGTTAATTTTAAAGACATAGAACCTTTTTGCTTTGTGTATCTCATTCATTATTACTCGTATCAAACTAATTTCAAGCTCAAAACATGCGCAATTGAACACTTATAAGGAATATTTGAAAAAGTCAATTTCGAAAAAAAAAACATAGAACCTTTTTACTCTCAGCCCACGATATAGCAGTGGCATGAATTTGAAAAAGTGGCTATGGAAAAAATCCCGGCATCGTAGACCCAGAGACGGAGTGGTCGATCGCGAACACGTATTGCAAGTGGCCACGCCATTTCCTGGTGCATTTATGTGTGATGTTGCCGTTCGTTGAGAATTTCGCGACTGTCACCAATCGATTACGGTCGTCGTACGTCCACAATCTGACGCTCTATGTACACTAATACCATGGACTGTAAACAAAATGAATTAAGCAAAAACAATGCATACTTCATCAAAAAGATAAGAAAAAAGTGAATTATACTAATTTTTTTATTGTTTTCAATTTATAAAAGTTTAGGTAGTAGGTAGATGGTTAGACATTTTATGGATAAGCAATAATAATAACCTATGAGTACAAAAATAATATACTATGACTCGTGAGGCACCCTTTACACCAAAGCAGTTGTTGTTTTATTATCATCGCGTGGGGCAGAGGTAAATAAACTTTTATTTAAATTTGATTTACGACAGTGTATTTTTTTATTAAACATTACAGCATGCAATGAAAATTGTTAGGTCTTACGTAAGTATAGGTACAGTTTTAATACACTCGTTGTTCAGGTGGTTTTCTAAGAAATACCCTTAAAAAATTGTTTAACTTAATGTTAAATGAAAATGATTAAACTTACTTTAATCTGATATAAAAAATAAAAATTTTAAAAAGTTTTACCAGGTTTTAATTAAATAAAAATAAGTTTATTTGTATGTAATCCAAAGAAAGTAAATAAAACTACCCGGGAGTTTAATTAAATGTGTTTTAAATGTTCGTATTTTTTTTTACACGCTTAAATGATAAGTACATAAAATGTGTCATTGGTGAATTGACACGTAAACGGGAGTTTTTATTATATAACATTAAATTGTTGAACCTTTTTTCAAGTGGTAAATACAAACAAGTTAAGGGATATTAAATAATTAAATCTTATAAGAACACAAAAAAAAAGAATAAAAATAAAAGTTTTATATTTTTAAAAATTATTGAAATGTTGGAGGGTAAAAAATTCTAATAAAATTCTATAAAAAAATATTTCAGATTTTTAGAAAAATTCCTATGCTGCTTCAATATTGTACTGGTCTAACATGTTAAGCAAAAGTAAACAAGTTATACATTTTTTAAATGGCATAGCAAATTATGCAAATTCTTATCAAAATATCGTCAACTACAGAAAACCTATTGTAATCACGGTTAAACATTTTCTATTCAATAAAAATAAAATGATGAATTATATCATTATACACTGTAAAGATGCCGATTACGCTATATCGATGTGAGTATTAGAAAATCCTATTTGGTTAAAATATTTACGATTGCCTAAGTTTTTGAAAATTAAAATGCTCTTATCGTCATCATTGACAATATGTCACATGTTTTATGTTTTATCACGTGAACCGTTTGTTTTCAATTCCAACAATATGTTAACGCGCAATCATATTATTATTCACATTAAATACGAATAAAGCAACCTTCCTCTTTCAGTTTTACATATACGCGCTTGATACAAACAATAACAATGCACCGAATAACTGAAAGAGGGTTATAACACACGTCTTCATCGCAATAGTGTATGGTTCATCTCCATAATCAATTTATTATAGCGCGTAATAATATGCACGTATTTGAATTGACTATAGCTGCATAGCATACAATTTACACGACAGATGTCTTAGCATCAGATACAACGACGGTTGTAATCTAATACGTCTTATAATTATTTGCAGCGGTACAATTAACCTAACCTGCAGTATTATGAAATAGAAAACGAGCACACACACGCACAAGCACGCGTCTGTAACGGAGTTGTATGACCGAACGGTAGGCCAGAAATAAGAGCGAGGTAAGTTTTTTGGAGCGTGGGGGTGAGTATACCTGTCATAAACACTGCCCTTATATTCTTGTATATAACCCTAGTGAGTGCAGTTCCTTTTGATCCCCCTGCCTCTTGCACAAATTTAGACAACCATTTTATTAAAATCATCATTATTATTATTATATTTTATAAACGATATTATTATTATTATTATTATTATTAAAACATGCTTCTAGACATTTTCTATACCTACTGTTTACTATGACGTTTACTATTATCTTCGTTTCTTTTCTAAGTTGTGTTTTGAATTCAGAAATCAGAAATTTGTAAATAAAAACTGTTTTATATAAGATACGATAGGAAGTAAATGGAAACAAGATAATTTTTAAAATATAGTTATATTAATTTTACATAAAGCCTAAACACCTCAAAACAATAATATACATATGCAAAACACATATTTGAGTTAATAGATTATTAACAGCAGATACCTATATTAAAATGAAAAATCGGCAGTAGAATGAAGATTTAGGTTTGGTTATCCATGTTTAAAATACTTACAACATAATACAAATATTATAGTAATAGCTAGGCATCCAATAAAAATAATACAAATGTATTATTCTTTTTTTAGCATATACTAGTGACGCAGTTATGATTTCACTTTGGGAAGAAATAAAACATTTAATAATTACACACAAATTGTATTGCTATTGTTATTTTATTTTATTGGAAAATATCCGTTATTTTAATAAGAAAAAAAAATAAATTAGGAAGTATTTACTTACCTATATTTTTCTTCTTTACGTAAGTAGTAAATAATTTAATATACTCTATTGAATTGAATTTTTAATTTCATAAATTCTAACTATAATTATTATTATTAATCATATTTTTAACTCCATATACATTGTGGTTAAATTTAAGCTACACTATTACTTTCTCTCATTTAGTAGATTCTGAGTGTGAATCGTCAATAAAAATGTTTTTGTAATGTATGTGTTAAGTGACTTTTGTGTAGATTAAGTTAAGTTTTCCATTTTTACTTATTATGGTTGTGATTTGAAAGTAAACTAGCAAATAACTTACGAGATCTCGTTGAATATTTTGAGCAATGAATAGTAATTGTCGGTAAATAGTAAATTAAAGTATTCGAGTAAAAATAAAAATGCAGTAATAAGATCTGCCCACGTATCTAACAAGGTTAAATATCGATGACATAATATATTGATATTACATATTATAATTAATAATTATTATCTACCTACTCCAAAAGGAAATTAATTACATATGTCATGAATAGTACATACCAATTAAGAAATTATATCATAGAAAAAATAATTATCATAATTGATTATTAGGATACTGTTATGGATATGTTAAATATTTTATCTCATTGATAAATCATTGCATATATACAATAATATACGATTCTAAGCGAAAATAGAGTTAGCCTCTATTTCACAGGATATTTCATCGTGTATATATTATATTATTAATAATTTATTTTTCTATTAGTAATAATATAGAAGTTTAAACTGTAGTTTTTGCCAGGAAATCATATATTATTATTTATTAAGTATTGTGTATAGAAAATAATAATATAAACAACAACGGTAATTAGTTTCAAGTGCTTACGATTTTATTAGTAGCGAAAATACTGGTTATATTAGTAAGGTTAGTAATAGGTGTCTATTATCTACATTTATTCATTTTTTAAATATATAACTTTGAATAATTTTTTTCTTTTTATGGACCTATGTACCTAACTAAAAACTAAATCCAAGTAAAATTATCTACCAAAAACAACGCTCTATATTAAAGATTGGAACATTTTCTTCGATTATAAAAAGTATATGTTCAGACACAAAACTAAATATAAAAACGCACTGTGTACAATTATTTATTTATTCATCGTCTCGCTCAGAAACTAAAATATGTATCTATCAAATTGCAATTATTTTAAGTTTAATTTTGATAAAATACTATTACTGATCGTAATAGTGCGATGAATCAAAATAAATCAAAAAAGAGTAACTGTCTTCGCACATCAAGAGTATTTGTTTAATTTAATATACTTATAAACTAAAAAAACTTATTATCGTATAACTCTAAATAAATTTATAACGTTAAATTATATTTAACAGTCATCATACCTTTAGATTTCAGCAAGATACTTATAAATTAGGGAATATATAATTTAAGAATAACCGCAGTAATTGTTCAGAATATGTCAATATTGAGACTCGTTGTTGACATCATATAATATTATACCTATAGTAAATTAGGCATTTTTTTGAAGGAAGTGTATTTCGTGAAACCGTTCGAAAAAACTCAAAACATATTATGTCATTCGGCCGTCGCGCGGGAACAGCGGATGAAAAGGGTTTGACGGCGCCCTCCACTCCGTCAGAAAAAGGGTCGTAAATTATCGATAAATTAATAACGCCGACGTAGCGGCGGTGGCGGCGTACGACAACATCTCACACGCACAAAGGTCGCGCGCACAGATAGGCCTCTTTTTAATTTATAACCGCGTAATAATTTTTTTATTATTTCGTTTTCCGTCGCAAAAGCCACCGCCACAGTCACCGCCGTCCCACCAGCGCACTGGTATAGCGCCGACAAAGGGCGGCAGCCACGCGCCTATAAACCGTTTAACAGGACCCCGGCGGAGTCAATGACTCGGAATCAAGTGCGCCGTCGCTAGCAATAAATAATCTCTTCGCCGTCCGCCTTTGCCTTCTGCTCCCTCGCCGCATCAAAATCTTTACTCTTCGGAGACACACTCGTCGGGTTGCGGGAAACGCGGTAAATAAACAACGTGCCCAGAACCGGGTAGTGGGTACAGTGACAACGGGCGCGGGGTCGTTGATTTTGAAAAGATCGCTAACGAGGTTATATTATTATCGTCGTAGTCGCGTACAATACTAATATAATAATGTATTACGTATACATTGGTACGGATGATATCATTTTATTTTTATCAGTAGCACATAATAATAATATACAGTCATTGTATAAGTGCGTACTTAAAATATGACGCGTTTTATTGAAATATGTTTATTTTTGGGTATTTCGTATATCAAAATTTGATAAGGCTTATTAATAACTATTGCTACAGTACAACTTTTGATTCAGATATAAAAAAACTTAATTATATTTCACGGATTCACGCAATCGGCTCTATTATTTATTAATTATTGCTTCTTTTTTTTAATAATGTTTTTAATATTATTCAAATTTTTCAGCGTCGATCTGGCAGTGAGTCATATTGTAAACCCACTAATAAAAACACATTCCCCTTACCTAAACTCTTCTCGTTTACCATCAGAGGGTGAACGTGTTATTAAATTGCTTGTCTTATTTATATTTTGGCGGAAATAAAAACCCATCACCGCCGACCGCCGTTTTTAAGCCCGTGCTGCACACGCGGGCCATTATAATATGATGGAATATGGTAGCCGTATTTATATAATATAATAATAATAATAATAATAATAATAATAATAACAGTAATCCGGTGTCAGAAAAAGATTCATTTGGGTTCGATAGGGATTACTAATATGGGGAGGGCGGCCGACCAAGTGTTGACTTTCGCCAGTATAACGACACAGGGATCGTGGTACATTAATCGTCACATTGCCTGATCGCAAAGTTGATATTAAATGAGTCCTGAAGCATAATTATTATACCGTCTGAATATTAGGTATATGAATATGAAAAAAAAAACCATAACATTAAAATACTAGGGTTACAAACCATATGAAAAAAGCTTTTTACAATGAATATATTTTTTAAGCATCCATTCCCACAAACATTTTCTAGGATGATATAGAAATATTGTAATCGATCTATGCCGATGACTTTTTACGTATTATTACTACGTTGAATGTTCTTTAATCATCCACAACATAACAATTTTTTTTTTTTTTATAATTTTAATCACCTTTTAAAGTACCCAATATATTTTAATAAAGTTTAAATCACTTATTTCATAGTAGTGCCTACCTTAATTATGTTTTTATCGACTTTACTATACACGAAAATATGTTATATGACTCAAAAAAGTTCATATCGAGTATAGTTAAACAAAACATACGATAAAACAATACAGCACCAATACATTTAAACTGATGATGAAATCGTGTATGCCGTCACTAAAGAAGATTTTGAGAAAGTTACATATAGACGATACATTTTTTACTCCAATTAAAATACATTATTCAGAAGCCACAAAAATTGTTATGAAATTGTTAATTAAAAAAGTTAATTAATTTTTGATAAAAAAAATTGCATTTATTATTATGATTTTAATTATAAATATACGAGTACAGAACTCAAAAAAATTAAAATTTTTCAATATTTTGAAAACTTTTACTCATTATAATAAAACTCTAATAATAATTATCTCTAATAACATGTTTTTAAAATAAAATTTGATTTTGAATCCCTTGAGTTCCAATATACAATATTCAATTTCAAATTTTCAAAACTTTAGGTACATGTACGAGTAAATCGATATAGCTAATTCACATTTTTCATTTAAGTATACACTAAAAGGTCATTAATTTATTATAACTTATAAGTGATAAAAATAAATATAGATTAAAGATTAAATACTAGGATTGACAATTTTTGGAAATCATATAATGATGCATATTAGAATTGTGTAGGTTCGTAAAAATAAATATAATCATAATGGAATAAACTTAAATTTTTTATTATAAAATAGTATTTAATTTTAATTCTTGCTAAAAAAATTTAATACTTTAGGGTCTATTTATGTAATTTTTATCAATTTAATTTTATATTCTTAGAACTTCTGATACTATGTTAAAAAAAATTCTTTTCGATATTTTTTTATTATTTTATGACATTATTATCATAATGCGATTATTATAATTATTATAATATCGCTTATGAGTACGTTATAAATAGACACCTAGCAAGATTTTATAAAAAAAAAATGTTATAATGAAAAAGTTGCTATAGTTATAATTTTATATTTACAACAATTTTTTATCTTAGATAACCAATTATTCAGTCATAAATAGCCAATTGATTTTACAACATATTGTTTTCATAACATAATTTGTATTGCATTAAATGTTTTAAGGATTTACCTAATAAATAATCTTGGTTATCAATAAAATCCAAATAATTATAAACTAAAAGTCAAAATGAACTTAAATTGATTTAAATAATATTTAATCTACCACAAATGATTAAATATAATATACAAAATAGATTAAAATTGTATATACAATTATAATTTGAAATCATGTCAATTTTTTTCAAAGGTTTCACCGAAGAGAAAAAATCATGGTTACCGGTAAATCCAAATTACTACAAATTGAATGTCGAAGACCAGAAAAAAATACCAACTAGTAACTATAATTTTTACAAAAAAATGTCTCAACTTCGTAAAACAGATACGTTAAAAAATGGCGACATTCATACGTATAATATTACTAAATCGATAGACATTTTAAAGAGGTAACCACAATAATAATTTCATGAAATATTATGTTTATTCTCTTCATTATTTTTTTTTTTTTTTTAGATCATTATTATTAGTCTCGCGCGAACAGCCAAACCGTGTGGTCACGCAATTATCGTTAATCCTCATGTTAAAAATATTCACCTTAATTCCACCCGATTTTTTCGTGCTAACAACCACTCGACTCAGTTTCTAATACTGTAGTAGGCCCCTGCGTCTAAGAGCGGCCACAATCCTCATAGAGGGGAATAAAATAAAAGACAAAATACGCCGTAAGTACATACAAATACGTTAGTGTATGATACATACTTCTCTTATCTCTTCTCCAAGGCATCGCCGGCGCGGTGACCTTTGGACCGGCGATTACTCTGATTCACCGACAATTATCGTATTTTTATAATGAACAATCAAACTGCAAACAACACTTATCGTAAAAAAAATACACTAATCAAAAACATACATAATCAAGATTCGTCTCAAGCTATTTCTAAACAAAAACAAAGAACAGGATCTACCGGCACCACAAAAAGTTCACATGTAACTCGTATACAGAGTGGTTCAAATGACGTATTCAATTCTGCCGATTCAATGGACGAAAACGATGACAAATTCATAACGCAAAAAAACAAAAATACGCCGAAGCGAAACCATTCATCGACAGACACAGCCAGTCCCGAACCTAAGAAAGTCAAACCATTATTTATAACGGTAAACAGATTTGCCCCACTTTCAATCGATGACACCACTGCGACCGAAAACATCGAAAACAATCCCACTTCCCACGACAACTCAACCCCATCCGATGACCAAAACAATAAAAGAAAACTCCCGCCACCAATTTATGTCCGTGGTATCCTTGACTTTGTTGCAGTGCGCAATGAACTAATTAAACTAATTGGTACAGACGCATTTACTTGCAAATCATCTATAAACGATTTAAAAATCCAAACATCAGATTCTAAATATTACCGCGAAGTAATCCACTTTCTGAAAGATAGAGAAGCTCAATACCACACGTACCAACCTCAGGAGGAAAAGGCTTTCCGAGTAGTGGTCAGAAACCTTCACCCATCTACTCCAACAGTTGAAGTCGGAATAGCAATCGAAGAAATTGGATTCTCCGTCAGGCAAGTTTCAAACGTTCTACAAAAAACCACCAAAAATAAACTTCCTATGTTCTTCGTCGACCTGGAGCCAGCCGAAATAAATAAAGACATTTTTGGTGTAACGTCATTACTCCACACAAAAATAAAAATAGAGGAACCTCACAAACGAAAAGATGTCATCCAGTGTCACAACTGTCAAGAATATGGACACACAAGAAAATACTGCTCATACTCTCCCAGATGTGTCCGTTGCGGAGGCCACCATCCTTCCTCCAGTTGCAATAAATCAAACAACTCACCTGCCAAATGTGCCCTGTGTGAGGGTGACCATCCAGCGAACTATAAGGGATGCCACATCTACAAGGACCTCCAACGCTTCCGGAAGCCAAATTCGAACAATCAAGTCACCCAAAACAACGCCACCAAAGGTCGTAACAATATAAATATTAATAATTGTAAAGTTTCCCAGCAGCAAACACCCGACATAAACTCACCCCCTCGTACTTATGCCCACGCAACATCAGGCCACATTCCCAACACAGAATCCAATGATAACTCTCTGACAAATTTTCTAAGTGAATTTAAAGCTTTAATTAACCCGCTGTTATCTCTCCTCACCACTGTTCTCGATCGTCTTCTCGCTCAAAATGTTAAATAATACATTCACCTCTCAGTCCCTAGCCATCCTACTTTGGAATGCCAATGGCCTAGCCAATCACAGAAACGAATTAATTACATCATTAAACGAAAAACGAATAGACATAGCATTCATCTCAGAAACACATTTTACGTCCAACTCCAAATGTTCTTTTCCCGGGTACAACACCTTTTCCTCATGCCATCCCGATAACACCGCCCACGGTGGTGCCGCCATCATTATCAGATCATCACTCCAATTTACCGCTGCCCCCCCAGTTAATAACGACTTTCTACAAGCTGCGATAGTTAATATTAACTTAAACTACGTGCCAATAACCGTTGCAGCAGCATACTGCCCCCCCAAACATAAAATCACGTCTTCACAATTTGATTCCTTTTTCAACTCTCTTGGTCGCTACTTCATTGTAGGAGGCGATCTAAACGCCAAAAACCAAACTTGGGGCTGTCACTCAACAAATCCAAAAGGACACTCTTTATTCCAATCAATTACCAGCAATCATCTCACTATCCTTAATCCCCCAAATCCGACCTATTGGCCTACTTCTACCAGAAAGCGTCCGGACATACTCGACATTTTCGTTACCAAAATTCCAACTAATTTAAATCATCTAATAAAAAACTTATTAAACCCAAGCTCAGATCATACTCCAGTATTTCTCTCCTTAGACGGTCATCCCTCCTCCAAGCCAAACAAAGCATGTCTTACGAACAATTCTACGAATTGGAACAAATTTCGCGAAATAATAAATTCAAAAATAAACCTCAATATTAGTTTAAAGACCCCAAACGAGGTGGAAGATGCAGTTCAAAATTTCACCGAATCCATTCAATCAGCTGCTTGGAATTCTTCTACCATCCAAAAGTATCATGCCAACTCCCACTCAACTCCCACCCACGTTAGAGAACTAATTACTCAAAAGCGCCGTGCTCGAGCTAGATGGCAACGCACTAGACTTCCCTCAGACAAAAACTTGCTCAATAATCTTGCCTCATCCCTAAAACGAATGTTAAGTAAAATAAGAAATGAATCTTTCAATAACTGGACCTCCTCACTTACTGCAGAAAGTGGGTCGCTCTGGAGGGCAACCCGCAGCTGCCTGAAGCAGAAAACCGCCCAAGCTCCACTAAAAAATAGTAACGGCACCTGGTGCAAAACAGATAAAGATCAAGCAGATGCCTTTTGTTCACACCTCTCGAAAGTTTTTCAACCTCATAATGATATTAACAACAATCATCTAGACACAAATATTGAAAACTCCCTCTTCTCCCCACTACCTCTCTATCTTGCTCCCAAACCGTTCTCACCAAACGAGGTTCAATACTATATTAAATCTTTTCCTCTTAAAAAATCACCCGGGTTAGATCTAATCACCGCAGAGGTAGCTAGACAACTCCCTAAAAAAGCAATTATTCACCTAACTCATATTCTTAATTCTATATTAAGACTATCTTACATGCCTCTCCAATGGAAGGTCTCAGTAATTATTTTATTCCCGAAACCTGGCAAACCCCCTGACATTCCATCATCATATCGCCCAATAAGCCTCCTTCCTTTCTTTTCAAAAGTCTGTGAAAAATTAATTATCAAACGCATATCACAGCTCGTTAACGACAAAAACATAATTCCTCATACCCAATTTGGCTTTCGTAACAAGCACTCCACCATACACCAGATTCATCGCTTAACCGACGCCATTTCTTACTCCTTCGAAAACAAACTGTACTGCTCCGCAGTGCTACTCGATGTTGCTCAAGCATTCGATAAAGTCTGGCACACTGGACTTCTATATAAACTAAAACAATTTCTCCCTCCTCCCTACTTCCTATTCTTCAAATCATATC